>JAINUW010000697.1:0-684772 GCA_020205615.1 Panax quinquefolius | reverse complement strand
GAAGAGGTGAGGATACTCTTGACTTCATTTGATTCTAACTCCAGTCATTTTCCAACATCATTGGTTTCTCCACAAAACTTTGACGAGGTATAACCTTGGAGCGTAGAATATGATCCTTTTTATCCAAGATTTTAATAGGTACCTCTTTATGTATTAAATCTTCCGCTTATCTCGTCCCAATTTAATTCAATAATGTTGTTCGGTCTTTCACATATTTACGTAACATAGATATGTGAAAAATGCGTTATGAACACGAGACATACTTAGCAGTAAGTAAGCGAGTCCATAGGCCACATTTTCTACTCGATCGAGGATTAAAATGGGCCAATGAATCGAGATTGAGCTTTCCTCTCTTTCCAAATCTCAGAACTCCTTTCCATGGAGCAACACGTAACAACACATGATCTCCAATATTGAATTCCACGTCCTTTCCGATGAAGATTAGCATAACTCTTTTGTCGATCTTGTGAGGTTTTTTTTCATCATTATCGGATTGTTTTGAATCTTTTTTCAGAGTCATACGTACTGAACTCCGGTTCCCAACAATGTTGTTTCACCCACCTCATCCCGAAGATCTTTGGAGAGCGAAACTTTCTTCCATATAACGCCTCAAATGGAGCCATGCCAATACTTGCTTGATAACTGTTTGTTGGGAAAACTCCACTAATGGTAGAACTTGTCCCAACTTCCTTTGAAGTTAAGGACCACGAGTCTTAATAAATCTTCAAGAGTTTGAATAGTCCTCTCGGCGCCGTCCAATCCCTGAGGATGATATGTTGAGCTAAATCGTAAATCAGTTGCCATAGATTTTTGCAAACTAACCCAAAATCTTGAAGTAAATCTTGGGTTTCGATCGTAAATAATGGATCTTTGGCATACCATGCGGTCTTAAAATCTCGCTATATGTACATAACAGAGCAAGACGTTCAAGTGTATAAGTTTCTCATAGGTAGGAAATGAGCGGACTTGGTCAATCTATCAACAATGACCCAAATTGCATCTATGCCTTGAGAAACCTTGGGAAGACGAAAGAAAAATCCATGGTAATGTGTTCCACTTCCATTCTGGAATTTCAAGTGGTTGCGAATGGACCTTTTGGTACTTGATGCTCTGCTTTGACTTCGTTGACAAGTCAAACACCTTGAGATAAACTCCGCTCTCTCTCTTCATATTGCTCCACCAAAATGTATGTCAAGATCACGATACATTTTTTGTACTCCCGTGATGGATTGCAAAATCGGTGTTGTGTCGCCTCCATCATGATTTTATACTTTAAATCAGGGTTGTTAGGAACACAAAGTCCTGAGTTGACTCAAAGTATTCCTTCTTCACCAATTCTTGCTTTGACATAGCACCTTCTTGTACTTTCTTCCTCATACGCATCAACTCCAGTGCAGAGCTTGATCGACTTTAACTTTATCGATTAAAGTTAGGTTCTACTCGTATATTATTGTCATCATCACGGGTTCATGAGTCTTTAACTCTATCTCCATCCTTTGTAAGTCATATAAAATGGGCCTTTACGTTGATAATGCACTTTTACCCGCATATGATCTTACTCAATGTATAGAAACTACTATGTTCGCTTTTCTGGGATGGTATTGAATAGTATGATCATAATCTTTCAACAGTTCGAGCCAACGTCGTTGCCACATGTTGAATTCCTTTTGAGTGAAGAAATATTTGAGGCTTTTATGATGCGTATAGATCTCCACTTTCTCCCCATCTACAGTAATGCCTCCAAATTTTAAGTCAGCGAAGATAATCGCCGCTTGACTCTAGATCATGGTAGGATAATTCCTCTCATATTCTTTGAGTTGTCCGGTGAGGCATAGGCTATGACTTTCCTATGTTGCATGAGAACACATCCTAACCCTTTGCACGAAGCATCACCGTAGATGAAAAATCCTCCGAGCTAGATGGTATTGCCGAATGGTGCTGAAATGAGTCTCCTCTTGAAGTTCTTGAAAACTCTTCTCACATTCCACGCTCCAACCAAATTTTGTATCTTTAAAGTCGAATTTGAGTTAATGGAGTCACGATTCGAGAAAACCCTTCTACTAATCTCGAGTAATAACCACTTCGTAGGAGAAAGCTACGTTACTTCGATCCATCGATTTAGGTTGCTCCAGCTTTGAATAACTTCAATCTTTGCGTCAATGATATTCCATGACTTGATACTACGTGCCCAAGAATGCTACTTCCTCAAGCCGAACTCGCATTTCTTGAACTTAGCATAAAGCTTGTTTTCAATGCTTTTTGAGTATCAACCTCAAGTGTTGCTCATGATCTTCACGACTTTTGGAATATATAAAAAATGTCATCAATAAAGACGACCACAAAATGATCCAAATATTCCTTGAATACTCGGTCCATCATATCCATGAAGGCAGCAGGGGCATTAGTCAATCCAAAAGACATGACTAAGAATTCATAATGCCGTCATCGAGTTCTGAAGGCGCCTTTGGAATATCTTCATTTAACCTTCAATTGATGATATCCGTAATCGAAGATCGATCTTTGAAAAGAATTGTGCTCTTACTACTAGTCAAACAAGTCATAAATGCAGGTAATCAATTACCTATTTTTGATGGTGACATGATTTAACTCAGATAATCAATACAAAGTCGCATAATTCCATCTTTCTTCGGCTGAATAGAACAGAGCACCCTAAGGAGACGTGTACTAGGGCGAATAAAACCAATGTCTAACAATTCCTACAATTGGGTCTTTAACTCCACAAGTTCAATAGGATCCATTCGATATGGGGCTTTGGAAATGGGTTTTGTATAAGGGTTCAAGGTCGATACAAAATTCAACTTCACGCTTCTGGGTAGGCCCAAGAAGTTCTTCAGAATCGTCGGAAATTTATGAACGATAGAAATATCCTTCAAATCGGCGTATTTTTGTTTAAATCCGTGACATGAAGCTAAGAAAGCTTGACATCCGTTTTTCAATAAACGAATAGCTTTATGGCTTGAGATAGCGATGATTGATTTTAATGGTTTGGTTACTTGAATTCTCATAATAGGTTGGTTAGGATATACGAAAGCTATCAACCTTACGAAAATAATCAATTTTAGCATGATGAGTAGTTAACCAATCAATCCTTTAGAATCATGTCAAATGCAAGTATTTTTAAGGAGATAAGATCGACGGTAACATGAAGTTACCGATTTGAATCAAACAAGACTTATACGGTGGATGTAATGAAGGTTTCTCCCAATGTAGTTTCAACAGATAAATCAAAGTTTAATTTCTCCGAGTCAAAGTTAAACGTTTAGCGCAAATAGGAGAAATAAAGAATGGGTAGAACCGGTATCAAATAAGGTATATACTTCAAGCTAGAGTTTATGATAAGCTTACCCGTGATGACCTCCTTCGGTTCCTTTGCTTTCGGGAGGTCATTACAAACGCTCTCCTTGAACTCATGGTTTTGACTTTTTCCGGACGACCTTTGGTGCCTCCATCCCAATCCTGGACTTGTCTTGATGAAACGAAAAAATCGGGCTAGGTGACCTTCTCTTCCATAATTATAACACGCTTTGGACCGTGATCGCAGTTTGGTGATGTGTCCCTCCCTCCGCATTTGAAGCATATGATAGGTGGTCATTCTTCTTCTTAACAACGGTCTTTGGTACGACGCGTCTTTCCATCATTGTTGAATCTCCTCTTCTTGAAATATCCACTTTTATTGTCTTGTACATGATTACCACCGAAGTGGTTACCATTTCTGCATTGCCGATTCCTACACGTTAGTTGTCACCGCTCACGATGGCCGCTACCCTAATGGTATTTTCATTCTGCCGGTTGCTTTCTCTTGGTTGCGTTGACTCGTTATCGCGCTCTAATAACTGAGCCCTATTTACAACATCTGAATACAAACACAGTTTATGAGAAATAAGATATTTCCGTATCTCCGGTTTCAAACCTCTTAAAAACATCCGCGTCATTCTCTCCTCATTATCAACCAAGTGGGACGCAAACCGGGATAACTCCACAAATTTAGCCTCGTATTGTGATACGGTCATATAGTTTTGCTCGAACTTGATAAACTCCACCTCTTTCATGCTTCAGAAATACTTTGGGAAAGTACTTGTCGTTGAATAGTTCTTGAACTTCTCCCAAGACATCTTTTTAGTGTGGCAAATTAGTACGCACGCTTATTTGATTCCCACCAAGCAACCCGCCTCTCCTCGCAACATAAAGGTGGTAAAGGAACCTTTTCTCCTCGAGCATCCCAAGACATCAAATATCTTGGTGATCTGCTTTATCCACGCTTTAGCCTTAAGTGGTTTTGTCTCCCCAATAAACTCCTGGGTGGTCCCAGCCCTTGAACTATTTAGCGGTGGCCCGAGAGTTTTCGATGTTTCCACCCCTACATTTTGGACAGTGGCCGCTCTCTCTTTGATGTTGCATGTATTGCATAAAGCCTATGAACATTTCATCGTTCATCATTTGGTCAGTGTTGTTGTTTGCATGAGGATTGTCTTTAAAAACCCAAAACCCTAATAAGACTCGTATGTATAAATCCGGTTATATAAATAAAATTTCTCTGTTCTGAATGTGTTACGTGTTATTATATACTTGGTTTGACAAAATTGACCAAATAAATTTTTATCCAAAAAACGTCGTGCTTGACACCTCGTGCTTAAATTTTTTTCCATAATCGGACTTTTCGGTAAAATTATTTTGACAAGTTGCTTTGTCGTGCTTACATTGACAAAACGCTTTGTCATGCTTGTTCGGATTAGTGAGAAATTTAGGTTAGTAAACCTAGGTTAACAAACCCTAACTCTAATTAGCAAAATCCTAAACCTAGTTTATAAATTAAACCCTAATTAGCTAATCTAAACCTAACTAGCTTATGTTAACACCTAATCATGGTTAGTAAACTTCTATTAGGTACTAATTAACATTACTTAACATTCCTAATCATTAGAAACAAAACCCTAATCAAGATTAGTGAAGATTTAAACCTAATTAAGCTACTAATTTGATCAACTAGCTCACAAGTAGGTTGAGAGTCACCATTTCAAGTTCCAAAACATCACATGACATGCTTCCAAACTCCCAAGCAGCAGAAGAGTCACAAATAAGATCTTTATAGAGGCAAGTAGGTGGAAAAATGATCAAAAAGCCAAGTTGAAGAATTCTATAAATAAGAACCTTAGGGCTGAGCAAACTCACGAATTTTCAAAGCCTAGATACACTTATAAACCTACCATGTCAAGCCTGGGTGTTAACAGCAACAAGATCAGAAGATAGAATCAAGAATTGCTCAAGTTAAGGTGCAAACCCTAGTTCATAAATTTCTCTTTGATCTTATGTTAGATTTGTTGTTTAGATGTTTAGAATATTGTATTAGGATGTTAGAAAGTAAGCAAGAGTGGTAGAACACGTTTTCATAACATCTAGATGCCTTAATTAAGCGTTTTATGAAATTTGGAAATTTTGAAAAAAAATGGTTACGGCAATAGAAATGTCGGGGCTTTTCGATTCATGTGTGTTTATGAATTGGCCTGTTAATTAATTGGTATTTGTAGCCTGTAAGTAGTTCTTTAATCTAGAAAAGAAAATAGGTTCATATGAACCATAGATTCCAAGATATAAGCAGTCAAAGTGGGTTGACCGTTCACGGAAGTTGGTTTTACGGGTTGCCCGTAGCTCAAAAACGATTAAACCAACTAGTTTTGACCGACCTTTTAATCGTCTTACGATTGTTAATTGTTTAAGTTTTGTTATATATTGGTACTACTGTTATACCTACTACATATCTATAATCTTCAATCGAACAAATAACTCATAGGATTATCGGAATTATTGGTGAAAAAGTAGTTGAATGGCGTGACCAAGTTTATGGGTTTTTTCAAAACGCAAGAACACGAAGAACAATTGGTAGTCATGCTTTGACCAAAGCATAAATAGGACCTTAGATTTAAGTTTTGTTCATGTTAATGTTATATATATGTACCTACGACATATAGATTACATGTTACAACAAACAACATACATCCAATCAAATATCGTAATCAAAGTTATTCAAGCCACAAACCGTTGGCCAAATGCGACCCTTTATTACGGGTTACCCGAGCCCAAGAACAACTCTAACGGTAACTTTGAACCTTTATAATTTCTTGTTAGATGTAGATTAAAGCCTCGATTATTGCTTGAGCTTGTCTTATTGTATGAGTACTACTGACACCAATACTTGATCTAACCAACGAAAATCATTACCAATGCTTGAGTTATTTGATGGTCAAACGGTCACTCGACCACTGACCAACGGTACCTGCGAAACTTCAAGAACAACTACAATGATGACACTTTTTGTCACTTTGTAGAGCTTTAGCGACAGACGAAAAATTATTTTCTTTAAAAATAAATTATAAAAATTAGAAATAATGAATAAATACATATAAAAAGCAGGTTTTAAAATTTATTATAAATTATTTACGATATTTCTACAAAAATGTTATAATTATTTTATTTTATTTAGATATTATTTATAATTAACTTATTAATAAAGTAATTAGAATAATTACTTTTAAATACTAAATAATTATGTAAAAATATTATTATTGAAATAAAAATCATAATAAATGATTATAAATTATTTAATAATATTAAATAATGTTTTTATAAAATTTTAGTAAATATAAATTACTTATAAATAGAGATAAATGATTTAAAAATCATTTAAAGGATAAATAAATATTTTAAAAATACTTTAAACCTTCTAAAATATATTATAAGGATAATTAAATTATTTAAAAATATAACCAAATTTTATAAATAAAATTTAGTTCATTTATCAAAGGTATTAAAAGTCAAATCTAACCCGGTATTAAATAGATGTTTTATTTGAGTATTGTTATCAATACTAACGTGTTAGATTTATATTTATAAACGTCATAGGTACTTATTAGCCTTGAATAGCATAGCTTGACTGATCTACACTCAGGCAAGTCTCCTATACCTAATTTATTACTTATGCAAAATTTATCAACCCTGTTTATTCGCTGAACAAGATTCTATCTTGATATACTATTGATATAATACACCTACATTGAATTACCTATTATTGAAAAGTTATTGCTATAGTTCCAGCATGACTAAGAAATGAATTGTTTATTCATATGATATTGTTTATTGAGCATAAAGCTCACTGTGTCAAACCAAATTATTTTGGTAAGAACAATCTTATCTTTGAAGTTGAGTATCCGTAAAGGGAGCGAAGTTTAATCGATGAATATATTGACATGAAATTGTAAGTGTATTTTGAGCACCTTTAGGGTGATATCATATCTCTAGGATGTTGAATAGGTTGATCCCCTATCTCACATCTGAATAAAATTTCTAAGTCTTTGTGGCTGACAAAAATGATAAAATTCCAGAACTAGTTGGAATTAGAAATCTAGAAATGGTAACAACTATCAGTCGAAATTTGAATTGTTATAATTCTTCAAATCCTATATTGTCATAAATATACAACTTCATGAGCATGTCATAGCTCACCCTTGCAAATTATTCCTTTGCGGTTTTAGATGGTAATCTGGAAGATCCGGAGTAGATAAAGGGAAGCGTCCCTACATATATTAGATTATATTCTTGTGCTGTATGAATACCTTGTAATAAGAACTCGTTATGAGAATTTTGTAATCGAATCATAATATTATGATATATATAACATCTTTTATTTCACATAGACCGTGTTTTCTTACATATATAGATGTAAAAGTAAGATGTCTTCTATTCTAGTTGAGATCCTTGGGAACTATTTATATCGAGTGAGGGTGTTAATAGCATGAACTATTCATGTTGTTATTAATACTCACAAATTTCGAATAGATGGTTACTATCGATACGATAGTATATATTCACATGACATAGACTATACATCCGGGTGAGGGTATTAGTAATATGGATTTATTTCATGTTATTATACTGATACTCTGAATTTCGGATAGATAGACTACAGTCACAATCTGATTCATATATTCAAGTGAGGTTATCCAAACACGATAATATCTCTCTTGGGAATTACCATACATTTATGGGATCTTTGTGAATCTTGAATCTATGTGAATTATATCCGATAGTCCCTCTATCTAATGTAATATTTTAATCGGATACCATGGGTGTATAGATTTAAATGCATTATGTTAATTCTCTGTAAACACCATACTGGGATACCACGGGAGTATAGGTATGGGGTGTTATTTAAATTTTGGTATCAAAGTTTATTAAGGCTATAGATTTAAGGAAGAGTTTTCTTAGTATATAGTCTTGAGTCCGTAAAAATTTTAAAAAGACATATAAAATATAACATTAAAATTATTATGTGGTGTAAACCTTTATACCGATATTTATGGAGTTTTCTTTTATAGATGGTCAACTCAATCTTTGAAGAAAGAGTGATAATAATCAATCCACCATGAAATAGAGTCTTTTTATAGCTAGTGATGTAGAAGAAGAAGAATTACTTTATGATCAACAATTGCTTGATCTTTGAGAAGAAGAAGAAGAAGATCCGATGGCGCCGGACAATTAATGAGAATAGATGAGCATGATGAAATGATGGCATCACTCTGCAGAACAACAGAATGTGAGAACAATAAGATGAAGTTTAGAAATTTGATTTAAAGAGAGTATGCTAATGGATGAAAGGAGTCATAGTCATCGATTGAAAAGTACAATACACCATGCATTAGGAAGCGGGGAGGAAATTGATCAAGGTTTCTTAAAACATCTCTTGGGAGTTAGAGATACTTTTAATGATTTGCGGCGTCGTGTAACTTTCGATATCCGATGAGGAGAAGAAAAGCGCTTATCTCATCGATCGATCTGTGGTTTGTCACATGATCCGAGATTCCTTTGATGATATCAATGAATTCTAGAGAGTAATATAGGTGGTTGGATGCTTTATATTAGTATAATAAAGAAGCATTCAAAGTTTGTAATGAAAGTTGTACCTTGTAAAGATACTAGTATGTTTAAAGTTATTGTAAGGCTGTGAGTTATAAAATAAACAATATGTTTTGGTTATCTAAGAATCTTATGTGAATCTTTATTTGTTGTTTTATAGAATCATGCCACCAACCGTAAGACCCCAAGAGAAATGAATAATGAGGATAATCCTACTCAACGGTTAGTAGATATGATGTTAGGAGTAATAAATAGACACATAAACCAAAATATACATCCTTTAAAGACTTTAAATTAGTTGGACCACACAATTTAAAGGTACATTAGAACTGTAGATGCACTGATTTGGATTTACGTGATAGAAAAATTCTTCCTAGTAACCAATGTTAGTAATAACCGAAGACAACTTTTGCAACTTTCTTCTTGAAAGGTGAAGCTAATTATTGGTGGGAATCGAACCAAAGGTCGAGTAGAAACTGAAATTGTTCCTTGGGATAGATTTAAAGAGTTGTTAATCCCTGAAAGACCGAATGGAAATAAAATTTCTGGACTTAAAACAAGGAGATCTTACTGTAACCCAGTATACAGCTAAGTTTAATGAACTATCTAGGTTTGCTCCTCATCAAGTAACCACTGAACTTAGAAAGACTCGTAGGTACCAAGAAGGTTTAAAACCTCAGATTCGGAGTAAATTATCAGTGCTTCAAATCAAAACTTTCTCTGAAATACTAGAGAAGGCCACTATAACTGAAAGTGAGAATGAAAATCTCGCTAAGTTTCATCAGGACAAAAAGACTCAGAGTGAGAAGGAAAAAGTAAAGTAGGAAACCGGATTCGGTGGGTTTAATAACAAGCGTAAATGGAATAATTCTTTTTCTAACAACTTAGGGAAAAAGATAGGAAATACTAATAACAATTTTAGTAATAATAATATTAAACCTTGTCCTATGTGTAGTAAGAAACATAGAGGAGAATGTCTTCTTAACAAATGCTTTAATTGTGGACAGTCAGGACATTATATTTCACAGTGTCCTCTTCCAAAGAAAAATAAATGTTTTAATTGTGGTTCAATGGACCATTTTTCTAAGAACTATCCCATAAACCAAGGAGGAAAAGGGGTTAGAATACCAGAGAATAATCAATCGACAGTAGCTGCAGTTGGGGTTCAGAATCAACCTACCGCGAGAATAGTTAATATGTCGGTGAGGGATCTTTGTTGCTTCACGGAGCGTGGTAGCCGGTATCATCCCTATCAACACTTTAAATGCATATGTGTTATTCGATTACGGTGCTACCCTGCTCATTCGTGTCTAGAAATTTCTACAAACTTGAATATGCCTTGTGAAAATTTAGACAAACCATTTTGTGTAGAAATTGCTAATAATGAAAGAATTCCGGTTAAGACCATATACAGAAACTGTAGTGTGGTAATAAAAGGACATAATTTCAAGGTAGATTGTATACCAATTCAGTTGGAAGAATTTGATGCAATTCTAGGAATGGATTGGTTAGTTAATCATAACGCGATGATTGATTGTCATCAAAAACGTATTAACCTTTTGACTGCTTTGAAGTCAAAGGTAGTATTCAACAGTAGTTGTTCACCCAAACAATCTCGATGTTTGACTATAGTTTAGGCGTAAAGATTACTTAAAAAGGGTTTTTGGGATATTTGGCCTATATAGTTGATACTAATGAGGGAGTAAAATTAGATCAAATACCTATAGTTAAGGAATTTCACGATGTATTTCGGATGATTTACCGGTTTGCCTCGGATAGGGAGATTGAGTTTATCATTGATCTTGCACGAGCGGCGACGGGATTCTAAGGCACCGTATAGAATGGCACCTATAGAACTGAAAGAGTTACTTATTCAATCACAGAACTCTTGGATAAAAAGTACATACAACCTAGTGTTTCACCACAGGGAGCACCGGTGTTGTTTGTAAAGAAGAAGGATGGAACTATGAGACTTTGTATAGATTATAGGGAGCTAAATAAGCTAACTATTAAGAATAAATATCCTTTACCAAGGATTGATGATTTGTTTGACAAATTAAAGGGGTAGAACATTTTCAAAATTGACCTTAGAACAGGTTATCATCAATTAAAGGTAAGAAAGGATAGGATTACCGGAATTATTGGTCAAAAGTAGTTGACCGAGCATGACCAAGTTTCTGGGTTTTTTTCCAAAAACTGAAGAACACGGAGAACAATTGGTAGCTGTACTTTGTCCAGCATAAATAGGGACCTTAGATTTAAGTTTTGTTCATGTTAATGTTATATATATGTACCCTGACATATAGATTACATGTTACAACAAACACAACATACATCTAATACATAGAATCAAAGTAATTCAAGCCACAAAATCGTTGTGAGCCATGACCAATTATTGCAGGTTACCCGAAACCCAAAACGACTCGTGATAACTTTGAACCTTTATAATTTCTTGTTAGATGTAGATTAAAGCTTGATTATTGCTTGAGCTTGTCTTATTGTATGAGTACTACTGACACCAATACTTGATCTAACAAAAATCATTACTAATGTAACGAGTTATTTGATGGTCAAAGCTGGTCCTCGACCATGACCACGGTACTTGAAACTCAAGAACACCCTACGGTGACACTTTACATCCTTTGTAGAAGCTTTAACGACGAGACGAAATTATTTTCTTTAAAAATAAATTATAAAAATTAGAAATAATTAATAAATACATATAAAAAAAAAATTTTAAAAATTATTATAAATTATTTACGATATTTCTACAAAATGTAATAATTATTTTATTTTATTTAGATATTATTTATAATTAACTTATTAATAAAGTAATTAGAATAATTACTTTTAAATACTAAATAATTATGTAAAAATATTATTATTGAAATAAAAATCATAATAAATGATTATAAATTATTTAATAATATTAAATAATGTTTTTATAAAATTTTAGTAAATATAAATTACTTATAAATAGAGATAAATGATTTAAAATCATTTAAAGGATAAATAAATATTTTAAAAATACTTTAAACCTTCTAAAATATATTATAAGGATAATTAAATTATTTAAAAATATAACCAAATTTTATAAATAAAATTTAGTTCATTTATCAAAGGTATTAAAAGTTAAATCTAACCTATTATTAAATGATGTTTTATTTGAGTATTGTTATCAATATTAACGTGTTAGATTTATATTTATAAACGTCATAGGTACTTATTAGCCTCGAATAAGCATAAATTGGTGATCTACACACGATGAAGTCTCCTATACCTAATTTATTACTTATGCAAAATTTATCAACCCTGTTTATTCATTTGAACAAGATTCTATCTTGATATCTTGTTGATATAATACACCTACATTGAATTACCTATTATTGAAAAGTTATTGCTATAGTTCGGCATGACTAAGAAATGAATTATTTATTCATATGATATTGTTTATTGAGCATAAAGCATGTTGTGTCGAACTAAATTATTTTGGTAAGACAATCTTATCTTTGAAGTTGAGTATCCCGTAAGGGAGTCGAAGTTTAGTCGATGAATATATTGACAATAAATTGTAAGTGTATTTTGAAAGCTTTATGGGGTGATATGCGTACTCTAGGATGTTGAATAAATGATCCCCTATCTCACATCCGAATAAAATTTCTAAGTCTTTGTGGTAGCGAAATGATAAAATTCGAACTAGTTGGAATTAGAAATCTAGAAATGGTAACAACTATCGATCGAAAAATTTGAATTGTTATAATTCTTCAAATCCTATATTGTTATAAATATACAACTTCTTTGAGCATGTCATAGCTCACCCTTGCAAATTATTCCCTTTGCAGTTTTAGATGGTAATCCTGGAAGATCTGGAGTAGATAAAGGGAAGCGTCTGTACATATATTAGATTATATTCTTGTCTGTATGAATACCTTGTAATAAGAACTCGTTATGAGAATTTTGTAATCGAATCATAATATTATGATATATATAACATCTTTTATTTCCGTAACCGTGTTTTCTTACATATATAGATGTAAAGTAAGATGTCTTCTATTCTAGTTGAGATCCTTGGGAACTATTTATCTAAGTGAGGGTTTTAATAGCATAAATATTGTTCATGTTGTTATTAATACTCTAAATTTCGAATAGATGGTTACTATCGATCGATAGTATATATTAGCATGACATAGACTATACATACGGGTGAGGGTATTAGTAATATGGATTTGTTCATGTTATTACGATACTCTGAATTTCGGGATAGATAGACTCTAGTCACAAATCTGATTCATATATTCAAGTGAGGTTATCGAACACGGTAATATCTCTCTTGGGAATTACCATACATTATGGGATCTTTGTGAATCTTGAATCTATGTGAATTATATCGATAGTCCCTCTATCTAATGTAATATTTTAATCAGATACCATGGGTGTATAGATTTAAATGCATTATGTTAATTCTCTGTAAACACCATACCGGATACCACGGGAGTATAGGTATGGGGGTGTTACAATTTTGGTATCAAAGTTGTTAAGGCTATAGATATAAGGAAGAGTTTTCTTAGTATATAGTCTTCGAGTCCGTAAAAATTTTAAAAGACATATAAAATATAACATTAAAATTATTATGTGGTGTAAACCTTTATACCAGTATTTATGGAGTTTTCTTTTATAGATGGTCAACTCCAATGCTGAAGAAAGAGTGATAGTAATCAATCCACCGCAAATAGAGTCTTTTTATAGCTAGTGATGTAGAAGAAGAAGAATTACTTTATGATCAACAATTGCTTGATGCTGAAGAAGAAGAAGAAGATCCAGTGGCTGGACAATTAATGAGAATAGATGAGCATGATGAGGCAATGGCATCACTACTGCAGACAACAGAATGTGAGAACAATAAGATGAAGTTTAGGGCAGATTTAGCTGAGAGTATGCTAATGGATGAAAGGAGTCATAGTCATCGACTGAAAGTACAACTACACCATGCACGTAGGAGGCGGGAGGAAATTGATCGAGGTTTCTTAAAACATCTCTCGGGAGTTCGAGATACTTTTAATGATTTGACATTGTGTAACTTCGATATCTAGTGAGAGGAAGAAAAGCGCTTATCTCATCGATCGATCGTGGTTTGTCACATGATCCGGGATTCCTTTGATGATATCAATGAATTCTAGAGAGTAATATAGGTGGTTGGATGCTTTATATTAGTATAATAAAGAAGCATTCAAAGTTTGTAATGAAAGTTGTACCCTGTAAGATACTAGTATGTTTAAAGTTGTTGTAAGATGGTTTGAGTTATAAATAAACAATATGTTTTGGTTATCTAAGAATCTTATGTGAATCTTTGTTGTTGTTTTATAGAATCATGCCACCAACCAGAAGACCCCAAAGAGAAATGAATAATGAGGATAATCCTACTCAACAGTTAGTAGATATGATGTTAGGAGTAATAAACAGACCTGTAAACCAAAAATACATCCTTTAAAGACTTTAAATTAGTTGGACCACACGAATTTAAAGGTACATTAGAACTTATAGATGCCTGATTTGGATTTACGAGATAGAAAAATTCTTCCTAGTAACCAATGTTAGTAATAACCAGAAGACAACTTTTGCAACTTTCTTCTTGAAAGGTGAAGCTAATTATTGGTGGGAATCAACCAAAGGTCGAGTAGAAAATGAAATTGTTCCTTGGGATAGATTTAAAGAGTTGTTAATCCTTGAAAGACCGAATGGAAATAAAATTTCTGGACTTAAAACAAGGAGATCTTCTTTGTAACCCGATGTCTGACTAAGTTTAATGAACTATCTAGGTTTGCTCCTCATCAAGTAACCAATTGAACTTAGAAAGACTCGTAGGTACCAAGAAGGTTTAAAACCTCGATTTGGAGTAAATTATCGATTGCTTCAAATCAAAACTTTCTCTAAAATACTAGAGAAGGCCACTATAATTGAAAGTGAGAATGAAAATCTCATTAAGTTTCATCGGGACAAAAAAAGACTCGAGTGAGAAAGGAAAAGTAAGATAGAACCCGATTCGAGTGGGTTTAATAACAAGCGTAAATGGAATAATTCTTTTCTAACAACTTAGGGGAAAAAGATAGGAAATACTAATAACAATTTTAGTAATAATAATATTAAACCTTGTCCTACGAAGTGTAGTAAAAACATAGAGAGAATGTCTTCTTAACAAATGCTTTAATTGTGGACCAATCGGGACATTATATTTCACGGTGTCCTCTTCGAAAGAAAATAAATGTTTTAATTGTGGTTCAATGGACCATTTTCTAAGAACTATCCCATAAACCAAGGAGGAAAGGGGTTAGAATACGAGAGAATAATCAATCGACGATAGGCTGCGGTTGGGGTTGAGAATCAACCTCTGCGAGAGAACATTTAATATGTCGGTGAGGGATGTTGTTGCTTCACGGGGCGTGGTGATGGTATCATCCCTATCAACACTTTAAATGCATATGTGTTATTCGATTACGGTGCTTTACTGTTCATTCGTGTCTAGAAATTTCTCTATAAACTTGAATATGCCTTGTGAAAATTTAGACAAACCATTTTGTGTAGAAATTACTAATAATGAAAGAATTCCTTAAGACCATATATGAGAAATGGTAGTGTGGTAATAAAGGACATAATTTTAAGGTAGATTTGATACCAATTCGAGTTGGGAAGAATTTGATGTAATTCTAGGAATGGATTGGTTAGTTAATCATAACGATGATTGATTGTCATCAAAAATGTATTAACCTTTTGGTACGCTTGAAGTCAAAGGTAGTGTTCAACAGTAGTTGTTCACCTAAACAATCTCGATGTTTGACTATAGTTTAGGCGAAAAGATTACTTAAAAGGGTTGTTTAGGATATTTGGCCTATATAGTTGATACTAAATCGTCGAAGGAGTAAAACTAGATCAAATACCTATAGTTAAGGAATTTCCTGATGTATTTCCAGATGATTTACCTGGTTTGCCTCCAGATAGGGAGATTGAGTTTATCATTGATCTTGCACCAGGAGCGGCATCAGTTTCTAAGGCACGGTATAGAATGGCACCTATAAAACTGAAATAGTTACTTATTCAATTACAGGAACTCTTAGATAAAAAGTACATACAACCTAGTGTTTCACCCTGGGGAGCACCAGTGTTGTTTGTAAAGAAGAAGGATGGAACTATGAGACTTTGTATAGATTATAGGGAGCTAAATAAGCTAACTATTAAGAATAAATATCCTTTGCCAAGGATTGATGATTTGTTTGACAAATTAAAGGGGGCCGAACATTTTTCAAAAATTGACCTTAGAACAGGTTATCATCAATTAAAGGTAAGAAAGGAGGATGTCTTGAAAACATGACGTTTAGGACACGCTATGGACATTATGAATTTCTTGTAATGTCTTTTGGATTAATAAATGCACCGACAACATTTATGGATTTAATGAATCGAGTGTTTAAACCATGCTTGGACAAATTTGTTGTAGTGTTTATCCATGATATCCTGGTATACTCGTGAACACGGGAAGAGCATGCTGAACACTTGTGAGTCGTTTTGGAGAAATTACGAAAGGAACAACTTTATGCAAAGTTTTCCAAGTGTGAATTCTGATTGAAGAGAGTTCAATTTTTAGGTCATGTAATTAACAAAGATGGAATATCTGTAGATCCAACTAAGATTGAAACGGTTATGAACTGGGAACAACCAACAACTCCAACAGAAGTACGAAGTTTTCTCGGTTTAACGGGTTATTACCGACGGTTTATAAAAGATTTTTCAAAAATAGCAACCCCATTAACCAATTTAACTTGAAAGAGCGGTGAAATCGTGCAGGGCGGATAAATGTGAGGAAAGCTTCAAGAGTTGAAGAAGCGAATGAGCATGGCTCCAGTGTTATCCTTACCGGATGATACAGAGGCCTTGTAGTATATAGTGATGCATCACACGGAGGATTAGGGTGTGTGTTGATGCAACATGGAAAAGTGATATCTTATGCATCACGACAACTCAAAAGATTATGAGAAGAGATATCCTACTACATGATTTAGAGTTAGCATTTGTGGTTTTGCTCTAAAAATTTGGAGACATTACTTATACGGGGAAAAGTGTGAAATATATACAGATCATAAAAAAGTTTGAAATATATTTTTACACAGCGAGAATTAAATTTAAGAGCAGAGGTAATGGTTAGAAGCGATATAAAGGATTTTATTGTGAAATCTTATATCATCCAAGAAAGCAAATGTTATGGCGATCGTTAAGTAGAAAGAATCATGAAAAATTGAATGTGTTAACCACCAATGATAGGTTAATAAAAGATTTTGAACATTTAAAATTGAGGTGGAATGTCCAACTACCTCTACCCAAAAATTGTATATTTTAGAAGGAGTTTCATCTACGCTTTCGATAAAGTTAGAGATCTGGGAAAAAGATGAAGAGTGTAAGAAATACAAGTCTAATATAACTCATGACAAGTATAATAAATTTTGAATAGATGCGGATGGAATAATAAGATATTAAAATAGAATCTGGGTTCCATTAGATCAAGCTTTAAAAGATGAAATTTTGAATGAAGCACATAATTCTAAATTTGCCATACATCCTAGCAGTACTAAAATGTTCAAAGATTTAAGTCGACACTTTTGGTGGTCGAATATGAAAAGGGAAATAGCTGAATGGGTAAGTAAATGTCTCACATGTCAAAGGGTTAAGGCAGAACATCAAAAGCCAAGTGGTTTACGTCAACCCTTACCAATTCCTGAGTGGAAGTGGGAACATATAACCATGGACTTTGTAGTGGGCCTTCTAACTACACAAAAGGCCATAATGCCATTTGGGTAATAGTTGACCGTTTAACTAAATCCGCTCACTTTTTACCTATTAAAATTTCACATAACCTGGATCACCTTGCCAAATTATATATTCATAAAATTATCTCTAGGCATGGAGTACCTGTTTCCATAGTATCAGACCGAGATCCACGTTTTACTTCAAATTTTTGGAAGAGTCTTCAAAAAAATTTAGGAACACAATTAAGACTAAATCTGACTTATCATCCTTAAAGCGATGGATGAGTGAGAGAACCATACACACATTAGAGGATATGTTGAGAACATGTGTCATAAACTTCAAAGGAAGTTGGGAAGATCGATTACCTTTAGTCGAATTACTTCTGAACAATAGTTATCATGCTAGCATAGGTATGCCACCCTATGAAGCCTTATATGGAAGAAAATGTAGAACGCCTATGTGTTGGGATGAAGTGGGGAAAGACAAATGTTGGGACACTGAAATAATTCAACAAACCATTTGAAACTATCGAGAATCATCGTCAACGATTACAAGCATCTCAAGATCGACAAAAGAAAATACGTTGATCCACATAAATCGACAACAAAATTTTAGCGTAGGAAGCCATGTATTCTTGAAATTATCTCCTTGGAAGGGCAAGATACGTTTTGGCAAGAAAGGAAAACTAAGTTCGAGGTTCATTAGACCTTTTGAAATTTTGAGAAGAATTGGTGAAGTTGCTTATGAAATAGCACTACCACCTGAGTTAAACCATATTCATAATGTGTTTCATGTGTCCGTTTTACGACCATACAAACCTGATTATAAACACGTTATAAATTATGAACCTATCCAAATCGAAAAAGATCTTTCTTATGTAGAAGAACCTGTGCAGATCGTCGACCGTAAAGAACAAGTCCTCCGTAATAAAGTGATAGCATCGGTTAAAGTAATATGGAGAAATCAGAATGTTGAAGAAGCTACATGGAAGCTTGAAGATAAAATACGAGAGAATTATCCTCAACTTTTTACTTAACATGTACTGTAATTTCGAGGACGAAATTCTTATTAGTGGAGGTGAATGTAAAAACCTAAAACCCTAATAAGACTCGTATGTATAAATCCCATTATATAAATAAAATTTCTACTGCTTACGAATGTATTACGTGTTATTATATACTTGGTTTGACAAAATTGACCAAATAAATTTTTATCCAAAAAATGTCGTGCTTGACACCTCGTGCTTAAATTTTTTTCCATAATCGGACTTTTCAGTAAAATTAATTTAACAAGTTGCTTTGTCGTTCTTACACTGACAAAATGCTTTGTCATGCTTGTTAGGATTAGTGAGAAATTTAGGTTAGTAAACCTAGGTTAACAAACCCTAACCCTAATTAGCAAAAACCTAAACCTAGTTTATAAATTAAACCCTAATTAGCTAATCTAAACCTAACTAGCTTATGTTAACACCTAATCATGGTTAGTAAACTTCTATTAGGTACTAATTAACATTACTTAACATTCCTAATCATTAGAAACAAAACCCTAATCAAGATTAGTGAAGATTTAAACCTAATTAAGCTACTAATTTGATCAACTAGCTCACAAGTAGGTTGAGAGTCACCATTTCAAGTTCCAAAACATCACATGACATGCTTCCAAACTCCCAAGCGGCCGGAGAAGAGTCACAAATCGGATCTTTATAGAGAAGCAGTAGGTGGAAAAATGATCAAAAGCCAAGTTGAAGAATTCTATAAATAGGAACCTTGGGTTGAGCAAACTCACGAATTCTCAAAGCCTAGATACACTTATAAACCTACCATATCAAGCTTTCGGTGTTAACAATGAACAAGATCGGGAAAGATAGAATCAAGAATTGCTCAAGTTAAGGTCTGAAACCCTAGTTCATAAATTTCTCTTTGATCTTATGTTAGATTTGTTGTTTAGATATTTAAAATATTGTATTAGGATGTTAGAAAGTATGTTAGAGTGGTAGAACACGTTTTCATAACATCTAGATGCCTTAATTAAGTGTTTTATGAAATCTGGAAATTTTGAAAAAAAATGGTCCGACAAAGAATGTCGTGGCTTTTCGATTCATGTGTGTTTATGAATTGGCCTGTTAATTAATTGGTATTTGTAGCAAAAGTAGGTCTTTAATCTAGAAAAGAAAATAGGTTCATATGAACCATAGATTCCAAGATATAAGCGATCAAAGTGGGTTATTGTTCACGGAAGTTGGTTTTTCGGGTTGCCCGAAAAGCTCGAAAACAGATTAAACCAACTAGTTTGGCCAAGCCTTTTAATCGTCTTCTAATTGTTAATTGTTTAAGTTTTTGTTATATCTTGGTACCTGTTATACCTACTACATATCTATGATCTTCAATCGAACAAATAACTCATAGGATTACAGGAATTATTGGTCAAAAGTAGTTGATCGAAGCATGACCAAGTTTCTTGGTTTTTCCGAAACCCAAGAACGCGAAGAAACGATTGGTAGTAATACTTTGACCAAAGATAAATAGAGACCTTAGATTTAAGTTTTGTTCATGTTAATGTTATATATATGTACCACGACATATAAATTACATATTACAACAAACACAACATACATCTAATACTACGAGAATCAAAGTTATTCAAGCCACAAAACTAGTTATTGGGCCATGACCACCTTTGTTTTGGGTTACCTATAAACCCAAGAATAGCTCACGACGGTAACTTTGAACCTTTATAATTTCTTGTTAGATGTAGATTAAAGCGATTATTGCTTGAGCTTGTACTATTGTATGAGTACTACTGACACGAATACTTGATCAACGAAAATCATTACCGACGATGTGAGTTATTTGATGGTCGAATTGGTCACTCGACCATGACCAGCAATTCACCCTAGAAACTCAAGAACACCTCAATGACACTTTTTTGTCATCCTTTGTAGAGCTTTAATAACAAACATAAATTATTTTCTTTAAAAATAAATTATAAAAAATTAGAAATAGTTAATAAATACATATTAAAATAGTTTTAAATATTATTATAAATTATTTATGATATTTCTACAAAATGTAATAATTATTTTATTTTATTTAGATATTATTTATAATTAACTTATTAATAAAGTAATTAGAATAATTACTTTTAAATACTAAATAATTATGTAAAAATATTATTATTGAAATAAAAATCATAATAAATGATTATAAATTATTTGATAATATTAAATAATGTTTTTATAAAATTTTAGTAAATATAAATTACTTATAAATAGAGATAAATGATTTAAAAATCATTTAAAGGATAAATAAATATTTTAAAAATACTTTAAACCTTCTAAAATACATTATAAGGATAATTAAATTATTTAAAAATATAACCAAATTTTATAAATAAAATTTAGTTCATTTATCAAAGGTATTAAAAGTCAAATCTAACCCGGTATTAAATAGATGTTTTATTTGAGTAATGTTATCAATACTAACGTGTCAAACCAAATTGTTTTGGTAAGACAATCTTATACTAAAGTTGTGTATCCCGTAAGGGAGCGAAGTTTAGTCAATGAATATATTGACAGTAAATTGTAAGTGTATTTTGAGCACTGTAGGTGATATGCATACTCCTAGGATGTTGAATAGGTTGATCCCCTATCTCACATATGAATAAAATTTCTAAGTCTGTGATTGACAGAAATGATAAAAATTCCAGAACTAGTTGGAATTAGAAATCCAGAAATGGTAACAACTATCAGTCGAAATTTGAATTGTTATAATTCTTCAAATCCTATATTGTTATAAATATACAACTTCTTTGAAATGCATGTCATAGCTCACCCTTGCAAATTATTTCCTTTACGCTTTTAGATGGTAATCTCGGAACATCTGGAGAAGATGAAGGAAAGCGTCCCTACATATATTAGATTATATTCTTATGCAGATGAATACCTTGTAATAAGAACTACGTTATGAGAATTTTGTAATCGAATCATAATATTATGATATATATAACATCTTTTATTTCATTAACCGTGTTTTCTTACATATATAGATGTAAAGTAAGATGTCTTCTATTCTAGTTGAGATCCTTAGGGAACTATTTATCTGAGTGAGGGTGTTAATAGTATGGACTGTTCATGTTGTTATTAATACTTTGAATTTTAGATAGATGGTTACTATCGATACGATAGTATATATTCGCATGACATAGAATATACATCTGGGTGAGGGTATTAGTAATATGGACTGTTCATGTTATTACGATACTCTAAATTTTGGATAGATAGATGATGAGTCACAGATCATGGAATCAGATTCATATATTCAAGTGGCACGGTATCCAAACACAAAGAATATTTCTCTTGGGAATTACCATCTCATATGGGATCTTGTGAATCTTGAATCTTTGGGAAATATATCTGATTGTCCCTCTATCTAATGTAATATTTTAATTAGATACCATGGGTTTATAGATTTAAATGCATTATGTTAATTCTCTTGTAAACACCATCTACCGGATACCACGGAAGTATAGGTATGGGGTGTTACATTGTCGCTTTCCTCGATGCACATTATCCCGATTATTGATCCGTGGAGACTCAAGCGGTCTCCTCATGCTCCATTGCTATTTTCAACTTTCTGGATGTCATTTTCAAATCGCCACAAAACAAGGGTTAATTGACATGCAATATATTATCCATATATACTGTATGTGGCGCCCCCAAAATAGGTATACATCACCTATTTTGAGTCGCCAAATACATGGTACGTAATACAAATACAACTTAATTATACAAATCGTGCGTGCAAAAGTACGACAAAACATAAGTTGTGAGTTTTAATACAAATATTATGTCGTCTGACAATATACAAACTCAAATTCAATATTATTACATTTATTTTCCCACTATTTTACCGAATAGTGAGGACTACTAATGCTATCATCACGTCCAATCACCGCTTCCCGACTAGTCCTCGCCACGTTCTCATTTCTTAAAGAGAACAATGAAAGTAAAAGGGTGAGCTCAACTAGCCCAAGAGAAAATATTATGACTAAGATAATGCGAGAATATATTATCGTTAGCCTTCAACGATTGTTAAACCGATATAATATAACAACCATCAAGTTTAAGCTGCTTGCGGAATAAGCAATCCATTAAAAGAGTCAGTAGAGAATAAAATCTACTATCTTTTATGATTTAAAGGTTTTTCAACACTTTTATTCTTTGGGACTCAACTTAATAAATAATCCACATCACCTAATCACCCCCCGTAATACAAACATAGGATATTCTTTAGTATCACGACCACAATTATCCATGCACTACGGGCCAAGAATATTTGTGTATTCATTAATGGTCATGATCATGCCAACAACTGTCCATCAATGCACTACGAGCCAATGAAGACTTTTACCACATCATTTGTAATATTACGGTTATGATTACACCGAATAATCTTTGGTCATAATCATACCAAGTCCATCTATGCACTACAGGCCACAGATGACTTTCAACAAAATATGAACATGAGGATGATGACAATGATATAAGAATTCAATAAATCAAGTTCAAGAATTATTTTATCCAGGAATCAATAACGTCCAAATTGTCAACATGATACTGCTTTGTGGAGTAAAATTCAAGAATGCTCGAAAGAATATTTCAATGAAAAGATCTTTGGATGAAGCGTAAATATCAAGGATATTCCACTAATTTCATGGAGTATAGAAGTTAAAACTTTAACCAACTAAGTATAACAAGGAATGGAATAAAAAAAAAATCACCAGAATGCGATAGACCACACAGTGCAAAAGTTATTCCAATGTAATAATAAATAATCTGAATCAGTCCAGCGTAAACGCATACGTGACAAGATATTCTAACAGAATAATAAAGACAAAATCAGTCCGACGTAAAATGCATGACATGGATATTCCAACGTAATAATAAAGACGGAATCAGTCCCGTAAAACACATGTGATAAGATATTCCAACGAGAATAATAAAGACGGAACCAGTCTGCGTAGAACGATGCATGTATGCATTATGTTCCAATAGAATGATAAATAATGGAACCAGGTCAGGCGTAAATTCACAGAAAGGATGTTCCAGCAGAATGATAAAGAATGGAATAATGAAGAATTTCACCAAGTATAGGTGCTTAGCAGGTATACAAGTTTATTCCAATAGAATAATAAAGAATGGAATAATGTAAGTTCTCTTCATGGATAAGAAAAAATAATACTCCTACCTTGGAAAAATTGGATACTGGAATTGTGAGGTAGCAAACTTCTCTTCTTCTTTCTTTCTATAATTTCTCTCTATAATAATCGCTTTAAAGCTTTTCTGAATTGGTGAGAAATGAAGGAAGAATGAGCTTCTATTTATAGGAAAATATAGTTTCGATAATTGCACGCTTTGGGCTCAAAAATTACAAGAAAATACCTCCAACTTTTCTTTCATTTTAATTTAGTCTCGCAAGTATTATCAAACTTGCACCACCTCCCCTAATAGTAAATAATGTGAATCAATAGTTCAATCATGTGAATCAATAGTATAATCATGTGAAAATATGAATTACAAAAGATAGTACCTCCATCTATACCTCCATTTTTAACTTAGTCATACAAGTATTATCAATCTTGCACCAACTCCCCTAATAGTAAATAATGTGATTCAATAGTACACACATTTGAACAAATAGTTATATAAGCATGTGAATTAGTAGCAATTAATTGTTCAATTATCCGATAAATTACCCGATTTATCAATATAACCCCTAGACATCAATTATCATCGGAATAGATGTCGATTTTCACTAAGACTAATAATCCCAACACAATGGAACTATCAAAATTCACTTTTTAATCAACACAACTTATTCATCATTAATATTATAACTCACAATATTTAACAACGAGGTTGTTCCTAGGAAAGAGGGCTTTTCAGATAAGAATTTCTCCCTTATTGGCGCCATGAATTAGGTGACCAAACCTCTCCTTGACGCGAACTTCTAGACATTGTCAATATTGCAAATAATAATATGAATAATTTTGTCATCTCAATTATTGATTTAATAATATAAAATATTATGCAAATGAATCGCGTGACAATAATTGAATCAATAATATGAGAGATATGATGCAACAATTCTTATGAGCAATAATTGAGTATAACCGAGTGACTTCTCACGTAAGCATCAATAATCAATACCGTAGTGCTACTACGCAACCACGCGTATTCATCGTATTTTTACTACCGGGTAGTTCAATAGTTTTAATTAACAATTTTGCCATTATTTTTATAAAAGATAATTACATAGTTTTCTAACTACGACAATACTTCCATTGTGGGGTCCACCAATGATTGTGTGCGTCGTCTTTAATATTCTCTGTTAACACCGGGTGTTTCAACGATTAATCAGTAAAACTTCTGCCATTATTTTCATAAAAAGTATTTTGTCATTTTCTCAATCCGACAATAATTCCGTTGTGGGGTCCACCAATGATTGTCTTGGTTATGCACGAATATTACACGTTAAAAAGAATATTCCCTACCAATCGAATATTATATAATAACTTGCATACTTTGCAAAATTTGTAAATATTACCCACGCCTATAAAATTATATCAAATCCACACCATAATATTCAAAAATATATTTCGAGAAAATTTAATCTTTATTCAAAAGTTGGGGTCTTACAACCTCCCTTCTTATGAAATTTCATCCTCGAAATTAGGAGTGCGTACATGGTATGTCGAAGAGGTAAGGATATCTTGATTTCATCTCGATTCTAACTCCCGTGTCATTTCTTCCACATTGTGGTTTCTCCACAAAACTTTGACTTGAGGTATAACCTTGGGCGGTAGAATATGATCCTTTTATCCAAGATTTTAACAGTAACTCTTCATCGTTAAATCTTCCTCTATCTCGCCCTGGGTTCTAATTCAATAATGTGGTTCGGGTCTTTCACATATTTACGTAACATAGATATGTGAAAAAACGTTATGAACACGAGACATACATGTAAGCAGTAGCGAGTCTATCACGCCATGATTCCTACTCGATCGAGGATTAAAAATGGGCCAATGAATCGAGGGTTGAGGTTTCATCTCTTTCCAAATCTTGTAACTCCCTTCCATGGAGCAACGCGTAATAACACATGATCTCCAATATAGAATTCCACGTCCTTTCGATGAAGATCAACATAACTCTTTTGTCGATATTGTGAGGTTTTTATACGTTGTCGAATCGTTTGAATCTTTTCCGTAGTCATACGTACTAACTCTGGTCCCAACAACGTTACTTCACCCACCTCATCCCAGCATACTGGAGAACGACACTTTCTTCCATACAACATCTCAAATGGAGCCATGCCAATACTTTCTTGATAACTGTTGTTGTAGGAAAACTCCACCAATGGTAGGAACTTATCCCAACTTCCCTTTAAGTCAAGGACACAGAGTATTAATAGATCTTCAAGAGTTTGAATGGTCCTCTCCGACTGCCTGTCCGTCTGAGGATGATATGTCGAGCTAAATCATAAATCCGTGCCCATAGCTTTTTGCAAACTAACCCAAAATCTTGGAGTGAATCTTGGGTCTCGATCAGAAACTATGGATACTGGTATACCATGCAGTCTTACAATCTCGTTTATGTACATACGAGCAAGACGTTCAAGTGTATAAGTTTCTCGTATATGTAGGAAATGAGCAGACTTGGTCAATCTATCAACAATGACCCAAATTGCATCTACGCCTTGAGAAACCTTGGGAAGACTAGTAACGAAATCCATGGTAATGTGTTCCCACTTACATTATGGAATTTCAAGTGATTGCAATGGACCTTTTGGTACTTGATGCTCCGCCTTGACTCGTTGACAAGTTAAACACCTTGAGATAAATTCTGCTATCTCTCTCTTCATATTGCTCCACCAAAATGTATGTCGAATGATCACGATACATTTTGGTAATCCAAGGATGGATTGCAAATGGTGTGTTATGCACCTCCATCATGATTTTATACTTTAAATCAGGGTTGTTAGGAACACAAAGTGTGAGACCCCAAATTTTATGAATAAAGATTTAATTTTCTCGAAATAATTTTTTTAAATATTATGGTGTGGATTTGATATAATGTTATAGTTGTGGGTAATATTTATAAATTTTGCAAAGTACGCAAGTTGTTATATAATATTCGATTGGTCGAGGAATATTCTTTTTGTCGGGGAATATCCATTCGACGGTACAATCATTGGTGGACCCCACAACGGAATTATTGTCGGATTGAGAAAACGACAAAAATACTTTATGAAATAACAGCGGAAGTTTTACCGTTAACTGTTGAAACACCCGGTGTTAAAAAATACGATATCTGCCAGCAGTTGCATAGTAGCACACGGTATTGATTATTGATGCTTACGTGAGAAGTCACTCATTTATACTCAATTATTGCTACAGTAATTGTTGCATCATATCTCTCATATTATTGATTCAATTATTGTCACAAAGATCATCTCGCATAATATTTATTATTATTAAATCAATAATTGAGATGACAAAGTTATTCATATTATTATTTGCAATATTGACAATGTCTAGAAGTTCTGTCAAGGAGAGGTTTGGTCACCTAATTGCGCGCCAATAAGGAGAAATCCTTATCGGAAAGCCCCCTCTTTCCTGGGAATGACCTGGTTGTTAAATATTGTGAGTTATAATATTAATGATGAAAAAGTTGTGTTGATTAAAGATGAAATTGATAGTTCCATTGTATTGGGATTATTAGTGTTAGTGGAAATTGACATTTATTTCGATGATAATTGATGTCTGGAGGTTATATTGTTCACTCGGGTATTTGGAGCACTTTTTGTTTCAGAGTACTATTCACGAGTTACTATTCACGAGTTACTATTCAGGAGTTATTATTCACAGGGTACTATTGATTCACATTTTTATACTATTAGGGGTGGTGGTGCAAGATTGATAATACTTGGATGACTAAGTTAAAAATTGAGGTATAGTTGAAGGTACTATACTTTAATTAATTTTTTCACAAGATTATACTATTTATTCACATGATTATACTATTTATTCACATGATTGTACTATTGATTCACATGATTTACTATTAGGGGAGTTGGTGCAAGATTGATAATACTTGCAGGACTAAATTAAAAATGAAGAAAAAGAGGAAGGTATTATACTGTAATATTTTGAGCCCCAAAACGTGCAATTATCGAAACTATATTTTTCTATAAATAGAAGCTCATTCTTCCTTCATTTCTCACCAATTTACAAAAGCTTTAGAGCAATTATTATAGAGAGAAATTATAGAGAGAAAGAAGAAAAGTATTTTGGTACTTCACTACTCCTATATCTAGTACTCTTCTTTTTAAGGTAGGGAATATTATTTGTTGTACTCGTAGGGAGTATTATTTCTTTTGTATTCGTGAAGAGAACTTCTGTTATTCCATTCTTTATTATCCTGTTGGAATAACCTGTATACGCGGGCTACCCTATACTTGGTGACATTCTTCTATTATTCTGTTATTATTATTTTGTTGGAATATCTTGTCTATGCGTTTTATGCCGGACCTGATTCCGTCTTTATTATTCTGTTGGAATATCCTGTCTGTGAATTTTACGTGGGACATGGTTCCGTCTTTATTATTATTCTGTTGAATATCCCGTCTGCGTTTTCTGTGGCGGGATTCGATTCCATCCTTATTAGTATTCTATTGAATAACTTTGCTCATGCTAAGTACCGCATGCATGGTGATTTCTCATTGTTATTTCATTCTTTATTATTCATTGGAACATCCCGCTTGCAATTCGAATTTACCTTTGACCAGTTTCCGTTATTTAGTATTTTGTTGGAATAACTTGCCTACATGCAAAATACCGCATACATGGTGATTTCTTTTGTTATTCCATTCTTTATTATACTCAGTTGGTTAAAGTTTTCACTTCTATACTCTATGAAATTAGTGGAATATCCTTGATATTTGCGCTTCATCCAGTATCTTTTCATGGAAATATTCTTCCGAGCATTCTTGAATTTTACTCTACAAAGCAGTATCATGTTGACAATTTGGACATTATTAGTTCCTGTATAAATTAATTCTTGAACTTGTTTTATTGAATTCTTATATCATTGTCATCATCCTCATGTTTATATTTTGTTGATACTCCAAAAGCTTCGTGAAAATAAGTTATATGCCAAGTTGAATAAATGCGAGTTCTGGCTTGAGGAAGTAACATTTCTTGGGCACGTGATATCAAATCATGGAATATCTATTGACCCGACAAAGATTGAAGCAATTCAAAGCTGGGGGCAACCTAAGTCAGTGACCAAAGTACGTAGCTTTCTCAACATAGCTGGTTATTATCGGAGATTCGTAGAATGGTTTTCTTAAATCGCTACTCCATTAACTCAGCTGACTCGGAAAGATACAAAATTCGGTTAGAGCGAGGAATATGAGAACAGTTTTTAAGAACTCAAGAGGAGACTCATTTCAAAGACCTGCTACGACAATACCATCCTGCTCGGAGGATTTGTCATCTACAGTGATGCTTCAGGCAAAGGGTTAGGATGTGTTCTCATGCAACATGGGAAAGTCATAGTCTATGCCTCACAACAACTCAAAGAATATAAGAGGAATTATCCTACTCGTGATCTAGAGTTGGGAGTTGGCAGTTGTCATTTTTGCGCTTAAGATTTGGAGGCATTACCTGTATGGAGAGAAGGTTGAGATCTATACGGATCAAAAAAGCCTCAAATATTTCTTCACTCAAAAGGAACTCAAAATGCGGCAATGACGTTGGCTTGAGCTGTTGAAAGGTTACGATCATACCATTCAATACCATCCTGGAAAAGCGAACATAGTAGCAGACACATTGAGTTGAAGATCATATGCGGGTACGAGTGCGATATTGTTAACACAAAGGCCCATCTTATATGACTTACAAAGGATGGAGATAGAGTTAAAGACTCCAGTGACCTACGTGATGAGGGAAAATATACGAGTAGAACCAACTTTAATCGATAAAGTTAAAGCTAATCAAGATATAGACCTGGAGCTGATGCGTATGAAGCAAAAACTGCAAGAAGGTGCTATTCTGAAAGTAAGAATCAATGAAGAAGGAATACTTCGAGTCAACTCTAGACTTTATGTTCCTAACGATTCTGACTTGAAGTATAAAATCATGATGGAGGTGCACAACACACCATTTGCAATCCATCCTGGGAGTATAAAAATTTATCGTGATCTTCGACATACATTTTGGTGGAGTAATATGAATAAAGAGATATCGTGGTTTATCTCAAGGTGTTTAACTTGTCAACGTGTCAAGGCAGAGCATCAAGTGTCAAAAGGTCCATTGCAACCACTTGAAATTCCAAAATGGAAGTGGGAGCACATTACCATGGATTTCGTTACTGGTCTTCCCACAGTTTCTCAAGGCATAGATGCTATTTGGGTCATTGTTGATAGATTAACCAAGTCTGCTCATTTCTTACCGATACGAGAAACTTATTCGCTTGAACGTCTTGCTCATATGTACATAAATAAGATTATAAGACTGCATGGTATGCCAGTATCCATAGTTTCTGATCGAGACCCAAGATTCACTTCACGTTTTTGGGTTAGTTTGCAAAAATCTATGGGCACGAATTTACGATTTAGTTCGGCATATCATCCTTAAACGGACAGGAAGTCAGAGAGGACAATTCAAACTCTTGAAGATTTATTAAGACTCTGTGTCCTTGAATTCAAAGGAAGTTAGGACAAGTTCTTGTCATTGATAGAATTTTCTTACAACAACAGTTATCAAGAAAGTATTGGCATGGCTCCATTTAAGGCATTGTATAGAAGTATGTCTCATGTTCATAACGTTTTTCACATATCTATGTTACGTAAATATGTAAAAGACCTGAACCACATTATTGAATTAGAACCGGACGAGATAGCGAAAGATTTAATGTATGAAGAGGCACTTGTTAAAATCTTAGATAAGAAGGATCATATTCTACGCTCCAAGGTTATACCTCAAGTCAAAGTGTTGTGGAGAAACCACAATGTTGAGGAAATGACCTGGGACTTAGAATCTGAAATGAAGTCAAGGTATCCTCACCTCTTCAACAAACCTGGGAGTTGCCCGATATGTCTTGTACTGGCCATGTACTGATTTTATATGTTTCTCTTCACTGCCATAGGCACAAAATTCTACCTCAGTCTTATTGGATTCTGATAAGTAGGTTTTATACCTACTTGTCCGGTATCTATTACTTGAATTATTTGTTTAATCTCATGTTTCGTAGTTACTTTTCATACATTTTATGTTATTTTGTAGGCGATGACACGACATTGGCATGAAGAAGCAAGGAAACACTACTACAAATTACTAAATAGACAATCGCTTTGAAACCACAACGCTTTTTTATAAAACGTTGTGGTATTTTTTACAACGCTTTAAAAAAACATTGTAGATATATATGCAAAAACGTTATCTATTTAAAAGGACATTTTTTTGTTTTAACTAGATAACGTTTTTATTTAAAATCGTTGTCTATCAGACAAAACACGGAGTTTAAAAAAAATGTGGAAGTGAAAACACAGAGCTTAAAACGTTTCCTATACTTTAATTTCATTCCTCCTTACTTTTCCCCTAATTTTCCCCGATCTAATATTCGTTCCTTCCCATTTTTCACACAAAATCTTTCAATTTCTTCAGCCATCGCTCTAAGCTCCAAAATGACACATCGGCGATGGAGTAGAACTTCGCATCCGGAGAATTGGGATCAAGTTCAGCCATGGCGGTGAATCAACCCAATCGGAGTTCTATGTGAGAGTTATGGCCTTTTATCAACGAAGATCAAAGCTAAGAGTTGTCATGCTTGCCATTTACATAAAGATCTATTTCAAGCCCGATTTCTGCCATGATCCAATCTGAATATGTCAGTTCTCAAAGCATGAAAGTTGTAGATCTCGTCGATATCTTCGATTTGATAGGTGGCGGGACCCGTAACTCTAAGCGGATCAAACGTTATGCGTGTTTTACCAAAGGACCTCATAGCGAGAAACAGAGTAAGCGTGGACCGCGCCTAGAATGGCTTGGGGATGGTGCGGGCGGGCTAGACAGAGAGAGAAAAGAGTTGTTTTGGGTTATTTGGTGTCCAATTTGAGCTAGAATATGATTCTTAGTTGCCTAACTTGCTAGGGTGTCCATTAGAACTCAAAATACTTGAGTTTAACTTGGATTGGGAGGCTAGTTCTAAGACTCCATTAAATCCCTTTTGGGATAGATTTCTATGAAATTATTCTTTATTTTCTTTCTTAGAAGAAGAACCCTAGATTAGATTAAAATGGGAGATTGAAGCAACTTGGACACCATTGAAGATCAAGAGCAGGAGCTTGAGGAAGATGGAGATTTGCTGACAACAGATTTATTCTTTACTCTACTCTTATCTTTATCTTTTAATGTGTATTCAATTGTGGATTCTTAGTTTTAATTCAATAGTAATGAACTAATTCTTTGTTTGAGATTACAATATATCTTATTGTGTAGTTTATTTTAATATGCTTCACTATCAATTATTATGTTCTATTATGAGTATTGTCTATTATGATTTGGACTTAATTGCTTAATTGTCTAGCTAACAATTACCGTGATAATCTATATGAACTCGAGAGATGAAGTATAGATTTAGATCTTATCATGATAGCATGTGTTTGTGATTTCTGTATAGATGGAATTCATGATTCGTGTTTAGGATAGAGATATGCCTTTACGCCATATGTAATCTTATAGAGAACTTGTGCTTTAAATCCTTTTAATTGTAATTCACATAGAGATATAGTGGATTAATTAATTAGTGTGTCTTGCTTAATTCTATCATTTGTGGATTTAAGTGAGTATGGGTATTATGCATCGAGAAATGGTTTTATCTGCTTTAGTGTTCTTGATTAATAATTCAGGATAGAGAATAATTGATGAGGAATGTGTTAACTTAAATGAAGCAATTAGTGAAGTTGTGATCTTAAATCTCCATAATCTTAATTTAACTAGTTGTAATTATAATTAGTTTACTTATAAATTGAAATTTATTCATTTAAATAAGATTGAGTTGGTTACTAAGTTAGTACTTGGAAATTTTATAAAACAATTCCTCGTGGGAACGATATTCTACTTTCACTTAATTACTTGTTGACCACGATATACTTGCGTGTTGTGCGTAATTAGATTTTACCCAACAAGTTTTTGGCGCCGTTGCCGGGCAATTAGTTTAATATATTTTTGCCAATATTAGCTTCAATCAAATTACTCTTAATTTAAACAATTTTTTTCTTTTCTTTAATTCTCTTCCTATTTTCTTTCTTTTAAGGTACAATGGTCGGATTCAATTATCAAAGGCCATATTCGAGTATGACTCAACCAAGGGGAGCGAGGATGGATGGACTCAATGTATTTTCTGCATTATCAGCACAACTTGAGACACTTTCGAGAAGGTTGGACGTTGTTGCAGCCCAACATAATCGAAGGATAGCAATTACTTGCAATTATTGTGCTGGCAATCACCCGAGTAATCAATGCACCATCAGTCTTGGGCCGATACAGTATGGTGGTAACTACCTCAACAACTATTCTTATCCCAATTATCATCAAGTTTGGGGGTATCACCCAGATTATTCATGGAGCTATAATTATCAAGATCAATACTCTACTCCAAATCCAACATACACGCCGGAACCCTCATATCAACCTCCATTAAAAGAAGAAAAGTCAAAGTTGGAGGAATTACTATCAAAGGTCATAGCAAACCAAGAGGAGAGGATGATGAGTCAAGAAATATCGAGCCATAATTTTCAAAGACCGTGATGAAACAACTCATCACCACTTCAACTCATGGTCCTCAATACATGGATTCCAAAACTGAGACAGATAATTCCAGGTTGGAGGAATTGTTGTCCAATCTCATATCAAACCAAGAGGAGACGAGGATTAATCAAGAGCGATCAATTCAGAATCAAGAGATATCAATTCAAAATATGCAGAAGTAGATGGATCAAATGCTCAAAGCCCCTGAACAAGCATTGCAAGACCCTTTAATTTTATGAAATAAAAGTATTCAATTTTTCTTATAATTACTATTCAAGAAATGGTTAAATTGATAAAAGTTAAAGTTAAGGGTGATATATGAATTTTTTTCAAAATATGCAAGTGGTTATAAAATACTCATTGTTGTTTAGGAGAATATTCGTTTGGTCGTGGAATATTCTTGCCATCTTGGGATTATTCATAATGCAATGAGTGCGACCTTGTGGGGCCCATAACGGAAAGTGATTGGATGAAGAAAATGACAAGTATAAGTTGTTTACAAATAACAACAGTGAGTTATTACAAGTAACACTTTGTTGGAATACTCTAGGTTAAAATACAAGAATATGCGTTGTTGCACAAGAGCACGGTATTGCATCAATTATTGATTCTTACGCATTTAAGGCACTACTCAATAATTGTTACGATGAATTACTTGCTCAATATTTTTTTTTGATTCAATAATCATGCGTTGATATTTTATATTATTGTTGTTTTAATAATTGTCACTTACACAAGATTTTCCATTATCAAATCAATAATTCATATTATTTGAATAATATTATTAGATAGCATTATTGGCAACGCCTAGAAAGTTCTGCTCTAAGGAGAGGTTTGGTCACCTAATCAAGCGTGCGATGAAGAGAAATTTTATTGGAAAACACCCTCTTCCTGAGGAACCTGCTGGTTGTCAATATTGTGATTCTCAGAATATTATTTGTGAATAATTAATTATTGATTTATATGATAAGGAAAATATTCATTTTATGTGGATATAGATGGAGAAAATTTTTAAAGTGACAATTGTTGAAAATTGATATTTTATCTTTCTCGATAAAATAATATTTTATTATATTATTATAATATAATAATGATGATATTTTTATAATGAATGTGGGATATATGAGTATATGAGGAGGAAGAGTATTTTGTTGCATTAAATGATTAACACATGTTTTGTGTGTTTGGGACCCTATTTCTTGATCAAATTTGATTATAAACAGAAAAATCGTCAGTATGTGGATTTCTGGTCAATTTCGCTTGGAATTTGGAAAACTTTCTTACGCAGTTGTAGAGAATTGAATTTCCTATAAAAAATTAAGAGATTCAATTTTCCGATAAAAGGGCTATTTATTATGAATTATTGAAGTTCTAAATTAATTGATTATTATTTTTTTTTGGAATTTTAAATAACTTTTATATGAAAAACATTTTTGCAAGTTTGGCACATGTGTGGCTGATATTTTGGATCAATGAAGGTGTACGTAAGAATTTATGATATATATATTATTATTATATTAAATTTTCGCGCTTTGGTGTTCTAAGCATTTTCCTATAAATAGGGTGTTTAGGTTAGAATTAAAATCACACCGTAAACTCAAGTTTTCTCTATTTCTCTCTATATTATCGAGTGTATTCTTGTGAGTATTTTGATATCTTGAGTGTTGCTATACTCTGCAAGTTCGATTTAAATATATTCCAAATGTAAGTCTTGCTCTTTTGAGGTATGGGATAGTAAGGGATATTATTTTTTAAAAAATGATATTATTTCCTCAATATCATTATGTTAAAATATTGGTTTGAACTTTTTATCAAATTTGTAACTTTTTCATGTCGGGGTTACTATTCATGAGTTACTATTCATGAGTTACTATTCACGAGTTACTATTCACGACGAGTTACTATTCATGAGTTACTATTCACGAGTTACTATTCACGAGTACTATTCACTACAAAATTGGTTTTTTTTTATAACCAAATTATAGTTGATTTATGAATATTACTCTGGAGATTAAAACGATATATTTATTATATTGATTTTATTATCATATATAACATTTTATAACTCGATGTTGAAATTCTCTTTCAATTGGAGTGTAAAGATGGGTAGATTATTGGTATGATCATGACTAGGGTTCTCTTTGGCGATGGTAAAAAGTTGAATTGTGACCGGTATGATCATTTACCATTGCATTTATAATTGAATATCTTTAGCTTAAGTGCAAAGGTGAATTGATCAACATGGTTATAATTATTGTTTATATAAATTCTGAAATGATTATATATTTCTTTGAGATATGAATATCTTTGGCACATAGTACAAAGATGACTTATTGATGAATATCTTTGGCCCGTAGTGCAAAGATGAATTATTGATGAATATCTTTGGCATGTAGTGCAGAGATGGTCTGTTGATGAATATCTTTGGCCCGTAGTGCAAAGATGAATTTATTAGTAGGATTATGAACATGAACTGTGATTTGGTATAACCATGATCTTTGATGTTTCAGGTGTTGAAAATTAATTTTGTCCTGGATGAGGAAAGGAATTTAGAACTACAATTACGATTATATACACGTGATTGTGGACATGAATTGTTGATTAATGTTACAGGGATAAAACATTGTTGATAGACTTTTAACATGGAGAAGATAATAGATTTTATGGTCTATTTGACTCTTCTAATGGATTTCTCGTTCCGCTGCAACTATGGTTGAAAAGTTTTATCATCTACCATATGTTCTAAATCTCTGATTTATTACTGTTGAAGGCTATTGATAATTTATTTATCTTTAGTCATGATATTCTTTACTGAGCTAGTTGTACTCACCCTTTTGCTTCACAATTCCTTTCAGGTAATAAGAGTGTAGCTGGGTCGAGCAAGGGTAACAGGGGAATAGAACGGTGTTTATCATTTAGTAGTTATATTTGTTATTTCATTCTTTATTATTCTGTTGGAACATCCCTGCTTGGCATGCGAATTTCACTTTCGACGGTTCCGTTATTTAGTATTTTGTTGGAATAACCTGTCTATGCAAAGTACCGCATACATGGTGATTTCTTTTGTTATTCCATTCTTTATTATACTCAGTTGGTTAAAGTTTTCACTTCTATACTCTATGAAATTAGTGGAATATCCTTGATATTTGCGCTTCATCCAATCTTTTCATGGAAATATTCTTCCAGCATTCTTGAATTTTACTCTACAAAGCAAAGATCATGTTGACAATTTGGACATTATTAGTTCCTCAGATAAATTAATTCTTGAACTTGTTTTATCAATTCTTATATCATTGTCATCATCCTCATGTTTATATTTTGTTGATACTCCAAAAGCTTCGTGAAAATAAGTTATATGCCAAGTTGAATAAATGCGAGTTCGCTTCGAGGAAGTAACATTTCTTGGGCACGTGATATCAAATCATGGAATATCTATCAATTCGACAAAGATCAAGCAATTCAAAGTTGGGGGCAACCTAAGTCAGTGACCAAAGTACGTAGCTTTCTCAACATAGCTGGTTATTATCGGAGATTCGTAGAATGGTTTTCTTAAATCGCTACTCCATTAACTCAAATTGACTTTGAAAGATACAAAATTCGGTTAGAGCGAGGAATATGAGAACAGTTTTTAAGAACTCAAGAGGAGACTCATTTCAGCACCTGTTCTGACAATACCATCTGGCTCGGAGGGATTTGTCATCTACAGTGATGCTTCAGGCAAAGGGTTAGGATGTGTTCTCATGCAACATGGGAAAGTCATAGTCTATGCCTCACAACAACTCAAAGAATATAAGAGGAATTATCCTACTCGTGATCTAGAGTCGAGTCAGCAATTGTCATTTTTGCGCTTAAGATTTGGAGGCATTACCTGTATGGAGAGAAGGTTGAGATCTATACGGATCAAAAAAGCCTCAAATATTTCTTCACTCAAAAGGAACTCAAAATGCGGCAATGACGTTGGCTTGAGCTGTTGAAAGGTTACGATCATACCATTCAATACCATCCTGGAAAAGCGAACATAGTAGCAGACACATTGAGTTGAAGATCATATGCGGCTACGAGTGCGATATTGTTAACACAAAGGCCCATCTTATATGACTTACAAAGGATGGAGATAGAGTTAAAGACTCCAGTGACCTACGTGATGAGGGAAAATATACGAGTAGAACCAACTTTAATCGATAAAGTTAAAGCTAATCAAGATATAGACCTGGAGCTGATGCGTATGAAGCAAAAACTGCAAGAAGGTGCTATTCTGAAAGTAAGAATCAATGAAGAAGGAATACTTCGAGTCAACTCTAGACTTTATGTTCCTAACGATTCTGACTTGAAGTATAAAATCATGATGGAGGTGCACAACACACCATTTGCAATCCATCCTGGGAGTATAAAAATTTATCGTGATCTTCGACATACATTTTGGTGGAGTAATATGAATAAAGAGATATCGTGGTTTATCTCAAGGTGTTTAACTTGTCAACGTGTCAAGGCGCGCAGAGCATCAAGTGTCAAAAGGTCCATTGCAACCACTTGAAATTCCAAAATGGAAGTGGGAGCACATTACCATGGATTTCAAGCATCGGTCTTCCCACAGTTTCTCAAGGCATAGATGCTATTTGGGTCATTGTTGATAGATTAACCAAGTCTGCTCATTTCTTACCGATACGAGAAACTTATTCGCTTGAACGTCTTGCTCATATGTACATAAATAAGATTATAAGACTGCATGGTATGCCAGTATCCATAGTTTCGATCGAGACCCAAGATTCACTTCACGCTTTTTAGTTAGTTTGCAAAAATCTATGGGCACGAATTTACGATTTAGTTCGCATATCATCCTTAAACCAGATGGAAGTCGAGAGGACAATTCAAACTCTTGAAGATTTATTAAGACTCTGTGTCCTTGAATTCAAAGGAAGTTAGGACAAGTTCTTGTCATTGATAGAATTTTCTTACAACAACAGTTATCAAGAAAGTATTGGCATGGCTCCATTTAAGGCATTGTATAGAAGTATGTCTCATGTTCATAACGTTTTTCACATATCTATGTTACGTAAATATGTAAAAGACCTGAACCACATTATTGAATTAGAACCGGACGAGATAGCGAAAGATTTAATGTATGAAGAGGCACTTGTTAAAATCTTGGATAAGAAGGATCATATTCTACGCTCCAAGGTTATACCTCAAGTCAAAGTTTTGTGGAGAAACCACAATGTTGAGGAAATGACCTGGGACTTAGAATCTGAAATGAAGTCAAGGTATCCTCACCTCTTCAACAAACCTGGGAGTTGCCCGATATGTCTTGTACTGGCCATGTACTGATTTTATATGTTTCTCTTCACTGCCATAGGCACAAAATTCTACCTCAGTCTTATTGGATTCTGATAAGTAGGTTTTATACCTACTTGTCCGGTATCTATTACTTGAATTATTTGTTTAATCTCATGTTTCGTAGTTACTTTTCATACATTTTATGTTATTTTGTAGGCGATGACACGACATTGGCATGAAGAAGCAAGGGAAACACTACTACAAATTACTAAATAGACAACGCTGAAACCACAACGTTTTTTATAAAAACGTTGTGGTATTTTTTTCACAACGTTTTTAAAAAAAACATTGTAGATATATATGCAAAAACGTTATCTATTTAAAAGGACATTTTTTTGTTTTAACTAGATAACGTTTTTATTTAAAATCGTTGTCTATCAGACAAAACACGGAGTTTAAAAAATGTGGAAGTGAAAACACGAGCTTAAAACGTTTCCTATACTTTAATTTCATTCTCTCCTTACTTTTCCCCTAATTTTCCCCCGATCTGATATTCGTTCCTTTCCATTTTTCACGCAAAATCTTTCAATTTCTTCGCCGCCACCGCTCTAAGCTCCAGCGACACATCGGCGATGGAGTATAACTTCTGCATCTGGAGAATTGGGATCAAGTTCAGCCGCCGCCGGTGAATCAACCCAATCGGAGTTCGGATGTGAGAGTTATGGCCTTTTTTCAACGAAGATCAAAGCTAAGAGTTGTCATGCTTGCCATTTACATAGCATCTATTTCAAGCCCGATTTCCGCCATGATCCAATCTGAATATGTCAGTTCTCAAAGCATGAAAGTTGTAGATCTCGTCGATATCTTCGATTTGATAGGTGGCAGGACCCGTAACTCTAAGCGGATCAAACGTTATGCGTGTTTTACCAAAGGACCTCATAGCAGAAAACAGAGTAGCGTGGACCGCGCCTAGAATGGCTTGGGGATGGTGCGGGGCGGGCTAGACAGAGAGAAAAGAGTTGTTTTGGGTTATTTGGTGTCCAATTTGAGCTAGAATATGATTCTTAGTTGCCTAACTTGCTAGGGTGTCCATTAGAACTCAAAATACTTGAGTTTAACTTGGATTGGGAGGCTAGTTCTAAGACTCCATTAAATCCCTTTTGGGATAGATTTCTATGAAATTATTCTTTATTTTCTTTCTTAGAAGAAGAACCCTAGATTAGATTAAAATGGGAGATTGAAGCAACTTGGACACCATTGAAGATCAAGAGCGGGGAGCTTGAGGAAGATGGAGATTTGTCGACAAATGATTTATTCTTTACTCTACTCTTATCTTTATCTTTTAATGTGTATTCAATTGTGGATTCTTAGTTTTAATTCAATAGTAATGAACTAATTCTTTGTTTGAGATTACAATATATCTTATTGTAGTTTATTTTAATATGCTTCACTATCAATTATTATGTTCTATTATGAGTATTGTCTATTATGATTTGGACTTAATTGCTTAATTGTCTAGCTAACAATTACCGTGATAATCTATATGAACTCGAGAGATGAAGTATAGATTTAGATCTTATCATGATAGCATGTGTTTGTGATTTCTGTATAGATGGAATTCATGATTCGTGTTTAGGATAGAGATATGCCTTTACGCCATATGTAATCTTATAGAGAACTTGTGCTTTAAATCCTTTTAATTGTAATTCACATAGAGATATAGTGGATTAATTAATTAGTGTGTCTTGCTTAATTCTATCATTTGTGGATTTAAGTGAGTATGGGTATTATGCATCGAGAAATGGTTTTATCTGCTTTAGTGTTCTTGATTAATAATTCAGGATAGAGAATAATTGATGAGGAATGTGTTAACTTAAATGAAGCAATTAGTGAAGTTGTGATCTTAAATCTCCATAATCTTAATTTAACTAGTTGTAATTATAATTAGTTTACTTATAAATTGAAATTTATTCATTTAAATAAGATTGAGTTGGTTACGGGTTAGTACTTGGAAATTTTTATAAAACAATTCCTCGTGGGAACGATATTCTACTTTCACTTAATTACTTGTTGACCACGTATACTTGCGTGTTGTGCGTAATTAGATTTTACCCAACAAGTTTTTGGCGCCGTTGCCGGGCAATTAGTTTAATATATTTTTGCCAATATTAGCTTCAATCAAATTACTCTTAATTTAAACAATTTTTTTTCTTTTTCTTTAATTCTCTTCCTATTTTTCTTTCTTTTAAGGTACAATGGCTGGATTCAATTATCAAAGGCCATATTCGAGTATGACTCAACCAAGGGGAGCGAGGATGGATGGACTCAATGTATTTTCTGCATTATCAGCACAACTTGAGACACTTTCGAGAAGGTTGGACGTTGTTGCAGCCCAACATAATCGAAGGATAGCAATTACTTGCAATTATTGTGCTGGCAATCACCCGAGTAATCAATGCACCATCAGTCTTGGGCCGGTACAGTATGGTGGTAACTACCTCAACAACTATTCTTATCCCAATTATCATCAAGTTTGGGGGTATCACCCAGATTATTCATGGAGCTATAATTATCAAGATCAATACTCTACTCCAAATCCAACATACACGCCGGAACCCTCATATCAACCTCCATTAAAAGAAGAAAAGTCAAAGTTGGAGGAATTACTATCAAAGGTCATAGCAAACCAAGAGGAGAGGATGATGAGTCAAGAAATATCGAGCCATAATTTTCAGCACCAGATGCAACAACTCATCACCACTTCAACTCATGGTCCTCAATACATGGATTCCAAAACTGAGACAGATAATTCCAGGTTGGAGGAATTGTTGTCCAATCTCATATCAAACCAAGAGGAGACGAGGATTAATCAAGAGCGATCAATTCAGAATCAAGAGATATCAATTCAAAATATGCAGAAGTAGATGGATCAAATGCTCAAAGCCCTGAACAACTGTTGCAAGACCCCGAATTTTATGAAATAAAAGTATTCAATTTTTCTTATAATTACTATTCAGTAAATGGTTAAATTGATAAAAGTTAAAGTTAAGGGTGATATATGAATTTTTTTTCAAAATATGCAAGTGGTTATAAAATACTCATTGTTGTCGGAGAATATTCGTTTGGTCGTGGAATATTCTTGCTGTCGGGGATTATTCATACGACGGTGCAGCCTTGTGTGGGCCCATAACGGAAAGCGATTGGATGAAGAAAATGACAAGTATAAGTTGTTTACAAATAACAACAGAAGTTGTTACCAATAACACCGCTTGGAATACTCTGTGGTTAAAATAAGAATAATATGCGTTGTTGCACAAGAGATATACTGCAGATATTGCATCAATTATTGATTCTTACGCACGAAGGCACTACTCAATAATTGTTACAAAGAATTACTCGCTCAATATTTTTTTTCGATTCAATAATCGTGCGCTGATATTTTATATTATTGTTGTTTTAATAATTGTCACTACACAAAGATTTTCCATTATCAAATCAATAATTCATATTATTTGAATAATATTATTAGATAGCATTATTGGCAACGCCTAGAAAGTTCTCGCTCAAGGAGAGGTTTGGTCACCTAATCATGCGTGCGAAGAGAGAAATTTTTATCGAAAACACCCTCTTCCCGGAACCGCCTTTTGTCAATATTGTGATTCTCAGAATATTATTTGTGAATAATTAATTATTGATTTATATGATAAGGAAAATATTCATTTTATGTGGATATAGATGGAGAAAATTTTAAAGTGACAATTGTTGAAAATTGATATTTTATCTTTTCCGATAAAATAATATTTTATTATATTATTATAATATAATAATGATGATATTTTTATAATGAATGTGGGATATATGAGTATATGAGGAGGAAGAGTATTTTGTTGCATTAAATGATTAACACATGTTTTGTGTGTCGGTGGACCCCATTTCTTGATCGAAATTTGATTATAGCCAGAAAATCGCTCCTCAGTATGTGGATTTCTACCAATTTCTGCTGGAATTTGGAAAAACTTTCTTCTGCAAAGTTGTAGAGAATTGAATTTCCTATAAAAAAATTGCGAGATTCGAATTTTCTGATAAAAGGGCTATTTATTATGAATTATTGAAGTTCTAAATTAATTGATTATTATTTTTTTTTTGGAATTTTAAATAACTTTTATATGAAAAACGTTTTTGGCAAGTTTGGCACATGTGTGGCTGATATTTTGGATCAATGAAGGTGTACGTAAGAATTTATGATATATATATTATTATTATATTAAATTTTCTGCTTTGGTGTTCTAAGCATTTTCCTATAAATAGGGTGTTTAGGTTAGAATTAAAAATCACACCAGAAACTGAAGTTTTCTCTCTATTTCTCTCTCTATATTATCGAGTGTATTCTTGTGAGTATTTTGATATCTTGAGTGTTGCTACTATACTTGCAAGTTCGCTCAAATATTATTCCAATGTAAGTAACGCTTTTTGAGGTATGGGATAGTAAGGGATATTATTTTTAAAAATGATATTATTTCCTCATATCATTATGTTAAAATATTGGTTTGAACTTTTATCAAATTTGTAACTTTTTCATGCTCAGGTTACTATTCATGAGTTACTTATTCATGAGTTACTATTCACGAGTTACTATTCACGACGAGTTACTATTCATGAGTTACTATTCACGAGTTACTATTCACGGGTACTATTCACTACAAAATTAGTTTTTTTTATAACCAAATTATAGTTGATTTATGAATATTACTCGAGATTAAAACGATATATTTATTATATTGATTTTATTATCATATATAACATTTTATAACCTCGATGTTGAAATTCTCTTTCACCGGAGTGTAAAGATGGGTAGATTATCGGTATGATCATGACTAGGGTTCTCTTTGGCCGTGAGTAAAAAGTTGAATTGTGATCGGTATGATCATGACCATTATCATTTATAATTGAATATCTTTAGCTTAAGTGCAAAGGTGAATTGATCAACATGGTTATAATTATTGTTTATATAAATTCTAAATGATTATATATTTCTTTGAGATATGAATATCTTTGGCACATAAGTACAAAGACGACTTATCGATGAATATCTTTGGCTGTAGTGCAAAGATGAATTATCGATGAATATCTTTGGCATGTAGTGCGTAGATGGTCTGTTGATGAATATCTTTGGCCCGTAGTGCAAAAGATGAATTTATTAGTAGGATTATGAACATGAACTCGTGATTTGGTATAACCATGATCTTTGATGTTTCGTGTTGAAAAAATTAATTTTGTCTGGATGAGGAAAGGAATTTAGAACTACAATTACGATTATATACACGTGATTGTGGACATGAATTGTTGATTAATGTTACAGGGATAAAACATTGTTGATAGACTTTTAACATGGAGAAGATAATAGATTTTATGGTCTATTTGACTCTTCTAATGGATTTCTCGTTCCGCTGCAACTATGGTTGAAAAGTTTTATCATCTACCATATGTTCTAAATCTCTGATTTATTACTGTTGAAGGCTATTGATAATTTATTTATCTTTAGTCATGATATTCTTTACTGAGCTAGTTGTACTCACCCTTTTGCTTCACAATTCCTTTCAGGTAATAAGAGTGTAGCTGGGTCGAGCAAGGGTAACAGGGGAATAGAACGGTGTTTATCATTTAGTAGTTATATTTGGTGAATCAACTAAGGAGAGGCGATCCCAACGTTGGAAGGGTGTTTTGCCAATATCATACAACATGTCTAATGACATACAACCTCGTATCATCATAAGACAGGGATGTGCTCATCCACTTGCTGAGTATATATACGAGCACTACCTATATAATCTTGGAGTTTGGTTGAAGTATAATTCTTAATTAGAGACGGTGGAGATAATGATATGTCAAGAGAAGACACACCATTGGGAAGAATATGATAGTAATCTTCTCATTTTTCTCTTTAGGGTCTATTAATCAACCAAGGATAATTTTGTGGGCATATGATATCTGTCATAACCTAGACGCATGGCCTCCCATGTACGAAGGTTTCCTTGAGCACTTCCCAAAGATTCTAATTTCTAAAACAGTTTTCGACTATACCTTTATGTAAGGTGTCATTGTGACGTGCTGTCCACGGTTGGGACATGAGTCACAGTTGGTATATATTTGTATCCAAACTCACAACATATGTGGTGTTGTATTTTGCACGACAATTGTTGTAATAAAGTTGTAGTTGTTTTCTGTACCATGTATTTGGCGACTCAGAATGGGTTGGATGGAATGGACCTATTTTGGAGGGCATCACAACTGTCCTCAAAATAATTGGTGTTATGACGAGGATTCCGAGATTGATGAAGTGCCCGAGCCAAATCTACAACTGGATGAGACACGAGATTTTGAAAAAGAGGAGACAAGTGGGGGTAATGAAAACAAGGTCAGCAAAGAACTAACTGTGGGTACTAACGATGATGAGAATATGTTATTTATGCCCCAAGTGCCTTCTTCACCAAAGTTCAAGGATCCGGTTAGATTTGCAAAATCATGCCCACTTGGTAGCCATGTCGTCGGCAAGGCTCTTTATGACATGAGAGCTAGTGGAACAATGAAGCCATGGTGGGACAAGAAAAAGAAGATAAACGAAAAGCCCATTGTGTTTGCCACACTTCCATGCCCAAATATGATCACAAACACAATGGAGGTAGCACCTAGTTATTTTCCCTTCTTCATGGAGATTATATCGAGTCAGAGCATGCTAGATAACTTTGATATTATGGCCATCTCTTGTGGGAACCTTCCAAAGGATTATTTGCTACTGATGGATGGAGGATTCCTCAACTTTCGAAGAGGAATTGGATAGCGTTGACCAGAAAAAGTCTGGCTGAAGGACTATAAATCAAGCGCTTATTGGGAGGCAACCCAACTTTAATTTTTATTTATAGTTTTTATTAGGTTTTATATTATTAGTTAATAAATTTGCATGTCTTAGGATCTAACAAGCTTGCTTCTATCATATTCACAGGTTAGTCAAGTCCAACTCAAGTGTGGTGCCCGATTCATTCCAATGTGCTTAACCTATTCTTCAAACTTCGCAGATAAGGAGATAAATTGCTATATGTCAGGGAAGTCCTCTCTTTTAATTTTTCATATCTTAGCCATTGAAGACAATGTCTGTTTTATGTTTGGGGGTATTTATCATGTTTAGTATTTACTTGGGCAATGTTTTGATGGAATTTGATTTTGGCCGATGATAGGTGGGTGGTTGATATTGTTAACTCTTGGAGAATTGATGAGCATGCTTAGTCTATATTTTAACTCATTAGTTGGTTTTCACATTACTTGCGAAATTTTGAAAAATTTTACACATATCCATTTGCTTAGCCAGTTGAGATTGATTTTTTTTTTTTGGCTAAATGCTTATGAAAGATACCATTGTAACTTGAGAAATCTAATTTGAGCATCATTTGAAGTGAAAATTAGGCACTCACATAAGTTTGGGGGAAATCTTGGTGTATTTATGAAGAAAAAAAACTTATTGGAACCTTCTCGAGTTGAATAATTGAATCTTGTGGTGGGTCGAGATGGAGCGTAACACGTACTCCCCATAAACACAGGCACGAGATGGAGCGTAAAACGCACTCGTTCAATGAAAAGTGGAAAGTGAGACGGAGCGTAAAACGCACTCACTAAATAGAGAAAAAAAAATGTATGTTTGAAATACTTGGGAAGGGTTCATATGTGCTTAAAAGTTTAAATATCCGGGTGATCCTCAAGAAAAATTTGTGCTATGTCTATATTAGCGGTGATTGATGTGATAAGAAGTTTTGAAAGTCATTTTTGAAAATCTTTTATGACTATTGGTTGATCTAATCTAAATCATGACGGGTTTGAATATATGGATGCACACACGCACTTAAAGGATCAAAAGTAGATGTGAATCTAATGAAAGTTGTTGAAATTTTAGACATGACATTGTTTTGAAATTTTCCACGTGTTATCATTTGTTGTAACCTTTGAGGCCATTGATCGAATTCATATTGACTCATTGTTTGGGTGGATCATTACTAGAGGATGAATATGTCTAATTTATGTTTTTGCTTGAGAACAAGCAAATGTTTAGGTATGGGGGTATTTGATAAGTAGGTTTTATACCTACTTATCCGGTATCTATTACTTGAATTATTTGCTTAATCTCATGTTTCGTAGTTACTTTTCATACAGTATATGTTATTTTGTAGGCGATGACACAACATTGGCATGAAGAAGCAAGGGAAAGCAATTCGGACATCTTTTGGACTAAAATACTCAAGCAAATGTAAGAAGGGAATATTTAAGGACTTTTAACATCATGTTGGATGCATGTTCTTGGCTTGGAACTTGGATTTTATGGTAGCTCTACTTCTTAGCTTTCCGAAACATCTTGAATCAACCCAATCGGAGTTCGGATGTGAGAGTTATGGCCTTTTTATCAACGAAGATCAAAGCTAAGAGTTGTCATGCTTGCCATTTACATAGCATCTACTTCAAGCCCGATTTCCGTTCTGATCCAATCTGAATCTGTCAGTTCTCAAAGAATGAAAGTTGTAGATCTCGTCGATATCTTCGATTTGATAGGTGGCAGGATCCGTAACTCCAAGCGGATCAAACGTTATGCATGTTTTACCAAAGGACCTCGTAGCTAAAAATAGAGTAGCGCGGACCGCGTTAGGGGCGCGCTAGGCCACTAGAAACGCTGCCACTGGAGCGCGGACCACGTCCAGAATGGCTTGGAGATGGCACGGGGCGCGCTAGGCGGTGAGAAAAGAGTTGTTTTGGGTTATTTGGTGTCCAATTTGAGCTAGAATAGGATTCTTAGTTACCTAACTTGCTAGGGTGTCCATTATAACTCAAAATACTTGAGTTTAACTTGGATTGGGAGGCTAGTTCTAAGACTCCATTAAATCGCTCTTGGGATAGATTTCTATAAAATTATTCTTTACTTTCTTTCTTAGAAAAGGAACCTTAGATTAGATTAGAATGGGAGATTGAAGCAACTTGGACACCATTGAAGATCAAGAGCAGGAGCTTGAGGAAGATGAATATTTGCTGACAACCGATTTATTCTTTACTCTACTCTTATCTTTATCTTTTAATGTGTATTCAATTGTGGATTCTTAGTTTTAATTCAATAGTAATGAACTAATTCTTTGTTTGAGATTACAGTGGATCTTATTGTGTAGTTTATTTTAATATGCTTCGCTATCAATTATTATGTTATATTATGAGGATTGTCTATTGTGATTTGGACTTAATTGTTTAATTGTCTAGCTAACAATTACCGTGATAATCTATATGAACTCGAGAGATGAAGTATAGATTTAGATCTTATCATGATAGCATGTGTTTGTGATTTCTGCATAGATGGAATTCATGATTCGTGTTTAGGATAGAGATATGCCTTTACGCCATATGTAATCTTATAGAGAACTTGTGCTTTAAATCTTTTTTAATTGTAATTCACATAGAGATATAGTGGATTAGTTAATTAGGGTGTCTTCGCTTAATTCTATCATCCGTGGGATTTAAGTGAGTATGGGTATTATGCATCGAGAGATGGTTTTATCTCGCTTTAGTGTTCTTGATTAACAATTCAGGATAGAGAATAATTGATGAGAAGTGTGTTAACTTAAATGAAGAAATAAGTGAAGTTGTTATCTTAAATCTCCGTAATCTTAATTTAACTAGTTGTAATTAGAATTAGTTTACTTATAAATAGAAATTTATTCGTTTAAATAAGATTGAGTTGGTTACGGGTTAGTACTTGGTAATTTTTATAAAACAATTCTTCGTGGGAACGATACTCTACTTTCACTTTATTACTTTTTGACCACGTATACTTGCGTGTTGTGCGTAATTAGATTTTACCCAACAGATTTCGCACCAAAACAATTTGGTTCAAAAAATTTCTTTCAATGAACACTTAGAGTTTTCATAAACTTTAGTCTAGCTGAATCGAATAGCATAGACTCATATCAATAATTCAATTTAATATTATTATTTAAGTGTAGCCAAACCCCGTTGGCAAATTAAAATTTTTGAAAAGATTTTCGAGAATGACGTCATGATGTCGTACTGTATTAACAGTCCGTTTGAGGATGCCGTCATTATATGACTTTGTCATAACATATCATACAATAGTAGAACAACAATTTTAGATCAAATTCACACTAAGTATTCATGTATTTACAACTCTATCAACTTTTTATCATCTCTGCACCAGGTTACATGGTACATGAGTGATAAATAAAATATATTTTTGATATTTCAAATCTTTTGCGTCTAGCTGAAATAAGTAGCATAGACTATACTTTAAACCATTTCAAAAATGATTTCGAATTTACACATTTTTTTTAAAAGCACATAATGCGTATTTAGCTTGATGTCGAAATTTTGAATTCTAGCATAGCTAGGAGTTTTTGGAAAACTTATGTCTCCACTAATAATCATTGCTTAACAATCTATCTGTTCCTATAGTCTTTAATACTCCATTTAAACACAACTATACCCAGTTCGTCAAACAACACTTATGAGTCCATAAATTGCCACAATCATATGAGTTTAAGAACTCAGCTGCCGACATGAATCCTCAATTGAATCCCCACCTAACACTAACACCCTTTTCAATACGAATTTCATTTAACTCGTATTCATAATCCTTTCCTGAATCTGTACCATTTCATAGTACAACTGACACCCAGCAATCTTGCTGTAAACTTTTCAATCATTCGCTTGATCCTCCTCCATACTATTACCTTATCAGATCACGGGGTGACCTCATTGTATATATTACGATTCATTTTTATATTTTGATCGTTTTGTTTTACGATCTCCTATCACTATACTTTCAGTCTTTTAGACTCGATCTATTCATCATTACTGTTCAACTTTATTATCAGAGTTAGGGAACTCTGTATCTTTATAACTCGCTGAGATTCATCTTTGAATCTTACCGACCAACTAACTCTATTTGAGTTAGTACTTATCCTAATCACTGCGGGTATTAGTCTCAGGTATTCCTACCTAAGCTTCATAACCAACAACTTTGATACCAACTGTGAGGGCCCCGAATCCGAGGTCCCGAATCACCGCGGATCCGGTTCGATCATTCTATACACTATTACTATTTTTGCGAAAGATATAAACATAAATTGTTTATACAAAAACTTTACACACTATTTCCCGAAGGTCGAGTAACCTTAACTTAATACACAATACATAACTATCTAACACATAACATTATCATCATACATTACTATTACAAAACTAATCGCATACGTAAACTAAAGCTAGAACTGTCTTGGACCTTTCCTTGTATCCGACGCATTCGCCTTAACCTGCAATGTTTTATCATGATATAGCAAGGGTGAGCATAAGATTGCCCAGCAAGTTTAAGTTCAATAATATAACGATATATCATGATTGAAATAATTTGAATAATTGGCTGGCTATAATTCAACAATATAATGGTGAACTAGCAGGAACAAATTTATGACTGAACAAATATTATACATGAACAAATATATCTTAACCAACTGGTAATGAAGGTGATCAGCCTTTCATACCTGACTTATACATGCAATATGTACAGAGTACAATTCATGGAAACCAGTAATGATTAACCATACGCTTATCAGAATGAAACACTCTTAATAGAGTTAAGTAAAACAAACTTGCCTGAACCGTTGATTACCGCAACGCAATTTATAACGCTTTATTCGAAGACCTAATATTAGTAATATAGATCTCCAATATTAGAATAATATCATCATAATATAATACTATTATATATACATAGAATAACCTAAACACATAACACATAATCCTATCAGACTATAACACATATAAGACTCAGTATTAGGTCAAACTATTTCAGTCTGACTTGAAACCGAGATAAAGCTGACATACCGACGGTCTAGTCGGACTTTTATCGAGTCTAAGTTCAATTAAACTCTGCTTAAACACTTAACAATTAACTTAAATAATTTATTAATAGTCAAAATATTTTTCGTAAGCTCGTATTAATTTTTAAATAATTATTACTATTTATCGTGAATTTTCAATCATTAAAAATGTATTTAAATGAATTAAATACCACATAATTCTTGTATCATTAATAATTATTTATTATTAAATATTAATGAAATACACGCCATAATATTATAATATATTTATAATATATCCAAGTATTTTTAATACTTTAAAATCACATTTATATGATTTTTAAACAATTAAATTCATTATCCGATAATTGCTTTTAATATTAAAATATTAACATTTTCATGACAAAATATCAAAAGTTATAATTTATAACTTAAAATATTTTTATAACACTTAAATCATTTTATATGATTTATAAATCATTAATTCTATTTTTCCATAATTTATTTAATATATTTATTAAATAAATTAACTATCATTAATATTAATTAATTAATTAAATTCATCACAAAATATTAAAAGTCACTTAAAATAACTTAAAATATTTTCTTTTACCATAATATTATTTTTTCATGATTTTTCATGATTTAAATCATTTATTTAATATTATAATTAAATAAATTAAATACCATATATATTCCAAAATAATAAATATTTATGAAATATACTCTAAATAATTAAAACTATTTTTCAGAATTTAAAATAATTTTTTGGAATTTATTTAGTATTTTTCATAATTAAAAATCATTTTTATCTATTTATTAATTAAAATAATTATTTTTCAAAAATAAGTGTCGCTAAAGGGTTTCGCATTTAATCCGTTGTCATTGGTGTTCTTCGCGTGTTTCGAGCACCTTGAAAACACACATCGTCGAAAGCAAGGTGCCTTGTTTGGATCAAGAATCGATCTCGTGTTCTGCTGATTTATAGTTTCAGTGATTTAGTTAAGGTTGTAGTACTAGTGTTATACTTCAATCACCAACTAGTTTCATAGCAAATTACATCATCGATCGTGGAGATCAAAGCCTCCAAAAACTCGACATCGCTGTTCTTGAGTTTCGGGTTTTCCGTAAACTCAAGCAAAGGTGAGGGTCCCTACTTTTCATCCTTATATCTTTTGTTTTAGGAATGTGTTATGTGATCTATGAATTCAAAAGTGTAGTATAGGCGTCAGGGTACAATAATATATCAACAGGTAGGTCTAACAGCAAAACATAAAAGGAATCATGGCCGGTCAAAGTACCTGTCAGGTACATGCTCAAGAACAAATCTGGGTTTTCTAGATTGTTCATCAAGCAGTTCGGTCAACTACGTTTGACCATTAATTTCTATAATCTTGTTAAAGATCTGGGTTATCTAAAGGTTTTAATATACACTCCTCATGTCAGACTACAAGGATCAAACAACAACATAGCCAAAACTTAAACATACAGCAAGATCAAGGGCTTTGAAAATCTTATCAAACATCCTGGGTAAATTCTAGGTTGCCCAGAACTGGCTTTCCATGAACCGTCAATGGATTTTGACCAACAATAACTCTTAATCCAAACATGAAATAGCCCAGATTCAATTTGCAGACTAAAGACCACATAACATACTACCAATAAAAGCATTTAACACACTAAAAACATTACCAGACACCGATCTATTAAGCCTGACATTTGCTTGTCAGACGAAAATTTCTAACATTCCAGATTTGATAAAATCTTTAGATTCGAGCATCTAGATGATATGGATCTGAGTTTTGACAACTCAGATCATCAATTGACACTCTAATACACATATCTAAACATCAAATTACAACATCCAACATAAGATCCAAGGATTTTAAAATTTAGGGTTTGTATACCTTTTAAGCTTGGATCTTGATTTCTGACTTTTGATTCATGTTATTGGATTGCTAAAGCTTGATCATGGTTTGGTTTCTCACACTTTCTCACTCTAACTCCCGAAATTCTAGAGAGAGAAGCTCTTGGTGAAAATGAAAAATGAAAGTGGCCTTTTCTCTCTCTAAATCTATATAAATGTTGACATGTTGCTTAGATCTGATGTTGGCTGGCTGATTTGGCTCGATTTTTAGGTCACCAAGTCAACAAAATTGGTTACCAACTCCAATAATTGCTAGAATTTCAAGTTACCTCCAATAATGCAATAAGGGTATTTCGGTCTTTTGATTATTAAATTTAATGGCATTCTACTAAATGGCCAAATCCTTAGGGTTTAGGGTTTAGATTTAGGATTTAGGTTTTGGACCATTTTAGGGTTTAGGGTTCGGAACATTTAGGGTTTGTAATTTAATTTTCTAAAATTTCCAATTTAGGTTTTAAAAATAGAAAATTAATATTTCTAAATTATAATTAGAATATTCGAATTATATTAAAATTTCTTAATCACAAATTAAATCTTGCTAATTAGGATTAACATTTCCTAATTAAAATCGTTAATTTAGTAATTAGGGTCAAAATGGTCATTAGGGTTCATAACCCACGAATTAGGGTTTTAATAGAAAAATAAATTTTCTAATTTAGATATTAAATTTTCGTAATTAGATTAGGGTTTCCTAATTACATAACTTGAAAATTAGGATTAGGGTTTCCTAATTAACATTACAAATTTTAAATTAATAATTAGATTTTCCCCAATTATTAATTAGGGTTACAAATCCATTTTCTAAATTTAAAATTAGGGTTTGCTAATTAATTAAGCTTTACCCTAATTAATATACTAAGTAATAACACTTAAGTAATATAATAATCATTTAAATTCCCAAATTAGGATTTTAAATTCCCGAATTAGGGTTTCGGATTCCCGGAACAGAAAATTAGGGTTTCCAGAACCGGTTTTTTGGGTTTCTTGTTAAACGCTAGGGTTTTCTAACCGAACGATGACGTTCTTAATATATACTTAGGGTTGGTTATAGATATCGTTTATCTGGTCAACCCTTGACCCTTAACCACATACTGTACACATGTACATAGAACATATTCACTTATTCCTTAATCCTGAATAATTCACCTAAATCACTCACAGAATTTTGAAATCCTCAAAATTCTATCTTAAAAATATCAAACGCATACCCTTATTTTCTGTCTAGGTTCTAATATCGAACCTTAAATCAATTAATAAAATTTTTAAAATATCCAAAATTCTCGGGTTGTCACAATTGAATTCTGGATAAATTAAATTATAAATCTTTAAAAATTTATCCTTTGCTTTCTTTTAATTGAATTCTTATATCATTGTCATCATGATCATGATTATATTGTGATAAAAGTCATGTGTGACTTACGTGCATAGATGTACTATTGATTGGTATGATTATGACCAGGGATTATTCGGTATAATCATGACCGTAATGTTACAAATGATATGGTAAAAGTCCTCATTGGCCCGTAGTGCATTGATGGGCAGTTGTTGGTATGATCATGACCATTGATGATTGCATGAATATCCTTGGCCCGTAGTGCAGGGATGATTCGATGATGTGGTTTATTTATTAAGCTGAGTCTCAGCGATAAAGTTGATGAAATTTTTTTTAAATCATAGAAGATAGTAGATATTATGCTCTACTTGACTCTTCTAATGGATTGCTTGTTCATTACCGCATTAAACTTGATGTTTATTGTATTTTATCGGTTTAACATCATTTTGAAGGCTAACGATAATTTATTCTGCATTATCTTAGTCATAATATTTCTTACTGGGCTAGTTGAGCTCACCCTTTTACTTTCATTGTTCTCTTCAGGAAATGAGAACGTAGTCGGTGAACAGAGTGACGGTCCGAGATGGTGGCTATAGTAGTCCTCACTATTTTATAAAATAGTGTGATAATAAATGTAATGAGGACTTCATTTGAGTTTGAATACTGTCTATGAGACAATATTCGTGTAAAAACTCTAAGCTACGCTGTTATCGTATTGTATAAAAGAAGTTTGTATTTGATTTATGTACCATGTATTGGCGACTCAAAATGGGTGATGTATACCTATTTGGGGGCGTCACATCAACAGTTTAACTATATAACTTTCGTCGTTATTTTTATAAAAAGATATTTCTATCATTTTCTAATTCCGATAATAATTCCGTTGTGGGCTCCACCAATGATTGTGTCGTCGTATGAATATTCCTTGTTAAAACGAATATTCCCCGACTAATCAAATATTTTATAACCACTTGCTTACTGTGAAATTTTTTTAAATATTACCCACAACTATAACATTAAATCAAAACCACACCATAATATTCAAAAATATATTTTGAGAAAAATTAATATTTATTCATAAAAGTTGGGGTCCTACACTGTATGTTATCCTCTTTGTTACTGTTCAAAAATAGTGTGCTTACGAATGTCTAATAATGTTTTTTTGATGATTTGACAGTATATATACATATGGCGCGTACACCACATGGCGATTGTGGTGGGCGTGCAGGTCGTGGGGGCCGTGGAGGTAGTGGGGGTGATGATCAGGCCGGATCGTCACGTATAATTACATATTTTGTTGTGATACATCTTATTATTTTTAATTTTATATAGTATTGACATTATATTCTTTTAAATAAATAATGATGTATTTCACTACATAGGTGATCGATGTAGGCATCCACGGTAACTTGCACATGGCTTGCTAGGGAATCCCCCCTAGGTGTCGATTCTTTGTCGTGTTGGGACTAATAGGTAATTTCATAGTCCTATATATAGTATTGACATTGATTGGGATCGTCCGCAATCGATTCTCAAGCCCGTGGATGAGGTGGGCGGATGTGGATGACCGCACACGCGAGCTGATTATTGTTGAGTTCAGGGTAAGATGTCATTCATTCATACGTTAGTTTCATATTCCATTTGAATATGTTTTTAACTCTTTGATTTATGTTGTCCACTAAGCTTCTTAATGTGTAATGTGCAGAGATATTACCTCTTTGAGGATGGGTAGAAAGTCCATGGCATGACTGTTCTACATAAATACTTGGAGATGAACAGGCACAAGTGGGTCAACGACTGGAAGAAGAAGGCCCAAACGAAGATGGCTGATGGACAGACACTTAAGAATGTTCAACCATATTTCATCTCTGTTGCAGTGTGGGACTAGATGTGCAGCATCTGGGACGGCGAGGCCTTCAAGAAGATATCGGCACAACGTACAACTGCCCGATAATAGATTCGTCTCCCGCACTGCACGGGGTCTTAGTCGTACGACCTCTACCGGGAGAGACTCGAGGTGAGTCTAAAGCATGCACCCTCCCGCTTGGAATTTTGTTGGCATGCCCACCAGAAAACGGTAAAGGTGGTAATATCTCACCTGAGGCAGAACACATTGTTGAAAGTTATTTAATTCTAGTATTTAGTATGTATTTAAAATTCAGATATTCTTTTGTATTTTTTTTGTTTTATATTTTGTGTATCATCTATTAATGTGTTTTTTTCAGCAACGATTCGAGGACCTTGCTGTGGCCCGGAGCAACCAGAGAGGTGACACTCTAGTTGATGATTCTACGCGTGCGGATGAGGAGATGGATGATTGGCTGCAAGCTATAGGGGGACCGAAGAAGCATAGAGTTGTGGGCTTTTCGCATGTCCCAGCCTACACCCTAGTCCCTGCTACGAGATCTCGGCGGTGCCCACCCACTGGAGGTAGTGGTGCGAGTGGATCGGGCGCCGGCCCTTCATTATCCAACGATTTCTTCCAGCGGATTATAGAGGGGTGCATGGCGAGTAGTGTTATGCAGTCAGGCGCACCATCACGCGAGCGGATCTACCAGCTGGTTCAGGAGGTTTTCCACGGCTCCATAGATCCTATAGCTGCCGTTGCCGACCTCATGGGTGTAGTACGGGAGGAGGCCATCCGTGTATGTGCGGTTGTCTTGGCCAACACCTTCCCACCACATATTCGACATGTAAAAATAATTATTGATGTATTTCCTTATATAATTTATGAAATTTGTAATTATATTATTTATATAAAGTTGCGTATCAAACAGTTATTCGACAGATATGAAAACCCATAAGATAAAACCCTGAACTCCAAAATGAAAACCCTGAAATCCATAGGTATTAGGCAAGCAAACACATACATAGCACCACATAGGTATTAGGCACGCGTTACTATAAAAATCCAGAAGTTTAAATTGTAATTTCAAATATTTATTGAATTATATAAATATTTTAATTGATGTGTTTATTGTTGAATAAATATGTGTTGAATTTGATTTGATTTGATTATTTATTTGTTAAATAAATAATTTATGAGTTAAGGAAATTAATTATTATGAGATAATATTCTAATTTAATAATTAAATTAGAGAGTTGATAGTGATTGAATGAATTATTATAATTTTTTTAATTTAATAATTTAAAATGGTATGTTAATTTAAATAAAATTATAATAAGATTATAATTTTGTGATAATTGAATTAAGTAGAAAATTTATTTAGTATGTTTATTGGATATGGAAATACAAAGAAATAAAGTGTGACTATAAACTATAGTATAAATGATTTTTAAAATAAATTAAAGTAGTTTTAAATGGAGTTACCGAAACAAGTTTTAAAGGCATTAAGTCTTTTTTTTTAAAAGTGTTTTGCCAAACATAGCCTTATATCTTTTGAATTTTGAATTTGAATTATAATAAATAATATAAATCAAAATAATAAATAAAATATATTTTATAACTGATGTACGTTTATGTTTTTTTGCAATTGTTATTTTAAGTGTGCGTATAATGACTATCAATTTTTATTCTTACGCATAAGTCCTAGTTGGTTTTACGTGAACTGAAATTGGCTTATACTGATACTAAGAAGAAGAGAGAATAGAGAGAGTTTGAGAGAAAAGTTGTGTGATTCCAAAACAATTTCTGTGTTTTAGCAAGCATTGTTCAAGCAAGAGAATGTATACTTCTATAACCTTAATATTATATATATGAATATTCTATATTCACGAGTTTTACATTTTCTGTGAATTCAAGTTGGATGAAGTGTTGTTGTATAAAGTGCTAATTGTATGTATATATATTTGTGATGTTAGAACTAGCATCTAGACAAGATTTTGTGTACTAATCACGTTTAAAAGAAAGAAAAATTGTTTACAGTGCATGTTTATATATATGGCTTGTGAAAGTACTAAATTTGGTAGTTAATTTGTAAACTAATTTGTAAATTGAGCCTTGAATGTATTAATTCAGTAAGTAACGAAGAGAACGTAGTTTTAATGAGTTAATTTGGTGTACAGTGGTGATCACAGTGTTAATTTTGTTAAGGATGTCAAAAATGGAGTTTTTGTATAAAACATGGAATTCAAAGGTTTTAAATTTGATGTTTATGTTATTTATATGGGTAAAAACATGCTAGAAACCTTAAGTTATGTGTCTGTGAAGTCTATGTGAATTATATTGTTTAATTGGTTTCTAGAAAGTAAGATTTAGGCCAAATTGGCTTTGTTTGTGTTCCTCGAGAAAACTGGTTGCTCGAATCGCACTTCGACACCATGCATACCAACTCTGCACATGATGCAGTGTCTCGCGTCAGCAATACCTATCACAAAGCTCAGGTCTCACGCCATGAGCCCATTCCATGCAAAGGTAAATCCTTGCACCGCAAATACTGTCAGCATTGTTGGCCAGAAAGTGTATTATAATTATACAATTCTGCCATTTTTTATAAAAGGTATGTTATGACTATTAAAATGTGATTTTTGTTAATTGTGGTGTTATAGTACCAAGAGTGAGAATATGATTAACAATTAATGAGTTATGTTATTGCATTAATAGTGTGACTTGAATATATGATTAAAACCAAGTCATACATGAAATAGGTACTTAATTGTGTACGAAGTACATGTAGTAACTAATTATGTCATAACGACATGTGTATAAGATATTGAGAATCAAGTTTACGGTTTAGCCTACACGCAAGGCAAGTTTTCTTTACCCTATCTCATTTACAATTGAACAAGTTTCCGAACTCCAACCTCTATTTGAGTTTGTTCTATTTACCTTTATATTGAGCAATCAATTCCTAATCCAATTTATACGACTTAATTATATTCATGCAAGCTCTTTAACCTAACTCTTACTTTGAGAAGGTTTCATACTTTTAACATATTTCCTAGTATGCGAGTTTCTAAATTTTGATATACTTATGATGAGCAAGTTTTTATCGTTCAACTTGATATTGATTATGTATATTCAATTATTCAATTCCTTTACTAAACAAAATTCTAGCCTTAGCTTAATATTGTTCAAGCAAGGTATGTTATGTTCTTCAATGCTTATGCTTTTAGTTCATTTCTAAAGCATGACCTTAATATACAATGTTGATTCATTTGTGACTTATTCTATAACATATTGTTATTACATTTTTATTCAACTAATCCTTAGTTGATGTTCGTTAAACTCTAAATTACCATGAAACTTATCCAAACCAAACTTACTTTGGTACGGACTTGTATTTTAAATACTGAGATGAACAACCCTATTACAGGAGATAATTTACGCAAAGCGTTTAGATGTTTGTGCACAATACATTGTACGAAGGGCTGATCCCCCTCAGTACGAGAAGTCCATATAGTCTTATGGCTGTTTAGGTTTAAGTTGAAAGAATACTTATAACTTTGGACATAGTTCATGTTCTTGTGACCCTCAGATATATAATTCAATTTATGTTCCTGATTATCTATTATAAAGAATATTATTCAATTCTATTGAGCCTATTTGTTTGGCAGTTACTATAATATTATTATTCCTTGTCACTTCAAGTGAGCACTAGTTTGCTCACTCTTGCTTATATAACCATTACAACGAAAGTTGGGAAGGTTGATGAACCTACCACCAGTAAAGGGAAAGGAAAGATGAATAAGTGTTGAAGACTTGTAAATCTGTTGATTGCTATATTGTCAGACTTTATTTTATTTGTTGAGATGTAATTATTTAATTTTCCGCACTTGATGTTTTATTTAAAGGTTAGATAACGTAGGAGATTTTATTGAACTTATTGATGTAATCCTTTAATGGGAAGGTTTATTGTTAAATTTTAATTATATTTTGGTAGTTAGAAATGAATGTTTAGACAGTGAACACCAAATCTTGTGGAAAGCCTTAGGTTTTAAACCTTAGGTGGGGGAAAAGCCTTAGGAAGTAACCTTTGAAAAGATAGTGGTGATAAACTCTTATCGATTTTTAAGAAAGAAATAATAAAACATTTATGTGCTTATGTGGTTGAAACCTATGTGCTCGTAAGTGTCGAGTAGTGTTGATTAGTTATTAAAACTTCAAATTTTGTTGTCAAGATGACTAATGTAGGAGAATCCAGTTAGGCTAAGGAGGAAGGACCCCAGATGCCTAGAGAGGAGGAGCCTCGAGATATTCAGGTGGTTTGGGAACAACTACTGCCACGGGAGTTATCTCCGTTGGTGACAGTGGTTGAGTATGATGGCTTACCTAATGAGGATTATGAGGTAGAGACGGATGAGGAGGACCCCGTTGAGATGCCACAGTCGGATGGGGATGAGGATGATGAGGAAGACGAGTTTCCACCACACTCGATTGCATCTAGAATGTACGACAAAGTATACGACCGCAATGTGGAATTTCAGGATAGAGTTGAGGAGTTGGAAGAGTTAGTAGTTGAACAGTAGACCTCGATGGCACAGAAGGACGACAAGATCCGGGATCTAGATGAATGTTTAAGTAATGTCGAATGGAAGTTGATTCACACTGAAGGATAGAACGAGCAAATGACAGAGGAGATCGCGGAGCTGAAGAACAAATTAAAAGAAGAATCCGGCAAGAGAGCAAGAGTCAAAGGCGCGTATGAGAAAGCTTCTTAGTGTGCAGGAGTAGCAGAGGGGGAAGCACAAGCAAAGAAGATCAAGATGGAGGAGATGAATAGCGTATTCAACATCTTGATTAATCGAGCTCAAGATCGAGTTATGTATTATCCGATTCAGTTTGAGACGCTGCCACCGTACATGTTAGTTCGCAGAACAATGTTCCGTATTATGGAAGAAGAGCGTCGTAAGGCTACGCAACATTTTAGTAGGTCATTGTAGAGAATGTACTTGATATGAGATTAATGATATAATAAATAAGATGTAAATCCCAAGTATTATGTAAGCAATGGGATATGATGATGATGTTATCCTGAAACTTTAGTAGTTCAAGAGAGTAATGTAAATAGCAGTGATGCTATTATTCTTATGTTTTCTGAAGATGATAAATGAATAAAATGTTATTTTATTCAAGATGTTATGTGTTATGTGATGATCTTGTATGATGTTCAAGTTAAGTAGAAAATACTTAAAAGAAATTGAGTAATAATCTAATAAGTGTGTTTTAATCAGAAAATGCCTCCAAGAAGACATCAAACACGACAACAAACCCTTGAGGGATCTACCAACAATAACAACGCTGAAGCTAACCTAGTTCAGCAGTTGGTGACACTTCTGACAGGAGCACTACAGAATCAACCATAGAATCAAGATGTAACTTTTAAGGATTTTAAGGCGATTGGACCACTAGAATTCCATGGAACCAGGAATCCGGTTGACGCACAGACCTGGATCATGGAAATAGAGAAGATATTTGATGTTGCTAGGGTCGGTGAGAACCAGAAGACTTCTTTTGCAACATTCATGTTGAAAGCAGAGGTTAGTTATTGGTGGCAAGCCAATAGAACTAGAGGAGGTCAAGGAGTGATGACTTAGGAAAGGTTCAAGGAAATATTCTTCGAGACCTATTTCCCAGAGAGTTCAAAGAATCAGATGGAAGTGCAATTTTTAGAGCTAAAGAAGGCACACTGACAGTGTCGGAGTATGCAACAAGGTTTAATGAGTTGGCAAGGTTTGCGCCATATCAAGTGAACACAGATGAGCGTAAGGCGAGGAGGTTTGAAACAGGGACTGAAGCCCTGGTTGTACAGCAGAGTATCCCTGTTCCCGTTAAAGATGTTTGCAACGGTGCTTGAGAAAGCAATTCTCGCTGAGGGTAGAGGCGAGGTTGTAACAAAGTACAATCAAGAACAAAGAAAGAAGAAGAATGAGGGTGAAAGTAAGAATGGTGGTAGTAGTGGTGGAAATGGTAGTAGTAGCTTGAAGAGGAAGTGGAATGTGAGTGTTGGTGCTGGAAGCCAACAAGGTAGCCAGCAAAAAAAGAAGTTTGAAGCATGCGCAACATGCAGAAGAATGTTTAAGGCATGTGCTTAAGGGGTAAGCAAGTATACTTCAACTATGGCCAAGAGGGTCACATTGCCCCAAATTACCATCAGCCAAAGAAGAATGTTTGCTATACATGCGGGTCAAAGGATCATTTTGCTCGCGAGTTCCCTAAGAAGAAAGCTGGATAGACAATGGGAAGCAAGGGAGGTAGCAGTGGAGGTACATTGACCATTGCTGGACCAACGTCATCAAACAGACCCACAGCCAGAACCTTCAACATGACTGTGCAGGATGCTATACAATCAAAAGATGTGGTGTCAAGTATTATCCCAATCAATGATATAGATGCTTATGTATTATTTGATTCGGGTGCTACTTGCTCATTTATATCTGATGAATTTGCTAAGAGATTAGGATTGCCTAGTGAAGAATTGAATTTCCCTTTAAACATAGAAATTACGATTAGGGAGGTGATTCCTGTTAGGTTCGTATACAAGAACTATAGGGTGAATATTAAGGGGAATGTCATGATAGTAGATTTAATCCCGATTAAACTTAGAGAGTTTGATGTTATATTGGGAATGGATTGGATATTCAAATATGGAGCGATAATTGATTGCCAAAAGAAATGTGTAAACCTTATGACTTCGTCAATGGTAGTTTTCTATGGTAGCAAATCGCCTAGAAATGCGAGATGTCTGACGATTATGCAGGCTAAGAAGTTGTTGGGTCAAGGCTGTGTAGGATATTTAGCTTACATAGTCGATACTCAAAGGAAAGGGTGAAACTGGAAGAGATACCAGTGGTTAGGGAATTTGTAGATGTGTTTCCGAAGGATTTTCCAAGACTTCCGCCTGACCGAGAGATTGAGTTCGCTATCGATTTGGCGCCAGGAACTGCTCCGATATCAAAAGCCCCGTATAGGATGGCTCCGATAGAGATGAAGGAACTAATGATACATTTGCAAGAGTTGTTAGACAAGAAATATATTTAGCCGAGTGTATCACCATGGGGAGTACCGGTGTTATTCGTGAAGAAGAAGGATGGGTAAATGCGTCTTTGCATTGATTATAGGGAGTTAAACAAAGTCACTATTAAGAATAAATATCCATTTCCAAGAATAGATGACTTGTTTGATCAGCTGAAGGGAGCTAAGTACTTCTCGAAGATAGATTTGAGAAGTGGGTATCATTAATTAAAGGTAAGGAAAGAGGATGTACCTAAAACGACATTCAAAACTCGGTATGGACATTACAAGTTTCTGGTGATGTCTTTTGGTTTGACCAATGCCCCTATTGCATTCATGGATTTGATGAACAGGGTGTTTAAACCATTTTTAGACAAGTTTATGGTGGTATTTATCGATGATATTTTGGTGTACTCCAAATGTCAAAAAGAACACGTGGAACATTTACGTTTGACACTGGAGACGCTAAGAAAAGAAAAGTTGTACGCGAAATTCTCTAAATGTGAATTTTGGATGGAACGTGTACAATTTCTCGGCCATATAATTGATAAAGATGGGATTTCAGTGGATCCATCAAAAGTCAAAGCTGTGATAAATTGGGAACAACCAAGGACACCATCAGAGGTGAGGAGTTTCTTGGGACTGGCCGGCTATTATAGACGGTTTATTCAGGATTTTTCCAAGATTGCCACTCCGTTAACAAATTTGACAAGGAAAGATGTAAAATTTGTTTGGACGGAGAAGTGTGAAGAGAGCTTTCAAAACTTGAAAAGGAAGTTAAGTGTGGCACATGTGTAGTCATTACCAGATAATACAGGAAACTTTGTGGTGTATAGTGATGCATCACATAAAAGATTAGGGTGTATTCTTATGTAGAACAACAAAGTCATTGCGTATGCATCAAGGAAACCGAAGGACTATGAGAAGGGATACCCGACTTATGATTTAGAGTTAGCTACGGTGGTTTTTGCTCTGAAGATATGGAGATATAATCTCTATGGAGAGAATTGTGAAATATATACAGACCATAAAAGTCAAAAGTATATTTTTACACAGAAAGATCTGAACATGCGTCAGAAGAGATGGTTAGAACTGATAAAAGATTATGATTGTGAGATCTTTTACCATCTGGGTAAAGCAAACATAGTTGTTGATGCCCTGAGTAGAAAAGGTCATGAGAAATTGAGGTTGTTAACGGCGAAGGAGGAACTTATCTCAACGATGGCAGGGCTAGAGTTGGAAATAAAACTTCCGAAAGAATCAGATGAAAGATTGTTCCATATGGAAGCTAGTCCAACTTTAGTGGACAAAGTGAATAATGCTCAACTACAAGATGAAGAATGTGGGAAAATCAAAGAAAAAGTAGTTGAGGGTAGTGAAGTGAAATACAAGATCGATACCAAAGGAGTGCTAAGATTCAAGGGACGAGTTTGGGTTCCAGCAGTACCAGATGTCAAAGACGAAATCTTGACTGAAGCTCATAACTCAAGGTACTCGATTCATCTGAGAAGTACGAAGATGTATCAGGATTTATGACGACATTTTTGGTGGCATAACATGAAAAGAGATGTTGCAGAATGTGTCACGAAATGGTTGACATGCCAGAGAGTAAAAGCCGAGCATCAGAGACCAAATGGATTACTACAACCGTTGAAAATACCGCAATGGAAGTGGGAACACATCACAATGGATTTTGTGGTAGGTCTTCCAACTACTCAGAGAGGATACGATACGATTTGGGTGATAGTGGACAGGCTAACGAAATCAACACACTTTTTACCAATAAAGATTAGATTCAATCTGGATCAGTTGGCAAAGTTGTACGTTAAAGAGATCGTTTTGAGACATATAGTTCCAATGTCGATTGTATCAGATAGAGATCTGGGATTCACGTCAAACTTCTGGAAGAGACTACAAGAATGTATGGGAACACAGCTGAGAATGTGTACGGCGTACCATCCGCAAACAGACTGCCAAAGCGAACGAACAATCCAGACGTTGGAAGATATGCTTAGAGCATGCATCATGGATTTCAAAGGGAACTGGGATGAACATTTACCATTTGAAAAATTTTCCTACAACAATAATTACCACGCAAGCATCGGCATGCCGCCTTACGAAGCATTGTACGGCAGAAAGTGTAGAACTCCACTGTGCTGGGATGAAATCGGTGAACGTCAACTCTTAGGACCAGAACTGGTACATCAAACTGCTGAGGTTGTCAAACTCATCAGGGCCAGATTGGTAGCTCCTCAAGATAGATAGAAAAAGTATGATGATCAACATAGACAAGATCGTGAATTTGATGTAGGAAATTTCGTGTTCTTAAAAGTTTCTCCTTGGAAGGGGAAAATTCATTTTTTTAAAAAGGGAAAGTTAAGCCCAAGGTTTATTGGACCCTTCGAGGTTTTGCGAAGAGTAGGAGAAGTGGCTTACGAGGTAGCACTACCTCCAGAGTTGGAACACATTAACAATGTCTTTCATGTTTCGGTGTTATGACCGTATAAAACCGATTACAAGCATGTGATCGAGTACGAACCATTATAGTTCAATAAGGACTTGTCTTATGAGGAAGTTCCTATCCAGATAGTTGACATGAAAGAACAAGTGCTCAGGAGTAAAGTAATACCTTCCATAAAGGTAATATGGAGGAACCACATTGCTGAAGAAGCTACGTGGGAACTCGAAGATAAAGTGATGAAAGATTATATGACGCCCCCAAAATAGGTCCACACGACCCATTCTGAGTCGCCAGATATCACACTACAGAAATCAAATACTAACTTCATTTATACAACTGTTGAACTGTCGTGCAGAGTACAACAACACATAAGCTGTGAGTTTTAATACAAATATATGTAACTCTCATGGTTCCTCGATCACAACACCTTACAATGGTACTTTACATAAAAGTACAATCAATAATTGTTTTAGAAATTAAAATCTTTGGAAAATGCTCAAGGAAACCTTCGTACATGGGAGGCCATGCATCTAAGTTATGATAGATATCATATGACTCGAGAATTATCCTTGGTTAACCCAATAGTCCCTAAAGAAAAATGAGAAGATTACTATCATGTTCTTTCCAATGGTGAGTCTTCTCTTGACATATAATTATCTCTATTGTCTCCAATTGAGAATTATATTTCAACCAAACTCTAAGATTATATAGGTAGTGATCATAGATATAATCAGCAAGTGTATGTGCACAACCCTGTCTTATGATAACACGAAGTCGTCTGTCATTAGACATCTTGTATAATAGTGGCAAAACACCCTTCCAAAGTTGGGTTCACCTCACCTGTTTTAGGGGAAACCTCAACAGCTATAGACCATCGTTCTATTCCTCTGTTGCCCCCACTCAACCCAGCTACACTCTTGTTACCTCAGAAGAAGACTGGATACTGGAATAGTGAAGTAGCAGACTTCTCTTCTTCTTTCTCTCTATAGCTTCTCTCTCTATAATTGCTCTTGTGAGTCTTAGTGAATTGGTGAAAATGAAGGAAAAATGAGCTTCTATTTATAGGAAAACATAGTTTTAATAATTGCACGTTTTGGGGCTCGAAATATTACATTATAATACCTTCATCTTTTCCTTTTTTTAAATTTAGTCCTGCAAGTATTATCAAACTTGCACCACCTCTCCTAATAGTACATCATGTGAATCAATAGTTCTATACATGTGAAAAAATAATTATAGTATAGTACCTTCATCTATACCTCTATTTTTAATTTAGTCATGCAAGTATTATCAATCTTGTACCACCTCCCCTAATAGTACATGCATGTGAATCAATAGTACACACATGTAAACAAATAGTTATAAGCATGTGAGTTAATAGCAATTAATTGCTCATTTATCCGATTAATTACCCGATTGGTCAATATAACCTCCAGACATCAATTATTATCGAAATAGATGTCGATTTACACCAACACTAATAATCTCAACACAATGGAACTATCAATTTCATCTTTAATCAACACGAACTTATTCATTATTAATATTATAACTCACAATATTTAACAACCAGATCATTCCCAAGAAATAGGGTGCTTTCTAATAAGGATTTATCCCTATTGGCGGGTAATTAGGTGACCAAACCTCACCTCAACAGAACTTTCTAGACATCGTCAATATTGCAAATAATAATATAAATAACTTTGTCGTCTCAATTATTGATTTAATAATATAAAATATTATGCTGATGATACTGTGAAAATAATTGAATCAATAATATGAGAGATATTATGCAAAGAATAATCGTAGTAATAATTGAGTATAACCGAGTGACTTCTCACGTAAGCATCAATAATCAATATCTTTGTGCTATTATGCAACCGCAGCCAGACATCAGATTTTTATCACCTATTATTTTATGACAACTTGCTTACTTTGCAAAATTTTCAAATGTCACCCTTAACTTTAACCTTTATCAATTTAACCATGTACTAAATAAAATAATAATTATAAGAAAATTGAATACTTTCATTTCATAAAATTCAAGGTCTCATAATCTCCCCTCCTTATGAAATTTCTCCCTCGAAATTTACGTACCTAGTAGTTCGAAGAGATGAGAATTGTGACGCCCCCAAAATAGGTATACATCACTCATCTTGAGTCGCCAAAAAATACACTACTGACAACTCCATTTATACAACTGTCGTGCAGAATACGATTATAGTTAAACTGTGAGTTTTAATACAAATATATATAACTCTCTTGGTGCCTTGACCACAACACCTTACAATGGTACCTTACATAAAGGTACAGTCAATAACTATTTTAGAAATTAAAATCTTTGGAAAATACTCAATGAAACCCTCGTACATTGGAGGCCATGCATCTAGGTTATGATAGATATCATATGTGCACAGAATTATCCTTGGTTGACCCAATAGTCCCCAAAGAAAAACGAGAAGATTATTATCATGTTCTTTCCAATGGTGAGTCTTCTCTTGACATATATTTATCTCCATTATCTCCAATTGAGAATTATATTTCAACCAAACTCCAAGATTATATAGGTAGTGCTCGTAGATATACTCAGCAAGTGGATATGCACAACCCTGACTTATGATAACACGAACTCGTATGTCATTAGACATCTTGTATGATAGTGGCAAAACACTCTTTCAAAGTTGGGTTCACCTCACCCTATTTGATTCACCAAATATAACTATTAAATGACGTATAAAATACAACACACTTATCTAAAGTTCTCAATAAAAATATTTCCATACTATTTTAGGGGAAACCTCAACAGTTATAGACCATCGTTCTATTCCCTTATTACCACGCTATACCCAGCTACACTTTTATTACCTAAAAAGAATTGTGAAGCAAAATGGTAAGCACAACTAGCCCAGTAAAGAATATCATGACTATTGATAATTAAATTATCAATAGCCTTCATCAATAATAAATCAGAGATTTAGAATATATGGTAGATGATAAAACTTTTCAACCATAGTTACAGCGGACAATGTTTTATCCCTATAACATCAATAAACAATTTCTGTCCACAATCATGTGAATAACTTATAATCATAATTATGGTTCTAAATTCCTCTTCGCACCTAGGACGAAGATAATTTGCATCCCTTGTCTTTACCTGAAACATCAAAGATCATGGTTATACCAAATCAAAATTCATGTTCATAATCTTACTAATAAATTTATCTTTGCACTACTGGCCAAAGATATTCATTAACAGTTCATCTTTGCACTACAGGCCAAAGACATGCAACTGTATTTTAGACGAGTCAAGTAGAGCACGATATCTACTATCTTCTACGAATTAAAAGTTTATCATCAATATTTTATTGCTTAGACTCAGCTCAATAAATAATCCACATCACCGAATTATCCATGCACTACGACCAAGGATATTCGTTAGTATCACATCCATGAATTATCCATGCACTACGGCCAAGGATATTCATTATTATCACATCCATGAATTAATATTTCATCGCTGAGACTCAGCTCAATAATTAATCCATTTCATCGAATCATCCCTGCACTACAAGCCAAAGATATTCATTAATATCACGACCACGAATTATCCATGCACTACGGGCCAAGGATATTCGTGTTTTCATCAACGGTCATGATCACGCCATAAAACAATTCATCTTTGCTCCCTTAGCCGAAGAGAACCCATGGTCATGATCTTACAAAAAACTATACATCAATGCACTACGGGCCAATGAGGACTTTTACCACATTATTTGTAACATTACGGTCATGATTATACCGAATAATACTTGGTCATAATCATACCAAGTCCATCTATGCACTACGTGACAAAGATGACTTTCATAAAAATATAAGCATGAGGATGATGACAATAATATAATAATTCAATCAAACAAGATCAAGGATAAATTTTAAAGATTTATAATTTAATTAATCCAGAATTCAATACTATCCAAATTACCAGCATGATACTTCTTTGTGGAGTAAAATTAAAGAATAATAATGTATCAAAAATGATTTGGACCGAAAATAAATTAATTTTTTATCATGAATAGTATCTTGTGAATAGTAACTCGTGAATAGTAACTCATGAATAATAACTCGTCAATAGTAATTCAGGAATAGTATCCCGTGAATAGTACTTCATCATGAAAAAGTTCAAACTTATCAAGAATGCCCAAAATAATATTCCCATGAAAAGATACTGGATGAAGCGCAAATATCAAGGATATTCTACTAATTTCATGGAGTATAGAAGCCAAAACTTTAACCAAATGAGTATAGAATTCGAAATCTAAAACGAATAATATTACTTAAATACTATAGAGTATGGAAGAAAATATTATTTCAAGCGAATATTGAACAAAAATAACATCCCTTACCTTGAAAAGATGATTATTCCAACTGGTATAGCGGATATATTCTTGAAGAAAACTTTCACTTTTTTTTACGCTCAAAGCTTCTTAAAACTCTAAAGAAATACGCTCAATATTATAAAAGAAGAATTCTCTGATTCTGGTGTCATTTTCAATTCTAACTTAGCATCCTATTTATAGGAGAATAGAAAGGATACTATTTGAGTGCACAGTGAGGAGAAGTCACGGGCAAAGTTCATGGGCGCAACCTGCCGAATTTTTATAAATTTTGATTTTACTATGCAAACATCATGCATAATAAAATATAATATATTCTATTTATAATCTAATAAAACAAAACCTATATATATATATATATATATATATATATATATATATATATATATATATATATATATACAATTACCTTCCATTCACGTAAACTCCCTCTCACCCCCATTTTCAGATTCCAAAGTCACATGTGCCTCCCACATGTGGCCCCACCTTTATTGTATTAAATAATTTTCTATCGATTATTTTGAAAAATTGATAAATGGGGATCCATAAAATAAGCAAAATTTACATCAAATACTTCATAAAAATCCCTTCAATATTTTAACAACATTTTCATTTTTAAAATTTTGAAGTTTGACTTTTTCTGAAAAAGTCAAATGTTGACTTTTTGACCAAAAAGTCAACCCCGTCAAATTTTGTGTTTATAGTCTATTCTTACTAATTTCATCACTCCGGACTCAAATATCACGTCCGCGTCTCCAAATTCAACTCCGAACTCAAATTTGATTTTTAATAACATTTATTCATTATTATTATAACTCGCAATATTAACAATCAGATCGTTCCCAGGAAAGAGGGGGCTTTCCGATAAAGATTTCTCCCTATTGGCGCGCAATTAGTTGACCAAACCTCTCCTCGACAGAACTTTCTAGACATTGTTAATTATGTATTTAATAATATGAATAACTCGTTATCTCAATTATTGATTTATTAATATAAAATATTGACAATAATTGAATCAAATAACGTGAGATACTATGCAGCAATTAGTGTAACAATAATTTAATAAAATTGAGTGACTTCTCACGTAAGCATCAATAATTAAAGATACTGTATAATTCCGTGTGCTACTATGCAACCACGCGTATTACTATACTTTTATCACCGATTATTTTATGACAACTTGTTTACTTTGAAAAATTTTGACATATCACCCTTAACTTTAACCTTTTATCAATTTAACCATTTACTAAATAGAATAATTATAAGAAAATTGAATACTTTCATTTCATAAAATTTGGGGTCTCACAATCTCTCCTCCTTATGAAATTTTGCCCTCGAAATTTACGTACCTGGTAGTTCGAAGAGATGAGAATATCTTGCTTTCTTTTTGGATTGTACCTTTCCGGTTATTTCCTCTCTATCATGATTTTTCCATTGCTCATCTCTTGTATTTCAGATATAATTCTAAAATATATCTTCAAACAAAGGTTAATTGACATATCACAATTTGTCAACTTATCAAGTAAAAATTTCAGCTTAGGTAAGTCACACACTAGCGAAGTATATTACTCGTCTATCCCCTCCTAGTTCTAGACTCATATCTCCGCCAGAGACCATATCCATAAGCTCTGATACCAAATGTGACACCCCCAAAATAGGTATACATCACCCATCTTGATTCGCCAGAAAATACACTATTGACAACTCCATTTATACAACTGTCTTGCAAAATACGATCATAGTTAAACTGGGTGTTTTAATACAAATATATATAACTCTCGTGGTGCCCTGACCACAACACCTTACAATGGTACCTTACATAAAGGTATAGTCAATAACTATTTTAGAAATTAAAATCTTTGGAAAATACTCAAGGAAACCCTCGTACATGGGAGGCCATGCGTCTAGGTTATGATAGATTTCATATGTCCACAAAATTATCCTTAGTTGACCCAATCGTCCCCAAAGAAAAACGAGAAGATTACTATCATGTTCTTTCCAATGGTGAGTCTTCTCTTGACATATATTTATCTCCATTATCTCCAATTGAGAATTATATTTCAACCAAACTCCAAGATTATATAGGTAGTGCTCGTAGATATACTCAGTAAGTGGATGTGCACAACCTTGTCTTATGATAACACAAACTCGTATGTCATTAGACATCTTATATAATAGTGGCAAAACACCCTTCCAAAGTTAGGTTTGCCTCAGCCTATTTGATTCACCAAATATAACTATTAAATGACGTATAAAATATAACACACTTATCTAAAGTTTTCAATAAAATTATTTCTATACTGTTTTAGGGGAAACCTCAACAGTTATAGACCATCGTTCTATTCCCTTGTTACCCCGCTCGACCCAGCTACACTTTTATTACGTGAAAGAAATTGTGAAGCAAAAAGTTGAGCACAACTAGCCCAGTAAAGAATATCATGACTATTGATAATTAAATTATCAATAGCCTTCAACAATAATAAATCAGAGATTTAGAATATATGGTAGATGATAAAACTTTTCAACAATAGTTGCAGCGGAACGAGCAATCCATTAGAAGAGCCAAATAGACCATAAAGTCTATTATCTTCCCCATGTTAAAAGACCACCAATAATGTTTTATCCCTGTAACATCAATAATCAATTCCTGTCCACAATCATGTGAATAACTCATAATCATAATTGTGGTTCTAAATTCCTCTTCGCACCCAGGACGAAGATAATTTACATCCCTTGTCTTTACCTGAAACATCAAAGATCATGGTTATACCAAATAAATATTCATGTTCATAATCTTACTAATAGATTCATCTTTGCACTACAAGCCAAAGATACTCATTAACAGTTCATCTTTGCACTACAGGGCAAAGACATGCAACTGTATTTTAGACGAGTCAAGTAGAGCATGATATCTACTATCTTCTACGAATTATAAGTTTATCATCAATATTTTATTGCTGAGACTCAGCTCAATAAATAATCCACATCACCGAATTATCCATGCACTACGGCCAATGATATTCGTTAGTATCACATCCATGAATTATCCATGCACTACGGCCAAGGATATTCATTATTATCACATCCATGAATTAATATTTAATCGCTGAGACTCAGCTCAATAATTAATCCACTACATCGAATCATCCATGCACTACATGCCAAGGATATTCATTAGTATCACGACCACGAATTATCCATGAACTACGGGCCAAGGATATTCGTGTTTTCATCAATGGTCATGATCACGCCATAAAACAATTCATCTTTGCACCCTTTGCCGAAGAGAACCCATGGTCATGATCATACAAAAAACTGTACATCAATGCACTACGGGCCAATGATGACTTTTACCACATCATTTGTAACATTACGGTCATGATTATACCGAATAATCCTTGGTCATAATCATATGTAAACTCCCTCTCACCCCCATTTTCAGATTCCAAAGTCACACGTGGCCTTCACATGTGGCCCCACCTTTATTGTATTAAATAATTTTCTATCGATTATTTTGAAAAATAGATAAATGGGGATCCATAAAATAAGCAAATTTTACATCAAATACTTCATAAAAATCCCCTCAATATTTTAACAACATTTTCATTTTTGAAAATTTGAAGTTTGACTTTTTTTGAAAAAGTCAAATGTTGACTTTTTGACCAAAAAGTCAACCCCGATAAATTTTGTGTTTATAGTCTATTCTTACTAATTTCATCGATTCAGACTCAAATATCACGTCCGCATCTCCAAATTCAACTCCGAACTCAAATTCGTTTTTTAATAACATTTATTCACTATTATTATAACTTGCAATATTAATAACCAGTTCGTTCCCAGGAAAGAGGGGGCTTTCCAATAAAGATTTCTCCTTATTGGCGCACAATTAGGTGACCAAACCTCTCCTTGACAGAACTTCTAGACATTGTTAATTATGCAAATAATAATATGAATAACTGTATCGTCTCAATTATTGATTTAATAATATATAAAATATCGACAATAATTGAATCAAACTGAGTGACTACTTACGTAAGCATTAATAATCAATACCGTGTGCTATTATGCAACCACGCGTATTTTACCATCGATTATTTTATGACAACTTGCGTACTTTGAAATTTTTTTCAAATGTCACCCTTAACTTTAAACTTTTATCAATTTAACTATTTACCAAAATAGAAAAATTGAATACTTTTATTTCAAAAAAATTCAGGGTCTCACAATCTCCCCTCCTTATGAAATTTTACCCTCGAAATTTACGTACGTACCTGATATTCAAAGAGATGAGAATACCTTGCTTTCTTTTCAGATTGTACCTTCCCGGTTATATCCTCTGTATTATGATTTTTCCATTGCTCATCTCTTGTATTTCAGATATCATTCTAGAATATATCTTCAAAATAAGGGTTAATTGACATGTCACACATTATCCCTATACTCTGACCAACCAATTAAATACTAAATAAACTTAGGTAGGTCATACTAGCGAAGGAATTCCCCATCTCTCCCCTCCTAGTTCTTGTCTCACATCTCAGCCAGGGATCATGTCCCTAAGCTTTGATACCAACTGTGATGCCCCCAAAACAGGAATACATCACCCATCTTGAGTCGCCAAATACAAGGTACTAAATATAACTTTATTATACAACAGTCGTGTAAAATACGACAAAACATAATCTAAGATTTTTAATAAGAATATTGTCATCTAGACAATATCCATACTCAATGGAGTCCTCATTATATTTATTGTAACACTATTTAACAGAATAGTGAGGACTACTAATTCTATCATCTGGACCGTCACTCTGTTCCCCGACTAGTCCAGGCTACGTTCTCATTTCCTGAAGAGAATAGTGAAAGAAAGGGTGAGCTCAACTAGCACAATAAGAAATATTATGACTAGGATAATGCAGAATAAATTATCGTTAGCCTTCAACAGTGTTAAACTGATACAATATAACAAACATCAAGTTTAACTGCAGCGGAACAAGCAATCTATTAGAAGAGTCAAGTAGAGAATAAAATCTACTATATTATATGATTTAAAAGGTTTTTCATCACTTTTATCGCTAAGACTCGGCTTAATAAGTAATCCACATCATCAAATCATCCCTATACTACAGCCAATGATATTCTTTAGTATCACGACCACGAATTATCCATGCACTATAGGCCAAAGATAATCATGTTTTCATCAACGGTCCTGATCATTCCATAAAACAATTCATCTTTGCACCCTTGGCCGAAGAGAATCCATTGCCATAATCATACCAAAAACTGTCCATCAATGCACTACGGGCTAATGAGGACTTTTTCCACATCATTTGGAACATTACGGTCATGATTATACCAAATAATTCCTGGTCATAATCATACCAAGTCCATCTATGCACTACAGGCCACAGATGACTTTCAACATAATATAAGCATGAGGATGATGACAATGACATAATAATTCAATAAAACAAGTTCAAGAATTAATTTATCCAAGAACCAATAACATCCAAATTGTCAACATGGTACTTCTTTGTAGAGTAAAATTCAAGAATGCTCAGAAGAATATTTCCATGAAAAGATACTGGATGAAGCGCAAATATCAAGGATATTCCACTAATTTCATGGAGTATAGAAGTCAAAACTTTAACCAACTGAGTATAATAAAGAATGGAAAAATAAAAGAAATCACCAGGCATGCAATAGACCGCATTACACAAAAGTTATCCCAATAATAATAATAAATAATCTAAACCAGTCATACGTAAACGCATTGCACAAGATATTCCAATGAATAATAATTAATCTAAACCGTGTCATGTGTAAAGCACAGACATGATGTTCCAACAGAATGATAAATAATGGAACCAGGTCATGCGTAAAGCACAGACAAGATGTTCCAATAGAATGATAAATAATGGAATGAGGTCATGCGTAAAGCACATACATGATGTTCCAACAGAATGATAAAGAATGGAATAATAGAAGAATTTCACCAAGTATAGGGTAGTTCGCGTATACAGGTTATTCCAACAGAATAATAAAGAATGGAATAACAGAAGTTCTCTTCATGAATACAAAAGAAATAATACCCGTTACGAGTACAACAAATAATATCCCTTACGAGTACAACAAATAATATCCCTTACCTCAAAAGAAGACTGGATACTAGAATAGTGAGGGAGCAGACTTCTCTTCTTCTTTCTCTCTATAATAATGGCTCTAAAGCTTTAGTGAATTGGTGAGAAATGAAGGAAGAATGAGCTTCTATTTATAGAAAAATATACTTTCGTTAATTGCACGTTTTGGGGCTCGAAAAATTACAGTACAATACCACCAACTTTTCTTTCATTTTTAATTTAGTACTGCAAGTATTATCAATCTTGTACCAACTCCCCTAATAGTAAATCATATGAATCAATAGTAAAATCATGTGAATCAATAGTAAATCATGTGACTCAGTAGTTCTAAACATGTGAAAAAATTAATTATAGTATAATACCTTCAACTATACCTCCATTTTTAACTTAGTCATGCAAGTATTATCAATCTTGCACCACATCCCCTAATAGTACCAGAATGTGAATCAATAGTACACACATGTGAACAAATAGTTAATAGCTTGTGAATTAATAGCTATTAATTGCTCATTTACCAGATTAATTACCCGATATATCAATATAACCCCTAGACATCAATTATCATCGGAATAGATGTCGATTTCCACTAAAACCAATAATTCCAACATAATGGAAATATTTTTCTCAACAATTTCATTTTTGAAATTTCAAAGTTTGACTTTTTCTGAAAAAGTCAACTGTTGACTTTTTTTACCAAAAAGTCAACCCTAGAAAATTTTGTGTTTGTAGTCTATTCTTACTAATTTCATCGCTCCGGACTCAAATATCACGTCCGCGTCTCCAAATTCAACTCCGAACTCAAATTCGATTTTTAATAACATTTATTCACTATTATTATAACTCGCAATATTAACAACCAGTTCGTTCCAAGGAAAGAGGGAGCTTTCCAATAAAGATTTCTCCTTATTGGAGCACAATTAGGTGACCAAACCTCTCATTGACAGAATTTCTAGACATTGTTAATTATGCAAATAATAATATGAATAACTGTATCGTCTCAATTATTGATTTAATAATATATAAAATATCGACAATAATTGAATCAAACTGAGTGACTACTTACGTAAGCATTAATAATCAATACCGTGTTCTACTATGCAACCACACGTATTTTACCACCGATTATTTTATGACAACTTGCTTACTTTGAATTTTTTTTCAAATGTCACCCTTAACATTAAACTTTTATCAATTTAACTATTTACCAAAATAGAAAAATTGAATACTTTTATTTCAAAAAAATTCGAGGTCTCACAACTACGGCCAAGGATATTCATTATTATCACATCCATGAATTAATATTTCATCGCTGAGACTCTGCTCAATAATTAATCCACTTCATCGAATCATCCCTGCACTACAGGCCAAGGATATTTATTAGTATCACGGCCACTAATTATCCATGCACTACGGGCCAAGGATATTCATGTTTTCATCAACGGTCATGATCACGCCATAAAATAATTCATCTTTGCACCCTTGGCCGAAGAGAGCCCATGGTCATGATCATACCAAAAACTGTCCATTAATGCACTACGGGCCAATGAGGACTTTTACCACATCATTTGTAACATTACGGTCATGATTATACGGAATAATCCTTGGTCATAATCATACCAAGTCCATCTATGCACTACGGGCCAAAGATTACTTTCATAACAATATAAACATGAGGATGATGACAATGATATAATAATTCAATCAAACAAGATCAAGGATAATTTTAAAGATTTATAATTTAATTTGTCCAGAATTCAATAATATCTAAATTATCAGCATGATATTGCTTTGTGGAGTAAAATTCAAGAATAATAATGTATCAAAAATGATTTGGACCGAAAAGAAATCCATTTTTTGTCATGAATAGTACCCTATGAATAGTAACTTATGAATAGTAACTCATAAATATTAACTCGTGAATAGTAACTTGTGAATAGTAACTCGTGAATAGTAACTCATGAATAGTAACTCGTGAATAGTAATTCAGAAATAGTACCCTGTAAATAGTACTTCGTCATGAAAAAGGTAAAACTTATCAAGAATGCCCAGAATAATATTTCCATGAAAAGATACCGGATGAAGCGCAAATATCAAGGATATTCTACTAATTTTATGGAGTATAGAATCCAAAACTTTAACCAAATGAGTATAGAATTCGAAATCTGAAATGAAATAATATTACTTACATACTACAGAGTATGGAAGAAAATATTATTTCAAGCGAATATTGAACAAAAATAACATCCCTTACCTTGAAAAGAAGAGTATTGCAACTGGTATAGCAGATATATTCTTAAAGAAAACTTTCACTGTTTTCTACACTCAAAGCTTCTTAAAACTCTAAAGAAATATGCTCAATATTATAGAAGAAGAATTCTCTGATTCTGGTGTCATTTTCAATTCTAACTTAGCATCCTATTTATACGAGAATGGAAATGATACTATTTGAGTGCACAGTGAGGAGAAGTCAAAGGCGAAGTTCACGGGCGCAACCTGCCGAATTTTTATAAATTTTGATTTTACTATGCAAACATTATGCATAATAAAATATAATATATTCTATTTATAATCTAATAAAACAAAACTTGTAATATATATATATATATATATATATATATATATATATATTACATGCCTTATACTACACTCTATATATATACACATGCTAACTTATATATATATATATATATATATATATATATATATATATATATATATATATATAACTCCCCCGAGAAGCTTTCCTCCCCCCAAATTCATTCTTCCAACATATATTTACCCACATGTCATTATCATATATATATATATATATATATATATATATATATATATATATCGTAAAACCTCTATTTAGGAATAGACTTGGGACCAAACTATTTGTATTCTAATTGAGAGGTTATTACTAAATAGAGGTATTGATACAAAATATTTTCCGAACACCCAAAAATATTCACCATCCAGCAACTGCACCAACTGGAGCAGAGACGGACTAGTCAACGAAGAAGACGCCAGAGGCATCTTTAGTTACCGACAGGTGATGGCCCCAGCCATCATCTCAACTTAGGCTTAATTCAGTATAGCCTCAGAGCTTCTCTCTCTAGAGAACGCTCTTCAGAGGTCATCTCTCCCTTCTCTCTAGAGTTAGCGAAGAAGAAGCTTGTTGCTTCCTTCTTCTAGTTAGATGAGGACGAAGTCCTTCGTACTTCGATCTTCCCTCAAACATTTAGATCTAGGTTAAAGATGTAATCCCTTTCTAAATGTTTATAAATAAAAGAAAGAGATTACTTTACCGATTCACCGATCATCTTCTTAATATTTTCTTTTTTCTATTTAAGTTTTTTGAATAAAACTTATCGCCGATGTTATATGGTATCAGAGCCACACGGTTGGTTCTTGATTCTGTTAGTCTTTTCGATTAAAAACAGTTAGATTTGTTTTTAAATGTTTCTTCAAACTTTTATTTCTTTGGCTCCACTTTCAATCACCTGACTTGCCGTAAACCACCAAAGATCGCTGTAGACACTCAAAATTTTCTCAGACTCATCATTATTAACATTACGGGAGGATGATTTGTCTTTAAGAGGGAACCCCGAAAGACAATCCAAATCCATACCCTGATACTACCTAAGTTCAAAGATCAAACCCCTGGATCGCGATGCAGGAGTAACCAAATCCAACCTCGGAGATAACCCTGAGGCCTGCAAATACAATACAAGAACACACACCGAAGAAGACCGATTAATCTCGGAGATGAACCCGAGGTATCCAGTCTCAGTCCCAACCATAGGAATAGCCATCAACCTTGGTGATGACCCCAAGGAATGCAATTTCGGACATAACCCCTGGAAATGCTTGTTTCAAATGCGACCAGCTTCAATCTCGGTGCTCTCAACGAGATGCACTGTACCAACCCGACGATAACATTGGAAAGACAGGCACACTTCAAAGGTGACAATGAGGACCTTCAATAATTGCAGCATTCCAATCTCAGCGAAGTCTGAGCAACGTCTGCCTTATCAGCCCAATCCGGCGATAACACTGGTAAGGGGCAACATCGTCATCTCGTCAACACGATGCCACGTCACGTCTCTACGCAACAATGTCCCACAAGACTAACCAATCCCGAGTGACTATTGTGTGGGGTAACGGATGAAAGTTGAAGCTTGAAGACCGGAGGGCATCGTCCCATCTTCAATGACATCCCACAAACTCTAATCCCATGCCACCATACAACTCTCGACAACGGCGGTCCGAAATAGGTCCTGTATACCTCAAACGGATGCCCGGATTGCACTTCTAAAAGTTTGAGTGGACATTATAATGCCTGAGTGCACGTACTTCGAGACGACCCGACCCAAAAAATCCGGGCCAACCCGGGTTGCCTCTGGTACACATGCGGCTCAGCCGCAGGTACACCTGCGGCTAATATGCCTATAAATAGAGGGCTTGGGGTGATGATTTTAGAAGAGAAAAAGACGGGAAAACACTGCACAATTCGCTCCGCACTCGCCCATACATTGTATTTTCCCCTTTTAAACACCTGTGAGCTCATATATAGCGTCTTTTGTATCCACAAAAGCCAGTGTTTAGCCACTCTAAAGATATAGAAGCCTTCTTTATCAGTCAACTGTAAGCCTTCTCACACACTTTAGAGTCTTTCTCTTCATCTTTGCACACACCCTTCTACACGTTGAGAGTCGTGTTACTTGCTTTTGCCCGGACTTCGGTCCGTGGTTTCATTTTAGTCTGTATATATATGTATTATATATATATTTACATATATATTGACTAACATTATCGAGTTATGCCTCGATTGAGCCTGAACTTGATGCAATACGTTTACTAAACTTATATATATATATATATATATATATATATATGAACTGTGGGACTTTGTTCGATGAGCCTGAACTTTAGTGCAGTGCATTTACTCGCTTTTATATATATATATATATATATATATATATATATGGGTCTCCATCCACAAATTACCCAAGTTCTTTGTAATGCTAAGTAACAACCCTTTTTGGACGACCAAATGCGACATGCTTATTGTATAAAAAAAAAAAAAAAAAAAAATTCCAACCGTAAGAGCCTCTTCCGGCTTACAAAAAAAAAAAAAAAAAAAAAAAAAAAAAAATTCCAACTAGTAAGAGCCTCTCTTAAACACAAAAAAAAAAAAAAAAATGTCAACCGTAAGAGCCTCTTACTACTAAGAAAAAAAAAAAAAAATCCATAGCAATGTTTGTTTTTATAAAACAAATGTTTTTATTTTGTTATAAAATATAGCAAATGTTTGTTTATTTTATAAAAATGTTTTTATTTTTGTTATAAAATATATTATAAAAACATTTGTTATAAAATATTTATTTTATAAAACATTTTTTTTTTTTTCTACTTAAGTAGAAAATAAAAAAAAAAATTTTTTATTAAAACAAATATTTTATAAAAATGTTTTTATTTTATATTTTATAACAAAATTAAAAATATTTTTATAAAATATTTGTTTTAATAAAACAAATATGGTGACATTTTTTTTTTTTTTTTGTTTCTAGAGAGGCTCTTACTACTGGGATTTTTTTTTTTTTTTTTTTGTGTTTCAAGAGGCTCTCACTGTTGGAATAATTTATTTATTTATTTATTTTTATTTTTTTTATACTGGCCGATATTTAACATGTTGGCAATTCTAGTCCCAAAAAGGTTGTTAGACAAGACTACAAAGAACCGATTCATTGTGGATGGAGACCTATATATATATATATATATATATATATATAACTGGCCTCTAGACTTTTTCGATGAGCTGAGACTTGATGCAGTGCGTTTACTAATTATATATATATATATATATTTATATATATACATTAATCGTGGTCGACTGCTACGTTATGATGAGCACGATTTTATATCCGGTGCATTTACTCGCTTTTATATATATTTATACTTATATATATGAACTGTGGTCGAACTCCTTCGATGAGCTTGGATTTTACATCCGATGCATTTATTGCTTATATATATATATATTTTCGTCCTGCCTGGAGTTTTCTTCGTGGCAGTTGATCGCTTTTATGGTTTTATTTACATTTCTGATCCCCCATGGAGGTACTTCGTGGTTGGTGATCATGTCTGTATATATATATTTACAACTTTTATATATATATATATATATATATATATATATATATATATATACCGCTTTTCATACAAATTGCGGCATTACAGGCGCTTAGGAATCATGTGATCACAGATTCATCCCATTGATCTAGATTCGGTTCCGTGATGGACATTTTTCAATTTGTATGGCGACTTGTAAATTATTCTGCAAGTGTCTGAATTTCCTCAGATGGTTTCCATACCCATGAGGAAGTCGGCTTTATTTTTGTATATTATTTTCGTACGGATGCCTCGCATCCGTCAAATAAAATTAATCAAGCCGATCACTTAATAAAGTGGGAGTGTAAAAGGTCTCAATTCCTATTGAGCATCAGGGTTTGAAAAACCTCTTTTATAAAACATCACTGCCATATCTTGCTAAAAATTGAATTTTTATATAAATTCAAACCTTGTGTATATAGGTTCGAACGAGGCCTCACACAACTTCCATATAACAGCACATTGACCTACACACACACACACACTCACTCAGAAAATAGTTTCTTGAATAGAGGTGGTCACCATGGTAACACGGATGTCGGGGGGTGCCTAACACCTTCCCCCCGCATAATCAAGTCCCCGAACCCTAATGAATCTTGGTTTCACCGAATTGCTTAGCGATGTCACATCACCGGGTCAATGTGCAAACCTTTTCTCGATTGTGTTGGTACAACCATTTAAAAACCAATGGCGACTCTTAATAAATCCATCGTCGACATTATACATGTGGGACCTTTTTCACTTGTTTTTTCAAACAAATCTCACCTAAAATGAGAACACCAAAGAACAAGTAACGGAAAGGGACACCCAAAAATCCCGACATCGACAGGTGGCGACTCTGCTGGGGACTCCAGTAAGAGGACTTAAGCCGCTATTACAATCTTTTTCAAAACTATTATCTGTTTGTGTGTGGATGTTGTATTTACATTTGATGAATGTGTACGAATGCATTTCCATATTTTCACTTAGTGCTTCGCACCATAACTGCTTGTGATGCTAGTGCTTCGCACCATAACTGCTTGTGATATTAGTGCTTCGCACCATATCTGCTTGTAATATTAGTGCTTCGCACATATCATCATTTTCATACGGTGAGACGCGATGTATGTGAATGTATGTTATGTGGTCCCTCCACCAGGAGGCTATCCCGTCGGTGTTTGATTACTGGACTCGTGAGAAGACTAATTCTCCGAGGCTCAGGAAAGGCACCACCCAAATTCGCTCCAGTTGAAAGACCGGATTAACTTCCCGTCTAGTAGATTGCGATGATTTGGGAACCTTCATGCCAAAAAGCCGCGAGAGTAACCTAAGATAGGTCAACCTCTGATAAACCCAAAATGGAGGAAAGTCTCTTCATGCTCTCATTTCAATTACTTGTAAACACAATTACTTATAATTTTATTCCATATCTATCACCATGTAATGAGAAATATGAAGAAATGTGTACACATACATGCTACAAACAGCTGACATCCGTTGTGCAGGACAAAATTCCTAAAATGGACACATCACATAGCATGTTATTATATACATTCCCTAAAGACTAAACTATGCCAGTCTTTCGCAGGAAATCAATCGGACCTACTACCCGTTCAAAGTCCAAAAAGGCAACAGGCCTACAGTCAATCATGTCGTCATCCAACCAGACTGAACTTAATCCAGTTTCTAATTCGACGGATTAAGCAAACAAATTACAGATTTGGCTGTTCTACTCAAAGAATTACACCCGATCACACAGGTCGTAAAAATACAGACATACTTTGAATCCTCCACACAAGGAGGAATCCAGGTCATTACCATACCTGAACCACAGTTAGATACGACCAACAAAAATCTTGATGTTATCCATCCCACTGGAGATCCAGACACTGGTGACATCAAAAAGAAAGTCCTCCAAATGGAAGAGACCCTTCGCGCTATCAAAGGAATTAGAACACACGGAAGTGTTTCTTATGCTGATCTATGTATTTTTCCTGGTGTTCATTACCCAAAAAAATTTAAAAATCCTGACTTTGAAAAATATGACGGGTTAGGAGATCCTTATACGCATTTAAAAGTATTTATTGGAGAACTTTGATCCTATGCAGAGGATGAAAAAATCAGAATGCAATTGTTCCAAAAGAGTCTAACTAGAGAAGCCCGTTCGTGGTACACAAGATTAGACAACTCCAAAATCCATAGCTGGAAAGAGCTAGCACATGCCTTCCTCACTCAATATAGTTTTTAAACTCAGATGGCTCTTGATCGGTATCAAATTACCAAGATCAAGAAACAGTCTAACAAGTCTTTCAGAGAGTATGCCCAGAGGTGGAGACGCCTGGCTGCCCAAGTTAGTCCTGTTAGGTTTGTAATATTCAAGAATGCAATCAAATTGCACAAAATTAGCGGAAGCGAGATAAAATCAGAGTTTAAAAAAAAATTTACAAACCATATACCCGGATCACCCTTTATGCATAATTATTAATTAAACGAAAAGATAAAGAATAAAATCATACCCTTGAAGATCGAGCTTCCTCAGGTACAAGTTCACCTCCAAATCCTTTCGCGTTCAACTTGAATCTACCGGGGTTTTGTTCCTTCCTTTGATCAACGTTAGCCACCCATATGTTTGGCCTCTAGAGGTGATCCACCAAGGAAAAATAAAGATTCAAGAAGAAGGGGTATTGGCTCAACCCTAGTTTTCTATCTCTATAGAAAAGGCGTACTCTCCCACAAATTGGAATTATTACGTACATCTGATATCTGATATAAGACTCTCTTATAAAGATATCGTAACCCTATTTAATAAAAATAAGGTATTATTTAATTAAACTCTTTTAATTAAATGGGCTCTTAATCTTATTAGGGATAATTAATTAAACTCCTTTAACTAATTTTCCTCCTAATCCTATTAGGAATAAATGAGAGTACTTATATTATATTAATTCCTAAACTCTTTAGAAATTAAAATAATAATAATTGTAATAATATTAATAAGACTTCTCTTATTAATTTATATTTAATATTTCTAAAATATTAAATAATAAATATTAAGCTATTTAATTTATTCTATCACCATAGATTAAATTAAATATACTTAACATATTATTACGATTATGCCATTAACTTCTTAAATAATTATTCTTCCTTTTACGGTGTGACCCTTTAGGTTCTCCATATTAAACCTAGGTTGTGAATAAATCAATTAGAATAATTCTAATCTTATTTAAATAAATAAATTAAACAATTAATTTATTTAAATAAATAATATTTATTCTACAATAGGGATAAGCCTCTCCCAGCGATCAACGACTTTCCCAGATAATATAGATTTCAACATTAATCATTAAAGAACCTTTGAGTAAATAGTTACCGATAATTCAATCCTTCCACCATACAATGTCCCAATTAAATATAAGACATGGAATTACCGTCAAGTCTTATTTTATTTAATTATATGTATTTCGATCCTTAAATGCACAACTCCAAATAATGCAAATTAGAAACTCCTTTCTAATTTCATTCTCCTTAACCAAGGACTACCGGGTTGTCATTTATCGAATCACATAGACATTTCTCTTCTTTTATTAGAAGTGGTAGATTCTTTATCGATCATACATTATCTCCATGTACAACTTATTATACCCAAGCATACCCTTTGATATACCCTAAGGGTCTTAAGGAATAAGTCAAAGTATAACTCATCATACACAAGATACTATGATGATCTCAAGTCCAAGGATTACTTGTACTACTATCACTACAGGAATTCCTATTGACAGCAAATAAAAAACTCCATTAGGTATTCCTTAGCGAGCCACGCTCAAAGGAACTTATTCTCTAATAAGCACCTATATACTTGCTTTAGTGTATCCACACAAATGATCATGAGATCAATCATCCTCATCCAATGAGCAAGCAACGTATGTACCAATCTATCCGGATTCACTAATCCCCAATTTAGTAATCTAACGATTGGGAACTATTTTAGTTTTAAGCTTTCTAAGAATTTAGATCTCATTAGAATGATCATCATCATTATTCTAAAAGCATTGCTTAAAACTATGGGTTTATCACATATTATAAAACAGCATCATGTAGATAATTAAAAGCCTTTAATAAATTAATACTTTTTATTAATAAATGAATAAGATTGTTACAAAGTATATGCTTTATCATCAAACATGATTGGCTTGTGTGCATATTACTTTCAATCTCCCACTTGCACTAAAGCCAATCGCCATTGTATCTTATACTCTTCTTCTCTAAGTGACGATTATCCTGCTGTTGGATAAGCTTTAGTTAATGGATATGTAATGTTGTTCATGAGAGCCCACTATCTCTATAGTGATTTCCCATCTTTCAATGATTTTAATATTCAAATGAAAGTGCCACAACACATGTTTAGATCCAAGATGAGACTTAGGAACTATTCCTAGTTCTGTAATGAACTTTTAATCCAAACAATCAACTTGCAACTTCATTTATAGCTATATACTTTGTCTTTATCACTAAACCAAAGAACTCTTTCTTTGTTTGGAACCTTTCCAATTCAATCGCACCACTGCTCAAGATAACGCTTTACCTTAAAGTGGATTTTTCGTCAATCTTGGTTTGTCTCGAAAAACTTGAGTCTATTAAGCCCTCTAGTTTTAATTAAGACCCACCATGAATATGATCACATCCTTAATGCTTGGTTAAGCACTTTAAGATGTTTTTCACTGACTCATAGTGAACTTCTCCATAATATGACTGATCGACATCAGGTCTCGTATATTTCATTGCATACATGATTGTCACTCATGCGACCTCTCTTTTCAGGAGTCTGTGGGGACTATTAAGAGAGATACACTCCATAGCTCATCGACATGAGACATCTCTTGGAGTTTGCCATGCTAAACGACTTTAGCATCAAATGAATATACGTTCCTTGGGTTAAGTTGAGCATCCTTTTAAATCTATCTATATAGATTTGCATCCCCAATAATGATACTCTTCCCAAACCATTCATGGAGGAATGTTTAGACAACTTTATCATTACTGATTGTAGCATTGGTATGTAATTCCTCATCCGTAGTATATCAACATATAATACTAGAAATTTCACGACGTTCCCACTGAACCTTTTATGTACGCAAAGAGTTCATTCTAACCTCGTCAGTATGTAACTCGGATCATCATATTCCATGATGTGTACCTCATCATCATCATCATGATGAATCCATACCTCCTAGGTATCTTCTCATACTATTCCGATTTATGATTCAGGTTGTGGGTACAATAGGTCTATCTACGGTGTTCCTCTTATTTGACTTATAGTGTTTTGTGGTTCTTGAACTCTTCAAGATCTATTATCCTCCCACTAGCCCCTTTTAATGATAAACACCTTTATCTTAGAAGCGTGTTTTTCAGTAACAAACACCTTTTGCTAAGTAGAATTATAGAACATATACCCTAAACTAACTTTAGGATGTCCCACAAATCATACATGTCAAATCTTGTCCCAAGCTTATCCTTCAAACCTTTTCACATAAGTTGGACAACCCTTATCTTAACATACTTAAGATTAGGAATCCTCCCATCCATAACTTTTATGGAGTCTTGGGGCCGGATTTAGAGATTACCTTTTTCAGTAGATATGCGACCATTTCTAGGACATGATCCTGAAGGATACCGGAATGTCGGTAAAATCATTATGGATCGCACCATGTCCAACAAGGTACGATTTTTCATTCGATATACATCAATCAATTATTACGTGTCGAGAGGCATCCATTATGAGAAAACCATTTGAGATGATCTAGAAACTTATTGCACAAGTATTTATTCCTTGATCTAATCAAAGAATCTTAATACTTTGCCAATTTGTTTCACTTTCCGAATTCTTTGAACCTTTCAAATAATTCACACTTGTATTTCAAAGAAATACACACATTCAACTCTTTGAATGATCATCTCCTTTTCTTATACTAATTTGTTCAATATGCAAAATTATTTTCATGTAAGTCAAGTATACTAAATCCATTAAGTGATATTCCAGTCCTATACAAAACATTATTATTATAAATAGAACAACAATTATTCTTAAATATAATACCAAAGATGTCATTGTCCAACAATAAAATGGAAATAATGTTTCCAACGAGAACTGGAATACAATAACAACTTATTGACTTAATACACTTGCCCGTAGGCATTGCTAAACTATAAGTTTCTATGGCTAATGTAGCAACCTTTGCTTCATTTCCCACACATAAGATTATTTATCTTTGTTTAGCTTTCTACTTCTTCTTGGTCCATTCATAAATCTATATTTATGATAACCAAAGTCGGTATCCAATACCCAAGTAGAACCTTGACTTAAAGAAAAATTTATTTCAATCATGAACAAAAAACTGTATTGTAACCGAAACTTCACTAAGCTTCTTTGGTTAGCCTCTGCAAGATGCTTCTCGCAGTTTCCTTCCAGTGTCCAGGCTTATTGCAGTGGAAGCAAACTCCTTTGCTATCCAAATCAGTTTTGTTCTTATTATCTTTTATTTTGCCTTTCTATTTACCTTCTTTGAATCTTTCTTCTTTTCAGAAGATCCTTTGGCCCCTACCAGTAAGACTTGGTCTTTCTTGGTTGGAAAGTGACTCTCAACATTTTTCAACATGTTAAGCAAATCAGCGATGCTGATATCTAGCTTGTTCATATGAAAAATTCACAACAATTATGAAAGGAGTCCGGGAGTGAGGGCAAGATCAAATCTTGGCTCAACTCTCCATCAATGACAAAACCTGTTGTCCTAATTGATCAATCAAATTGATTATGTTAAGAACTTTTTATCTCATCTTTATAGTGCCATTGGCCATTCTAGATCGGAAGAGCTCCTTAAATATCTCGATATCTATCGGTCTACTTTCCTCACCATCAACTACTTGATGTGCGGGAATATAGAGGAGTATCCATAGTTTCAGTGACGACAAGCTTGTTACTCATGGATACGAGCATGATGCATTGAGCCAATCAGTGCATCATCTTGCCACTTTCTAAAAGTAGCAATCTCTTCCTCAAAGGCATTATGCGCAACCATTGCGTAGATAGCGGCGTATTAAGGACATAAGATAGCTTTTCACTATGAGAACTATTCTCAAATTCCTTAACCAATCCGTTTAATTCTTGTTCAGTTAATTTAGCATCTAATATGCTTCAAGCATGATAGTAATTTTAGACATTGTAAAATTTTGTAAATGAATTTGTATTTAACAACATTTTAACATATATTCTTTTATTAATTACCAAAATAATTTAGGTCTTGTTTTAAATTGGTATCTCCCACTATTTTCTTCAAACTATATTACCCTCACTTATATAGTTCGGCAAAATCTAATTAAAGATTTGCTAGTGAGAATAAGGATCCCATTTCAAATGTATATAGCCTTGTGGTGACACAACAAACTATATATAAATAAATAGGTAGACAACTTTTGTCAATTACATCAACAATGCAACTCCTTGTATTTTGCCTCTTAGATTATTTTGATCAAGTGGTGGCACATCCGAATCAAAATTATCCAAGTTAAGTCCAACCTAGCACTCCATATATTCAAAAAAGAAAAATATCATCCTTGTGGTGACACAAAAAAACAATATTGTTCAATTTTCTTTATAAGCCTCAAATGTGATAAATTAACATCTTAAATACTTAATACTTGCCTTGTGGTGACACAACAAACTCATATTAAATATTTAATACTCTATTAATTTTATCATGCTAGAAGGCGACGTTCGATATTCCAAATATCTTTGAACGCTTAGGACTTAATATAAAAAATTGAGGGGTTTGTTATTAATTTGTCTCATCTTGTTTAGCGCTGCATTTGCATATATATATATAAAATACGCGTCGTATTAATGAACATGCGAAGCATGTTTTCATAATATATATATATATATATATATATATATATATATATATATATATATAGTATAGCATGCACATATAGAATACTATATTCTACCCGGATTGATTATGGACTTTTATTCTTTGGTTGGTTCACTAGAGCCACCAAGTGAACCAAAAGGTCAAACCCTAGGGGGTGCAAGAATTAATATTTAAATATAACAATTACATTTAAACCCTGGGCTCCATTACAAACGGGTCTTCAAGCGCCTCCTTGCTCCTTGATCTCTAATTCTTCAAAATTAATTCTAACTATTCCTATTATTAAAAACTATTTAAAATAAATAGAAACCTTGATCGTGATCAAGGGGGAAGTACATAGGAGGGATATAGAATTTACATTAAGAAAAATTAGAGAAGACGAGGTCTGTGCAGACCCCATTTAATAAAACCCATACATTCATGCATCCAACTAAAATAAAATCCAATCGCATTGGTCAATAGTCCATAATCAATCCCATTTATTATCATACACATCATCATATGCATCAATAAATAACATTCATCTTATGAATAATAAACATTTAATATATATATATATATATATCATTTAATGGGCAAATATAGTTAGTATAAAATCTAATTTTGAATCAAAATAAACTCCTTTATTTTGATCCAAATTTAAATTAAAATAATACTATTTTATTTTAATTTATCTAATTTTGAATAAAATAAACTATTTTATTTTAATCAAAATCTTTAATCAAAATAAACTCCTTTATTTTAATTAATTATGGAATCCAATTCCATGTAAAAAAAAATAACTCCTTTATTAAAGGAAACACGGATTCTTTTCCTATTCACAAATAAACTTCTTTATTTTGAATAATATGAAATCTTATTTCATATTTAAATAAACTCTTTTATTTAAGGAAACACGGATTTTCTTTCCTATTCACAAATAAACTCCTTTATTTTGAATAATATGAAATCTTATTTCATATTTAAATAAACTCCTTTATTTAAGGAAACACGGATTCTCTTTCCTATTCACAAATAAACTTCTTTATTTTTGAATAATATGAAATCTTATTTCATATTTAAATAAACTCTTTTATTTAAGAAACACGGATTTTCTTTCCTATTCACAAATAAACTCCTTTATTTTGAATAATATGAAATCTTATTTCATATTTAAATAAACTCCTTTATTTAAGGAAAAAATATAATCCAATTTCAATTCCAATTAGTTATCATGGAATCCAATTCCAACTCTAATTAGTTAGCATGAAATCTAATTTTAAAATTAAAATAAACTTTATATTTTAATATTAAAATAAACCTTTTATTTTAAAATTAAAATAACTTTTTATTTTAATAATAAAATTATTAAAATATATATATTATATACCTAGTATATAATATATATATACCTAATAATATATATATATATATATATATATATATATATAATATATAAGTATATATATATATATATATATATATATATATATATATATATATATATATATATATTAAAAATGAATCCTAAAATCCATACATTCATGTACCACGAAATCCTTGCATAAGTTGCGTTCCTTGATTTTCGCTTTTATGGTGTAACAAGAATCCACGACAATTTTTTTTTTTTTTTTTTATTTCGCATACCGCTAGCAGATCAATGATTACCGAATCAGCTCATTTTTCTTGTTTCACGTGCTTGGTTAATAAGATACATGAGTTAACCGAAATTATATATATATATATATATATATATATATAAAACCGTAATATATTATATATATATCTATCCTTATCTTCCTGTTGCTTTTCACGTGAAATCCTTGTTTCCAGCAGCCACGTGAATGATGGGAAAGACGGAAGCAAAAAAAAAAAATGGCATAACCAATTAAAAAAAAAAAAATTCGTTCGTTCCTTTTTTTTTTTTTTTTTTTTAAATTTTATACAATAAAATTATGCCCAATTAAATTGTTCTAAACACATATCAACATACATATTAAATCAAACAATTAATAATTCGCATAAAGGTTTGGCTCTGATGCCACTGTTAGGTTTGTAATATTCAAGAACGCAATCAAATTGCACAAAATTAGCGGAAGCGAGATAAAATCAGAGTTTAAAAAAAAATTTACAAACCATATACCCGGATCACCCTTTATGGATAATTATTAATTAAACGAAAAGATAAAGAATAAAATCATACCCTTGAAGATCGAAGCTTCCTCAGGTACAAGTTCACCTCCAAATCCTTTCGCGTTCAATTGAATCTACCGGGGTTTTGTTCCTTCCTTTGATCAACGTTAGCCACCCATATGTTTGGCCTCTAGAGGTGATCCACCAAGGAAAAAATAAAGATTCAAGAAGAAGGGGTATTAGCTCAACCCTAGTTTTCTATCTCTATAGAAAAGGCGTGCATTCCCCACAAATTGGAATTATTACGTACATCCGATATCCGATATAAGACTCTCTTATAAAGATATCGGTAACCTATTTAATAAAAATAAGGTATTATTTAATTAAACTCTTTTAATTAAATGGGCTCCCTAATCTTATTAGGGATAATTAATTAAACTCCTTTAACTAATTTTCCTCCTAATCCTATTAGGAATAAATGAGAGTACTTATATTAAATTAATTCCTAAACTCTTTTAGAAATTAAAATAATAATAATTGTAATAATATTAATAAGACTCCTCTTATTAATTTATATTTAATATTTTAAAATATTAAATAATAAATATTAAGCTATTTAATTTATTCTATCACCATAGATTAAATTAAATATACTTAACATATATATTACGATTATGCCATTAACTTCTTAAATAATTATTCTTCCTTTTATGGTGTGACCCTTTAGGTTCTCCATATTAAACCTTGTGAATAAATCAATTAGAACAATTCTAATCTAATTTAAATAAATAAATTAAACAATTAATTTATTTAAATAAATAATATTTATTCTACAATAGGGATAAGCCTCCCTAATGATCAACGACTTTCCGGATAATATAGATTTCAACATTAATCATTAAAGAACCTTTGAGTAAATAGTTACTGTATAATTCAATCCTTCCACCATACAATGTCCCAATTAAATATAAGATATGGAATTACCACAAGTCTTATTTTATTTAATTATATGTATTTCGATCCTTAAATGCACAACTCAAATAATGCAAATTAGAAACTCCTTTCTAATTTCATTACTAACCGCCAAGGACTACTTGGGTTGTCATTTATCGAATCACATAGGACATTTCTCTTCTTTTATTAGAAGTGGTAGATTCTTTATTGATCATACATTATCTCCATGTACAACTTATTATACCCAAGCATACCCTTTGATATACCCTAAGGGTCTTAAGGAATAAGTCAAAGTATAACTCATCATACACAAGATACTATGATGATCTCAAGTCCAAGGATTACTTGTACTACTATCACTACAGAATTCCTATTGACAGCAAATAAAACTCCATTAGGTATTCCTTAGCGAGCCACGCTCAAATGAACTTATTCTCTAATAAGCACCTATATACTTGCTTTAGTGTATCCACACAAATGATCATGAGATCAATCATCCTCATCCAATGAGCAAGCAACATATGTACCAATCTATCCGGATTCACTAATCCCCAATTTAGTAATCCAACGATTGAGAACTATTTTAGTTTTAAGCTTTCTAAGAATTTAGATCTCATTAGAATGATCATCATCATTATTCTAAAAGCATTGCTTAAAACTATGGGTTTATCACATATTATAAAATAGCATCATGTAGATAATTAAAAGCCTTTAATAAATTAATACTTTTTATTAATAAATGAATAAGATTGTTACAAAGTATATGCTTTATCATCAAACATGATTGGCTTGTGTGCATATTACTTTCAAGTCCTTCCATGACAGAATCAGAAATGGTCATGACTTTCATAGACATACAAGAAGCTCCCTTCTATGAGAGAGTTTTAGCCGGCATCGGCAAACCATTTTCTGAATTGGTCAAGCACGGGGAGATGGCCGAAATGGGATTGAAGTCAGGAAAGATTCAAGACCTAGCTGCACTCAAAGCTGTTGCGGATCACATCCAATCTGGAAATTATAGGAACAACCCCTGGAGGGTCCATAAAAAGAAAGAGGAAGATGTTTCCCTGATACTACAGGGGTAGCAATCAAAACATGCTTATTCAAAGGAGAAATTACACTCCCTTTCCATCATAGTCTGCAAACCCTCCAGTACTAAAAGGTGGAGAAGTCAAACGCCCTCGAGTGTTTACACCCTTAGGGGATACCCTCGAGAACATTCTTAATCTTCTGACAGCACAGAAGAAAATTACACATCTTCTTCCACCAGCCAGCCCTAATGGACGGGGTTTCAATGCTGCTAGGAAATGTGCTTATCATGCCGGGGCACCTGGACATAATACTCAGGATTGTTGGGCCTTGAAACACAAGTTCCAGGACCTAATAGACAATGTGGAGATCGTAGTCACCAAACCTAATCAGCCTCATGTTCAAGACAACCCTCTTCCTCAACACAAAGAAGAAGAGGTCAACATGATTAATTGGAACAATGGACAGAGTTCCAACTTTAGTTGTGAATCTTCCCACAACCTCAAAGACGGTGATGATAGATGGGATTATGCCAAGTTCCAATTCACAATGGAACGAAAGATGAAAGCTCTCTGCAAACAAATTGAACAATTGGCAGAATTGGTGACTTATCAGCATCAAGTGACTCGTCAGTTAATCAGCCAGGAGCATGCCAGTCTCCTACCTATTGTCATGAATATTCCCTCATCACTTTCAAAAAATGAAATGCTGGAAGACAAAGTGACAAAGAGAGCAAATGCCAAAGCTTCGGTCGATTTACGCCAACAAAAGGGAATTCACCTATTTGGGCCAACCTATTGAGGAAATTCTTCATATGTTAATCAATGAAGGAAGGATCAGTTCCCTTCTACCTCCAATCAACTCCCTTTTGGGATGGTACAACTCTGATGGAGTATGTCAATATCACTCCCGATCTCATGGTCACAAAGACGAAGAATCTTTGGGCACTCCGCCATCTTATTCAAATTTTAATCGACAGTGGTGTATCACTTTGGCGATAACAACACCGTGTTCTTGAGCAAGTGAGGATTCGGGTCCTACCAAGTGGAAGAGTGTGGTAGCAGTCATATCCACTGAAACTGATGGGATTAATACCTTACTCACAATGCCAACAATTCAACTCAAGGGAGGAAACAATCCTTTGAAAGTGGCCGCTCCCGAGCCAATCAACTTGCCATGCAGAGCACAATATCCTATTGTTAGCTTGCGCAAGGTTTCGTGGAATTATGGAGAAGGTGAAGGATCCACCTCACATACAACTGCTGCAGTGTCGAAGGAAAATCCATTATATCTCCCCCATCGGGTGATGAAGCCCACCACCAAATCAAAGGGGAAAATACCCATGGAGAAGATTGAAAAATTCCTCCGCGCTGTGGGTCATAATGAAGATACGGTGGTTTTAAGATTGAAAGAAGCTCCACAACAAATATCAATTTTGGACTTGGTCCTAACTTCCGAGAATCAGTGAAAGGTCTTGATAAAGGTTCTAGAAGAACCCTATCTCCCGACATCAGTGGATACGGAAAAGTTTCAACATATGGTTGATCACATTTTCAACAACAATGTGATATCCTTCACTGATGATGACATACCACCCGAAGGGATCGGTCATTGTAAACCGTTGCACATTGCGGTCTTGTCCTCCAGATATATGGTAGCTGGAGTCTTAATAGATGAAGGTTCCTCTCTGAATATCTGCCTATACGCTACCTTGGTTAAGATGAATATCAATCTCAACATAATTCGGAGTAGCCATACTATCATCAAAGCTTTTGATGGAGCCTGGCGAAATTTGGTCGGAGTAATTGAACTACCAATCGAAATTGGTCCTCACACATTCTGCGTATCTTTCCATGTGCTCAAGATAGATTCGGGATACAACCTGCTCTTGGGACGACCATGGATTCACATGGCTGGGGCAGTCCCCTCCACTCTTCATCAATAGTTGAAATACATTATCAACAATAGCCTGGTCACAGTCAACGCTGAACCGGAGATTCCTCAGCACGGGGACATGCCGTTCATCAATGCCAATGCAGATGTAGAACTAGTCAGTTTTAATGCTTTGGAAATAAGCAATACCCAATACCATGCTATTGGAACGCCATTGCCCGAACCCCAGATTTCTGCCGAGGTAATGTCGGCCACTCAAGAAATGATGTCGTTGGGTCATAAACCGGGACAAAGGTTGGGTAAAGATTGCCAGGGTATCAAGTACCCAATTCGCTTAACCAGGCAAGCTGGAATAGCTGGGCTAGGCTATTCTGCCAGTTCTAGTCACAGGAATCCTCATAAACATCAGCAGATTCCTTCAGCTTCAACCATGTGGCGTTTATCTTTGCCTTCAAACTCTGAGTCCGCACAACCTCCCATAAAGGTGCCAGCCAACGTAATGGCTATGTTATGTTCCAAGCCGGTACTGGTGAAAGGAAAAGAAATCTTTGTTCCAAATCCCGCAGTGGAAGAAGAGGAACGAAGAATCAAGCAAGACGTCATATGGATGATGTCCGGTATACGCATCATCGTTCATAATGAACATACCAACAGATACACCCCAGACGATGATTGTCCAGACTTAATAGCCATAATTCAGGACAGGGAGGATGATGACAATCCCTCCATCACTGCGGTCCACCCGGACTTTACCTTTGCCAATTGGAACAACATTCCTTGCTTTGGTCGACGAGGGTAAAACGGGCAAAACTCTTTCTGCCCTGTAGAAATAATAATTGCTTACTTTTCTGTACATTATTAGTATTTTTTTTGCCAGTATATGCTAACACTGTGTATGATCAACACATTTCATATATACTAAGTGAAAGCATATTTTTTTTTTCAGGACTCTAAACTTAGATGTGCTGTGCTTAATTTCGTCGACATGCCTCTCCTATACAAGGATTGTACCTTTGATGTAGAGATGAATTCAGCCTTGATGGATATCTGAGGATGACATTGAGGTGCCTCCAGAAATTCAAGAATGAGTCAAAGACAAACCTAAACCCAACCTTGATCAAACCACTTCTTTCAATCTCGGAACCTTAGAAAGCCCTAAGTTAATCCAGATTGGTTCAGACCTTACCCCAAACCAACGGAATGACATGGTTACATTGTTAACCCAATTCCAGGATGTATTTGCATGGTCTCATGAAGACATGGTGGGTTTGTCCACTAACATTGTCCTTCATCGCCTTCCCATTAAAGAGGGATTTAAGCCAAGGTCAGCGAAACTTCAAAGCGATTGAAACCTGAGTGGAGTTTAAAGGTGAAAGAAAAAATTGTGAAACAATTTCATACTGGCATCATCATGGTGTCTACATATCCTAAGTGGATATCCAACATCATGCCCGTACCTAAACCTGGAGGGAAGATGCGAGTTTGCGTGGATTACTGGGACTTGAATAAAGCTTGCTTAAAAGACAGCTTTCCCGTGCCATTTATCCACATTCTCATTAAAAATACTGCACGCAATATGACATGTACTCCTTTGCTGATTACTTTGCGGGGTACCATCAGATCATGGTTGCCGAGGAAGATTGTGAGAAGACTGCTTTCATCACTCCTCAGGGAACATGTTGCTATAGACGGTTGTCATTCGGCCTCATCAATGTCGGAGATACCTATCAACGAGCTATGATGGCTCTTTTCCATGACTTAATGCATAAAGAGATTGAGATCTACGTGAATGACATCATTGTCAAGTCCCGAAAGGAGGATGACCATATAGACCATCTTAGAAAGTTGTTCAACAGATTACATAAGTACAACTTGAAGTTGAATCCAGCTAAGTGCGCCTTTGGCGTTAAATCAGGCAAGTTACTAGGATTTCTAGTCAGCCACAAAGGGATAGAGCTGGATCCTGCCAAAATCCAAGCCATCACTGAAATGCCCATTCCTCATACAGAGAAAGAAATACGGGGATTTTTGGGAAGAATCAACTTCATCAGCAGGTTTATCTCCCAACTCACAGCAACTTGTGAGCCAATCTTCAAGCTATTAAGGAAGAACTCCTCCATAAAATGGAATGATGAGTGCCAGAATGCCTTCCTTACAATCAAGAAACAGCTAGTCAAAGCTCCCATCTTGGTACCACCTAGGGATGATATTCCCCTGTTCATGTATCTGTCCATAAGTGACAATGCCATGGGCTGCATGATGGGACAGAAAGACGATAGAGGCCAAGAATGAGCTATCTATTACCTCATCAAAAGGTTTAGCAGCAGTGAACACAAGTACACTCTGATCGAAAAGACGTGTTCTGCTTTGGCATGGGCCTCCATGAGGTTACAGCATTACCTCCATGGTCACACAACCCATCTCATATCCTGCGTGGATCCTCTCAAGTACGTGTTCAACAAACCTATGTTAAATTGCCGGCTATCCAGATGGCAGTTGATCCTACAATAATTTGACATCGTATATGTGACTCAAAAGTCCATCAAAGGTCAAGGAATCGCAGATCAACTATCCGCCGCACCTTCAGGGGATTTCAAACCCTTGGAAACATATTTCCCCGATGAAGGAGTAATGACAGTGCAGCAACACCATCAGTACGATACACGCCAATCATGGAAGATGTATTTTGATGGAGTTGTTAATATGGAAGGTTCGGGCTGAGTAGTTCTAGTATATCGACACGGGGAGGAGTATCCGTTCTTAGTCAAATTATAGTTTGTCGGCACCAATAATACTACCGAGTATGAAGGTCATCTCATGGGGCTAAAACTTGCTTTCGTTCAATGGGCATCGGTGCGGTTAATCGTCCCCTTGAGATTCGTAGAAATGGTAATTAGACAATCCACGAAATCTATCAAACTAAGGAACTACATTTCTTTGCCTTACAATCGCGGAGTTTTTGAGATGGTTTTGGAGTTCAAAAATTTCCTTTCTACATGTTCCTCGTAATAGGAATGACTTTGAGGACGATTAGCAACTTTGGCCTCCACGATTCAAGCATCTCGACAAAGAACATTTGCTTAGAAAGCGTCCACAATTTCCTCGCACAAGGCCCGACTTATTGGAATTACGTTGGAGAAGTATCGGATGAGCTACCTCCCATCCAACATCCTTGGTATCGATATATCAAGGAATATCTATGAGATGGATCTACACCGTGAGGAGAGCCCAACTGAGAAAAGGCAGATCCATAGACTTGCTGTGAAATTCTACCTGAGTGGAGATGCGCTCTACAAAAGAGATGCAGGACTAGATCTCCTCAGATGTTTAGACAAAGATCAAGCCCAAAGGCTTATGGATGAAATCCATGGCGGTCTGTGGCCCCCCATGAGTGGCTCCTCCTTGTCAAAAAAAGTCCTCGGGGCGGGACATTATTGGTTATCTCTCAAAGCTGATTGGAACGACCACGTCAAAAGATGCTATCAGTGCCAGATTCATGGGAATGCTATACACTCCCCTCCACGGGAACTCCACTATATGAGTTCACCTTGGCCCTTCTCAATGTGGGGAATGGACGTTATCGGGCCCATTGAGCCTAAATGCCAGTAATGGTCACCGATTTATCTTCACCATGATCGACTACTTTACCAAGTGGGTAGAAGTAGCCTCCTTCCCCAGGGTTACTAAATAAGTAATCATTACTTTCATCAGAAACAATGTCGTTTGTCGATATGGACAACCAGAGGTGATTGTGTCAGACAATGCCAAGAACCTCAACAATAAAATGATGGAGGAATTATGCAGTAAATTCCACATCAAACATCTCAACTCACATCTATCTATCGTCCAAAGATGAGCGGTCTTTGTTGAAGCGGCTAACAAAAATATCGAGAAGATTATGCAAAAGATGTCCGCCAACCATAAAGATTGACTGACGAGCTATGGCCTCTGACTCTGTTAGCCTCTGTAACCTCAATGTGCACTTCAACTGGGGCAACCCCTACGCTTTAACCTATGGGATGGAATCGGTGCTCCCCATAGAAGTTGAGATGGAATCTCTCGAGTGTTGATTGACGCCACGGTGGATGAAGACCAATGGGTACAAGGCAGTATCACCAATTGTCTCTAATAGGCGAAAAAGGCGAACCGCGACTATCTTCCATGGTCGATTATATCAACAAAGGATCGCGGATCCTACAACAAAAAGTCCGAAACTCTGGCGGCTTAAAACAACATGACTTGGTTTTGAAAAAAATCCTTGACAACCAAGATCAATGTCGACGTCGGGATTTTTTGGGTGTCCCTTTCTGTTACTTGTTCTTTGGTGTTCTCATTTTAGGTGAGATTTGTTTGAAAAAACAAGTGAAAAAGGTCCGACATGTATAATGTCGACGATGGGACTGTTAAGAGTCGCCAGTTGGTTTTTTAAATGGTTGTACCAACACAACCGAGAAAAGGTTTACACATTGACCCATTGATGTGACACTGATATACGGGTCGGCGAAACCGAGATTCATTTTAGGGTCTGGGGACTTGGTTATCCGGGGGGAAGGTGTTAGGCACCCAAACAACCGTCATTACCACTGATGACCGCCTCTTTTCAAGAAACTATTATCTGAGTGTGTGTGTGTGTGTGTGCTGTTATATGGAAGTTGTGCGAGGCCTCGTTCGAACCTATATACATAGGATTTGAATTTATGTAAAAATTCAGTTTTTAGCAGGATATGGCACTGATATTTTATAAAAGAGGTTTTTCAAACCCTGATGCTCAATAGGAATTGAGACCTTTTACACTTCCATTTTTATTAAGTGAGCGGCTGAATTGATTTTATTTGAGGAATGCGAGGCATCCATACGAAAATAATATACAAAAATAATTCCGACTTCCTCGTGGGTATGAAAACCATCTGAGGAAATTCAGACATCGCAGAATAATTTACAAGCTGCTTACAGCTGAAAATGTCCATCACGGGAACCGAATTTAGATCCAATTGGATGAATCTGTGATCACTTGATTCCTTGGCACACAAAATATGTCAATTTGTATAAAAACAATAAGCATGTATATATATATATATATAAAGCGGTAAATATATATATACAGACAGGATCACCAACCACGAAGTATCTCCATGGGGGATTAGAAATATAAATGAAGCTGTAGATACAGTCAACCGCCACGAAGGAAACTCCAAAGAGACGAGAATGTAAATAAAGTCAGAAAATCACGATCAATCGCCACGAAGTAAATTCGAGTGGGAATGAAATGTAAAGAAAGCTATAATGCGATCAAGCGCCACTTAAGGAACTCCAGCGGGACAAAATAAATAAATATATATATATATATATATATATAAGAAAGCAATAAACGCATACGGATATAAAACCGGGCTCATCGAACATAGTTCGACCCACAGTTCATATATATAAGTATATATATAAAAGCGTAAACGCACTGCATCAAGTATATCATCGAACAAAGTCAGACACAGGATTGATATATATATATATATATATATATATATATATATATATATATATATATATATATATATATATATATATATATATATATATATGAATAAACGCATATCTAGGCTCATCGAACAAAGTCAGACACAGGTTGATATATATATAATATATATATATATATATATATATATATATAGGAGTCCATCCATGACAAAGACGGTTGCTATGGTGCGTCTATAATAATAACCCTTTTTTTTGACGACCGACATGTAAGACTTGTATAAAAAAAAAAAAAAAAAAAAAATTCAACTAGTAAGAGCCTCTCAAACCAAAAAAAAAAAAAAAAAAAAAAAAAATCCCAACTAGTAAGAGCCTCTGTCAAACACAAAAAAAAAAAATAAAAAAAAAAAAAAATGTCAATAGTAAGAGCCTCTCTAACAAAAAAAAAAAAAAAAAAAAAAAAAAAAATCCCAACCAGTAAGAGCCTCTATAAACACACAAAAAAAAAAAAAAAAAATGTCATAGTAAGAGCCTCTAAGAAACACAAAAAAAAAAAAATGTCAACCATAGCAAATGTTTGTTTTATAAAACAAATGTATTTTGTTATAAAATATAGCAATGTTTGTTTATTTTATAAAAAATGTTTTTATTTTGTTATAAAATATATAAAAACATTTGTTATAAAATATTTGTTTTTATAAAACAAATATTTTATAACAAATGTTTTATAATATATTTTATAACAAAAATAAAACATTTGTTATAAAATATTTATTTTTATAAAATATTTTATAACAATGTTTTTATAATATATTTTATAACAAAAATAAAAACATTTTTTATAAAATAAACAAACATTTGCTATATATTTTATATATAAAATAAAACATTTGTTTTATAAAAACAAACATTTGCTATAGTTGACATTTTTTTTTTTTTGTAGCCTCTATACCCTATGAGAATTTTTATTTTTTTTTTTTATATGAGTCAATGTTGATGCATATATATAAGTATATATATATATATATATATATATATATATATATATATATATATATATATATATATATATATTAAAGCAATAGAACGCTCGCATCAAAAGTCTAGGCTCATCGAACAAAGTCCGACAGACAATTAATATATATATATATATATATATATATATATATATATATATATTAAAGCAATAAACGCTCCAGACCGAAGTCTAGGCTCAATCGAGGCATAACTCGATAATGTTAGTCAATATATATATATAAATATATATATATATATATATATATATATATATATATATATATAGTGGAAAGAAACCACGGACCGAAGTCCAGGCAAAAGCAAGCAACACGACTCTCAACGTGTAGAAGGGTGTGTGCAAAGATGAAGAGAAAGACTCTAAAGTGTGTGAGAAGGCTTACAGTTGACTGATAAAAATGGCTTCTATATCTTTAGAGTGGGTAAACACTGGGCTTTTGTGGGTACAAAAGAGGCTATATATGAGTTCACAGGTGTTTGAAAGTGGGAAAATACATCTTTATATGGCGAAAAGAGCAAATTGTGCAAGGTTTCCCCATCTTTTTCTCTTAAAATCAAACACCCCAAGCCTTTGTATTTATAGGAAAAGGGTGTCATGGGTGTACTGCTGGTGAGCCACGCAGTGTACCAGAGGTGGGTCGGGTCGGGTCGGGTCGGCCTTGTTCTGTCGGTTCGGGTCGTCTCAAAGTACGTGCACTCAGGCATTGTAATGTCCACTCGAATTTTGAGAAGTGCAATCCGGGCATCCGTTTTGAGGTATTTAGGACCTATTTCGGACCACCGTTGTCGAGAGTTGTACGATGGCATGGGATTAGAGTTTGTACGAAGTCTTTGAAGATGGGACGATGCCCTCCGGTCTTCAAGCTTCAACTTTCATCCGTTACCTCGCACAATAGTCACTCGGGATTGGTTAGCCTTGTGGGACATTGTTGCGTAGAGACGAGATGTGGCATTGTGTTGGATGAGATGGCGATGCTTCCCATCACGGCAGTTCTTTGTCGGATTGGGTTAATGATAAGCGAGCGTTGGTCGAACTTACGAGATTAGATCACAGCATTTGTTGAAGGTCCTCATTGTCATCTTTGAGGTGTGCCTGTCTTCCCGATGTGATTGCTGGGTTGGTACAGTGTATCTCGTTGTGAGTGCCGAGATTGAAGCTGACAAAATGGCTAAGCTAGTCTGTGTAGGTAAATACAAGCTCATCTACAAGTCAGGATATATGAGAGCTAACAAGCCTAACATGGCGTCCCTCTCAGAAGACGGAGGCGAAGCTGTGGTCTCCTTTATGAGAATATACACACGACCTAAAAGATCTGTAGCCATCTGCATGGTGACCATATGATCATCAATATATGCGCTCATCTCTGCAATCATGCCAATGGTAAGGGACCTAGCCTCCATCAGTGAAGAGAGGAACTCTCCTGGTAGAGATCAAATACTCGACTCTGGTCGGATGTCCATCCTCAAATTCGATGGTCAAATGCTCCCCTGAATAGGGAATCCATGTAATGGTACCCGCCGTCAGCAACTCTTGCTGCATGCGGCAGTGAGTGAATCCCTCAGCTATAGGGACATCCGACAAAATAGAATGGTGCCATCGTCGTCCTCGTGGATATGTATCTAAACCTAACACACTCACATGATGCAAACATGGGAGCCTCTCATAGGCCCAAAACTGCCAACACAATGGCAAAACATCTGCTATCAATAAACACTCTTAACCTATGAATGGGAAAAGACAAGAGAAGTACTCACCAGCAGAAATGGGTAAAATCCTAGCCAGGCCTCGGTCAAACCCTGTGAGCGCATGCGCATGCCACGGAAGAAATAGGTAAAGGTGTAAGAGCCCTAGTCATACTCTCCTATACGGTCCACATCGCGTGTGGCGCTGACCAAAGCACAAGATACCGTGGAAGAGTTATCTACTATGAAGCAGCCTCGAATGATCATCAGGAACAATCGTCGTAGAACGCGATCCCTGATCCTGACATCATCAGGCATGGGCTCACTCAAAAGCCCACTCATAGCATCTACACTCAAAGGACCTGAATGGACAGTCCTGCCTTTGAGCACCTCCACCGGAACTCCTAGTAAGGATCGGACGGCAGTAGGGGTAATATTCGCCATGCAAGGCACTGGCTCCCCTCCAAACTCCATACTTGTGATAAATCGCCAATCCATAGGCGTCATCATCACCTCGCAATCCAGCAGATGGAGTGACTGAGTCTAATGAAACCATCGCTCGAATAAAAGCCACGAGGTAACCCGGGGACATCGACGGGGAAGGATGGAGAATAATGCCCCGAATCCCCACTCATGCACTACCGCTTTGTAGTCAGGATGAAGTGTCTGGTACATGGAGTGAATGTTAAACCAGTTCCCTCGAGGCTGTGTAAATCCTGGAACCTGCATGAAATGCAGATCAACACCAGAACCCTTTAATCCTCATTAATAGGAAATAAGGAAGATCAAAGTCTAATGACATACCTCGTTAGCATGCAAATACATTGATGGATGTCTACCCAAATCACCCAGCAACTCGGGTTTCACCACCTGAATGCTTGGAAACTCCCTACGAGGGACATGTGCAGCAGGAGCGGGATCCTCAATCAGAATATCCGCCTCCTCGTCCTCAACATCTGGAACATCTACCTGGACAGGACGTATCAAGGCCTCCACCAACCGGCGAGGCTGTCTAACAAAACGAGGACGAGGCACTTCGAAAGCCCTCCGCCGTATGCCAGAAGTGGTCCTATAGGAACTGCTCGGCTGATCCGGATCCATAATATCTGGACAACAAGTCTCCGAATCACCTCAGAAAGGGTGTGGTATTTCCTTACCTGAAGCTTTTTAAATGCATTTATGACTATATGCATGCATTTACTTTAACATATAATAGAGTTAAAATGCATGACTACCCAATGCCTACATTTGAAATTTTTTTGCCATAGTCCCCTTTGAAAATAGGACTATCCACATGCACATAGGCATGTCAAGGTGGCCATTCAGTAGCACCCCTGCCCCAAAGTCATATACATAATATATGCATTAAAAATTTAAATCATCATGCACAACGTCAACCTCAATGCTAGGAGTATTTTGCTTTTCTACCTTTTGCTCATTGGACCTCAAATATGACAAAAAAATAGTAGAAAAAGGTGTCAATTTGACTGTCTCAGAAGTCAAATTTTTTCACATCATTATGTTCAGCATGGTTTAATACTAACATTTAATATGTTGAATATTTTTTATCAAGTCATTTGTGCATACAAAATCACTACTATGTGTTTAGATGCATTTTGTGCGATAACTCACAATCTAACGGACAGAAACTGGAAAAAATACATTTATACGTTACCAGGATAGTGTAGAACACTTGTACGGTGATAGAATTTGCAGAAAGCAGCTCGAACTCAGTAGATCTGAAGATGGCTCGTGGTTTTCTCTATGCGAAGCTAGTTGAAAATGACTTGTGAAGACCAGCCTGCAGGATTTATGATCCACACCTAGCCGCAGGCCCACCTGTGGCTGCAGCAGGCCCACCTGCGGCTGCAGCAGGTGCACCTGCGACTCCCCTATGGGAGTCCCACCCCTCCGGCTCGGTCTAGTTCGAGTTAAAACGAAGTTCTTACGGACTAGAAAGGTCAAATCGAGAATAAAAACGCCACGCGATTGAGCAAAACTGCATACAATCCTGGTCTTCTCAGATGAGACTTTGAATTTGTACTGCACTCATTGGTAGTCACCTAAATACAAGGTATACCCTACCAATGATCCCAGTTGTCACAAGTCACATACGACAATACCGTATACAGGTCCGATGCCACCGACTTTGGGTCGTTACCCTACATATATCCCCGACGGGGATTCTGACGATATATCTCCGTGGGGAGTAATATAGCGATGCTTTCGTAGTTGACACACCTATCAACGATGGTCAAGCAGCCTTGACGTTATCTCAACCGATGGAAAGTAAACCCATCAAAGCATTGAGGGCTGTGCGATGATTGCGTACTCACTCATAAGTCCCCAGTAGATCCCCGATGGGGGTTACAATGTGAAATCACGGCAGGGGATTACAAGGTACATTCAAGCCATTGCCACACATGTCAATTGAGGTCAAGCAACCTTGACGTTATTTTAGGTCAAGCAACTCTAGAGCTATTCGAGGTTTTCACACCCGACTGCTCGTAACCAGCATATCCCCGGCGGGGGTCACAACGCAATGCTACGTTGAGTCACACGTCAACGAAGGTCGAGCAGCCTTGATATTATATCCCATAGGATTTTTCACCCATTGATTCACATGTCGTAGAAGTACACGTCAACGAAGGTGTCGCACACCCGACAACATTTCTTTGTTGGCGATAAATCTAGCGAGATCTCTTGACATACGCTGACGATACTAACCAGGAAAGGTCAACGTTATCAAAGAGGATAGATGATGGAATATGTTATACACATCCTCAAACAGATCAAGCTTTATCCCCACAGATCTCTTACACATAAGAGGTATATCTTCAGGATCAAGTCATAATAAAAATCACAGGGATTTGGTGATAACTCCAACATAAACATCCTAACAGATTCGGCTTACACATCGAATTTGGTCAGCATTGCCATTCCCCAGTTGAAGCAACAGGGAATCAGCAATCATCCCCAGCGTGTTGGGCTACAACCCCATACACATGCATCATGCATTGGCATCATGTTGCTATCCATAGTACCATGTTCGTCTTGTTACGTTTCAAGTGTCTAGGATTCTTTATCCTACCCATGCATCGCCATGCATGTGTATGATAAAGAGGGGCATTTGTAGACACTCGAAATTTTCTGTACTACTATTACTAACATTGCAGGAGGACAGATTCTTCTTTTAAGAGGGAACCCTGAAAGACAATCCAAATCCGTACCAGATACTACAGGAAGTTCATCATCAAACCCCGGATCGCAGTCTGGGAGTAACCAAATCCAACCTTGGAGATAACCCCGAGGCCTGCAGATACAATACCAGAACACACACCGGAGAAGACCGATTAATCTCGGAGATGACCCCGAGGTATCCAGTCTTAGTCCCAACCATGGGAATAGCCACCAACCTTGGTGATGACCCCAAGGAATGCAATTTTGGACATAACCCCCGGAAATGCTTGTTTCAAATGCGACCAGCTTCAATGTTGGCGCTCACAACGAGATGCACTGTACCAACCTGGCGATAACATCGGAAAGATAGGCACACTTCAAAGCTGACAATGAGGACCTTCAACAATTACAGCAGTCCAATCTCAGTGAAGTCTGAGCAACGTCTGCCTTATTAGCCCAATCCGACGATAACATCGGTAAGGGGAAACATCATCATCTCGTCAACACGATGCCACATCACGTCTCTACGCAACAATGTCCCACAAGGCTAACCAATCCCGAGTGACTATTGTGCGGGGTAACGGATGAAAGTTGAAGCTTGAAGACCGGAGGGCATCGTCCCATCTTCAATGACTTCGTACAAACTCTAATCCCATGCCATCGTACAACTCTCGACAACGGCGGTCCAAAATAGGCCTGTATACCTCAAGCGGATGCGGATTGCACTTCGAAAGTTTGAGTGGACATTACAATGCACAGTGCACGTGCTTGAGATTACCCCGACCCAAAAAACCCGGCCAACCTGGTTGCCTCTGACACTGCACTGCTCAAACCAGCAGGTACACCTGTGGCTAATATGCCTATAAATAGAGGGCTTGGGGTGCTAATTTTAGAAGAGAAAAAGACGCGGAAACCACGACAATTAAGCTCACTTTTCGCCCATCAAATGTATTTTCCCTTTTAAACACCCATGAGCTCATATATAGCCTCTTTTGTACCCACAAAAGCCGGTGTTTACCCACTCTAAAGATATAGATGCCTTCTTTATCGATCAGGTTGTAAGCCTTCTCACACACTTTAGAGTCTTTCTCTTCATCTTTGCACACACCCTTCTACACGCGTTGAGAGTCGTGTTGCTTGCTTTTGCCCCTACTTGATCAAGTGGTTTCATTTTAGTCATATATATATATATATATATATATATATATTTACATATATATTGACTAACATTATCGAGTTATGCCTCGATTGAGCCTGAACTTGATGCAGTGCGTTTACTAAACTTATATATATATATATATATATATATATATATATATATATATATATATATATATGACTTATTCGATGAGCTTGAGACTTGATGCAGTGCGTTTACTAAAGCTTTATATATATATATATATATATATATATATATATATATATATATATATGATGAGCTGTGGTGGGACTTTGTTCGATGAGCCTGAACTTGATGCAGTGCGTTTTACTACTATATATATATATATATTTATATATAAAAAATTTTAAGTAAACAAATCAAACTATTTTTAATCGAAACCACCGATAACATCAAGAACCAACCGTGTGGCTCTGATACCATATAACAGCGGGATAAGTTTTTAAAAGAAAAACTTAATAGAAGAAAGAAAAGATTAAGAAGATGACCGGTGAATCGGTAAAGTAATCTCTTTCTTTTGTTTATAAACATTTGGGAAGGGATTACATTAATTCCTAGACTAAATGTTTAAGGGAAGAGAGAAGTATTGAAGACTTCTTCTTCATCTTTAACTAAGAAGATCGAAGCTGAAAGCTTCGTCTCCGGCTAACTAGAGAGAAGGGAGAGCGGACCTCGGAAGAGCTTTCTAGAGAGAGAAGCTCTGAGGCTTTACTGAACTAAGCCTAAAGAAACTCTAACACTTGAGTTTCTTTAAATAGAAAACTGAAAAGTAAATTACTATTTGATTCACGCAGGAATCACTATTACATTAACTGAAGTAAAAGTAATTTACTAAAGTAAAAGTATAACGTAAGAAACATTTTACATTTACTTTTACATTGGTAAATGTAAAAAATATTTAACTAAAGTTAAAAACATTTAACTTAAGTAAAAACAAAAGTTATTCTTTTACTTTTAGTTTTACATTTACTAAAGTAAAAGACTTTTGCTTTACGGAAAGCAAAAGCTGAGATGATGGCGTGGGCCATCACCTGTCGGTGACTGAAGATGCCTCTGGCGTCTTCTTCGTTTACTGGTCCGTCTCCTGTAGGTGCCAGAAGGTGCTATTGATCATCTTCTCATATGAGTCACTATCCCCATACATTTCTACCTTAAAATTTTTATCTAGGAATTAACCCTTTCACCCCAAAAAATTGGTTTATAAAGAAGGAGGAAAAAAAATTTCTACCGAAAATTGGTCAAAATCTTCAAAATTTCTTAGATTTTGTAAAAAAATTTTGTTTAAAAACAAATCAGACTGAAATTTGAAATAAAGGATCACTCGATTGGTCCTGATCTATTAGTGAAATCGATCTAAATAGAAGACTAATTTGTTAACTGTTTAAACAAAAATTCTTTCTCTTGAAGGTCCGCTTAGACTCTAACCTTACTTGCCTTGAACACATACCCATAGATCTAAAAGATTCCCTTTAGCCTTACACTGCTCCCAATTGAGACTTACAAACGGCATTATTCAGGACTTAAGGCGATCTTGGGTGGTTCACGGCGAAGGTCGGGCGATTAAAAGCGGAGCAAGAAAAATAAAAGTTTGAAAAAACATTTAAGTAAATAAATCAAACTATTTTTAATCGAAACCACCGATAGCATCAAGAACCAACCGTGTGGCTCTGATACCATATAACAGCGGGATAAGTTTTTAAAAGAAAAACTTAATAGAAGAAAGAAAAGATTAAGAAGATGACCGGTGAATCGGTAAAGTAATCTCTTTCTTTTATTTATAAACATTTGAGGAAGGGATTACATTAATTCCTAGATCTAAATGTTTAAGGGGGAAGATCAAAGTATTAAGGACTTCGTCTCCATCTTTAACTAAGAAGATCGAATCTGAAAGCTTCATCTCCGGCTAACTCTAGAGAGAAGGGAAAGGACCTCGGAAGAGCTTTCTAGAGAGAGAAGCTCTGAGGCTACATTTAATTAAGCCTCAAGAAACTCTAACACTTGAGTTTCTTTAAATAGAAAACTGAAAAGTAAATTACTATTTGATTCACGCAGGAATCACTATTACATTAACTGAAGTAAAAGTAATTTACTAAAGTAAAATTAAAACGTAAGAAACATTTTACTAAAGTAAAAGTACAGGTAAAAACATTTTACTAAAGTAAAGGCACAGGTAAAAGTAAAAGAATCTGCTTTCGGTGGAAAAGCAGACGTCTTCTTTTGACTAATGCGGCCATGGGGCCAGATGCTTGAATAATTGCTGGACTAATTCGGCCATGGGGCCAAATGTTTGAATGATTCTTCTTTAAGCGAAGTTCTTCTTGACTAAGGCACGGAAGGCAGTCTTTGGTGACTAAGGTCGGTGACTAAGATTTGCGGAGAAGGTGTTTGGTGACTAAGGTCAATTTGATCGAGGTGAAATTTGCGGGCAGTCTTGATGTCACATCACACTTTGATTGATTATCGCGAGAATGAAAATGGATCTTGAGCATCTTGAAGACCAATTGTGCCGTAAGGATCACAATTACCTTCGCTCTCAAGCTCTTGACTAGAATTTTTGACCGAGAATAAGCCTTGTCGGACTCTTCATATAATCGATCAAGTCTCAAATGAATAGCATCTGCAAGAGCGCCTTAATTGAGAATTAGAAATCGGAAACATTAGTAACTTCATCGAATCGGGAGGAACAATGATTTTTCTTTTGATTTATCGGTTATTTTACTTGGCCCGATTAATTGGGGATCTGTGGCGGTAGTAGTAGTGATGAAGGGTGTTAATAGCTTGGAGGAGTCAAGAGAGGAGAAGGCAGAAATTCTTTTAATATATCATTCAGAATGATATATATATATCATTCTGAGTATAGCAAGGATGACTAACTTGTCCTTGATTAAGGATACCTTTAAGTTTGATATCTCTAACCGAAGGATTACTAAGGACTTCAGTATCTCTTCTAGTGTGGATAACTGAAGGATTTTAATTCAAAATTTAACAAAGAAAAGAGACATCTATTCAGATCTACTCACCCCATAGAAAAGGAAAGAGATAAGATAGTTAATAGATGGAAAAGATTTATTAAAAATGAAGAAATTAACATCACGTTCTACGACTGGTATGATCAGTACCAAAGTAAATGTAATGTTATTAGTAAAACTCAATGGACTAAAGAAGATAGATCTAAAGTATCGTCCAGTCATCCCCCTTTAGAGACAGTTCTAATTCCAGTTAAAAACACTTCAGTTATCGCTAGTCCCTTCAAGATTCTTGACGAAACTAATGATAATAAAAAATTAATTGAACAGTTAAACTTTAGTAATCAATATCTAGCAACAGTAGGAAAACAGCTAGATAGGATTGAAGAAAAATTTGAAGAAGGAATTATTAAAAAACCTGATTCAAAACTTGAACAACCTTTAATAAAAATTACCAAAAAACAGATATAATCTAAGTCTACCTAATAAAGAGAGTGAATTGATCCAATCTATTGAAAAGTTATTTAAAAAACATAAAACAGAACCAGGTCCAAGTGGAACCATTGCTGTTATCGATCATGTTGAAACAGATGATGATGATGATAACGAAAGTTCTTCGGATCACTCTAATCACTCATCAATTTCAAACCTTAATGAACAGCTAAATAAATTAACTGTCAATAACACAAGTATTACCAGAAATTGGTACTCTAGACCAACTCCTCCGGATCTACAGTTCGAAGAGAGAAATCTAGATAAACAGTTCTCTGTGTCCTCTAATAAGATTTATGAATGGAATATAGATGGATTTGGTGAACAAGAAATTCTTAATAAACTTAATCATATGTCTATGATAGCCAACAACTATATTACCAAATTCAACTCTTTATCTCAATCAGATATAGTTGAATTAATAGCTAGTGGTTTTACTGGCATTCTCAGGTCTTGGTGGGAAAAACATCTCACAGAAGACATTAGATGTTCCATAGTTCATGCTATCCAAAGAGATAATGAAGGAAATCCCATCTTTGATGAAGATGCTGGTATTGGTCTTCCTGATGGAGTTAATACTTTAATATTTACTATAATTAAAGATTTTCTTGGAACTCCTAGTAATATCACTGAAAGAATCCATGACCAATTAAGTAATCTTACATGTCCCACTCTAAGTGATTTTAGATGGTACAAAGATGTATTTACTTCCAGAGTTATGATGAGAAATGACAGTAACAAACCATTTTGGAAAGAGAAATTTGTTAATGGTTTACCGTCTTTATTTGCTCACAAGGTTAGAGAAGAATTAAGTTAAAATTTAGGATATATAGATTATGATAATTTGACTTATGGTGATATTATTAGTTATATTCAAAAAATCGGATTAAAAATGTGTATTGACTTTAAGTTAGCTAAACTAGCCAGAAAAGATAAAAATAAAGCTAAATACGAGTTAGGAACATTTTGTGAACAGTATGGATTATCGCCAGTTGCTCCCTCTAGAAGAAAGCACAGACATAAAAATAAACATATTGAGTCACATAAAAGTCATAAGCGTCGTAAGAAGAGATATAATCATGATAAAAGGAATAATAATCAAGATACTTATTACAATAAACCCAAGTCATCTAAGAAAAAATCATATAAAAAATCAAAGAAATAAGATAAAAGTAAAATTGTCTGTCACAATTATGGGCAGAAAGGACATTATAAAAGTGAATGTAGAGTTAAACAAAAATTAACTCAATTAAATATTTCAGCCGAAGATACAGAACAGTTATTAGAATTAATGAGAATTGAAAATAATAGTGGTAGTGATGAAGAAACTTCTGACATTCCAGAGTCTTCTAGTAATAATACATCTAATGATGAACCTGATAGTGAAAATGAAGTCACTATATGTACAGAAAATTGCAATAAGAACTGTTGTAAAAGAATCAATGTAATTACGAAAGAAGAAGAAGAAAGTTCTTTATTAGTTGATCTAATTAGTAAAATTATAGACCCTGAATTAAAAACTCAGTATTTGAAGCAATTAAAAGATTTGTTAACCAAAGATAAAAAAGTCACTGATAAAGTTCTTAGAGCCAAAGAAAAACCAATTTTCAGTCTCAACAAAACTCTTGAAAGATTTAAATCTCCGAGCATTGGGAGAATTACTAAAAATGAGATGAGAAGAACAAGTGCGCATACAAACACAATTACTAAAAATAAATTTTATTTATGATACAAAGAAACAAAGATTACAGATGGTTTTAACTTACAAGTTTACTAGAATAAGAACATTAGATGAAGGGGGTTGAGTAGGCTTAAATCAGCGGTTGAGGCTAAAGATTTATCAGAGAAGGAACTCTGAGTCTTTCTAAGTCTGCCTTAACCAAATGAATTCGAATTCCTTTTATAGAACAAGGAAAACGAACTATTACAATGTTACTATTATAATAACTTGGGTAAAGTAAAAGTAAGAAACATTTTACTAAAGTAAAAGTACAGGTAAAAACATTTTACTAAAGTAAAGGCACAGGTAAAAGTAAAAGAATCTGCTTTCGGTGGAAAAGCAGACGTCTTCTTTTGACTAATGCGACCATGGGGCCAGATGCTTGAATAATTGCTGGACTAATTTGGCCATGGGGCCAGATGTTTGAATGATTACTCTTGAGCGTAAGTTCTTCACGACTAGGCTGCTTGGAGCAAAGTCTTTGGTGACTAAGGTTGGTGGCCCGAGGCTGCAGGAGGCGAGTTTTTGGCCGACTAAAATTTGGTGGTCGAGGTTTTGTTGAGCAGTCTGAGATGTCACATCACACTTTGATTGATTACTGCAGGAATGAAAATGGATCTTGAACATCTTGAAGAACAATTGTGCCGTAAGGATCACAATTACCTTCGTCTCCAAGCTCTTGACTAGAATTTTTGGACTGAGAAGAAGCCTTGTCGGACTCTTCATGTAACTGATCAAGTCTCAAATGAATAGCATCTGCAAGACGCCTTAATTGAGAATTAGAGTAATTGGAAACATTAGTAACTTCATCATAATCGGGTGGAACAACTGATTTTTCTTTTGATTTATCGATTGTTTCTTGGTTGATTTATTGGGGATGCTGTGGCAGTAGGTAGTGGTGAAGGGGTGTTAACTGGAGGAGTCAATAGAGGAGAAGGCGAAATTCTTTCTAAACTTGGCCAACTATTCTATCAACACCGAATTTATCCCACCATTTAATGAAAAAACGGCGAGAGACGCGAGAAATAGGGGAAAGGTAAGCTTGAGCAGTCCTAATTCCTATGGACGTGACGTAGAAATCTTATGTGACTTCTTGGGTAGCTGAAATGATATATTGCCATTTCAGAATCCAATGGATTTTGTATTTACTACAGAATATAAGGAAGACTGGAATTTCCTCATATTTTGAATGATAATTACTATAATGACAAAAATGTTCTAACTGGGCAAGGAGAGGTTTGGGGAAAATATCATGGCACAAACCGTACCTTGTCCACCAAAGGATAAACCATTTGGGAAATTGACTCTTGAATTTGTGGTCAAACTAAAAAAACCACGAATGACTATGATCTTCATTTTGATGAAGCATAATTTTATGCCAAGCCTCAATATAATCATAATAGCAGAAGGAGCTAGTGTGATTAGAAAGTGACTTGAGATCGGAAGGATGACTACCCCAATCGGACAGATTGAGAACTTGCTTAATATACAGCGAATGATAAAGGAGCTTAGATTTATCATCGTTGGCATAAATTGGTTTAATAAACACTGACTCTGTTTCAATAAGAATGTCCCTATAATACACTAAGGATTTATAAGGAGTTAAAGGAAGAAAATGCCATCCAGTAGGAAAATACTGGGCAGCTAACTGAATTGGGTCATTTTTAGGTTTCATTTGTAACTCGATATGAAATAAGTGTTGATTAAAGATTTGACGATAGTAACCCTTCTTTCTGTGTTTTTTAATAACTTCTCGCGATAAAAGACTACAATTTTCGTATTCTTTGTTAATTGCATAAACTCTTTCAACTGTTTTGACATTATAGTCGATTTTGAACTTATCGAAAAGGTTGGTGATAAATATCTTTAGGGGATACTCTAGGTATGTTCCAATTGTGTAAAACTTGATTAATGTTTTCATAACTATGTTCTTCTTGGTTAACTATGTCCGGACGAGAGGCAAAGTCGACACATTATTAATCAAGAGTTTGGATCTCGAATAACCTACTCATCTTATTTGCTTCAAAATAAAATTTTGCTCAAGGTCCATACATGCATACCCCGTTTACCCAAAGTAGACTCATACCTATGTTCTATAACCCGACACTGCTCACTCCTTGGAGACTTACAAAGGTTAAACACGAACTAGGTGGACTACAGGTAAGTAGGTTGACTTCAGAACTTTGATGAAGAAGATGATTTTGAAAAAGTAAAGAGGAGTTTGATTAAAAGATCTACTAATTCAGCTACCAACAACAAAAATTTTTAAAACATTAACTAAAAAGTAAATTACTATTGATTCACGCAGGAATCTCTATTACATTAACTGAAGTAAAAGTAATTTACTAAAGTAAAAGTAAAACGTTTGAAACATTTTACATTTACTTTTACATGGGTAAATGTAAGAAACATTTAACTAAAGTTAAAAACATTTAACTTAAGTAAAAGCAAAAGTTATTCTTTTACTTTTACTTTTACATTTTAACTAAAGTAAAAGACTTTTGCTTTAAGTAAAAGCAAAAGCTGGATGATGGTTGGGGCCATCATTGTTGGTTGATGAAGATGCCTCTGGCGTCTTCTTTCTTGACTTAATCCGTCTCTCTGTGGATGTCGGAAGGTCTTTGATCATCTTCTCGGATGAGTCACCATCCCTACTTATTCCGCCTAAAAATTTTTATCCGAAATAACCCTATCATTGCCCAAAAATTTGGTTTATAAAGAAGGAGGAAAAAATTTTCTACCGAAAATTGGTCAAAATCTTCAAAATTTCTTAGATTTTGTAAAAAAAATTTGTTTAAAAATAAATCAGACAGAAATCTCAAATAAAGGACCACTCGATTGGTCCCGATCTATCGAAGAATCGATCTAAATGTAAGACTAATTTGTTAACCTGTTTAAACAAAATTCTTTTTCTTGAAGGTCCACTTAGACTCTAGCCTTACTTGCCTTAAATACATACCCGTAGATCTAAAGGTTCCCTTTAGCCTTACACTGCTCCCAATTGAGACTTACAAATGGCATTAGTCGGGACTTAAGGCGATCTTGGGTGTTTCACGGCGAAGGTGGGGCGATTAAAAGCGGAGTAAGAAAAATAAAAGTTTGGAAAAACATTTAAGTAAACAAATCAAACTGTTTTTAATCGAAACCACCGATAGCATCAAGAACCAACCGTGTGGCTCTGATACCATATAACAGCGGCGATAAGTTTTTAAAAGAAAAACTTTAACAGAAGAAAGAAAAGATTAAGAAGATGTCCGTTGAATCGGTAAAGTAATCTCTTTCTTTTATTTATAAACATTTGGGAAGGGATTATATTAATTCCTAGACTAAATGTTTAAGGGAAGAGAGAAGTATTGAAGACTTCTTCTTCATCTTTAACTAAGAAGATCGAAGCTGAAAGCTTTGTCTTCGGCTAACTCTAGAGAGAAGGGAGAGAGGACCTCGAAAGAGCTTTCTAGAGAGAGAAGCTTTGAGGCTACATTGAATTAAGCCTAAAGAAACTCTAACACTTGAGTTTCTTTAAATAGAAAACTAAAAAGTAAATTACTATTGATTCACGCAGGAATCACTATTACATTAACTGAAGTAAAAGTAATTTACTAAAGTAAAAGTAAAACGTAAGAAACATTTTACATTTACTTTAAATGGGTAAATGTAAGAAACATTTAACTAAAGTTAAAAACATTTAACTTAAGTAAAAGCAAAAGTTATTCTTTTACTTTTACTTTTACATTTTAACTAAAGTAAAAGACTTTTGCTTTAAGTAAAAACAAAAGCTGATGATGGCTGGGGCCATCACTGTTGGTTGACTGAAGATGCCTCTGGCGTCTTCTTCCTTGACTTGGTCCGTCTCCTGTGGATGCCAGAAGGTGCTGTTGATCATCTTCTTAGATGAGTCACCATCCCCTACTATTGCGCCTTAAAATATTTATCCAGGAAATAACCCTATCAGCCCAAAAATTTGGTTTATAAAGAAGGAGGAAAAAATTTTCTACCGAAAATTGGTCAAAATCTTCAAAATTTCTTAGATTTTGTAAAAACTTTTTGTTTAAAAACAAATCAGACTGAAATCTGAAATAAAGGATCACTCGATTGGTCCTGATCTATCGATCGTCGATCTAAATGTAAGACTAATTTGTTAACTGCTTAAACAAAAATTCTTTTTCTTGAAGGTCCACTTAGACTCTAGCCTTACTTGCTTTAAATATACATACAAGTAGATCTAAAGGTTCCTTTAGCCTTACAACGCTCCCAATTGAGACTTACAAATGGTATTAGTCGGGACTTAAGGTGATCTTGGGTGTTTCACGGCGAAGGTGGGGCGATTAAAAGCGGAGCAAGAAAAATAAAAGTTTGGAAAAACATTTAAGTAAACAAATCAAACTGTTTTTAATCGAAACCACCGATAGCATCAAGCACCTTCCGGCATCCACAGGAGACGGACCAAGTCAAGGAAGAAGACGCCAGAGGCATCTTCAGTCAACCAACAGTGATGGCCCCAGCCATCATCAGCTTTTGCTTTTACTTAAAGCAAAAGTCTTTTACTTTAGTTAAAATGTAAAAGTAAAAGTAAAAGAATAACTTTTGCTTTTACTTAAGTTAAATGTTTTTAACTTTAGTTAAATGTTTCTTACATTTACCCATGTAAAAGTAAATGTAAAATGTTTCTTACGCTTTTACTTTTTACTTTAGTAAATTACTTTTACTTCGCTTAATGTAATAGTGATTCTGCGTGAATCAATAGTAATTTACTTTTTAGTTTTCTATTTAAAGAAACTCAAGTGTTAGAGTTTCTTTTAGGCTTAATTCAATGTAGCCTCGAGCTCTCCCTTCTCTCTAGAGTTAGTTAAAGAAGCTTTTCAATTTTCCGATCTTCTTAATTAAAGATGAAGAAGAAGTCTTCAATACTTATCTCTTCCCTTAAACATTTAGTCTAGAATTAATATAATCCCTTCCCAAATGTTTATAAATAAAAGAAAGAGATTACTTTTTGATTCACCCATGATCTTCTTTAATCTTTTCCCATTAGAGAGGCTGAGGAGACTATTTAAGAATGAGATGAGAAGAACAAGTGCAAGATACAAACACAATTACTAAAAAATAAATTTTATTTATGATACAAAGAACAAAGATTACGAGATGGTTTTAACTTACAAGTTTAGAAGAACAACATTAGATGAAGGGTTGGCTTAAATCAAATCGGTTGAGGCTAAAGATTTATCGAGAAGAACTCGAGTCTTTCTAAGTCTCGCTTAACCAAATGAATTCAATTCCTTTTATAGAACAAGGAAAACGAACTATTACAATGTTACTATTACAATAACCGGGGTAAAGTAAAAGTAAGAAACATTTTACTAAAGTAAAAAATATGGTAAAACATTTTACTAAAGTAAAGGCACAGTAAAAAGTAAAAGAATCACTTTCGAAAAAAAGCGTACGCCTTCTTTGACTAATGCGACCATGGGGCCGGATGCTTGAATAAATGTTTGGACTAATTCGGCCATGGGGCGGATGTTTGAATGATTGTTTCTTGAAAGAAGTTCTTCTTGACTAGTCACGCCGGGCCAGTCTTGGTGACTAAAGGTTAGTGGATCGAGGTCTGCAGGAGCGCAGTCATTTAGTGACTAAAGGTCGGTGACCGAGGTCATTTGAAAGGAAAAAGTGTATGTCACATCACACTTTGATTGATTATGCGCAGAGAATGAAAATGGATCTTGAGCATCTTGAAGACCAATTGTGTAAGTAAGGATCACAATTACCTTCGCCTCCAAGCTCTTGACTAGAATTTTGGACCGAGAAGAAGCCTTTTTGCCGGACTCTTCATGTAACTGATCAAGTCTCAAATGAATAGCATCTGCAAGACGCCTTAATTGAGAATTAGAGTAACTGGAAACATTAGTAACTTCATCAGAATCGGGAGGAACAACTGATTTTTCTTTTGATTTATCAGTTGTTTTACTGACTGATTTATTGGGGGATGCAACGGCAGAGGCCGTAGTGACTGAAGGGGTGTTAACTGGAGGAGTCAATAGAGGAGAAGGCGGAAATTCTTTCTGAACTTGGCCAACTATTCTATCAACACCGAATTTATCCCACCATTTAATGAAAAAACGGCGAGAGACGCAAGAAATAGGGGAAAGGTAAGTCTGAGCAGTCCTAATTCCTATGGACGACGGAGACTGAAATACTGTGACTTCTTGGGTAGCTGAAACGATATATTGCCATTTCAGAATCCAAGGGATTTTGTATTTACTACAGAATATAAGGAAGACTGGAATTTCCTCATATTTTGAATGATAATTACTATAATGACAAAAATGTTCTAACTGGGCAAGGAGAGGTTTGGGGAAAATATCATGGCACAAACCGTACCTTGTCCACCAAAGGATAAACCATTTGGGAAATTGACTCTTGAATTTGTGGTCAAACTGAAAAAAACCACGAATGACTATGATCTTCATTTTGATGAAGCATAATTTTATGCCAAGCCTCAATATAATCATAATAGCGAGGAAGGAGCTAGTGTGATTAGAAAGTGACTTGAGATCGGAAGGATGACTACCCCAATCTGGATGATTGAGAACTTGCTTAATATACAAATGAATGATAAAGGAGCTTAGATTTATCATCGTTGGCATAAATTGGTTTAATAAAGACCGACTCTTTTGATAAGAATGTCCCTATAATACACTAAGGATTTATAAGGAGCTAAAGGAAGAAAATGCCATCCAATGAGGAAAATATTTGGGCGAATAATGAATTGGGTCATTTTTAGGTTTCATTTGTAACTCGATATGAAATAAGTGTTGATCGAAGATTTGATGATAGTCAGACATTTAATGACTAGATTTTGTTGAAGTAGCAGGGGTTTGACTAGAGAAAATATCGAAGGGTTTGGGCTGACTAGAGAGAACTGAGGAGTAGGGCTTGGGACCCGTATGCAAGCACCTAAAATTTATTGTGGGTTTGAGTAATCGGATGAGGAACAACGCCTTCCTTTGATTGATTAATCGACCTACATGAGTAGAGCTACCATGACCACAAGAAGATGAACCTCCTCGTACACTCATAATGCTATAATTGTACCTGTGTTAATAAATTCACGAGTGAGAAAATCTGGAACTAAGTTGTTACTACCTTTAATATATTCAATATCGAAATCAAAAATACTTAAAATTGCTTGCCATCTAGCGAATGAATGCTTAGAGGCGACATTCTCAACATCCTTTTCAAGGATAAATTTTGCTGACTTGCAATCTATTCTAACTAGAAATTTTTGGTTCAATAAATCTCTCTGAAATTTTTTGATACATAAAACTAATGATAAAATTTCCTTTTTAATAGTACTGTATTTTAACTGTGTAGGATTCCATGCGCCAGAATGAAAACGAACAATTTGTTCATCAGAAGTAGGAGTTAATTTTTGTTTGAGTATGCCACCGAATCCAATGTCAGAGGCATCTGTTTCAACTATTTTGAAAGCTGAATCGTTTGAAATGCCAAGGGAGGGAAAAACCTTAACATATTTTTTAACTTATTGGACGACAGAAGTATGAATGTCAGTCCATGGGGGAGGATTACTTTGTAAGCCCGAAAGAGAGGCTTTACAAATCTTCCCGAGGTCCTTGTAAAACTTGCCAATATAATTGAAGCGAGCCAAGAAACCTCTCAGAATGAAGTTTTTGTCATTAATCTTATCTCGGGAACCGTCCGGCGAATTGAATAGCTACATCGAATCGGCGCGTGAGTCCATGATAGAGGATTAATCCGAGAAACCCGACTTTTAGTCGAAATGCATACTACATTTGGAAGGAGAAAGAACAAGACCATTGGTTTCAACTGTTCTAAGAACGAATTTAAATGTTTAATATGCTCTTCAATAGTCTTAGAGAATACAAGGATATCGTCGATGTATACAATGATAAAATGATCGAAAGGATTCAAAATATTATTAAGAATATTACGAAATTCACTTGGGTGCATTTTTGAGTCCAAATGATTGAACATTCCATTCAGTAGTGTCCGAATCTGAGTTGTAAATGCGATTTTGTATTTATCATCCGGATGAATAACAACTTGCGAATCCTCGACTTAAGGTCAAATTTACTAAATATTGTGGAGACACTTAACCTACCAAGGAGATCATCCTTGTTGGGCAAAGGGTACCTTATCCATTATAGTACTTTGTTTAATGGTTTGTAATTAATGACTAAATCGAGGGACACCTCTTTCTTTCTCAACTTCGTTATTAACATAGAAAGTTGGGCAAGACCATGGTGACTTGCTGTGTCTAATTAAACCTTTACTAAGAAGATCATTAATTTCTTTTTTACATAACTCCATTTGTTCATGACTCATTTGAATAGGTCTAGCTTTAGTGGGAATTAAATGTTCTTTAAATTCCTTAGCATAGGGTAACCTAACTGTGTGCTTCTTTCTATGCCAAAAAGCATTGGGAGAATCAGAACATAAATTTTTTAGTAAATAATCTTTTAATTCTTTTATTTTTCTTGGACTCTGTTACTCTTAAGTTGTTCTTCAACTTGCTGATACTTAACTTCTTCTTTAAGGAAATTTAAATGAGTAATTTTGCAGTTTAACAGATTCAATGATTTAGAAATTATTTCTTCTTGAATAAATTTTAAATCTCTTTCTTTTTGTTTTGATTAGAATTTAAATGTAATCTTTTTCCTAAGTGTTCGCAACTTAAACCTTTATTACTAGTAGTAAATGGGTATAATAAATAAATAAACGGTAATCCTAAAATGATTTTGTCGATGAGATTATGAACTAAGATAAATGAGGTCTTAAAACACATACCGCCTTGAGAAATATGTACATTAGGTAATTTATATTTTATTTCCATCTCACTTCAAGAATTTGAATTTAGTTTTCACTAGTTTTCTTATAATATCTTGTGGGATATTACCTTCTTGAATACAGCTTCAAATCGCACTTGATATCAACTAAGGCGAGTCGTCTGAGAGAACGTTTTATCGATAACTAAATTAATAGAGATATACCATTTTTGAATAGTAATATCTTTAATTCTTTTAAGGGAGAGACCTTGAATAAAGAGGTCAGAATCTTTAGCACCCGATGATTCTGGTTCATCGTGACTTTCATCACTAGAAGAGGAATCATGAACTTGAAGATCTGATTTCTTATCATCAATCTCTTTTCTTAAGTTAGAAATATCTAATTTTAAGTTAGAAATTTCTTTCTTAAGTTTATTAACTTCTTGATTTAATTCAGGGAGGGTAATTTCTTTTACTGGAGATTTAAATCTTTCAAGAGTTTTGTTGAGACCGAAAATTGGTTTTCTTTGGCTCTAAGAACTTTATCGATGACTTTTTATCTTTGGTTAACAAATCTTTTAATTGCTTCAAATACTGAGTTTTTAATTCAGGGTCTGTAATTTTACTAATTAGATCAACTAATAAAGAACTTTCTTCTTCTTCTTTCGTAATTACATTGATTCTTTTACAACAGTTCTTATTGCAATTTTCTGTACATATAGTGACTTCATTTTCACTATCAGATTCATCGTTAGATGTATTATTACTAGAAGACTCTGGAATGTCAGAAGTTTCTTCATCACTACCACTGTTATTTTCAATTCTCATTAATTCTAATAACTGTTCTGTATCTTCGGCTGAAATATTTAATTGAGTTAATTTTTGTTTAACTCTACATTCACTTTTATAATGTCCTTTCTGCCCACAATTGTGACAGACAATTTTACTTTTATCATATTTCTTTGATTTTTTATATGATTTTTTCTTAGATGACTTGGGTTTATTGTAATAAGTATCTTGATTATTATTCCTTTTATCATGATTATATCTCTTTAACTTTTTACGCTTTATGACTTTTATGTGACTCAATATGTTTATTTTTATGCCTGTGCTTTCTTCTAGAGGGAGCAATCAAGGTAGAATCCATAATTGCTCACAAAATGTTCCTAACTCGTATTTAGCTTTATTTTTATCTTTTCTGGCTTGTTTAGCTAACTTAAAGTCAATACACATTTTTAATCCGATTTTTAGAATATAAATAATAATATCACCATAAGTCAAATTATCATAATCTATATATCCTAAATTTTAACTTAATTCTTCTCTAACCTTGTGAGCAAATAAAGACGGTAAACCATTAACAAATTTCTCTTTCCAAAATGGTTTGTTACTGTCATTTCTCATCATAACTCTGGAAGTAAATACATCTTTGTACCATCTAAAATCACTTAGAGTGGGACATGTAAGATTACTTAATTGATCATGAATCCAATGTCAGAGGCATCGGTTTCAACTATTTTGAAAGCTGAATCGTTTGAAATGCCAAGGCAGGGGAAAACCTTAACATATTTTTTAACTTGTTGGATGACAGAAGTATGAATGTCGGTCCATGGGGAGGATTACTTTATGGCCTACCGAAAGAGAGGCTTACAAATCTTCCTGAGGTCCTTGTAAAACTTGCCAATATAATTGAGCGAGCCAAGAAACCTCTGTAGCTGAGTTTTGTCGGTAATCTTATCTGGGAACCGATCGGCGAATTGAATAGCTCTGTCAATCAGCCGCGTGAGTCCATGATAGAGGATTAATCCGAGAAACCTGACTTTTTCAGAAATAGACTACATTTGGAAGGAGAAAGAACAAGACCATTGGTTTCAACTGTTCGGAAGAACGAATTTAAATGTTTAATATGCTCTTCAATAGTCTTGGAGAATACAAGGATATCGTCGATGTATACAATGATAAAATGACTGAAAGGATTCAAAATATTATTAAGAATATTCTGAAATTCACTGGGTGCATTTTTGAGTCCAAATGACTGAACATTCCATTCGTAGTGTCCGAACGGAGTGGTAAATGCAGTTTTGTATTTATCATCTGGATGAATAGCAACTTGCCAGAATCCTGACTTAAGGTCAAATTTACTAAATATTGTGGAGATACTTAACCTACCAAGGAGATCATCCTTGTTGGGCAAAGGGTACCTTATCCATTCTAGTACTTTGTTTAATGGTTTGTAATTAATGACTAACCGAGGGACACCTCTTTCTTTCTCAGCTTCGTTATTAACATAGAAAGCTGGGCAAGACCATGGTGACTTGCTGTGTCTAATTAAACCTTTACTAAGAAGATCATTAATTTATCCCAGTATTATTGGTGCCATGGAAGCAAGTTTGCATAATGGACCTATCCATTTCAATTGCTTTCCTGATTTCACCTTGAGTCTTAGTGATCAAAACTTATTCAAAGCCTTATCATTAAATATTAAAACTGATGGAGAGATTACTCAAATGATTGAAGGATCTCAAACCATTGCTTTGATTTATAGAATTTACTATAAAACAATGAAATCAAACTTAAATGTTCATGCTCTTAATAAAAGTCCAAAAGATCAAACAGTTTTAATTCAAAGTTCAACTAGTGATGCTAATATCCGCATCCCAAGAACAATTCTTTGGAAGGATATTACTTTACCTAATCAATGGACTTTACCCAATGAATTGCCACAATGACCCATAGTTAACAATTTGTTAAATATTGAAAACATTCAACGATTTTCACGACGAAACCTTAAAAAATTAGTTTTGAACGTATTTCTAGAACCCCAGCTTATCATTGAAGACATTTCCGGTTCTTGACTCCTTCATTATCCACACTAGAAGAGATCTTCAAGTCCTTAGTAATCCTTCTGTTAGAGATATCAAACTTAAAGGTATCCTTAATCAAGGACAAGTTAGTCATCCTTGCTATACTCGTAATGATATCGTTGAAGACGAAGATTCTTCTTCTCCCAAGATCCTCGAAGATATCCTACATGATCGATTTTAATGCCCCAATTAATAATCAATTAAGAGTCATTAAAAAAAGAATTTCGCTTTTAGATTGGGATAACTTAGTAAAGGATTTTAATTCAAAATTTAACAAAGAAAAGAGACATCTATTCGGATCTACTCACCCCATAGAAAAGGAAAGAGATAAGATAGTTAATAGATGGAAAAGATTTATTAAAAATGAAGAAATTAACATCACGTTCTACTTACATCGGTATGATCAAGACCAAAGTAAATGTAATGTTATTAGTAAAACTCAATGGATTAAAGAAGATAGATCTAAAGTATCGTCCAGTCATCCCCCTTTAGAGACAGTTCTAATTCCAGTTAAAAACACTTCAGTTATCGCAAGTCCCTTCAATATTCCTGATGGAACTAATGATAATAAAAAATTAATTAAACAGTTAAACTTTAGTAATCAATATCTAGCAACAGTAGGAAAACAGCTAGATAGGATTAAAGAAAAATTTGAAGAAGGAATTATTAAAAAACCTGATTCAAAACTTGAACAACCTTTAATTAAATTACCAGAAAACAGATATAATCTAAGTCTACCTAATAAAGAGAGTGAATTGATCCAATCTATTGAAAAGTTATTTAAAAAACTTAAAACAGAACCAGGTCCAAGTGGAACCATTGCTGTTATCGATCATGTTGAAACAGATGAGTAAATTACTATTTGATTCACGCAGGAATCACTATTACATTAACTGAAGTAAAAGTAATTTACTAAAGTAAAAGTAAAATGTAAGAAACATTTTACATTTACTTTTACATTGGTAAATGTAAGAAACATTTAACTAAAGTTAAAAACATTTAACTAAGTAAAAGCAAAAGTTATTCTTTTACTTTTACTTTTACATTTACTAAAGTAAAAGACTTTTGCTTTACGGAAAGCAAAAGTCGAGATGATGGATGGGCCATCACTGTGCTGTGACTTGAAGATGCCTCTGGCGTCTTCTTAGATTGGTTGACCGTCCATCTTACATGGATCTTTGGAAGGTCTTGTTGATCATCTTCTCGGATGAGTCACCATCCCATACATTTCCACCTTAAAATTTTTATCCGAGAAATAACCTTTTACCCCCAAAAATTTGGTTTATATAGAAGGAGGAAAAATTTTCTCTAGAAAATTGGTAAAAATCTTCAAAATTTCTTAGATTTTGTAAAAAAATTTTGTTTAAAAAACAAATCGGTGAAATCAAAACAAAGGATCACTCGATTGGTCCCGATCTATCAAGAAATCGATCTAAACAGAAAACTTTTATGTTAACTGCTTAAACAAAATTCTTTTCTTGAAGGTCCACTTAGACTCTAGCCTTACTTGCCTTGAACACATACCCAGTAGATCTAAAGATTCCCTTTAGCCTTACTTTGCTCCCAATTGAGACTTACAAACGGCATTATTCGGGACTTAAAGGCGTTCTTGGGTGGTTTCTGGCGAAGGGCTCAAAGCGATTAAAAGCGAAGCAAGAAAAATAAAAGTTTGAAAAAACATTTAAGTAAACAAATCAAACTGTTTTTAATCGAAACCACCGATAGCATCAAGAAACAACCATGTGGCTTTGATTCCATATAACAGCGGGGATTAAGTTTTTAAAATAAAAACTTAAACAGAAAAAAAAAGATTAAGAAGATGACCTGTTAATTGGTAAAGCAATCTCTTTCTTTTATTTATAAACATTTGGGAAGGAATTACATTAATTCCTAGACTAAATGTTTAAGGGAAGAAGAAAGTATTGAAGACTTCTTCTTCATCTTTAACTAAGAAGATCGAAGCTGAAAGCTTCGTCTTCGGCTAACTCTAGAGAGAAGGGAGAGCGGACCTCGGAAGGGCTTTATAGAGAGAGAAGCTCTGAGGCTACATTAAATTAAGCCTAAAGAAACTCTAACACTTGAGTCTCTTTAAATAGAAAACTGAAAAGTAAATTACTATTGATTCACGCAAGAATCACTATTACATTAACTGAAGTAAAAGTAATTTACTAAAGTAAAAGTAAAACGTAAGAAACATTTTACATTTACTTTTACATGGGTAAATGTAAGAAACATTTAACTAACATTTAACTTAAGTAAAAGCAAAGTTATTCTTTTACTTTTACTTTTACATTTACTAAAGTAAAAGAGATGATGGCGTGGGCCATCACTGTCGATGTTCAAGACTCCTCTGGCGTCTTCTTGGTTGGATCGTCCGCCTCCTGTGGATCTTTGGAAGGTCTTTGTTGATCATCTTCTCAGATGAGTCACCATCCCCATACATTTCCACCTCAAAATTTTTATCTAAGAAATAACCCTATCAGCCCAAAAATTTGGAATATAAAGAAGGAAAAAAAAATTCTACTGAAAATTGGTCAAAATCTTCAAAATTTCTTAGATTTTGTAAAAAAATTTTGTTTAAAAACAAATCAGACTGAAATCTGAAATAAAGGATCACTCGATTGGTCTTGATCTATCAATAAATCGATCTAAACAGAAGACTAATTTGTTAACTATTTAAACAAAAATTCTTTTTCTTGAAGGTCCACTTAGACTCTAGCCTTACTTGCCTTAAATACATACCCGTAGATCTAAAGGTTCCCTTTAGCCTTACACTGCTCCCAATTGAGACTTACAAACGGCATTAGTCGGGACTTAAGGCGATCTTGGGTGTTTCACGGCGAAGGTGGGGCGATTAAAAGCAGAGCAAGAAAAATAAAAGTTTGAAAAAACATTTAAGTAAACAAATCAAACTGTTTTTAATCGAAACCACCGATAGCATCAAGAACCAACCGTGTGGCTTTGATACCATATATAATGGGCGATTAAGTTTTTAAAAGAAAAACTTTAATGAAGAAAGAAAAGATTAAGAAGATGGCCAAATGAATCGGTAAAGTAATCTCTTTCTTTTATTTATAAACATTTGGGAAGGGATTATATTAATTCCTAGACATATATATATATATATATATATATATATATATATATATATATATATATATATATATATATATATGAACTGTGGTCTGACTCTGTTCGATGAGCCTGGGTTTTATATCCGGTGCATTTACTCGCTTTTATATATATATTTATACTTATATATATGAACTGTGGTCGAACTCTGTTCGATGAGCCTGGATTTTACATCTGGTGCATTTATTGCTTATATATATATATATATATATATATATATTCGTCCTTCCTGGAGTTTCCTTCGTGGCAGTTGATCACTTTTATGACTTTATTTACATTTCTGATCCCCCATGGAGGTGCTTCTTGTTGGTGATCATGTCTGTATATATATATTTACAACTTATATATATATATACCTGCTTACTGCTTTCATACAAATTGCATCATTCTGTGCGCCTAGGAATCATGTGATCACAGATTCATCCCATTGGATCTAGATTCGGTTCCCGTGATGGACATTTTTCAGCTGTAAGCAGCTTGTAAATTATTCTGCGGTGTCTGAATTTCCTCAGATGGTTTCCATACCCATGAGGAAGTTGGCATTATTTTTGTATATTATTTTCGTACGGATGCCTCGCATCCGTCAAATAAAATTAATCAAGCCGATCACTTAATAAAGTGGGAGTGTAAAAGGACTCCATTCCTATTGAGTATCAGGGTTTGAAAAACCTATTTTATATAGATTCAAACCCTGTGTATATAGGTTCGAACGAGGCCTCACACAACTTCCATATAACACAACACATTGACCCACACACACACACACACTCAGATAATAGTTTCTTGAAAAGAGGCGGTCACCGTGGTAACACGGATGTCTGAAGTGCCTAACACCTCCCCCCAAGATAAATCAAGTCCCTGGACCCTAATGAATCTCGGTTTCACCAGGCAGTTTAGCGTTGTCACATCACCGGGTCAATGTCAAACCTTTTCTCGGTTGTGTTGGTACAACCATTTAAAAAACCAACTGGCGACTCTTAATAGTCCATCGTTAACATTATACATGTCGGACCTTTTTCACTTGTTTTTTCAAACAAATCTCACCTAAAATGAGAACACCAAAGAACAAGTAACGGAAAGGGACACCCAAAAATCCCGACATCGACAATCACCATAAGACCCGTTACGCCATTGTAAGACTCCAGTGTGGGAGCAGTTTAGGCTAAGGGTATCATTAGATCTTACGGTATGAGTTTACTCATGCAAGAACGGTTTGAGTTTAAACGGAATGATCAGTGAAAGAATTTTTGTTTAAACAGTTAACAAAGAACTCTCATGTTTAAATTGATTTTACTGATAGATTAGGACCAATCGAGTGATCCCTTTTATCAGATTCAGTCTGATTTGTTTTTGAACAAAAAATTTCTACAAAATTTAAGAAATTTTGAAGATTTTGACCAATTTTTTGGTGAAAATTTTTTTCCTCCTTCTTTATAAACCAAATTTTTGGGGCTAAAAAGGTTATTTCCTGGATAAAAATTTTGAGGTGGAAATATATGGAGGTGGTGACTCATCTGAGAAGATGATCAATAGTGCCATCCGGCGACTGCACCAACCAGAGCAGAGATGGACCAGTCAAAGAAGAAGACAACAGAGGCATCTTCAGTTACCGACAGGTGATGGCCCCAACCATCATCTCAGCTTTTGCTTTTCGTAAAGCAAAAGTCTTTTACTTTAGTAAATTGTAAAAGTAAAAGAAAAAGAATAACTTTTGCTTTTACTTAAGTTAAATGTTTTTAACATTTACCGATGTAAAAGTAATGTAAAATGTTTCTTACGTTTTACTTTTACTTTAAGTAAATTACTTTTACTTCAGTTAATGTAATAATGAATCCTGTGTGATTCAACGGTAATTTACTTTTCAGTTTTCTATTTAAGTAACTCGAAGTGTTCAGAGTTACTTAGGCGTAATTCAGTATAGCCTCTGAGCTTCTCTCTCTAGATAACGCTCTTAAGAGGTCCTCTCTCCCTTCTCTCTAGAGTTAGCGAAGAAGAAGCTTGTTGCTTCCTTCTTCTAGTTAGATAAAGACGAAGTCCTTCGTACTTTGATCTTCCCTCGAACATTTATATCTAGGTTAAAGATGTAATCCCTTCCTAAATGTTTATAAATAAAAGAAAGAGATTACTTTACCGATTCACCGGTCGTCTTCTTAATCTTTTCTTTTCTGTTTAAATTTTTTGAATAAAACTTATCGTCGCTGTTAAATGTATGGAAGTGGTGACTCATCTGAGAAGATAATCAACAATACCATCCCATGAATCGCACCAACCGGAGCAAGAGATTTTATTCGGTCGAAGAAGAAGACGCCAGAGGCATCTTCAGTTACCAACAGGTGATGGCCCCAGCCATAATCTCAGCTAAAGTCTTTTACTTTAGTAAATTGTAAAAGTAAAAGAATGACTTTTGCTTTTACTTAAGTTAAATGTTTCTTACGTTTACCAATGTAAAATGTTTCTTATGTTTTACTTTAACTTTAGTAAATTACTTTTACTTCAGTTAATGTAATAGTGAATCCTGCGTGATTCAATAGTAATTTATTTTTCAGTTTTTCTATTTAAGTAACTCGAAGTATTTAGAGTTACTTGAAGCTTAATTCAAGATATAGCCTCATTGCTTCTTTTCTTTAAAAAGCTCTTCCGAGGTCCTCTCTCTCCCTTCTCTCTTGAGTTAGCGAAGAAGAAGCTTGTTGCTTCCTTCTTCTAGTTAGATGAAGACGAAGTCCTTCATACTTCGATCTTCCCTCAAACATTTAGATTTAGGATATATTGTAATCCCTTCCTCAAATGTTTATAAATAAAAGAAAGAGATTACTTTCACCGATTCACCTGTCCATCTTTTTTATCTTTTCTTTTTTGTTTAAGTTTTTTGAATAAAACTTATCGTCCTGTTAAATGGTATCGAGCCACACGATTGGTTCTTGATTTTGTCGATGGTTTCATTAAAAAGCAATTCAATTTGTTTTTAAATTTTTCTTCAAACTTTTATTTCTTTGGCTCCACTTTTAATCGCTTTGACTTGTTTGAAAACACCTTAGATCGCCATAAGACCCGTTCTGTGGTTGTAAGACTCCGGTGTAATGAAACAGCTTTAGGCTAAGGGTATCATTAGATCTTACGGTATGAGTTTACTCATGCAAGAACGGTTTGAGTTTAAGCGGAATGATCAGAGAAAGAATTTTTGTTTAAACAGTTAACAAAGAAGTCTTCTGTTTAGATCGATTTTACTGATAGATCAGGACCAATCGAGTGATCCTTTGTTTCAGATTCAATCTGATTTGTTTTTAAACAAAAAATTTTTACAAAATCGAAGAAAATTTGAATATTTTGACCAATTTTTCGGTGAAAATTTTTTCCTCCTTTTTATAAACCAAATTTTTGGGGCTGAAAGGGTTCTTTCCTGGATTAAAATTTTGAGGTGGAAATGTATGGAGGTGGTGACTCATCTTAGAAGATGATCAACGCTTATCCATTCAGCGACTAAACCAACCAGAGCAGAGACGGACCAGTCAAAGAAGAAGACGCCAGAGGCATCTTCAGTTACCGACAGGTGATGGCCGCAGCCATCATCTCAGCTTTTGCTTTCCGTAAAGCAAAAGTCTTTTACTTTAGTAAATTGTAAAAGTAAAAGTAAAAGAATAACTTTTGTTTTTACTTAAGTTAAATGTTTTTAACATTTACTGATGTAAAAGTAAATGTAAAATGTTTCTTACGTTTTACTTTTACTTTAAGTAAATTACTTTTACTTCAGCTAATGTAATAGTGAATCATGTGTGATTCAATAGTAATTTACTTTTTAGTTTTCTATTTAAGTAACTCAAGTGTTCGAGTTACTTAGCGTAATTCAAGATATCCTCTCGAGCTTCTCTCTCTGATAACGCCTCTTAAGAGGTCCTCTCTCCTTCTCTCTAGAGTTAGCGAAGAAGAAGCTTGTTGCTTTCTTCTTCTTCTAGTTAGATAAAGACGAAGTCCTTCGTACTTTGATCTTCCCTCAACATTTATATCTAGGGTTAAAGATGTAATCCTTCCTAAATGTTTATAAATAAAAGAAAGAGATTACTTTTTCCACCGATTCACCCTTATGTCTTCTTTAATCTTTTCTTTTCTGTTTAAATTTTTTGAATAAAACTTATCGTCGCTGTTAAATGTATGGAAGTGGTGACTCATCTGAGAAGATAATCAACAGCGCCATCCGGCGACTGCACCAACCGGAGCAGAGACAGACCAGTCAAAGAAGAAGACGCCAGAGGCATCTTCAATTACCAACAGGTGATGGCCCCAGCCATAATCTCAGCTAAAGTCTTTTACTTTAGTAAATTGTAAAAGTAAAAGAATGACTTTTGCTTTTACTTAAGTTAAATGTTTCTTACGTTTACCAATGTAAAATGTTTCTTATGTTTTACTTTAACTTTAGTAAATTACTTTTACTTCAGTTAATGTAATAGTGAATCCTGCGTGATTCAATAGTAATTTATTTTTCAGTTTTTCTATTTAAGTAACTCGAAGTATTTAGAGTTACTTAGGCTTAATTCAGTATAGCCTCATTGCTTCTTTCTTTAGAAAGCTCTTCCGAGGTCCTCTCTCTCCCTTCTCTCTTGAGTTAGCGAAGAAGAAGCTTGTTGCTTCCTTCTTCTAGTTAGATGAAGACGAAGTCCTTCATACTTCGATCTTCCCTCAAACATTTAGATTTAGGATATATTGTAATCCCTTCCTCAAATGTTTATAAATAAAAGAAAGAGATTACTTTACCGATTCACCGGTCATCTTTTTTATCTTTTCTTTTTTTGTTTAAGTTTTTTGAATAAAACTTATCGTCCCTGTTAAATGGTATCAGAGCCACACGATTGGTTCTTGATTTTGTCAGTGGTTTCGATTAAAAACAGTTCAATTTGTTTTTAAATTTTTCTTCAAACTTTTATTTCTTTGGCTCCACTTTTAATCGCCTGACTTGCTGTAAAACACCTTAGATCGCCATAAGACCCGTTACGCCGTTGTAAGACTCCAGTGTGGGAACAGTTTAGGCTAAGGGTATCATTAGATCTTACGGTATGAGTTTACTCATGCAAGAACGGTTTGAGTTTAAGCGGAATGATCAGAGAAAGAATTTTTGTTTAAACAGTTAACAAAGAAGTCTTCTGTTTAGATCGATTTTACTGATAGATCAGGACCAATCGAGTGATCCTTTGTTTCAGATTCAATCTGATTTGTTTTTAAACAAAAAATTTTTACAAAATCGAAGAAAATTTGAATATTTTGACCAATTTTTCGGTGAAAATTTTTTCCTCCTTTTTATAAACCAAATTTTTGGGGCTGAAAGGGTTCTTTCCTGGATTAAAATTTTGAGGTGGAAATGTATGGAGGTGGTGACTCATCTTAGAAGATGATCAACAGCGCCATTCGGCGACTAAACCAACCAGAGCAGAGACGGACCGGTCAAAGAAGAAGACGCCAGAGGCATCTTCAGTTACCGACAGGTGATGGCCGCAACCATCATCTCAGCTTTTGCTTTCCGTAAAGAAAAAGTCTTTTACTTTTGTAAATTATAAAAGTAAAAGTAAAAGAATAACTTTTGCTTTTACTTAAGTTAAATGTTTTTAACATTTACTGATGTAAAATTAAATGTAAAATGTTTCTTACGTTTTACTTTTACTTTAAGTAAATTACTTTTACTTCAGTTAATGTAATAGTGAACCATGTGTGATTCAATAGTAATTTACTTTTTAGTTTTCTATTTAAGTAACTCGAAGTGTTCAGAGTTACTTAGGCGTAATTCAGTATATCCTCTGAGCTTCTCTCTCTAGATAACGCTCTTAAGAGGTCCTCTCTCCCTTCTCTCTAGAGTTAGCGAAGAAGAAGCTTGTTGCTTCCTTCTTCTAGTTAGATAAAGACGAAGTCCTTCGTGACTTTTTGATCTTCCCTCGAACATTTATATCTAGGTTAAAGATGTAATCCTTCCTAAATGTTTATAAATAAAGAGAAAGAGATTACTTTCTGATTCATTCATTGCCTTCTTAATCTTTTCTTTTACTCGCTTAAATTTTTGAATAAAACTTATCGTCATTGTTAAATGTATGGAAGTGGTGACTCATCTGAGAAGATAATCAACAGCGCCATCCCATGCGTGCACACCAAACCGAGGCAGACAGGATCAGTTCGAAGAAGAAGACGCTTGAGGCATCTTCAATTACCAACAGTGATGGCCCCAGCCATAATCTCAGCTAAAGTCTTTTACTTTAGTAAATTGTAAAAGTAAAAGAATGACTTTTGCTTTTACTTAAGTTAAATGTTTCTTACGTTTACCAATGTAAAATGTTTCTTATGTTTTACTTTAACTTTAGTAAATTACTTTTACTTCGATTAATGTAATAGTGAATCTCAAGTGATTGATAGTAATTTATTTTTCGGTTTTCTATTTAATTAACTCGAAGTATTTAGAGTTACTTAGGCTTAATTCAGTATAGCCTCATTGCTTCTTTCTCTAGAAAGCTCTTCCGAGGTCCTCTCTCTCCCTTCTCTCTTGAGTTAGCGAAGAAGAAGCTTGTTGCTTCCTTCTTCTAGTTAGATGAAGACGAAGTCCTTCATACTTCGATCTTCCCTCAAACATTTAGATTTAGGATATATTGTAATCCCTTCCTCAAATGTTTATAAATAAAAGAAAGAGATTACTTTACCGATTCACCTAAATCTTTTTTATCTTTTCTTTTTTGTTTAAGTTTTTGAATAAAACTTATCGTCCTCGTTAAATGGTATCGAGCCACACGATTGGTTCTTGATTTTGTCGATTGGTTTCGATTAAAAAGAGTTCAATTTGTTTTTAAATTTTCTTCAAACTTTTATTTCTTTGGCTCCACTTTTAATCGACTTCTTTGTCAAAACACCTTAGATCGCCATAAGACCCAAGCTAGCGTTGTAAAGACTCCGGTGTAGGGAACAGTTTAGGCTAAGGGTATCATTAGATCTTACGGTATGAGTTTACTCAATGCAAGAACTGGTTTGAGTTTAAGCGGAATGATCGGAGAAAGAATTTTGTTTAAACAGTTAACAAAGAAGTCTTCTGTTTAGATCGATTTCTTGATAGATCGGGACCAATCGAGTGATCCTTTGTTTTGATTCAATCTGATTTGTTTTAAACAAAAATTTTTACAAAATTGAAGAAAATTTGAATATTTTGACCAATTTTTCTATGAAAATTTTTCCTCCTTTTATAAACCAAATTTTTGATGTGAAGGGTTCTTTCCTCGGATTAAAATTTTGAGGTGGAAATGTATGGAGGTGGTGACTCATCTTAGAAGATGATCAACAATGGCGCCATCCGTGACTAAACCAACCCGGCAGAGAGGGCCAGATTCCAAGAAAAGAAGGCGTCCAGAGGCATCTTTCATTCTGAAAGTGGTGATGGCATAACCATCATCTCGACTTTTGCTTTAGTAAAGAAAAAGTCTTTTACTTTTTGTAAATTATAAAAGTAAAAGTAAAAGAATAACTTTTGCTTTTACTTAAGTTAAATGTTTTTAACATTTACTGATGTAAAATTAAATGTAAAATGTTTCTTACGTTTTACTTTTACTTTAAGTAAATTACTTTTACTTCAGTTAATGTAATAGTGAACCATGTGTGATTCAATAGTAATTTACTTTTTAGTTTTCTATTTAAGTAACTTGAAGTGTTCAGAGTTACTTAGGCTTAATTCAGTTTAGCCTCAGAGCTTCTCTCTCTAGAGAACGCTCTTCAGAGGTGCTCTCTCCCTTCTCTCTAGAGTTAGCGAAGAATAAGATTGTTTCTTCCTTCTTCTAGTTAGATGAAGACGAAGTCCTTTGTACTTCGATCTTCCCTCAATCATTTAGAATCAGGATATATTGTAATCCCTTCCTCAAATGTTTATAAATAAAAGAAAGAGATTACTTTACCGATTCACCGGTCATCTTCTTTATCTTTTCTTTTTCTGTTTATGTTTTTTGAATAAAACTTATCGCCGCTGTTAAATGGTATCAGAGCAACATAGTTGGTTCTTGATTTTGTCAGTCGTTTCGATTAAAAAAAGTTCAATTTGTTTTTAAATGATTCTTCAAACTTTTATTTCTTTGGCTCAACTTTTAATCGCCTGATTTGCTGTAAAACACCTTAGATCGCCATAAGACCCGTTACGCCGTTGTAAGACTCGATGTAATGGGAGCGAGAGATAGGCTAAGGGTATCATTAGATCTTTCGGTATGAGTTTACTCATGCAAGAACGGTTTGAGTTTAAGCGGAATGATCAGAGAAAGAATTTTTGTTTAAACAGTTAACAAAGAAGTCTTCTGTTTAGATCGATTTTACTGATAGATCAAGACCAATCGAGTGATCCTTTGTTTCAGATTCAATCTGATTTGTTTTTAAACAAAAACTTTTTACAAAATCGAAGAAAATTTGAAGATTTTGACCAATTTTTCGGTGAAAAATTTTTCCTCCATATTTTTATAAACCAAATTTTTGGGGCTGAAAGGGTTCTTTCCTAGATAAAAATTTTGAGGTGGAAATGTATAGAGGTGGTGACTCATCTTAGAAGATGATCAATGAGCCATCCCATGATCGAACCAAATCTGGAGCGAGAGACGGACCAGTCAAAGAAGAAGACGCCAGAGGCATCTTCGATTATCGAAGCGGTGATGGTCATGACCATCATCTCAGCTTTTGCTTTCCGTAAAGCAAAAGTCTTTTACTTTAGTAAATTGTAAAAGTAAAAGTAAAAGAATAACTTTTGTTTTTACTTAAGTTAAATGTTTTTAACATTTACTGATGTAAAAGTAAATGTAAAATGTTTCTTACGTTTTACTTTTACTTTAAGTAAATTACTTTTACTTCATTAATGTAATAGTGAATCATGCGTGATTCAACAGTAATTTACTTTTTAGTTTTCTATTTAGGTAACTTGAAGTGTTCAGAGTTACTTAGGCTTAATTCAGTATAGCCTCAGAGCTTCTCTCTCTAGAGAATGCTCTTCAGAGGTCCTCTCTCCCTTCTCTCTAGAGTTAGCGAAGAAGAAGCTTGTTGCTTCCTTCTTCTAGTTAGATGAAGACGAAGTCCTTCGTACTTTGATCTTCCCTCAAACATTTAGATTCAGGATATATTGTAATCCCTTCCTCAAATGTTTGTAAATAAAAGAAAGAGATTACTTTACCGATTCACCGGTCATCTTCTTTATCTTTTCTTTTTCTGTTTAAGTTTTTTGAATAAAACTTATCGCCGCTGTTAAATGGTATTAGAGCCACACGGTTGGTTCTTGATTTTGTTAGTGGTTTCGATTAAAAATAGTTCAATTTGTTTTTAAATGTTTCTTCAAACTTTTATTTCTTTGGCTCCACTTTTAATCGCCTGACTTGCTGTAAAACACCTTAGATTGCCATAAGACCCGTTACGCCGTTGTAAGACTCCAGTGTGGGAGCAGTTTAGGTTAAGGGTATCATTAGATCTTACGGTATGAGTTTACTCATGTACGAACGGTTTGAGTTTAAGCGGAATGATCAGAGAAAGAATTTTTTTTAAACAGTTAACAAAGAAGTCTTCTGTTTAGATCGATTTTACTGATAGATCAGGACCAATCGAGTGATCCTTTGTTTCAGATTCAATTTGATTTGTTTTTAAACAAAAACTTTTTACAAAATCGAAGAAAATTTGAAGATTTTGACCAATTTTTCGGTGAAAAATTTTTCTTCCTTCTTTTTATAAACCAAATTTTTGGGGCTGAAAGGGTTTTTTCCTGGATAAAAATTTTGAGGTGGAAATGTATGGAGGTGGTGACTCATCTTAGAAGATGATCAACAGCGCCATCCGACGACTAAACCAACCGGAGCAAGAGACGAACTAGTCAAAGAAGAAGACGCCAGAGGCGTCTTCAGTTACCAACAGGTGATGGCCACAGCCATCATCTCAGCTTTTGCTTTCCATAAAGCAAAAGTCTTTTACTTTAGTATATTGTAAAAGTAAAAGTAAAAGAATAACTTTTGTTTTTACTTAAGTTAAATGTTTTTAACATTTACTGATGTAAAAGTAAATGTAAATTGTTTCTTACGTTTTACTTTTACTTTAAGTAAATTACTTTTACTTCAGTTAATGTAATAGTGAATCTTGCGTGATTCAACAGTAATTTACTTTTTTGTTTTCTATTTAGGTAACTTGAAGTGTTCAGAGTTACTTAGGCTTAATTCAGTATAGCCTCAGAGCTTCTCTCTCTAGAGAATGCTCTTCAGAGGTCCTCTCTCCCTTCTCTCTAGAGTTAGTGAAGAAGAAGCTTGTTGCTTCCTTCTTCTAGTTAGATGAAGACGAAGTCCTTTCTACTTCGATCTTCCCTCAAACATTTAGATTCAGGATATATTGTAATCCCTTCCTCAAATGTTTATAAATAAAAGAAAGAGATTACTTTACCTATTCACCGGTCATCTTCTTTATCTTTTCTTTTTCTGTTTAAGTTTCTTGAATAAAACTTATCGCCGCTGTTAAATGGTATCAGAGCCACACGGTTGGTTCTTGATTTTGTCAGTGGTTTCGATTAAAAATAGTTCAATTTGTTTTTAAATGTTTCTTCAAACTTTTATTTCTTTGGCTCCACTTTTAATCGCTTTGACTTAACAAAAACACCTTAGATCGCCATAAGACCCATTACGCCAGTTGTAAGACTCCGATTAGGGAGCGAGTTTAGGCAAAGGGTATCATTAGATCTTACGGTATGAGTTTATTCATGCAAGAACGGTTTGAGTTTAAGCGGAATGATCAGAGAAAGAATTTTTGTTTAAACAGTTAACAAAGAAGTCTTCTCTTTAGATCGATTTTACTGATAGATCAGGACCAATCGAGTGATCCTTTGTTTCAGATTCAATCTGATTTCTTTTTAAACAAAAACTTTTTACAAAATCGAAGAAAATTTGAAGATTTTGACCAATTTTTTGGTGAAAATTTTTTCCTCATTTTTATAAACCAAAATTTTGGGGCTGAAAGGGTTCTTTCCTGGTTAAAAATTTTGAGGTGGAAATGTATGGAGGTGGTAACTGATCTTAGAAGATTATCAATAAGCGCCATCCGTGAACCGAACCAACCGGAGCGATGACGGACGAATAAAGAAGAAGATGCCGAGGCATCTTCTTGATTCTCGACAGTGATGGCCATGACCATCATCTCAAACTTTTGCTTTCCGTAAAGCAAAAGCCTTTTACTTTAGTAAATTGTAAAAGTAAAAGTAAAAGAATAACTTTTGCTTTTACTTAAGTTAAATGTTTTTAACATTTACTGATGTAAAAGTAAATGTAAAATGTTTCTTACGTTTTACTTTTACTTTAAGTAAATTACTTTTACTTCAGTTAATGTAATAGTGAATCATGTGTGATTCAACAGTAATTTACTTTTTAGTTTTCTATTTAGGTAACTTGAAGTGTTCAGAGTTACTTAGGCTTAATTCAGTATAGCCTCAAAGCATCTCTCTCTAAAGAACGCTCTTCAGAGGTCCTCTCTCCCTTCTCTCTAGAGTTAGCGAAGAAGAAGCTTGTTGCTTCCTTCTTCTAGTTAGATGAAGACGAAGTCCTTCGTACTTTGATCTTCCCTCAAACATTTATATCTAGGTTAAAGATGTAATCCCTTCCTAAATGTTTATAAATAAAAGAAAGAGATTACTTTACCGATTCACCGGTCGTCTTCTTAATCTTTTCTTTTTACATGCTTAAATTTTTGAATAAAACTTATCGTCATTGTTAAATGTATTAGAGGTGGTGACTTTGTCAATCCGAGAAAATAGTTCAATTTGTTTTTAAATGTTTCTTCAAACTTTTATTTCTTTGGCTCCACTTTTAATCGCGACTTGTCAAAAAACACCTTAGATCGCCATAAGACCAGGCCAGCGTAAGACTCGAGGTTGGGCAGCAGATTTAGGTTAAGGGTAAGAAGAAGACGCCAGAGGCGAGTCTTGATTTGATTGATCGGAGAAAGATTTTTTAAGCCCAACCATAATCTTTTTGATCTAAAGTCTTTACTTTAGTAAATTGTAAAAAGTAAAAGAATAACTTTTGCTTTTCCCAAATTTTTTGGGGTTTGAAAGGGTAAAAAATGTTTAACTCATCTTAGAAGATGATTACTATTTAAAACTAAACCCCACATGATGTAAAATGTTTCTTATGTTTTACTTTAACTTTAGTAAATTACTTTTACTTGATATTAATGTAATAGTGAATCTTTTGCTTTACTTAAGTTAAATATTTTAACATTTGATTGTAAAAGTAAATAATTTTTCTTTTTTTTTTACTTTAAGTTTTTTTACTATTTAATTAACTTCGAGTATTTAGAGTTACTTTTTGTTTTCTATTCAAGATATAAGCCTCATTTGCTTCTTTCTCTGAAAGCTCTTCCGGTCCTCTCTCTTCTCTTCTCCTTCTCTCTAGAGTTAGTGAAGAAGAAGCTTGTTGCTTCCTTCTTTTAGTTAGATGAAGACGAAGTCCTTCTATCTTCGATCTTCCCTCAAACATTTAGATTTAGGATATATTGTAATCCTTCCTCAAATGTTTATAAATAAAAGAAAGAGATTACTTTTCCGATTCAAATTCATCTTCTTTTATCTTTTCTTTTTTGCTTTAAGTTTTTTGAATAAAACTTATCGTCATTGTTAAATGGTATCAGAGCCACACGGTTGGTTCTTGATTTTGTCAGTGGTTTCGATTAAAAATAGTTCAATTTGTTTTTAAATGTTTCTTCAAACTTTTATTTCTTTGGCTCCACTTTTAATCGCCTGACTTGCTGTAAAACACCTTAGATCGCCATAAGACCCATTACACCGTTGTAAGACTCCAGTGTGGGAGCAGTTTAGGCTAAGGGTATCTTTAGATCTTACGGTATGAGTTTATTCATGCAAGAACGATTTGAGTTTAAGCGGAATGATCAGAGAAAGAATTTTTGTTTAAACAGTTAACAAAGAAGTCTTCTCTTTAGATCGATTTTACTGATAGATCAGGACCACTCGAGTGATCCTTTGTTTTAGATTCAATTTGATTTGTTTTTAAACAAAAACTTTTTACAAAATCGAAGAAAATTTGAAGATTTTGACCAATTTTTCGGTGAAAATATTTTCCTCCTTTTTATAAACCAAATTTTTGGGGCTGAAAGGGTTTTTTCCTGGATAAAATTTTTGAGGTGGAAATGTATGGAGGTGGCAACTCATCTTAGAAGATGATCAACAGCGCCATCCGGTGACTGAACCAACCGGAGCAGAGACGGACCAGTCAAAGAAGAAGACGCCAGAGGCATCTTGATTACTACAAGTGATACCATGACCATCATCTCAAACTTTGCTTTCCGTAAAGCAAAAGTCTTTTACTTTAGTAAATTGTAAAAGTAAAAGTAAAAGAATAACTTTTGCTTTTACTTAAGTTAAATGTTTTTAACATTTATTGATGTAAAAGTAAATGTAAAATGTTTCTTACGTTTTACTTTTACTTTAAATAAATTACTTTTACTTGATTAATGTAATAGTGAATCATGTTGATTCAACAAAGAATTTACTTTTTTAGTTTTCTATTTAGGTAACTTGAAGTGTTCGAGTTACTTAGGCTTAATTCAAGGTATAGCCTTAGAAAGCATCTCTCTCTAAAGAATGCTCTTTCGAGGTCCTCTCTCCTTCTCTCTCTAGAGTTAGCGAAGAAGAAGCTTGTTGCTTCCTTCTTCTAGTTAGATGAAGACGAAGTCCTTCAGATTTTGATCTTCCTCAAACATTTATATCTAGGTTATATTGTAATCCTTCCTCAAATGTTTATAAATAAAAGAAAGAGATTACTTTACTGGATTCACCTATCGTCTTCTTTAATCTTTTCTTTTTTCGCTTAAATTTTTTTGAATAAAACTTATCGTCATTTGTTAAATGTATGGAGGTGGTGACTCATCCGAGAAGATGATCAGCAACATCCATCCCACTCGAAAGTGATCCTTTGCAACTGATCACCAACCGGAGCGAAGACGGACCAATCCCGAAAGAAGAAGACGCCAGAGGCATCTTCATTCACCAAACAGTGATGGCCCCACCATAATCTCAAATTTAAAAAAGTCTTTTACTTTAGTAATTGTGTAAAAGTAAAAGAATAACTTTTGCTTTTCCTTAAGTTAAATGTTTTAACATTTACGATGTACTAATGTAAAATGTTTCTTATGTTTTACTTTTAACTTTAAATAAATTACTTTTACTTCAAGCTTAATGTAATAGTGAATCATGCGTGATTCAATAGTAATTTATTTTTAGTTTTCTATTTAATTAACTCGAAGTATTTAGAGTTACTTAGGCTTAATTCAGTAGTAGCCTCATTGCTTCTTTCTCTGAAAGCTCTTGAGAGGTCCTCTCTCCTTTCTCTCTTGAGTTAGTGAAGAAGAAGCTTGTTGCTTCCTTCTTTTAGTTAGATGAAGACGAAGTCCTTCGTATTGATCTTCCTCAAACATTTAGATTTAGGATATATTGTAATCCATTCCTCAAATGTTTATAAATAAAAGAAAGAGATTACTTTCCGATTCACCTGGCCATCTTTTTTATCTTTTCTTTTTTTCGCTTTAAGTTTTTTGAATAAAACTTATCGTCATTTGTTAAATGGTATCGAGCCACACGATTGGTTCTTGATTTTGTCAGTGGTTTCGATTAAAAACAGTTCAATTTGTTTTTAAATGTTTCTTCAAACTTTTATTTCTTTGGCTCCACTTTTAATCGCCTGACTTGCTGTAAAACACCTTAGATCGCCATAAGACCCAAGCACGTGGTTGTAAGACTCGGTGTAGGGAGCGATTTTAGGCTAAGGGTATCATTAGATATTACGGTATGAGTTACTCATGCAAGAATGGTTTGAGTTTAAGCGGAATGATCAGAGAAAGAATTTTTGTTTAAACAGTTAACAAAGAAGTTTTCTGTTTAGATCGATTTTACTGATAGATCAGGACCAATCGAGTGATCCTTTGTTTCAGATTCAGTCTGATTTTTTTTAAACAAAAACTTTTTACAAAATCAAAGAAATTTTGAAGATTTTGACCAATTTTTTGGTGAAAAAATTTTCCTCCTTTTTATAAACCAAAATTTTGGGGCTGAAAGGGTTATTTCCTGGATAAAAATTTTGAGGTGGAAATGTATGGAGGTGGTGACTCATCTTAGAAGATGATCAACAGCGCCATCCGGCGACTGAACCAACTGGAGTAGAGACGGACCAGTCAACGAAGAAGACGCCAGAGGCATCTTTAGTCACCGACAGGTGATGGCCCCAGCCATCATCTCAGCTTTTGCTTTTCGTAAAGCAAAAGACTTTTACTTTAGTAAATTGTAAAAATAAAGTAAAAGAATAACTTTTGCTTTTACTCAAGTTAAATGTTTTTAACATTTATCGATGTAAAAGTAAATGTAAAATGTTTCTTACGTTTTACTTTTACTTTAACTAAATTACTTTTACTTCAGTTAATGTAATAGTGAATCCTGTGTGATTCAACGGTAATTTACTTTTTAGTTTTCTATTTAAATAACTCGAAGTGTTTAGAGTTACTTAGGCTTAATTCAGTATAGCCTCAGAGCTTCTCTCTCTAGAGAACGCTCGTCAGAGGTCCTCTCTCCCTTCTCTCTAGAGTTAGCGAAGAAGAAGCTTGTTGCTTCCTTCTTCTAGTTAGATGAAGACGAAGTCCTTCATACTTCGATCTTCCCTCAAACATTTAGATTCAGGATATACTGTAATCCCTTCCTCAAATGTTTATAAATAAAATAAAGAGATTACTTTACCGATTCACCGGTCGTCTTCTTAATCTTTTCTTTTTCTGTTTAAGTTTTCTTTTAAAAACTTACTTGCAAGCTTTCCTTCCCACCCCCCCCCCCCCAATTCTTTCTTCCAACATGTGGGCCCCACCCACATGTCATTATCATATATATATGTATATATATATATATACACACACATACAATTACCCTCCATTTACGTAAACTCCTCTCACCCCCATTTTCATATTCCAAAGTCACACGTGGGCCCTGTAGACACTCGAAATTTTCTGTACTATTGTCACTAACGTTGCAGGAGGACAGATTTGTCTTTTAAGAGGGAACCCTAAAAGACAATCCAAATCCATACCGGATACTACCGGAAGATCAGCATCAACCCCAGATCACACTCTGGGAGTAACAATTCCAACCTCGGATGTAACCCCGAGGCATGCAGATCCAACACCGAAACACACACCGGAGAAGACCGATTAATCCCAGAGATAACCCCGAGGTTTCCAGTCTCAGTCCCAACCATAGGAATAGCCACTAACATTGGTGATAACCCCAAGGGATGTAGTTTTGTCGATAACCCCAAAATGCTTGTTTCAAATGCGACCAGCTTCAATCTCGGCGCTCACAATGAGATACACTGCACCAACCCGGCAATAACATTGGAAAGACAGGCACACCTCAAAGGTGACAATGAGGACCTTCAACAATTGCAGCAGTCCAATCTCAAATGAAGTCTCGAGCAACGCTCGCTTTCTTCAAATTTCAATCTGGCGATAACACTGGTGAGGGGAAACATTTTCATCTCGTCAATACGATGCCACGTCACGTTTCTACGCAACAATGGCCCACAAGACTAACCAATCCTGAGTGACTAGTATGTGGGGTAACGGATGAAAGTTGAAGCTTGAAAACCGGAGAGCATCGTCCCATCTTCAATGACTTCGTACAAACTCTAATCCCATGCCATTGTTCAACTCTCGACAACGGCGGTCCAAAATAGGTCCTGTATACCTCAAACGGATGCCCCGATTGCACTTCTGAAAGTTCGAGTGGATATTACAGTACCTGGGTTCACGTACTTCGAGACGACCCGACCTGAATAACTCGGGCTCACCCAGGTTGCCTCTGGTACACCTGCGGCTCAGCCGCAGGTACACCTGTGGCTAAAATGCTTATAAATAGAGGCTTGGGCTGCCCATTTTGCAAGAGAAAAGGCGAGGAAGCCCTGCCCAATTTTCTCTGCACTCACCCCATGCAGTGTACTTTCCCCTTTTAAACACCTGTGAGCTAATATATAGCCCTTTTGTACCTTCAAAAGTTAGTGTTTACCCACTCTAAAGATATAGAAGTCTTCTTTAGCAGTCAGTTGTAAGCCTTCTCACACACTTTAGAGTCTTTCTCTTCATCTTTGCATACACCCTTCTACACGCTGAGAGTCGTGTTGCTTGCTTTTTACCCTGGACTTGATCGGTGGTTTCATTTCGGTCACATATATATATATATATATATATATATATATATATATATATGACTAACATTATCGAGTTATGCCTCGATTGAGCCTGAACTTTAGTCTCGAGCGTTTATTTGCTTTAATATATATATATATATATATATATACATTATATATATATATAATCGTACAACTTTGTTCGATGAGCCTGAACTTGATGCAGCCTGCGTTGGCCTGCAATAGCTTTAATATATATATATATACATTTATATATATTAATTGTGTGTCGAACTCTATTCGATGAGCCTGGATTTTACATCCTGGTTCGTTTATTCACTTATATATATATATATATATATATATATATATATATATATATAAATTTATTCGATGATATATATTTACATCCGGCATGCTTATTCGCTTTTATATATATATATATATATATATATATATATATATATATTTATATATATGAACTATGGTTATTAACTTTTGTTCGATAGAGCACGGATTTACATCCTATATATATATATATATATATATATATATATATATATATATATATATATATATACTTATATATATGAACTATGGTCTAACTTTGTTCGATGAGCACAGATTTTACATCCGTATGCGTATATATATATATATATATATATATATATATATATATATATATATATATATATATATATATATATACTATCATGTCTGAGAGTTTTCTTCGTGGTAGTTGATCGCTTTTACAGCTTTATTTACATCCTGTCCCTCCTGGAGTTTCCTTCGTGGCGGTTGACCGTATTTACAGCTTTATTTACGTTTTGTCCCGCCCGGAGTTTTCTCCGTGGCGGTTGATAGCTTTTTATAGCTTTATTTACTTTTTTGATCCCCAATGGAGGTGCTTCGTGGTTGGTGATCCTGTCTGTATATATATATTTACAGCTTTTATATATATACCTGCTTACTGCTTTCATACAAATTGCGGTATCTTGTGCGTGTAGGAATCATGTGATCACATATTCAACCTATTGGATCTAGATTCGGTTCCCGTGATGGACATTTTTAGCTGTAAGCAGCTTGTAAATTATTCTGCGGTGTTTGAATTTCCTCAGATGGTTTCCATATCCACGAGGAAGTCAGCATTATTTTGTACATTATTTTCGCATTTGGATGCCTCATGATCTCATCAAATAAAATCAATCAAGTCGAACACTTAATAAAATGGGAGTGTAAAAGGTCTCAATTACTTTTGAGCATCAGGGTTTAAAAAACCTTTTTATAAAACATCATTGCTATATCTTTCTAAAAACTAAATTTTTAACATAAATTCAAACCCTGTGTATATAGGTTCGAACGAGGCCTCGCACTACTTCCAAATAACAGCACATTGATCCACACACACACATTCAGATAATAGTTTCTTGAAAAGAGGCGGTCACCGTGGTAACACGGATGTCGGGGGGTGCCTAACACCTTCCTCCCGCATAACCAAGTCCCCGGACCCTAATGAATCTCGGTTTCACCGACTCGTTTAGCAGTGTCACATCACAGGGTAAATGTGCAAACCTTTTCTCGGTTGTGTTGGTACAACCATTTCAAAAACCAACTGGCGTCTCTTAACAGTCAATCGTCGACATTATACATGTCAGACCTTTGTCACTTGTTTTTTCAAATAAATCTCACCTAAAATGAGAACACCAAAGAACAAGTAACGGAAAGGGACATCTAAAAATCTCGACCTCGACAGGTGGCGACTCTGCTGGGGACACCAGTAAGAGGACTTAAGCCGATATTTCAATATTTTTAAAACTGTTATCTGCTTGTGTGTGGATGTTGCATTTACATTTGATGAATGTGTACGAATGCATTTCCTTATTACACTTAGTGCTTCGCACCATAAGTGCTTGTGATATTAGTGCTTCGCACCATATCTGCTTGTGATATTAGTGTTTCACACATGTCATCATTTTCATACGGTGAGACGCGATGTATGTGAATGTATGTTGTGTGGTCCCTCCACCAGGAGAATATCCCGTCGGTGTTTGATTACTGGACTCATGAGAAGACTTAGGAAATGCACCACCCAAATTCGCTCCAGTTGAAAGACCGGATTAACTTCCCATCTAGTAGATTGCGATGATTTGGGAACCTTTATGCCAAAAAGCCGCGAGAGTAACCTAAGATAGGTCAGCCTCTGATAAACCCAAAATGGAGGAAAGTCTCTTCATGCTCTCATTTCAAATTACTTGTACTTACATTCCATATTTATCTCCATGTGATGAGAAATATGAGGAAATGTGCACACATACATATTTAACATGCTACGAAACAGCTGACATCCGTTGTGCAGGATAAAATTCCTAAAATGGACACATCACATAACATGTTATTATATACATTCCCTAAAGACTAAACTATGCAAGTCTCTCATGAGGAATCAATCGAACCTACTACCCGCTCAAAGTCCAAAAGGCAACCTACTTACCAAATCATGTCATCATCCGACCAGACTGAACATAATCCAGTCTCTCGCAAAGAATTCGACGGATTAAGCAAATAAATTAAAGATTTGGCTATTCTACTCAAAGGAATTGGAACACACGGAAGTGTTTCATATGTTGATCTGTGTATTTTTCCTGGGGTTCATTATCCAGAAAAATTTAAAACTCCTGACTTTGAAAAATATAACGGGTTAGGAGATCCTTACACACATTTAAAAGTGTTTATTGGAGAACTTGGATCTTATGCAGAGGACAAAAAGCTTAGAATGCAATTGTTCCAAAAAAGTCTAACTGGAGATGCCCGTTTGTGGTATACAAGATTAGACAACTCCAAAATCCATAGCTGGGAAGAGCTAGAACATGCTTTCCTCACTCAATACAACTTTCAAACTCAGATGGCTCCTGATCGGTATCAAATTACCAAGATCAAGAAACAGTCTAACGAGTCTTTCAGAGAGTATGCTCAAAGGTGGAGACGCCTGGCTGCCCAAGTTAGTCCTTCCATGACAGAATTAGAAATGGTCATGACTTTCATAGACATACAAGAAGCTCCCTTCTATGAGAGAGTTTTAGCCGGCATCGGCAAACCATTTTCTAAAATGGTTAAACATGGGGAGATGGATGAGATGGGATTGAAGTCCGGAAAGATTCAAGACCTAGCTGCACTCAAAGCTGTTGTTGATCCCATCCCATCTGGAAATTATGGGAACAACCCCCGGAGGGTCCATAAAAAGAAAAGAGAATATGTTTCCCTGATATTACAAGGGCAAAAAGGCAATCAAAACATGCCTATTCAAAGGAGAAACTACACTCCCTTTCCAGCACAGTCTACAAAGCCTCCAATACCAAAAGGTGGAAAAGTCAAACGCCCTCGAGTGTTTACACCCTTAGGGGATACCCTCGAGAACATCTTAAATCTTCTCACAACACAGAAGAAAATTACACATCTTCTTCCACCACCAAATTTCTAATGGACCGGGGTTTCAATGTCATAGAAATGTGCTTATCATGCCGGGGCACCAGGACATGATACTCAGGATTGTTGGGATTTGAAACATAAGATCCATGACCTGATAGATAACGGAGAGATCGTGGTTACCAAACCAGATCAGCCTCACGTACAAGACAACCCTCTTCCTCAACACAAAGAAGAAGAGGTCAACATGATTAATTGGAGCAATGGACAGAGTTCCAATTTTAGCTGTGATTCTTCCCAGACCATCAAAGGCGGTGATGACAGATGGAATTATGCCAAGTTCCAGTTCACAATGGAACGAAAAATGAAAGCTCTCTGCAAGAAAATTGAATAATTGGCGGAACTGGTGACTTATCAGCATTAAGTGACTCGTCAGTTAATCAGCCAGGAATATGCCAGTCTCCTACCTATTGTCATGAATATTCCCTCGTCACTTTCAGAAAATGAAATGCTGGAAGACAAAGTGACAAAGAGAGCAAATGCCAAAGCCCGTCGAGATTTCTCCAACAAAAGGGAATTCACCTACCTAGGCCAACCTATGGAGGAAATCCTTCATATGTTAATCAATGAAGGAAGGATCAGTTCCCTTCTACCTCCAATCAACCCCGCTTCAAGGCGATATGACTCGATGGAGTATGTCAATATCACTCCCAGCTTTAAATGGTCACAAAGACAAAAGAATGTTGGGCACTCCGCCACCTTATTCAAAATCTAATCGACAGTGGTGTCCTGTGCTTAGCGGACGACGATACTGTGTTACGTGCAAGTGAGAATGAAGGCCCTACTAAGTGGAAAAGTGTGGTAGCAGTCATATCCACTGAAACTGATGGGATTAATACATTACTCACAACGCCAAAAATTCAACTCAAGGGAGATAACAATCCTTTGAAAGTGGCCGCTCCCGAGCCAATCAACTTGCCCTGCAGAGCACAATATCCTATTGTTAGCTTGCACACAATTTTGTGGAATTATGGAGAAGGTGAAGGATCCACCTCACATATAACTACTATAGTGTCGAAGGAAAATCCACTGTATCTTCCCCAACGGGTGATGAAGCCTAACATCAAATCAAAGGGGAAAATACCCATGGAAAAGATTAAAAAATTCCTCCGCGCTGTGGGTCATAATTAAGCTACAATGGTTTTAATCTTGAAAGAAGCTCCACAACAATTATCAATTTTGGACTTGGTCCTAACTTCCGAGAATCACCGGAAGGTCTTGTTAAAGGTTTTAGAAGAAGCCTATCTCCCAACATCGGTGGATACAGAAAAGTTTCAACATCTAGTTGATCACATTTTCAACAACATTGTGATATCCTTCACGGATGATGACATACCACCTGAAGGGACCGGTCATTGCAAGCCATTGCACATTGCGGTCTTGTCCTCCGGGTATATGGTAGCGGGAGTCTTAATAGATGGAGGTTCCTCTCTGAATATTTGCCCATACGCTACCTTGGTGAAGATGAACATCAATCTCAACCGAATTCGGAGTAGCCATACTATCATCAAAGCTTTTGATGGAGCCCGGCAAAATTCGGTCGGAGTAATCTAGCTGCCAATCAAAATTGGTCCTCACACATTCTGCATATCTTTCCATGTGCTCAAGATAGATTCGGGATATAGCCTGCTTTTGGGACGACCATGGATTAATATGGCAGGGGCAGTCCCCTCTACTCTTCACCAACAGGTGAAATACATTATCAACAATAGCCTGGTCACAGTCAACGCTGAACCGGAGATTCCTCAGCACAGAGACATGCCATTCATCAATGCCAATGTAGATGTGGAACTGGTCAGTTTGCATGCTTTGGAAATAAGTAACACCCAATACCATGCTATTGCAGCACCATTGCCTGAACCCAAGATTTCTGCCGAGGTAATGTCAGCCACTCAAGAAATGATGTCATTGGGTCATAAGCTGGGACAAGGGTTGGGTAAAGATTGCTAGGGTATCAAGTACCCAATTAGCTTAACCAGGCAAGCTGGAACAGCTGGGCTAGGCTATTCTGCCAGTTCTAGTCACAGGAATCCTCATAAACATCAGCAGATTCCTTCAGCTTCAACCATGTGGCGTTTATCTTCGCCTTCAAACTCTGAGTCTGCACAACCTCCCGTAAAGGTGCCAGCGAATGTAATGGCTATGTTATATCCCAAGCCGGTATCGGTGAAACGAAAAGAAATATTTGTTCCAAATCCCGCAGTGGAAGAAGAGGAACGAAGAATCAAGCAAGACGTCATACGGATGATGTCCGGTATACGCATCATCGTTCACGATGAACAAACCAATAAATACACCCCAGACGATGATTCCCCATACGTAATGGCCATCATTCGGGACAGGGAGGTTGATGACAATCCCTCCATCACTGAGGTCCACCTGAACTTTGCCCTTACCAATTGGAATAGCATTCTTTGCATTGGTCGTCAAGGGTAAAGCGGGCAGAAACTCTTTCTACCCTATAGATATAATAACTACTTACTTTTCTGTACAGTATTAGCAGTTTATTTTGCCAGTATATGCTAACACTGTGTATGATCAACACATTTCATATATACTAAGTGAAAGCATATTTTGTTTCAGGACTCTGAATTTAGATGTGCCTATACTTGTCGACATAAAGGCTCTTCTCCACAAGGATTGTACCTTTGATGTAGAGATGAATTTAGCCTTGATGGATATATAGGATGACATTGAGGTGCCTCCGGAAATTCAAGAATGGGTCAAAGACAAACCCAAACCCAACCTTGATCAAACCACTTCTTTCAATCTCGGAACTTTAGAAAGCCCTAAGTTAATCCAGATTGGTTCAGACCTTACCCCAAACCAACGGAATGACATGGTTACGCTATTAACCCAATTCAAGGATGTGTTTGCATGGTCTCATGAAGACATAGTGGGTTTGTCCACTAACATTGTCCTTCATCGCCTTCCCATTAAAGAGGGATTTAAGCTAGTCAAGCAAAAGCTCAGTCGATTGAAACCTGAATGGAGTTTAAAGGTGAAAGAAGAAATTGTGAAACAATTTCAAGCTGGCATCATAATGGTGTCTACATATCCTGAGTGGATATCCAACATTGTACCCGTACCTAAACCTGGAGGGAAGGTGCGAGTTTACGTGGATTACCGGGACTTGAACAAAGCTTGCTTAAAAGATAGCTTTCCCATGCCATTTATCCACATTCTCATTGACAATACTGCACAATACGACATGTACTCCTTTGCTGATTGCTTTGCGGGGTATCATCAGATTATGGTTGCTGAGGAAGATCATGAGAAGACTGCTTTCATCACTCCTTGGGGAACTTTTTGCTATAGACGGTTGTCATTTGGCCTCATCAATGCCGGAGCCACCTATCAACGAGCTATGATGGCTCTTTTCCATGACTTAATGCATAAAGAGGTCGAGATCTATGTGGATGACATCATTGTCAAATCCCGGAAGGAGGATGACCATATAGACCATCTCAGAAAGTTGTTCAACAAATTGCGTAAGTACAACTTGAAGTTGAATCCAGCTAAATGCGCCTTTGGTATTAAATCAGGTAAGTTGCTAGGATTTCTAGTCAGCCACAAAGGGATTGAGCTGGATCCTGCCAAGATCCAAGCCATCACGGAAATGCCTATTCCTCAGACAGAAAAAAAAATACGAGGATTTTTGGGAAGAATCAACATCATTAGCAGGTTTATCTCCCAACTCACAGCAACTTGTGAGCCAATCTTCAAGCTATTAAGGAAGAACTCCTCCATGAAATGGAATGATGAATGCCAGAATGCCTTCCTTACAATTAAAGAACAGCTAATCAAAGATCATGTGTTCGTACCACCCAGGGATGATGTTCCCCTGTTTATGTACCCCGTCCATAAGTGACAATGTCATGGGCTGCATAATGGGACAGAAGGACGATAGAGGCCAAGAACGAGCTATCTATTACCTCAGCAAAAGGTTCAGCAGCAGTGAACATAAGTACACTCTGATCGAAAAGACGTGTTGTGCTTTAGCATGGGCTTCCATGAGGTTTCAACATTACCTCCATGGTCACACAACCCATCTCATATCCCGCGTGGATCCTCTCAAGTACGTGTTCAACAAACCTATGTTAAATTGCCGACTGTCCAGATGGCAGGTTATCCTACAATAATTTGACATCATATATGTGACTCAAAAGTCCATCAAATGTCAAGGAATTGTGGATCAATTGGCCACCGCACCTTCAGGGGATTTCAAACCCTTGGAAACATATTCCCCCGATGAAGGAGTAATGACAAAGTCAAAGAACACCATCGGTCGTCTGGCGCTACCAATCATGGAAGATGTATTTTGATGGAGTCATTAATATGGAAGGTTCTGGAGCCGAGCAGCTTCTAGTATCCGCACGGGGAGTAGTATCCGTTGTCATTGTTACAAATTTGGCGGCACCAACAATACGACCGAGTATGAAGGTCGCCTCATGGGGCAAAACTTGCCCATTCAATGGGCATCAAAGTGCTAATAATCCTTAGAGATTCGAGTCGGTAATCGACATAATCCACCTAATCTATCAAACCAAGGAATTACATTTGCTGCCTTACCATTGGCAGGCTTTACAGATGGTTTTGTAGTTCGAAGAAATCTCCTTTCTACACATTCCTCGTAATAGAAATGACTTTGCGGACGCATTAACAACTTTGGCCTCCTTGATTCGCATATCAGACAAGGAACACTTGTCGAGCGTCGCGATCTCCCTGCATAAGGCTCCAACCAATGGGAATTACGTTGGAGAAGTATCGAATGAGCTACCTCCCATCCAGCATCCTTGGTATCAGCATATCAAGGAATATCTATGAGATGGATTGACACCCGCTGAGGTGAGCCCGACTGAGAAAAGGCGGATCCATTGACTTGCTATGAAGTTCTACCAGAGTGGAGATGCGCTCTACAAAAGAGATGCAGGACTAGGTCTCCTCAGATGTTTAGACAAAGATCAAGCCCAAAGGCTTATGGATGAAATCCATGGCAGAGTCTGTGGCCCCCACATGAATGGCCCCCTCCTTGTCAAGAAAGTCCTCAGGACGGGACATTACTGGCTATCTCTAAAAGCTGACTGCCAGATTCATGGGAATGCTATCAGTGCCAGATTCATGGGAATACTATACACGCCCCTCTACGGGAACTCCACAATATGAGTTCACCTTGGGCCTTCTCAATGTGGGGAATGGACGTTATCGGGCCCATTGAGCCTAAAGCCAGTAATGGTCATCGATTTATCTTCACCATGATCGACTACTTCACCATGATCGACTACTTCACCAAGTGGGTAGAAGCAGCCTCCTTCCCCAGGGTTACTAAAGAAGTCATCATTGCTTTCATTAGAAACAATGTCGTTTGTCGATATGGACAACCAGAGGTGATTGTGTCAGACAATGCCAAAAACCTCAACAACAAAATGATGGAGGAATTATGCAGTAAATTCCACATCAAACATCTTAACTCTGTCATCTATCGTCCGAAGATGAACGATGTTGTTGAAGCGGCTAACAAAAAACATCAAGAAGATTATCCAAAGATGTCCGCCAACCACAAAGATTGGCACGACCTATCGCCTCTTACTCATTAGCCTACGTAAACTCAATGCGCACTTCCACCGGGCAACCCCCACGCTTTAACCTATAGGATGGAAGCAAGACTCTCAGTAGAAGTTGAAATGGAATCCTCCGAAGTGTTGATAAACGCCACCGGATGAAGACCAATGGGTATAAGATAGGTATCACCAATTGTCTCTAATAGACAAAAGGCGAACCGCGACTATCTTCCATGGTCAGTTATATCAGCAAAGGATCGCCAGATCCTACAACAAAAAAGTCCGGCTACAGTAGTTTAAACAACATGACTTGGTTTTGAAGAAGATTCTTGACAACCAAGATCAGGCTAAAGGAAAATTCGCTCCTAACTGGGAAGGCCCGTTTATTGTCAAGGAAGTATTGACAGGAGGCGCTCTCAGATTGCAAGAAGTGGACGATGATGAATTTCCACAACTCATCAACTCAGACGTCGTGAAATGGTATTATGTCTGAAGTAATTCGCAAACATCCGGATGTAGAATCATCAGTCATTCCGGTTCTTTAACCCTTTACCACCTACAACCTTCCTACACTTTGACCCTCAGGGAAACATACATTTCAAGCCAGTAGCCTGGCTATCCTTTGCGTTCCTACAACTTAGGTCATCCAACCGTGGATTGAACCTCTCACACTTGCAGTTTGGCTACCCATACTGGGATCAAACTTCTCATACCTGCCGTTTATCCTCAACCTAGGATTAAACTTTCTCCTCCTCGCACTCTGACCTGCACATGGGATTACGCTTTTCATCTCGCACTCTGACCTACGTCGACTTGATCTCCTCTTCAATAGGAGTACGTAGGCAACCCTGTCACATGGCCCGGTCACAATAAAACAAAAACAACAAAAACATTTCTACCCTTACAAAAACAAAAATAACCAAAAACATTCCTACACCATTTCTGCCATATACAGCGTTGAACCTCTTACACCAGTTTAGAAATACGCAGACCTGATCTCCTCTTCAATAGGAGTACGTAGGCAGCCATTCATGGTTCAGTCTCACCCACTACCAAAACATAAACCATTGTCAATTGTTACTGGGATCATCCTTCAATCCACAACATTTCATTCGGCTTCAGACCAAAGAGATGGAATTACCTGAACTCCTCCCAAATAGGAGATTCGGCGACCATCTAAGTTGCAGTCATACCTTGAAGAGCAACACCAATCCATAAGAGATGTAATTAACTAGGCTTCTCCTAAATAGAAGTACTGGCAACCATCTGTGGTGCGGTCAATCTCAGAGAGCAAAGCCACCCACCTCTCCACATTTCCATCCATAAACCAGTCCCAAGACACCAAAGATGGTAGCGATACGCAGAGATCGATGATCCATTCTCGAACTATCCGAGAAAACTCAAAGTCCATCCATCCACCCGTGAGGAATTCGTAATACATCAAGACCACAAGCCCAAGCAAAAGGCAAAATATCAACAAAATAGCAAGGCATATCTAAAAGGGAAGTGATCCAAAATATATTTCCTCATATATATAATGTTGTTTGATATATATACAATGTAAATCTGATACATAACAAAATGACTAAGCTTAGTCTGCAGGTGTAAATACAAGCTCATCTACAAGTCGTAGTATATGCGAGCTAACGAGCCCAACATGGCGTCCCTCTCAGAGGAAGGAGGTGAAGTTGTGGTCTCCTGTACGAGAATATTCACACGAACCAAAAGATCTGCAGCCATCTGCATGGTGTCCATATGATCATCAATATATGTGTTCATCTCTGCGATCATGCCAGTGGTAAGGGACCTCACTGCAGTACTATCTGTGATGGCTACATCCCGGGCAGATATAGCACTATCCCGCTCAACTATCACTGTATCTCTGGCTGATCTAACCTCATCCCGCTCAACAACAGTGGCATCTCTACGAGCTAATGCCTCGTCTCTCTCTAATAGAGCTGCGTCCCTCCCCTTAAGGGCAGTCAACATCATAGATCGAGCATGATCTCTCTCAAAGGTCATCAGATGAAGACTCTACTCTAAGTATCGTTGTCGAAAAGTCTTTGAATCACAACAAGATCGGGTACTAGGAGAATCCGGAAGAAATGCTGGCAACCCAGCAGCGGGCTCCTCCTCGATGTAGGTATCGATGTCCTCCAAGGGCTCTGCATCGTCTGACTCGTTATCCGGTACTGCAGATACTGCTGCAGCCGACAAAATCTCTGTCTCCATCCATGTAGAATACTCTGCAGAACTACCCGGATGACTAATAGAAAAAGAAGTTATCTCACGCTGATCCCAACAAGCATACACACGGGATCGGTCCTCTGCATAGAGGTATCGAGAAGCTGAACGTTGACCTCTCGCCCCATCAAAAGGATGGAAATCCTAGAACTGGTCGAACTGTGACATCACAGCCAGTGGGTGATAAGTAGTCACGCCCCTGAAACCAGGCAGAGGGAGGAAGTCCATGCCCGGAGCATGAGTAATGAAGCTGTATGATGAACAAAGCCCCGAGCACGACAATATGTAGAATGGATCTCTGATATCTGCAAAAAATGCGGACCAAGATAGAGCATCTATACACTCCGATGGCTGAAAAGAGAATGACATGGCTACATCATGGGTGAACCAATACCCATGCTGTCTAAGGGTACCAACCGGTCTCAAGTGTGACATAAACCACACGTACAACATGATCGAACTCCTAGTGAACACTCCTGTAGGATACGTGCAACAATAGGATGCCGACCGCAGGGTCTCTGCTACAATCATAGGTACAATGGTATGACCCTCTCTAAGAGCTCTCACAGGCATGATGACACCTATGTCTATCTCATCCATATATCATGGAATATAGACATACGACAGTACTCACAACAACAGTACATCGACCCTGGCCAAAGACCAATGGTCCTCCGGTGCGGTGAAATCCCCGAAATGTCGTGAGTAGCTAACCTCCGAGCCAAATCTGTCGTACAGAAAATGCTGGGATATCACGTGGCTATATGTCACCAGTCTTTGCTACTACTGCCGCAAATCCTATGAGAGTCATGAATCGTCTACTCATGTCTCCCAAAGCTAGATGCACGCAAGGTCTGTCTAAAGGCAGCATCGTCAAACGTGTATATTCCTCCAGAGTAGGAGTCAACTCATGGGTGCCGGATAGGAATACACCGCCTTATCTGGTAGCTAAATGCTCAAGCATCTGTCTACAAATTCCTCGCGGAACCTAAAAGGCAATAAAGTCATGGTATCTTAACAATGATCTACTGATACCCCGTGTTTGGTGGTGACATGCTATCATACCACGATCACATACCCAATACCACCAATCGACGGTGGGGTATGATCTATACTGACTAACTCGTCAAGAAGAAATCTCTGCGGTAGTGTCATAAGACCATCCAGGTCAATGCCAATATATCTCGGACGTACATACATATGCATAACATGATACATGCATAACAGATAATGGATGGCAATATGATATAGGGAATGAAAAAACGGTGCATACATTCCTAAGTATATCATCATCTAATACATCAGCTCTATACAGCTACAAATACAGGAAAATGGGGCACAGCCACCCTACTACTAACAGAGGCCTATCAAAAGATATAGCGATAATGGGGAACAACCACCCAATATCTAAACAGAGGCCTATCAAAAGATATAACGAGAATATACATTAGAAGAAAACCAGGGTCTCGATGTCTACGTCCTCAATCCTGACCACCTGATGTAACTCCTCCTGAGTCACTGGATCTCTATCAACAGGGATATCAAGCCTATAAAGAGGAGGATCTATACCAGCAAAACCAAATGGGTCGTCTGAGGGGCCAGCGCCTGAACTGGAAGGAACAAATGAATCCACCTCTGCTGGATCTCTGCCCAAATGCCGGATAAATATATGTGCCTGATCCAACTGCCGGGTCAAGCTATCAATCTGGGTCATATGAGTCGGAGCTCGGACAGAAGCTACCCAATCCGTCATCATCAAGGATCCTGGAACCATATCCCCCATAAACTGTGTGCCGCGGGACTGGGCTTCAATAGTGCAAGGGGACCACCACCGCTGGAACGTCTTCTGAGTACATGAACTCTCTGATAATGCAAAACTTTTAACCCCCAACAATGGGATATCAGTGATGGGTGACTGTGATACGGGCCAATGACGCCTAACAGGAGGCAAGATCGGTATATGGATCTCCCTTATGGTGCTCCTAATAGCACGCTCTTCTAAATAGAGCTTCCAGCCTCCATCTGTGAAGAGAGGAACTCTCCTGGTGGAAATCAAATACTCGACTCCAATCGGGTGTCCATTCTCAAAGCCGATGGTCAAATGTTCCCCTGAATAGGGAATCAATGTAATGGTACCACCGTCAAGAACTCCAACAAGATACGACAAAGAGTGAATCCCTCACCACTGTGGACCTCCCAAGAAAATAGTTAGGTACCATCGTTGTCCTCGTGGATAGGTATCTAAACCTAACACACTCACAGGATGCAAACATGGGAGCCTCTTGTAGGCCCAAAACTGCCAACATAATGTCAAAACATCTGCTATCAGTAAACACTCTTAACCTATGAATGGGAAAAGACAAGAAAAATACTCACCAGCAGAAATGGGTAAAATCCTAGCCAAGCCTCGGTCAAACCCTGTGAGCGCATGCACATGCCCCGAAGGAAATAGGCAAAGGTGTAAGAGCCCCAATCCTATTCTCCAATATGGTCCACATCACGTGCGGCCCTGATCAAAGCAAAGGATACCGTAGAAGAGTTATCTGCTATGAAGCAGCCTCAAATGATCATCAGGAACAATCGCCGCAGAACGCGATCCCTGATTCTGACATCATCAGGCATGGGCTCACTCAAAAGCCCACTCATAGCATCTACGCTCAAAGGACTTGAACGGATAGTCCTAACTTTGAGCGCCTCCGCTGGAACTCCTAATAAAGATCGGACGGCAGTAGGGGTAATATTCGCCATGCAAGGCACTGGCTCCCCTCCAAACTCCATACCTGTGAAACCATCGCTCAGATAATGCCCTGAGGTAACCCCAGGGACAACGATGGGGAAGGATAGAGAAGAATGCCCCAAATCCCCACTCATGCACTACTGCTCTATAGTCAGGATGAAGTGCCTGGTACATGGAGTGAATACTAAACCAGTTCCCTCGAGGCTGTGTAAAACCAGGAACCTGCATGAAATGTAGATCAAAATCAAAACCCTTTAATCCTCATCAATAGGAAAGAAGGAAGATCAAATTCTAACGTCATACCTCGTTAGCATGCAAGTACATCGATGGATGTCTGCTCAAATCACCCAGCAACTCTGGGTTTGCCACCTGAATGCTCGGGAGCTCTCTACGAGGGACATGTGCAGCAGGAGCGGGATCCTCAATCTGAATATCCGCCTCCTCGTCCTCAACGTCTGGCACATCTACCCGGACCGGACGAATCACGGCCTCCACCAACCGATGAGGCTATCTGACAGAACGAGGACGAGGCACTTCGAAAGCCCTCCGTCGTACGCCAGAAGTAGTCTTATAGGAACTACTCGGCTTATCCGGATCCATAATATCTGGACAACAAGTCTCCAAATCACCTCAGAAAGGGTGTGGTATTTCCTTACCTGGAGCTTTTTAAAAATGCATTTATGACTATATGCATGCATGCATTTACTTTAACATATAATAGAGTTAAAATGCATGACTACCCAATGCCTACATTTGGAAAATTTTTGCTATAGTCCCCTTTGAAAATAGGATTATCCACATGCACATAGGCATGTCTAGGTGGCCATTCAGTAGCACACCTGCCCCAAAGTCATATACATAATATATGCATTAAAAATTAAAATCATCGTGCATAAGGCCAACCTCAATACTAGGAGTACTTTGCCTTGCTACCTTGTGCTCATTGGACCTCAAATAGGACAAAAAATAGCAGAAAAGGGTGCCAATTTGACTGTCTGAATAGTCAAATTTTTTCGAATCATTATGTTCAACATTGTTTAATACTAACATTTACTATGTTGAATATTTTTTATCAAGTCATTTGTGCATACATAATCACTACTATGTGTTTAGATGCATTTCGTGCGATAACTCACAATCCAACGGATAGAAACTGGAAAAAAAATACATGCATACATTACCAGGATAGTGTAGAACACTTGTACTTGTGGATGAATTTTGCGTAAAATAGCCTTAACTCAAAGCAGATCCAAGGAGGCTCACGGATTTCTCTTTGTGCGCAAAGCTGAAAATGACTTGTGAGACCAACCTGCTGGATTTTATCATCCACGGTTGGCCGCAAGCTCACCTCAAGGACTACAAGAAGTGCACCTCGTGGCACTCTCCTATGTGGGCCCCACCCTCCAAATTTCGGTCCAGTTTGAGTTGCAAATGAGTTCTTACAGACTAGAAAGGTCAAATCAGGAATAAAAATGCCACGCGATTGAGCAAAACAACATACAATCCTGGTCTTCTCAGATGAGACTTTGAATCTGTACATCACTCATTGGTAGTTACCTGAACACAAGGTATACCCTATCGATGACCTCAGTTGTCACGAATCGCATACGGTAATACCTTATATAGGTCCAATGCCGTCGACTCCAGGTCATTACCCTACGTGAGTCCCCAATGGGGGTTACAATGTATATCCCCGGCGGGGGTTACAACGCATGCTCATCCGTTGGCACACCTATCAATGAAGGTCAAGCAACCTTAATGTTATCTCAATCGATAACGATTAAACCTATCAGAGCTCTAGAGCTATTTGAGGATTTCATGCTCGATTACTTCATATTCCCCCAGCGGATCCCCGGCAGGGGTCACAACGTAATGTTTCGTTGATTCACACGTCAACGAAGGTCAAGCAACCTTGACGATCTACTCACAGAGTCTCAGTCGTTGATTCACACGTCAGCGAAGGTCAAGCAGCCTTGACAGTATATCCTACAGGATTTTCCAGCCATTGATTCATATGTCGGTGAGGTACACATCAACAAAGGTCAGGCATCCCTGACAGCATTTGTTTTTGGCAGTAAATCCAACAGAATCTTGATATATCCTGGCAATACCAACCAGGAAAGGTCAATGTTATCACAGAGGATAGATGACGGAATATGTTATACACATCCTCAAACAGATCAAGCTTTATCCACACAAATATCTTGCACATAAGAGGTACCTCTTCGGGATCAAGTCGTTATCAAGAACACAAGAATTTGGTGATAACTCCAACATCAACATCCTAATAGATTCAGCTTACACATCAAATCTGGTCAACATTGCAAATCCCCAGTTGTAGCAACAAGGATCCAGCAATCATCCCCAGCATGTTGGGCTACAACCCCGTACACATGCCTCATACATTTGCATCATTTTGCTACCCATAATACCACTTTTGTCTTGTTACGTTTCAAGTGTCTAGGATTCTTTATCCTACCCATGCATCGCCATGCATGAGTATGATAAAGAGGGGCATCTCAGTAGACACTCAAAATTTTCTCAGTACTCATCACCACTAACATTGCAGGAGGACAGATTCGTCTTTTGAGAGGGAACCCTGAAAGATAATCTAAATCCATACCGGATACTACCGGAAGTTCAGCATCAACTCCAGATCACACTCTGGGAGTAACAGTTCCAACCTCGGATGTAACCCCGAGGCATGCAGATCCAATACCGGAACACACACCGGAAAAGACCGATTAATCTCGGAGATAACTTCGAGGTTTCCAGTCTCAGTCCCAACAATGGGAATAGCCACCAACCTTGGTGATAACCCCAAGGGATGCAGTTTCGATGATATCCCCGAAAATGCTTATTTCAAATGCGACCAGCTTTAATCTCGACGCTCACAATGAGATACACTGCACCAACCCAGCAATAACATCAGAAAGATAGGCACACCTCAAAGGTGACAATGAGGACCTTCAACAATTGCGTAGAAGTCCCGTCTCAAATGAAGTCTAAAGCAACGCCTCGCTTCATCGCCTTAATCCAAATGATAACAACGGTGAGGGGGCAACATCGTCATCTCGTCAACACGATGCCACGTCACGTCTCTACGCAACAATGGCCCACAAGACTAACCAATCCCGAGTGACTAGTATGCGGGGTAACGGATGAAAGTTGAAGCTTGAAGACCGGAGGGCATCGTCCCATCTTCAATGACTTCGTACAAACTCTAATCCCATGCCATCGTACAAATCTTGACAACAGCGGTTCGAAATAGGTCCTGTATACCTCAAACGGATGCCCGGATTGCACTTCTAAAAGTTCGAGTAGACATTACAGTACCTGAGTGCACGTACTTCAAGACGACCCAACCTGAAAAAACCCGGGCCCACTCTGGTTGCCTCTGGTACACCTGCGGCTAAAATGCCTATAAATAGAGGGCTTGGGCTGCCCATTTTGCAAGAGAAAAAGTCGAGGAAGCCCTGCCCAATTTGCTCTGCACTCACCCCACACAGTGTACTTTCCCCTTTTAAACACCTATGAGCTCATATATAGCCCTTTTGTACCTACAAAAGTTAGTGTTTACCCACTCTAAAGATATAGAAGTCTTCTTTAGCAGTCAGCTGTAAGCCTTCTAACACACTTTAGAGTCTTTTTCTTCATCTTTGCACACATCCTTCTACACGTTGAGAGTCGTGTTACTTGCTTTTGCCCGGACTTCGGTCCGTGGTTTCATTTCAGTCTGTCTATATATATATATATATATATATATATATATATATATATATATATATATATATATTGACTAACATTATAGAGTTATGCCTCGATTGAGCCTGCACTTTGGCCCGAGCGCTTATTTGCTTTAATATATATATATATATATATATATATATATATATATATATATATAGAGGCAAGTTTAGTCAAAACTCATCGAATAAAGTTTATACGCTAATATATATAAATGTGTGTCAAACTTTGTTCGATGAGCCTGAACTTTTATGCAGTGCGTTTGCTATATATATATATATATATATATATATATATATACATTTATATATATTAATCGTGTGTCGAAACTCGCATCGATGAGCTTGATTTTACATCCTAATGCTTTATTCATATATATATATATATATATATATATATATATATATATATATATATATCGAACTTATATTATATGAGCCCAGATTTTACATCCGATTTGTTTATTAGCTTTTATATATAAATATAAATATATATATATATATATATATATATATATATATATATATATATATATATATATATATATATACTTATATATATAACTGTGGTAGAACTTTGTTCGATGAGCCAGATTTTACATCCGGCTTATTCGCTATATATATATATATATATATATATATATATATATATATATATATATATATATATATATATAACTGTGGTCGAACTCGCATTCGATGAGCCCGATTTTACATCTCGTGCGTTCTATCGCTTTTATATATATATATATATATATATATATATATATATATATATATATTCTCGCCCCGCCTCGAGTTTTCTTACGTGGCGCTTGATCGCTTCTGCCTTTATTTACATTTTGTCCCGCTTGAGTTTCCTTCGTATGCGGTTGGTCGTATTTATAACTTTATTTACGTTTTGTCACTTTGGAGTTTCCTCCGTGGCGATTGATAGCTTTTTACAACTTTATTTACTTTTTAGATCCCCTGTGGAGGTGCTTCTTGGTTGGTGATACATCATATATATATATATATATATATATATATATATATATATTTATATATATATACCTTTTATATATATACGCTTTCATTTCATACAAATTGTGGTATCTTGTGCGCCTAGGAATCATGTGATCACAGATTCAACCTATTGAATCTAGATTCGGTTCCCGTGATGGACATTTTCAGCTGCAAGCAGCTTGTAAATTATTCTACGGTGTCTGAATTTCCTCAGATGGTTTCCATACCCATGAGGAAGTCGACATTATTTTGTACATTTTTTTCGTACGGATGCCTCTCATCTGTCAAATAAAATCAATCAAGATGAACACTTAATAAAATGGGAGTGTAAAAGGTCTCAAGTACTATTGATCATCAGGGTTTGAAAAACCTTTTTCTAAAACATCATTACTATATCTTGCTAAAAACTGAATTTTTTACATAAATTCAAACCCTGCGGATATAGGTTCGAACGAGGCCTCGCACTACTTCCAAATAACTGCACATTGACCTACACACACACATTCAGATAATAGTTTCTTGAAAAGAGGCGGTCATCGTGGTAACACGGATGTCTGGGTGCCTAACACCTTCCCCCAAGATAACCAAGTCCCCTGACCCTAATGAATCTCGGTTTCATTTCGAATTCGCTTTAGTAGTGTCACATCATTGGGTCAATGTGCAAACCTTTTCTCGGTTGTGTTGGTACAACCATTTAAAAAACCAACTGGCAACTCTTAACAGTCCATCGTCGACATTATACATGTCGGACCTTTTTAACTTGTTTTTTCAAACAAATCTCACCCAAAATGAGAACACCAAAGAACAAGTAACGGAAAGGAACATCCAAAAATCCCAACGTCGACAGGCCCCACATGTGGCCCCACCTTTATTGTATTAAATAATTTTCTTCCGATTATTTTGAAAAATGAATAAATGGGGGTTCATAAAATAAGCAAAATTTACATCAAATACTTCATAAAAATTCCCTCAATATTTTAACAACATTTTCATTTTTATATTTTTGAATTTTTGAAGTTTGACTTTTTCCAAAAAAGTCAACTGTTTACTTTTTGACCTAAAAGTCAACCCCGTAAAATTTTGTGTTTATAGTCTATTCTCACTAATTTCATCATTCCGGGCTCAAATATCACGTCCGCGTCTCCAAATTCAACTCTGAACTCAAATTCGATTTTTAATAACATTTATTCATTATTATTATAACTCAGAATATTAACAAACAGATCGTTCCCAGGAAAGAGGGAGCTTTCCAATAAGGATTTCTCCCTATTGGCGCGCAATTAGGTGACCAAACCTCTCCTCGACAGAACTTTCTAGATATTGTTAAATATGCATATAATAATATGAATAACTCGTTATCTCAATTATTGATTTAATAATATAAAATATTAACAATAATTGAATCAAATAACGTGAGATACTATGCAGCAATTACTGTAACAATAATTAAATAAAACTGAGTTCTTCTCACATAAGCATCAATAATCAAAGATACTGTACAATACCGTATGCTACTATGCAACCACGCGTATTACTATACTTTTATCACCGATTATTTTATAACAACTTGTTTACTTTAAAAAAATTTCACATATCACCCTTAACTTTAACCTTTTATCAATTTAACCATTTACTAAATAGAATGATTATAAGAAAATTGAATACTTTCATTTCATAAAATTCGGAGTCTCACAAGAATACCTTGCTTTCTTTTCGGATTTTACCTTCCCGGTTATCTCCTCTGTATCATGATTTTCCCATTGTTCATCTCCTGTATTTCAAATATCATTCTAGAATATATCTTCAAAACAAAGGTTAATTGACATATCACAATTTGTCAACTTATCAAGTAAATATTTTAGCTTAGGTAAGTCACATACTAGTGAAGTATATTACTCGTCTCTCCCCTCCTAGTTCTAGACTCATATCTCCCCCAGCGACCATATCCCTAAGCTCTGATACCATTTATGACGCCCCCAAAATAGGTCCACACGACCCATTCTGAGTCGCCAGATATCACACTACAGAAATCAAATACAAACTTCATTTATATAACTGTTGAACTGTCGTGCAGAGTACAACAACACATAAGGTGTGAATTTTAATACAAATATATGTAATTCTCATGGTGCCTCGATCACAACGCACCTTATAATGGTACTTTACATAAAAGTACAATCAATAACTATTTTAGAAATTAAAATATTTGGAAAATGCTCAAGGAAACCTTCGTACATGGGAGGCCATGCATTTAAGTTATGATAGATATCATATGACTCGAGAATTATCCTTGGTTGACACAATAGTCCCCAAAGAAAAACGAGAAGATTACTGTCATATTCTTTCCAATGGTGAGTCTTCTCTTGACATATAATTATCTTCATTGTCTCCAATTGAGAATTATATTTCAACCAAACTCCAAAATTATATAGGTAGTGCTCAGAGATATAATCAACAAGTGTATGTGTGTTGCCTCTTTTATAGTTCTTATAAAAGAGCTCTAACTCATGCAAGTATACACGGGTCAACAAGTAATATAGAGTAAGTAAAGTATCGATCCCACAGAGAAAGTTGTTAACTTTAGACTACTATGCATTAATTAACTCACTATATTTATATGCTAAGACTATGGACTTAATTGTTGATTTAAACTAATTATGATTACCAACTAAAAATAAGAGTATAAATGGACTAAATATAATGTGGAAACAATGGGATCCTAACTTCATTCAATATCTCATTCAATCGCCATATGTCATGCAAGAAGTGTTCACATATCACAGGATAATAGCCAAGGGCATAAAGGCGAGTTATAACCATTTTCCAATGCACTATAACCAACTCAAATATCATTTACAGATGTTAGAATCTATGTAATCACCAATACCATCACAATTACCATATTCCTATGCGCAATTGCAATCTTATTGATTTTAAGCACAACCCTTATTATTGCTCATACGGCAAAACAGTATATTCCTATCTGTTTCACAAAATATGTAATCCCCATATTCGCATGCTATCGTGATTTCATCCATATTCATTTGTTCATTTCCAATTCCATACAAATATTAACATAAAGATTATCAGTCATTCATACATACAAACCAACTATGATAGATAATCCATATGATATGCAAAACAAATCTAACATTTAGATGTGCAACCGTATTGCATATTAAAATCCGTTAGGATCCCATAATGGAGTTTAGTTCATGACTGAACCAAAAGCCATTATGGGATCAAGGCTAAACATGATCAATAAACAAACGAATGGAAGAAAGTTAGAATGATCAAACCCAATTGTTGAATAGAAACCAATGATTAACTATTGAATCCACAAAGAACTCCCATAAACAATAATCAATATCCACGATGACAGAGATCTCCAAGAAGAAGTAGAGAAAAATAGACGTTATGGCTTTCTGCTACATTGGAATCTCTCCCAAGGTGTAAACCCTAGTTTCTACTATGAAAGTTACGTAATAAAAGTCTCCTCTCTGACACACGTCAAAATCGTTTTATCCCCCATTAAACATCATTAAGTTGAGAAATAAAAATAAAACAAATTACAACATCAGCATCGCACGCGTGGCTGCTGGCGTCCACGTATATCTGTCTCGTGGTCATGAGACTTGCGAGAAGCTCGAGTTCCCCAGACGTCTTTTTCGTGCGGTCACACAAGATCCGACTTCATGCGGCGCCATGGTCATTCCTCGTGGGCGCCCATCCCTTGCCTCGCAGGCGCTTGACTTGCAGAAGGTTCCCATGTAAAGCTTTGTACTCGCACGGGCGCGCGAGTCTGCCTTTGTACTTCCGCGCGGCCTGTGTCCTACAATTCCTGAGTCTAGTTTCCCGCTTGTTGCTGCTACTACTTGCTTTAATCCTCATGCTTGCTTGATTTCCATGCCTCATTGTACCCCCATGCCATGCACATCCTTGCCTTTCAACTAGCCTTCACGCATCCGCTCACCGATACCTCGAATTCCACCAAAATGAAGCCGATTTCTGTACTTGTTCACCAAAAGGAGTTTTAAGTATATGCAATGCAAAATAACGTGAAATACAACTAAAACAAAATGAAATGTACTCGAGGTAGGCAAAATTTGAATGGATTAATATACAATAAGTGAGTAAAAATATCACTTATCAAATACCCCCAAACTTAAACTATTGTTTGCCCTCAAGCAATGCATATAAATGAACACTGAAAATGTAACTACTCTATGATGCAAACTAGTCTCACATAATCTTAGCCATAACAGAATTTTAGCCCAAATTACCTCAGTGAACTATCCAGATTCCAGAACATAGTTTCAAACAAAACCATAGACAGAACATCATACACTCAGATAATTCATGACTGCCATAGAGATGATGTGTGTGTGTGTGTTGTTCACAGAAACTTGATCCAAGCAAAGATTATATATCCTACACTGCTCCAAATAGAAAATTATAGTCTAAATCAAGATTCATGTATATTCATGCAACATAGACTGTTTAAACATATCACTACAAACTAAGGCTCAACAATAGGTTTATTGCTTTATTGCTACTCACGAGGGCAATTTTGCACTTTCCCACGGTGTTTATTGCTATTATATTTTTTTACATGACTGTGCAATGTCTTAATCCATTAAGCACACTGCTACCCCTTAGCGAATTTTCAACCAACGACTCCCAGACCATGAAAGACCTTAGGGCGCTAGGTGTAGAGACAATCCCCTCGGGCGTACTTACTCAAGTAGCTAGGGCCCCGAATTAAGAGTAGTCACGTTACTGCTATTCTATTTTTTTTTATACACAGCATTCCCATGTTTCCCCAAAAGTTGCACTTCAATGACTTACAGTCTACAACATTTTCCTCATGTTTCTCTTTTTAAAACTACATGTTCTATTGATCAATGCAAGACACACATCTTAGACTTACAAGTGAATGTGAACACAATTAGGCAAACCGAAAGCATATAAACAAAGAACATGAATCGCATTGTAAAAACATTATATCCAAGTTGTGTTATGCAACATATTCTGAAATCGTTCACAATTCACTATCATCATTGGCTTAGGCAAAAATTTCTATTTATATGCAAGAGTTTATGTGAGACATTAAACTAAACATACTATCAATGAATAAACAAATAAAAATTTTATGCTAAAATTTAACTAACACATATTCATGCAAAATTAAACTAAACATGCTAAAATAAAATGCAACTAAACTACTATGCAAGTACACCAATACCCCCAAACTTAAAATGTTCAATGTCCGCATTGAATGAAGGTAAAGGGTACGAGAAAAACTCCCCTATTGATCGACATGACCACCCTCCTCGGGTGGTGAATCTGGTGGTGGATATGGCACGGCGGTCCCAATCTGGGGCCATTCAAGCATGGTTCCTTGCTGTGAGAATGCTTTAGCCAAAGCCCTGGTGAGTCCCGTAGCAAAAGTTCCAAGATTGTCATACAATGCGTCGACTTTGCGCTCCAACCTTCAGAGGTGTCGATCGCTAGAGACAGGCTGCTCACGGGTAGATGGACCTGCTTCATCAGGCTGTGGGGGTGGCTGGGTTGGCGTGGAAACGGTGGGTCGAGAATGAATTCGCGTCTGCGCGGATGTGGCTCGCCACCTGCCCAGTCCTCAAATTTGGTAATTATGGAGTACGTGATATCTTGGCTTGGATACTGTATTTGCTCATTGCCCCAACTAACCCCTTGTTGTGCACATAACATGGCTATCACTGAAGCGTGTGGGATGCTGCCAGTGGTAATTCCCTTCAGATACTTGACAATGTTTTGATGGATCAAATACCCGACGTCAATATATTCGCCAGTGATGATGCCCCACAGAATTATGGCTCTCTCTGCTGTGATTTCATGTTGATGCTATGAGGGCAATAATTTAGCGCAAATGAAAAGATTCCATGCCTTGGTGTACCGATTCAGTGCGGCTGCTGGAAAAATTGTGAGGTTGAGTCGTACCGACTTTGTAAGTCCATCGAGATCCGGGAATGCACAATTCTGCGATGACCTGCTCCAAGTCTGTTTCCTGATGAGCTCCCGTGATCCAATTGGCGCGCCCTATTTGGTGGTCTAAATGGAGCCTCATCACGTTTATAATGGCGAGGGTTGGTAGTTTACCTCTACAATGAACCATAGAGGTATCGTTCATGGTGGCTTTGGCATTAGCATAGAACTCTCGAACTATGCTCATGGGAATCGGCCATAGCTACAAAGTAGCTAGTCCAAATTGACCTCGTCATGTGAATCATGGCACATAGTTCCCCATCTTGACCTTCTGGCCTAAATCCTCTTTCCTTGATGAATGTCTTCGCGACAATGCGATAGTACTCCTGCTGGGCCTCCAAACACAGAAATTTGCTATGATCGACAATATCCTCCTCATGACCGTCGGAGGAAGATGAAGAGGATGAAGATGCCCTTATTCTTTTTGGACCCATTGGAGATAGAGATCGCAAATGAATTTACTGAAGGAACGAATGTATTTGCAAACTGATGAAATTCACTCTTGCTTGTGCTATCCCAATAGAGAGCCCTAGCTTTATATTATGAAGGAGATGGGGATGAGCACGGAATCATGGAGGAAATCGTGGAGATTTGCGGGAGAGAAATACGCCTCAATCTGTAACTGATAGAGAGATAATGACGTGAGTTGGGGAGAGTGAGAGATTTCCACTTCTGTTAGTATCGCACATAAGAGTCCAACTGATTCCAATTTCTATTTTGAACTATTTTTATCCAAATGGACTGACGCCTTGCCATGTATGCATTGTGATGATAAGCTTCCTCATGGCGCAGGCACGAGACTTGCAGAAAGGCTCGTGGATTAAAGGGCTTTGCACGAAGCCGCCGCGATTAATATCGCTTGTAGCGCGTGGTCGCAAACCCCAATTACTGCCATTCTGCTTTGATCTCACTCTTCCATCGGTGATGCTCTCTAATTATTGTACCTGAACAGATATTAATTCACATGAATAAGATATATAATAGTGGTGGCGTTATGCAAAATTAATATCATGCATATACACTCACTTATCCCATAACTTGTTATCACTGAATTTGAACTACTAACTAAAATAATCAAAAGGAAATAACGACAATAATTGAATTCTTGGGTGAAGAATTGATGGGTTGCCTCCCATCCAGTGCTAAGTTATAGTCAATTAGCTTGACTCTTTTCTTGACACCGCTATCCAATTCCTCTACGATAAGATAATAACCCTCCATCCATTAGAACCATTATGTGCTTTGGTAGGTTCCCCATCACGAGAGTCTGTGAATTTAAGTCACCTAGCATATTTTCTATACATGATGTCCCTAGTTTAATTGTAATTCCAGGTGCTTCTCCCGTTGTATTTGTGAATAGATTTTTGCATTGAGGCATGAAGGATACAATGGGATTTCCTTCTTCTATTATCTCTTCCTCAGCCCACCATGGTTTATAAGATGCCTCATAATCGCAGAAATTATTGCTTTGGATGTGACTACCTAGGGGACATGGGTGTTCAAATTTCACATAATTTTTCAACTCTAACTGATAAGGCACTTGGGGTATAATACAAGTTGGCTCATGCTTTTTATTTTCCATACCACCAGTTGTCTCCTCAATGTCCACTCCTTTAAGTTCATCTAGTGGCATGTGCACTTCCGGCTCTCTATCGATTTCATCATCCATGTCATAGCACCAATTATTTGGAGGGCGATTGTTCAAGGCTTCGAACATTTGATCCATATGATTCTGAAGCTTTTTAATTGACCTCTCTTGCTCAATCATCTTCTCCTCAATTGATGCTACAAATTTTAACCTCAAATCCTCCAATCTTGAATCATCTTGTTCACTTTTGAAATCCATGTATTGAGGACCATCCATTGATGAACTAATGAGTTGTTCCACCTTTTTGTTAAGATTTTGGCTTGATAACTCCTGACTCATCATCATCTCCTCATGGTCGGCTATGCTTTTTGACATGAATTCCTTCAACTCTGAATTTTCTTCTTGTTGCACTGGAGGTGGATATGAGAAATCTGGTGGATATGTTTGACTTGAGATGCAACATTGATCTTGATAGTTATAACTCCATTCATAATCTGGGTGATACCCCCAACCTTGCTAATAATCAGGATAACCATCGTTGTTGAAGAAATCACCCCCAAACTGCACTTGTCCAACCTTGATGTTGCACTGATAACTCGGATGCTCGCCAAAGACAAGATATTCACATGTAATCGCTATCTCGAGTAGGTTGCTCTGCAAGAACATCCAACCTCTCCGAAAGTTTTTCAATTTGTCCTGACAACGTAGAAAATACATTGAGTCCCTCAGTGCTTATGTCCCTTGGATGAGTCCTATTTGCAAAAGGCCATTGATAAACAAAATCACCCATTGTACCTAAAATTCCAATAAAACAAAAAATAAAAATGAGAAACGATCAGATTTGTCTAAGTCATACAATACACCTTTAAACTAATGATAATTATATAAATTAACACCTTTCCCCGGCAACGGCGCTAAAAACTTGTTACCTCTTTTATAGTTCTTATAAAAGAGCTCTAACTCATGCAAGTATACACGGGTCAACAAGTAATACAGAGTAAGTAAAGTATCGATCCCACAAAGAAAGTTGTTAACTTTAGACTACTATGCATTAATTAACTCACTATATTTATATGCTAAGACTATGAACTTAATTGTTGATTTAAACTAATTATGATTACCAACTAAAAATAAGAGTATAAATGGACTAAATATAATGTGGAAACTATGGGATCCTAACTTCATTCAATATCTCATTCAATCGCCATATGTCATGCAAGAATTGTTCACATATCACAGGATAATAGCCAAGGGCATAAAGGCGAGTTATAACCATTTTCCAATGCACTATAACCAACTCACATATCATTTACATATGTTAGAATCTATGTAATCACCAATACCATCACAATTACCATATTCCTATGCGCAATTGCAATCTTATTGATTTTAAGCACAACCCTTATTATTGCTCATACGGATAAACTGTAAGACCCCGAAATTTTTAAATAAAAAGGAATTTTCTTTATTTATTATTTTGAAATAGTAAGGGTTGATTTGATAGTTAAGGGTTAAATACGCAAATATTTCAAAATAAGCAAGTGGTTATAAAATATTCATTATCGTCGGGAATATTCGTTTGGTCGTGGAATATTAAATGCTTCTGTCGAGAATATTCGTATTTACTGCGCCAAGCAGACCATGTAAAATTCCCATAACTAAAGCGATTGGATGAAGAAAACGACAAATATAAGTTGTTTTTAAATAACTTGGCGTAGTTATTCAAGATTATCTTGTTGGAATACCCGTATGGTTAAAAACACACTAATACGCGTTGTTGAACAAGAATAACACCAGTATTGCACCAATTATTGATTCTTACGTGAAGGCACTACTCAATAATGGTTACGATAATTATTGCTCAATATTTTATTGAGTTAATAATTCTTTGCGTTGATATTTTATATTCTTGTTGTTTGATAATTGTCATTACACAATTATTTTCATTATCGAAGCAATAATTCATATTATCCTAATAATATTATTAGATAATATTATTGGCAATGTCTAGAAAGTTCGCTCTAAGGAGAGGTTTGGTCACCTAATTGCGCGCTAGATAAGAAGAAATTCTTATTGAAAGCCCCTCTTTCTGAACCGCACGGTTGTCGATATTGTGATTACGTAATATTATTTGTGAATAATTAATTATTGATTTATATGATGAGGAAAATATTGATTTTATGTGGATATAGATGGAGAAAATTTTTAAAATGACAATTGTTGAAAATTAATATTTTATCTTTTTCTCGATAAAATAATTCATTTTAAATATATTATTTTAATAATATATTAATCTGTGATATTTTTACAACGAATGTGGGATATATGAGTATACGAGGAGGAAGAGTATTTTTGTTGCAATAAATGTTTAAAACATGTTAAACATGTCGGTGGACCCCATTTATTGACTGAAATTTGATTATAGCCTGTAAAATTGCCCGTTTGTGGATTTCGGTCAATTTCTATTTGGAATTTGGAAAAACTTTCTTCTGCAAAGTTGTAGAGAATTGAATTTCCTATAAAAACTCGCAAGATTCGAATTTTCTGATGAAAGGACTATTTATTATGAATTATTGAAGTTCAGAAGCTCCGAAATAATTAATTTTTGGAAGTTTAAAATAATTTAAATTACAAAAACGTTTTTCTTACTTTTTGAGAGGTGGGCTACATGTGTGGCTGATGGTTGAGTGTGCGTATGAGGATTTTGAAAAAAATATAATAATATTTAATAAATTTTCTGCTTTGGTGTTCTAAGCAATTTCCTATAAATAGGGTGCTTAGGTTAGAATTGAAAATCACACCAGAAACTGAAGTTTTCTCTCTCTATATTATTGAGCGTATTCTTGTGAGTATTTTGAGTATACTTTGAGTATTGCTAGACGGTGCAAGTTCCCTTCAGCACTATACCCGGTATTCTAGCTAGAAGTACTGATCTTTCGAGGTAAGGAATATTATTTTTTCGTAATGATATTATTTCTTCAATATCATTATAATTGAAATGTTGATCTGAAGTTTTATCAAATTTGGAACTTTTTCATGTCGGAGTTACTATTCATGGGTTACTATTCATGAGTTACTATTCACGAAGTTACTATTCACGAGTTACTATTCACGAGTTACTATTCACGAGTACTATTCATGAAGCGTGAAGATGTTTTGTGGAATTTATATCTTTTGGTGTCGAGTTACTATTCACGTATCTGACTATTCACGATATCTGACACTATTCACGTATACGGTACTATTCAATAGAAAAATAAAATTTCTTCTTTTCGTCCAAAACATCTATTCGGATACTAACTCGATTGTATCCATGTTTTGATCATTCTTGAATTTTACACCACTATGATTATTTTTGAGGTATTTTTTGGACGTGGATAAAACCAAGTATGAATCCTTAATCCTTAATCCTTGTCATTTTGTTTCACTGGATTCGTTTCTTTAAAAAAAATATTTTTCATCATCCTCAGTCTTAAATGATGATATTATGGAATATCTTTGGCCTGTAGTGCAAAGATGAATGATTTCTTAAGAATATCTTTGGCTCAGTAGTGCAAAGATGAATGATTTCTGAAGAATATCTTTGGCCCGTAGTGCAAAGATGAACATGTGTTTAAATGAACATGACCAACTAATGAATATCTTTGGCCTGTAGTGCAAAGATGAATATTTGATTCCAGATGTATATTGATTGATGTTACAGGGATACAAGATAGACGATGAACTTTTAAATTCATACATAGAAGATAGTAGTTTGCATTCTCTACTTAACTCTTCTAATGAATTATTATTTCATTGCGAATATTGATTTAAAATTTGTTGTCTATTGTATTCTATTAGATTTTTCCTGTTGAAGACTAACGATAATTTGTTGTATATTATCTTAGTCATAATATTCTTTATTGAGCTAGTTGAGCTCACCCTTTTCCTTTTTGTTCCATTTTTCTCGGGAGGCTAGAATATAAGCGAGTACAAGCCGGGGTATGGAATGAAGGTTTTAGAAAGGATTGTTTAGTAGTCCTCACCATTTTTGTAAAATAATGTATCATTAAATGTGATGAGGATTTATTTGAGTATAGATATTGTCTAAAAGATAATATTTGTATTCAAACTCACAGTTTTACTGTTGAAATAATAAAGTTGTAGTTGTTTCTGTACCATGTATTGATAACTCAGAATAGGTGATGTATACCTATTTTGGGGGCGTCACAAAAACAGTATATTCCTATCTGTTTCACAAAATATGCAATCCCCATATTCGCATGCTATCATGATTTCATCCATATTCATATGTTCATTTCCAATTCCATACAAATACTAACATAAAAATTATCAGTCATTCATACATACAAACCAACCATGGTAGATAATCCATATGATATGCAAAACAAATCTAACATTTAGATGTGCAACCATATTGCATATTAAAATCTGTTAGGATCCCATAATGGAGTTTAGTTCATGACTGAACCAAAAGCCATTATGGGATCGAGGCTAAACATGATCGATAAACAAACGAATGGAAGAAAGTTAGAATGATCAAACCCAATTGTTGAATAGAAACCAATGATTAACTATTGAATCCACAAAGAACTCCCATAAACAATAATCAATATCCACGATGACAGAGATCTCCAAGAAGAAGTAGAGAAAAATAGACGTTATGGCTTTTTGCTACATTGGAATCTCTCCCAAGGTGTAAACCCTAGTTTCTACTATGAAAGTTACGTAATAAAAGTATCCTCTCTGACACACGTCAGAATCGTTTTATCCCCCATTACACATCATTAAGTTGAGAAATAAAAATAAAACAAATTACAGCATCAGCATCGCACGCGGCCGCGCGCGTCCCTGGTGTATCTGTCTCGCGGCCACGAGACTTGCAGTAAGCTCAGTTCCCCCAGAAGTCATCTCACACGGTCGCACGCGTCTGCCTCGCGGGCGCGCATCCCTTGCCTCGCGGGCGCTTGACTTGCAGAAGGTTCCCATGTAAAGCTTTGTACTTTCGGGTGGCAGCGAGTGCGCCTTTATCTTCTTGGCAATACCTGCTGTCCTGCAATTCTGAGTCTAGTTTCGCCTTACTCTGCTGCTACTTTCTTTAATCCTCATGCTTGCTTGATTTCCATGCCTCATTGTACCCCCATGCCATGCATATTCTTGCCTTTCAACTAGCCTTCATGCATCCGCTCACTGATACCTCAAATTCCACCAAAATGAAGCCAATTTCTGCATTTGTTCACCAAAAGGAGTTTTAAGTATATGCAATGTAAAATAACGTGAAATACAACTAAAACAAAATGAAATGTACTCGAGGTGGGCACAATTCGCATGGATTAATATACAATAAGTGAGTAATATCACTTCTCAATGTGCACAACCCTGTCTCATGATAACACGAAGTCATCTGTCATTAGACATCTTGTATGATAGTGGCAAAACACCCTTCCAAAGTTGGGTTCACCTCACAAGTTTTAAGGGAAACCTTAACCGCTATAGACCATCGTTTTATTCCCCTGTTACCCCCGCTCGACCCAGCTACACTCTTATTACCTCAGAAGAAGACTGGATACTAGAATAGTGAAGTAGCAGACTTCTCTTCTTCTTTCTCTCTATAGCTTCTCTCTCTATAATTGCTCTTGTGAGTCTTAGTGAATTGGTGAAAATGAAGGAAGAATGAGCTTCTATTTATAGGAAAATATAGTTTTGATAATTGTACGTTTTGGGGCTCGAAATATTACAGTATAATACCTTCATCTTTTCCATTTTTTTAATTTAGTCCTGCAAGTATTATCGAACTTGCACCACCTCCCCTAATAGTACATCATGTGAATCAATAGTACAATCATGTGAATCAATAGTTCTATACATGTGAAAAAATAATTACAGTATAGTACCTTCATCTATACCTTTTTTTTAATTTAGTCATGCAAGTATCATCAATCTTGCACCACCTCCCCTAATAGTACATGCATGTGAATCAATAATACACACATGTGAACAAATAGTTATAAGCATATGAATTAATAGCAATTAATTGCTCATTTATCCAATTAATTATTTGATTGGTCAATATAACCTCCAGACATCAATTATTATCGAAATAGATGTCGATTTCCACTAACACTAATAATCTCAACACAATGGAACTATCAATTTCATCTTTAATCAACACGAAGTTATTCATCATTAATATTGTAACTCACAATATTTAACAACCAGATCATTCCCAGGAAAGAGGGGGCTTTTCGATCAGGATTTCTCTCTATTGGTGCGCAATTAGGTGACCAAACCTCTCCTCGACAGAACTTTCTAGGCATTGTCAATATTGTAAATAATAATATGAATAACTTTTTCGTCTCAATTATTGATTTAATAATATAAAATATTATGGAGATGATACTGTAAAAATAATTGAATCAATAATATGAGAGATGTAGACACTCGAAATTTTCTGTACACCTGTCATTGACATTGTAGGAGGACAGATTCATCTTTCAAGAGGGAACCCTGGAAGACAGTTCATATCCATTTTGGATACTACCTGAAGTTCAGCATCAACCCCGGAACACACACCGGGAGTAACAATTTCAACCTTGGATATAACCCCGAGGCGTGCAGATCCAATACCGGAACACACACCGGAGAAGACCAATTAATCTCGGAGATAACCCCGAGGTATCCAGTCTCAGTCCCAACCATGGAAATAGCCTCCAACCTTGGTGATAACTCCAAGGAATGCAGTTTCGGCGATAACCCCAAAAATGCTTGTTTCAAATGCAACCAGCTTCAATCTCGGCGCTCACAATGAGATACTCCGTACCAACCCGGAGATAACACCGGGAGGACATGCACACCTCAAAGATGACAATGAGGACCTTCGACAAATGCAGCAGTCCAATCTCAGTGAAGCCATGAGCAACGTCTGCTTTATCAGCCCAAATCGGCGATAACACCGGTGAGGGGCAACATCATCATCTCGCCAACACGATGCCACGCCACATCGTCTCGACATTTCATACACCTCTCTATACAACGATGTCCCACAAAAATCAAGGATAATCAATCCCGAGTGACTATTATGCGGGGTAACGGATGGAATTTGAAGCTTGAAGACTGGAGGGCATCGTCCCATCTTCAAAGACTTCGTACAAACTCTAATCCTGTACCATTGTACAACTCTCGACAATGGCGGTCCGAAATAGGTCCTGTATACCTCAATCGGATGCTCGGATTGCACTTCTGAAAGTTCGAGTGGACATTACATTGCCCGAGTGCATGTACTATGAGATGACCCGACCCGAGAAACTCGGGCCCACCCGGGTTGCCTCTAGTACACCTGCGGCTCATCCGCACATCCTCTATAAATAGAGGGCTTGGGGTGGCCATTTTGCAAGAGAAAACGGCGAGGAAGCCCTACCCAATTTGCTCTGCACTCACCCCATGCAGTGTACTTTCTCATTTTAAACACCTGTGAGCTCATATATAGCTTCTTTTGTACCTACAAAAGCCAGTGTTTACCCACTTTAAAGATATAGAAGTCTTCTTTTGGCAGTCAACTGTAAGCCTTCTCACAAACTTTAAAGCCTTTCTCTTCATCTCTGTACACACTCTTCTTCACGTTGAGAGTTGTGTTGTGTGCGTTTGCCTGGACTTCGGTCCGTGGTTTTATTTTTAGTTTGTATATACATATATTATATATATATATATATATTTATATATATGGACTAACATTATCGAGTTATGCCTCGATTGAGCCTGAACTTGATTCGGAGCATTTATTTGCTTTTCTATATATATATTTATATATTTGAATTATGTGTCGAACTTTGTTCGATGAGCCTAGACTTCGGTTTGGAGCATTTAATGCTTTAATATATATATATATATATATATATATATATATATATATATATATATATATATATATTAATCGTGTGTCGAACTTTGTTCGATGAGCCCTAATTTTACATTCTATGCGTTTTATATATATATATATATATATATATATATATATATATATATATATATATATATATATATATATTAACTATTGTCGAACTACATTCGATGAGCACAGATTTTATATCCTAAGTGCCTTTATTTAGTTTAATATATATATATACTTATATATATTAATCGTATGTGTCGGACTACATTAGATGAGCTTAGATTTTACATCCTAGTGCGTTTATTAAATATATATATATATATATATTTTTTCCCACACAGAGTTCACTTAGTGTTGGTTGATCGCTTTTCTTTCTTTCTTTACATTTACGTCCTACACAGGAGTCTACTTGTGTGGCGATTGATTGCTTTGTATAGCTTTATTTACATTTAAATCACCTTTGAGTTCCCTTCGTGGCGGTTGATTTGTATTTACAGCTTTATTTACGTTTTGTCCCGCCTTGAGTTTCCTCTGTGGCGGTTGATAGCTTTTACAGCTTTATTTACATTTCTGATCCCCCATTGAGGTGCTTCGTGGTTGGTGATCATGTCTGTATATATATATATTTACAGCTTTTATATATACCTGCTTACTGCTTTCATACAAATTGTGGTATCACGTGCACCTAGGAATCATATGATCACAGATTCAGCCTATTGGATCTAGATTCGGTTCCCATGATGGACATTTTCAGCTGTAAGCAGCTTGTAAATTACTCTGTGATGTCTGAATTTCCTCAGATGGTTTCCATACCTACGAGGAAGTCGGCATTATTTTTGTACATTATTTTCGTACGGATGCCTCGCATTGGTAAAATAAAATCAATCAAGCCGAGCAATTAATAAAATGGGAGTGTAAAAGGTCTCAATTACTATTGAGCATCAGGGTTTGAAAAACCTCTTTTATAAAACATCACTGCCATATCTTTCTTAAAATTGAATTTTTACATAAATTCAAACCCTGTGTATATAGGTGCGAACGAGGCCTCGCACTACTTCCAAATAACAGCACATTGACCCACACACACACACATTCAGATAATTGTTTCTTGAAAAGAGGCGGTCACCGTGGTAACACGGATGTCGGGGGTGTGCCTAACACCTTCCCTCTGCATAACCAAGTCCCCGGACCCTAATGAACCTCGGTTTCACCGACCCGTTTAGCAGTGTCACATCACTAGGTCAATGTGCAAACCTTTTCTCGGTTGTGTTGGTACAACCATTTAAAAAACCAACTGGGGACTCTTAACAGTCCCATCGTTGACATTATACATGTCGGACCTTTTTCACTTATTTTTTCAAACAAATCTCACCTAAAATGAGAACACCAAAGAACAAGTAACGGAAAAGGACATCTAAAAATCCCGACGTCGACAGGTGGCAACTCTGCGGGGACTCCAGTAAGAGGACTTAAGCCGCTATTACAATTTTTTCAAAACTGTTATCTGCTTGTGTGTGGATGTTGCATTTACATTTATGATGAATGTGTACGAATGCATTTCCTTATTGCACTTAGTGCCTCGCACCATAACTGCTTGTGATATTAGTGCTTCGCACATGTCATCATTTTCATACGGTGAGACGCGATGTATGTGAATGTATGTTGTGTGGTCCCTCCACCAGGAGGCTATCCCGTCGGTGTTTGATTACTGGACTCGTGGGAAGAGTAATTCCCCCGAGGCTCAGGAAAGGCACCACCCAAATTCGCTCCAGTTGAAAGACCGGATTAACTTCCCATTGAATAAATTGCGATGATTTGGGAACCTTCATGCCAAAAAGCCGCGAGAGTAACCTAAGATAGGTCAGCCTCTGGTAAACCCAAAACGGAGGAATGTCTTTTCATGCTCTCTCATTTCAATTACTTGTAAACACAATTATTTATAATTTCATTCCATATCTATCTCCATGTAATGAGAAATATGAAGAAATATGTACACATACATGTTTTAATTAAATGCTACAAACAGCTGACATCTGTTTTGCAGGATAAAATTCCTAAAATGGTCACATCACATAGCATGTTATTATACACATTCCCTAAAGACTAAACTATGCAAGTCTTTCGCAGGGAACCAAACCGACCTACTACCTGGTCAAAGTCCAAAAAGGCAACAGGCCTACAGTCAATAATGTCGTCATCCGACCAGACTAACCTTAATCCAGTTTCTCGCAAAGAAATCGACGGATTAAGCAAATAAATTACAGATTTGGATGTTCTACTCAAAGAACTACACCAGTCCAATCAGGGTCCAAAAATACCCGTACATGCTGAATCCTCCACACAAGGGGGAACTCAGGTCATTACAATACCTGAACTACAGTTAGATACGACCTACAAAACTCATGATGCTGCCCATCCCATTGGAGATCCAGACACCGGTGACATCAATAAGAAAGTCCTCCAAATGGAAGAGACCCTTCGTGCTATCAAAGGAATTGGAACACATGGGAGTGTTTCATATTCTGATCTTTGCATTTTCCTTGGTGTTCATTATCTAGAAAAGTGTAAAACTCCTGACTTCGAAAAATATGATGGGTTAGGAGATCCTTATACACATTTAAAGGTGTTTCTTGGAGAACTTGGATCTTATGCAGAGGATGAAAAGCTCAGAATGCAATTGTTCTAGAAAAGTCTAATTGGAGAAGCCCGTTCGTGGTACACAAGATTAGACAACTCAAAGATCCATAGCTGGGAAGAGCTAGCACATGTTTTCCTCACTCAATACAGCTTTCAGTCTCAGATGGCTCCTGATCGATATCAAATTATCAAGATCAAAAAATAGTCTAACGAGTCTTTTAGAGAGTATGCTCAAAGGTGGAGACACCTGGCTGCCCAAGTTAGTCCTTCCATGACAGAATCAGAGATGGTCATGACTTTCATAGACATACAAGAAGAGCCTTTCTATGAAAGAGTTTTAGCCGGCATCGACAAACCATTTTCTAAAATGGTCAAACATGGGGAGATGGCTGAGATGGGATTGGAAGTCCAAAAAAATTCAAGACCTAGTTGCACTCAAAGTTGTTGTTGATCACATCCAATCCAGAAATTATGGGAACAACCCCCGGAGGGTCCATAAAATGAAAGAGGAAGATGTTTCCCTGATACTACAGGGTTAAAAAGGCAATCAAAACATGCATATTCAAAGGAGAAACTACACTCCCTTTCAAGCACAGTCTGCGAACCCTCAAATACCAAAAGGTGGAGAAGTCAAACGCCCTCGAGTGTTCACACCCGTATGGGATACCCTCTAGAACATTCTCAATCTTCTGACAACACGGAAGAAAAATACGCATCTTCTTCCACCAGCAAGCCCTAATGGACGGGGTTTCAATGCTGCTCGGAAATGTGCTTATCATGCCGGGGCACCTGGACATGATACTCAAGATTGTTGGGTCTTGAAGCACAAAATCCAAGACCTGATAGACAACGGTGAGATCGTGGTCACCAAACCAGATCAGCCTCACGTTCAAGACAATCCTCTTCCTCAACACAAAGATGAAGAGGTCAACATGATAAATTAGAGTAACGGACAGAATTCCAATTTCAATTGTGAATCCTCCCAGACCCTCAAAGACGGTGATGACAGATGGGATTATGCCAAGTTCCAGTTTACAATGGAATGAAAGATGAAAGCTTTATGCAAGTAAATTGAATAATTGGCAGAATTGGTGACTTATCAGCATCAAGTAACACATCAATTAATCAGTCAGGAGCATGCTATTCTCCTACCTCTTGTCATGAACATTCCCTCGTCACTTTCAGAAAATGAAATGCTGGAAGACAAAGTGACAAAGAGAGCAAATGCCAAAGCCCGTCGGGATTTTGCCAACAAAAGGGAATTCACCTATTTGGGTCAACCTATGGAGGAAATCCTTCATGTGTTAATCATTGAAAGAAGGATCAGTTCCCTTCTACCTCCAATCAACCCCCATTCAGGGTGGTACAACTCTGATGGAGTATGTCAATATCACTCCTAATCTCGCGGTCACAACACTGAAGAATGCTGGGCACTCCGCCACCTTATCAAAAATCTAATTGACAGTGGTGTCCTGCACTTAGCAGACAACGATACTGTGTTACGTGCAAGTGAGAATTCAGCTCCTACTAAGTGGAAGAGTGTAATAGCAGTCATATCCACTGAAACTGATGGGGTTAACAAATTACTCACAATGCCAACAATTCAACTCAAGGGAAGTAACAATCCTTTGAGAGTGGTTGCTCCCGAGCCAATCAACTTGTCGTGCAGAGCACAATATCCTATTTTCAGATTGCACAAAGTTCCGTGGAATTATGGAGAAGGCGAAGGATCCACCTCACATACCACTGCTACAGTGTCGAAGGAAAATCCACTGTTTCTTCCCCAACGGGTTATAAAGCCTACCATCAAATCAAAGGGGAAAATACCCATGGAGAAGATTGAAAAATTCCTCCGCACTATGGGTCATAACGAAGCCACGGTGGTTTTAAGCTTAAAAGAAGCTCCACAACAGATATCAATTTTGGACTTGGTCCTAACTTCCGAGAATCACCGGAAGGTCTTGTTGAAGGTTTTAGAAGAAGCCTATCTACCAACATCAGTTGATACGGAAAAATTTCAACATCTGGTTGATCACATTTTCAACAACAATGTGATATCCTTCACTGATGATGACATTCCACCCGAGGGGACCGGTCATTGCAAGTCGTTGCACATTGCGGTCTTGTCCTCCAGATACATACTAGCTGGAGTCTTGATAGATGGAGGTTCATCTCTAAATATTTGTCCATACGCTACCTTGGTGAAGATAAATATCAATCTCAACCGAATTCAGAGTAGCCATACTATCATCAAAGCTTTTGATGGAGCCCGTTAGAATTCGGTCGGAGTAATTGAACTGCCAATCGAAATTTGTCCTCATACATTCTTCGTATCTTTCCACGTACTCAAGATAGATTTTGAGATACAACCTGCTCTTGGGAAGACCATGGATTCATATGGCAGGGGCAATCCCCTCCACCCTTCATCAACAGTTGAAATACATTATCAACAATAGCCTGGTCATGGTCAACGCTGAACCAGAGTTTCCTCAACACAGGGACATGCCATTCATCAATGCCAATGCAGATGTTGAGCCGGTCAGTTTTCATGCCTTGGAAGTAAGCAATACCCAATACCATGCTATTGGAATGCCATTACCCGAACCCAAGATTTCTGCCGAGGTAATGTTAGCTACTCAATAAATGATGTCATTGGGTCATAAACCGGGACAAGGGCTGGGTAAAGATTACCAGGGTATAGTTTACCCAATTCGATTAACCAAGCAAAAGCGGGAACAATTTGGACTAGGCTATTACGCGATTCTAGTCACGAGAATCCTCAAAAGCATCAATGATTCCTTGACTTCAACCATGCGGTGTTTATCTTCGCCTTCAAACTTTGAGTCCGCATGACCTCACAGTAAAGGTGCCGACCCGACGTAATGGCTATGTTATTTCCCAATGATGCGGTGCCGGTGAAGGAGAAAGAAGTCTTTGTTCCAAATCCCGTAGTGGAAGAAGAGGAACAAAGAATCAAGCAAGACGTCATCCGAAGGATGTCAGGCATGCGCATCATCGTTCATGATGAACATACAAACAGATACACCCCAGACGATGATTGCCCAGACATAATGGCCATCATTCAAGACAAGGAGGATGATGACAATCCCTCCATCATTGCGGTCCACCCGGACTTTGCCCTTGCCAATTGGAACAACACTCCTTGCATTGGTCGTCAAGGGTAAAGCGAGCAGAAACTCTTTCTGCCCTATAGATATAATAACTGCTTACTTTTTTGTATCGTATTAGCAGTTTATTTTGTCAGTATATGCTAACACTGTGTATGATCAACACATTTCATATATACTAAGTGAAAGCATATTTTGTTTCAAGACTCTGAATTTAGATGTGCATGTACTTGCTGATACGGTGCCTCTTCTCCACAAGGATTGTACCTTTGATGTAGAGATGAATTCATCCTTGATGGAAATACAGGATGACATTGAGGTGCCTCCAGAAATTCAAGAATGGGTCAAAGACAAACTTAATCCCAACCTTGATCAAACCACTTCTTTCAATCTCAGAACCTTAGAAAGCCCTAAGTTAATCCAGATTGGTTCAGACCTTACCCCAAACCAAAGGAATTACATGGTTACGCTATTAACCCAATTCCAGGATGTGTTTGCATGGTCTCATGAAGACATGGTGGGTTTATCCATTGACATTGTCCTTCATCGCCTTCCCATTAAAGAGGGATTTAAGCCAGTTAAGCAAAAGCTCAGGCGATTGAAACCTGAGTGGAGTTTAAAGGTAAAAGAAGAAATTGTGAAACAATTTCAAGCCGGCATCATCATGGTGTCCACATATCTTGAGTGGAAATCCAACATTGTTCCCGTGCCTAAACCAGGAGGGAAGGTGCGAGTTTGCGTGGATTACCGGGACTTGAACAAAGCTTGCTTAAAAGATAGCTTTCCCGTGCCATTTATCCACATTCTTATTGACAATACTGTGCAATACGACATGTACTCCTTTGCTGATTACTTTGCGGGGTATCATCAGATTATGGTTGTTGAGGAAGATCATGAGAAAACTGCTTTCATCATGCCTTGGGGAACCTTTTATTATAAACGGTTGTCATTCGGCCTCATCATTGCCGGAGCCACCTATCAACGAGCTATGATGGTTCTTTTCCATGACTTAATGCATAAAGCGATAGAGATCTACGTGGATGACATCATTGTCAAATCCCGGAAGAAGGATGGCCTTCTAGACCATCTCAGAAAATTGTTCAACAGGTTGCGTAAGTACAACTTAAAGTTGAATCCAGCTAAATGCGCCTTTGGCGTTAAATCAAGCAAGTTGCTAGGATTTTTAGTCAGCCACAAAGGGATTGAGCTTGATTCTGCAAAAATCCAAGCCATCACGAAAATGCCCATTCCTCAGACAGAAAAGGAAATACGGAGATTTTCGGGAAGAATCAACTTTATTAGCAGTTTATCTCTCAACTCACAGCAACCTGTGAGCCAATCTTCAATCTATTAAGGAAGAACTCCTCCATGAAATGGAATGAGGAGTGTCAAAATGCCTTCCTCACATTTAAGAAACAGCTAGTCAAAGCTCCCATTTTGGTACCACCCAGGGATGATGTTCCCATGTTCATGTACCTATCCATAAGTGACAATGCCATGGGCTGCACGCTGGGATAGAAGGATGATAGAGGCCAAGAACGAGCTATCTATTACCTCAGCAAAAGGTTCGGCAGTAGTGAACTTAAGTACACTCTGATAGAAAAGACGTGTTGTGCTTTAGCATGGGCTTCCATGAGGTTACAACATTACCTCCATGGTCACACAACCCATCTCATATCCTGTGTGGATCCTCTCAAATACGTGTTCAATAAACCCATGTTAAATTGCCGACTGTTCAGATGGCAGTTGATCCTACAACAATTTGACATCGTATATGTGACTCAAAAGTCCATCAAAGGTCAAGGAATTGCGGATCAACTGTCTGCCACACCTTCAGGGGATTTCAAACCCTTGGAAACATACTTCCCCAATGAAGGAGTAATGATAGTTCAGCAACACCATTAGTACGATACTCACTAATCATGGAAGATGTATTTTGATGGAGCTGTTAATATGGAAGGTTCTAGAGTTGGAGCAGTTCTAGTATCTAGTACGGGGGAGCATTATCCCGTCGTCGTCAAATTGCAGCTTGTTAGCACCAACAATACGGTCGAATATGAAGGTTGTCTCATAGGGCTAAAACTTGCCCGATCAATGGGCGTCAGGCGGTTAACTATCTTTGGAGATTCAGAGTTGGTAATCAGACAATCCACCGGAATCTATCAAACCAAGGAACTACATTTTCTGCCCTACCTTCGGCAAGTTTTACAAATGGTTTTGCAGTTCGAAGAAATCTCCTTTCAACATGTTCCTCGTAATAGGAATGACTTTGCGGACGCATTAGCAACTTTGGCCTCCTTGATTCGCATATTAGACAAGCAACACTTGCCAAGCGTCATAATTTCCCTGCACAAGGCCCCAGCCTATGGGAATTACGTTGGAAAAGTATCGGATGAGCTACCTCCCATCCAACATCCTTGGTATCAGCATGTCAAGGAATATCTACGAGATGGATCTACACCCGCGAAAGCGAGCCCGACTGAGAAAAGGCGGATCCATTGACTTGCTATGAAATTCTATCTGAGTGGAGATACGCTCTACAAAAGAGACGCAGGACTAGGTCTCCTTAGATGTTTAGATAAAGATCAAGCCCAAAGGCTTATGGATGAAATCTATGGTGGAGTCTGTGGCCCCCACATGAGTGGCCCCCTCCTTGTCAAGAAAGTCCTTAGGACAGGACATTATTGGCTTTCTCTCAAAGCTAATTGCCATGACCACGTCAGGAGATGCTATCAGTGCCAGATTCATGGGAATGCTATACACGCTCCTCCACGGGAACTCCATAATATGAGTTCACCTTGGCCCTTCTCAATGTGGGGAATGGACGTTATCGAGCCCATTGAGCCTAAAGCTAGTAATGGACATCGATTTATCTTCACCATGATCGACTACTTCACCAAGTGGGTAGAAGCAGCCTCCTTCCCCAAGGTTACCAAAGAAGTCATCATTGCTTTCATCAGAAACAATGTCGTTTGTCGATATGGACAACCAGAGGTGATTGTGTAAGACAATACTAAGAACCTCAACAACAAAATGATGGAGGAATTATGCAGTAAATTCCACATCAAACATCTTAACTCTGTCATCTATCGTCCAAAGATGAATGGTGCTATTGAAGCGGTTAACAAAAACATCAAGAAGATTATGCAAAAGATATCCGCCAACCACAAAGAGTGGCCTGACCTATTCCCTCTTACTTTATTAGCCTACAGAACCTCAATGCGCACTTCCACTGGGGCAACCCCCTACGCATTAACCTATGGGATGGAAGCAGTGCTCCCCATAGAAGTTGAAATGGAATCTCTCAGAGTGTTGATAGATGCTCAGCTGGATGAAGACCAATGGGTACAAGACAGATATCACCAATTGTCTCTGATATACGAAAGGTGAACCGCGACTATCTTCCATGGTCAATTATATCAGCAAAGGATCACCAGATCCTACAACAAAAATGTCCAGCTACGGCAGTTTAAACAACATGACTTGGTTTTGAAGAAGATCCTTGACAACCAAGATCAATCAAAGGGAAAATTCGCTCCTAACTGGGAAGGGCCATTTATTGTCAAGGAAGCACTGACAGGAGGCGCTCTCAGATTACAAGAAATAGACGGCGATGAATTTCCGCAACTCATCAATTCGGACACCGTGAAATGGTACTATGTCTGAAGTTGCCCTCAAGCAAACATCCTAGTGTTGGACCATCAGATCACCAGTCATTCCGGTTCTTTAACCCTTTACCACATACAACTCTTTCACACTGTGCCCCTCAGGGAAAACATACTTTTCAAGCCAGCAGCCTGGTTTCTCTGCATTCCTACAACTTAGGTCATCCCACCACGGATTAAACCTCTCGCGTTTACAGTTTGGCAACCCATACATGGGATCAAACTTCTCATATCTACAGTTTATCCTCAACCTAGGATTAAACTTTCTCCTCCCAAAGACTCGACACGCACATGGATTACGCTTTTTTTGCATACGAGGGGCGAACTACGTCGACCTAATCTCCTCTTCAATAGGAGTACATAGGCAACCATTTCATATGGCCCGGTTGCAATAAAACCAAAACAACAAAACATTTCCACCCTTTTCCTTACAAAGACAAAAACAACAAAAACATTCCTACACCATTTCTGCCACATACAGCGTTGAACCTCTTACACCAGGTTCAAACTACGCAGACCTGATCTCCTCTTCAATAGGAGTACGTAGGCAACCATTCATGGTGCGGTCTCACCCCCTACCAAAATATAAACCCTTGTTAGTTGGTACTGGGATCATCCTTCAAACCACTACATTCCATTCAGCTTCAGACCAAAGGGATGGAATTACCTGAACTCCTCCCAAATAGGAGATTCAGCGACCTTCTAAGCTGCGGTCATACCTTGAAGAGCAACACCAATCCATAAGAGATGGAATTAACAAGGCTTCTCCTAAATAGAAGTACTGGCGACCATCTGTGGTGCGGTCAATCTCAGAGAGGAAAGCTACACTCCTCTCCATATTTCCATATAGAAACCAGTCCCAAGACACCAAAGATGGTAGGGATACATACAAATCGATGATCCATTCTGAACTATCCAGAGATAACTCAATGTCCATCCACCTAGGAGGAATTTAGAATACATCAAGATCACAAGCCCTGAAGCAGCAGGCAAAATATCAAGCAAGTAGCAAAGCATATCTAAAAGGGAAGTGATCCAAAAATATATATTTCCCTGTCATATATATAATGTTGTTTGATATATATAATGTAAATTGTACATGACAAAATGGCTAAGCTAGTCTGTGCAGGTAAATACAAGCTCATCTACAAGTCAGGGTATATGCGAGCTAACAAGCCCAACATGGTGTCCCTCTCAAAAGAAGGAGGTGAAGTTGTGGTCTCCTGTACGAGAATATCCACACGACCCAATAGATATGCAGCCATCTACATGGTGACCATATGCTCATCAATGTAAGCATTCATCTCTGCGATCATGCCAGTGGTAAGGGACCTCATTGCAGTACTATCTGTGATGGCTACATCCCGGGCAGATATAGCAATATACTGCTCAACTACCACTGCATCTCTGGCTGATCTGGCCTCATCCCGCTCAATAACAACGATATCTCTGCGAGTTAATGCCTCATCTCTCTCTAATAGAGCTGCGTCTCTCCCATCAAGGGCAGTCAACATCATAGATCGAGCCTGATCTCTCTCAAAAGTCATCAGATGAAGACTACTGCTCAAGGTCTTGTGTCGAGTCTTTGAATCACAACAAGATCTTGGTCTTGGGAGAATCCGGAGGAAATGTTGGTAACCCAGCAGCGGGCTCCTCCTCGATGAAGGAATCGATGTCCTCCATGGGCTCTACATCATCGACTCATTATCCCAGTCTTCAGATCTTTGCTTTGCGGTAGATAAAATCTCTGTCTCCATCCATGCGAAATACTCTGTAGAATAACCCGAATGGCTCACAGAAAAAGCAGCTATCGCACATTGATCCCAACAAGCGTACACACGGGATTAGTCCTCTGCTGAAAGAAAGCGAGAAGCTGAACGCTGACCTATCGCCCCCTTGAAAGGATGAAAATCCTAAAATTGGTCAAACTGTGACATCACGGCCAGTGGGTGATAAGTAGTCATGCCTCTCAAACCAGCCAGAGGGAGGTAGTCCATACCCGGAGCATGAGTAATGAAGCTGTATGGTGAGCTAAGCCCCGAACACGGCAATATGCTAAACGATTCTCTGATATCTGCCAAAAATGCGGACCAGGACAGAGCATCTATACACTCCGATGGCTGAAAGGAGTATGACATGGCTATATCATGGGTGAACAAGTACCCATGTCATCTAAGAGTGCCAATCGGTCTTAAGTGTGACATAAACTACACATATAGCGCACCGAAGCTACCCGTGAACACTCTGTCGGGATGAGTGCAAAGATGAGGATCTTGTGCTTGAGGTCTCTACTACAATCATCGGTATAATGGTACGACCCTCCCTGAGAGCTCTCACCGCCATGATGACTCCGATGTCTATCTCATCCATGTATCGTGGCATATAGACATGCGACAGTATGCATAACAGTAGTACATCAACCCTGACCAGACGCCAATGATCCTCCAGTGCGATGAAATCCCCGGAATGTCGTGAATAGCTATCCTGAGAGCCAAATCTGTCATACATAAAACGCTGGGATATCACGTGGCCAGATGTCAGCTCATCCTGTACCACTCTGCGCCACAATCCAGTGAGAGTCATGAACCATCTACTCATGTCTCCCAAAGCCATATGCATGCATCTTCAATCGTGCATACTCCTCCAGAGTAGGAGTCAACTCATGGGTCCCAAATCAGAAAACCTGCCTATCCGATACCCAATGCTTAAGCATCCCGTCCACAAACCTTGCGGGAACCTGAAACATCAATAAGGTCATGGTATGCTGCAGCAACTGATCTACAGTCACCCTGTCTTGTGGTGACATGTTATCATACCATGATCGCATACCCAATGCCACCAATGATGGTGGGGTATGATCTATACGGCTAACTGTCGAAGAAGACATCTGTGCGGGTCGTGTCATAAGACCATCTAGGGGTCAATGCTGAATATCTCTGGACATACATACATATGCATAACATGATACATGCATAGCAGATAATAGATGGCAATATGATATAGGGAATGGAAAAACTGTGCATACATTCCTAAGTATATCAACATCTAATACATCATCTCTGTACAGCTACAAATATAGGGAAATGGGGCACAGACATCCTACTACTAATAGAGGCCTATCAAAAGATATAGCGAGAATGGGGTACAGCCACCCAATATCTAACAGAGGCCTATCAAAAGATATAACGAGAATACACATCAGAAGAAGACAATGGTGTCGATGTCCACATCATCAATCCTGTCCACCTGATGTAACTCCTTCTGAGTCACTGGATCTCTATCAACAGGGAAGTCAGGTCTATATAGAGAAGGATCTGCACTGGCAAAACCGAATGGGTCATCTGAGGGGCTAGCGCCTGAGCTGGAAAGATCAAACAAAGCTGCCTCTGCCGGATCTCTGCCCAAATGCCGGATAAATATGTGTGCCTGGTCCAACTGATGGGTCAGACTATCAATCTGTGTCATATGAGTCGGATCTCAGAGACAAGCTATCCATCCAATCATCATCATCATGATCCACGGAACCATATCCCCATAAAGCGTGTGGCGGCGGGATTTGGCTCTCGATAGTACAAGGGGACCACCAACGCTGGAATGTCTCCTTAGTGCAAGGACCCTCTGATAATGCAAAACCGTCAACCCCCAACAATGGGATATCAGTGATGGGTGATCTGCGATCTTGCCAATGGCGCTGGCGCGGGAGGCAAGATCGGCATCTGAATCTCCCCAATGGTGCTCCCCAATAGCACGCTCTCTAAATAGAGCTCCCGGCCTCCCATCTGTGAATAGAGGAACTCTCCTGGTGGAAATCACGTACTCAACTCCAGTCAGGTATCCATCCTCAAAGCCGATGGTCAAGTGTTCCCCTGAATAGGGAATCCATGTGATGGTATCAGTTGTCAACAACTCCAGCTGCATACGATAGTGAGTGAAACCCTCAGCTACAGGGACCTCCGTCAAAATGGAATGATGTCATCGTCGTCCTCGTGGATAGGTATCTAAACCTAACACACTCATAGGACGCAAGCATGGGAACCTCTCATAGGCCCAAAATTGCCAACACAATGGCAAAAAATCTGCTATCCGTAAACACTCTTAACCTATAAATGGGAAATGACAAGAGAAATACTCACCAGCAGAAATGGGTAAAAGCCTAGCCAAGCCTCGGTCAAGCCCTGTGAGCGCATATGCATGCCCCGAAGGAAATAGGCAAAGGTGCAGGATCCCCAATTATACTCTCCTATACGGTTCACGTGACGCGTGGCGCTTATGAAAGCGAAAGATACCGTAGAAGAATTATCTGCTATGAAGCAGCCTCTAATGATCATCAGAAACAATCGCCGCAGAATGCGATCCCTGATTCTGACATCATCAGGCATGGGCTCACTCAAAAGCCTGGTACATGGAGTATATACTAAACCAATTCCCTCGAGGTTGTGTGAAGCCGGGAACCTGCATGAAATGCATATCAACATCAGAACCCTTTAATCCTCATCAATAAGAAAGAAGGAAGATCAAAGTCTAACGCCATACCTTGTTAGCATGCAAGTACATCGAGGGATGTCTGCTCAAATCATCCAGAAGCTCTAGGTTTGCCACCTGAATATAAGGTAACTCCCTACGAGGAACAGGTGCAGCAGGAGCGGGATTCTCAATCGGAATATCTTCATCCACGTCCTCAACGTCTAAAGCACGCGCGATTTGGATCGAATCAATCAGCCTCCACCAATCGACGAGGTCATGCGATAGAAACGGGTCGAGGCACTTCAGAAGCCCTCCTCCGTATACCAGAAGTGGTCCTACGGGAACTACTCGACTGATCCGGATCCATAATATTTAGACAAAAAATCTCCAAATCACCTCAGAAAGGGTGTGGTATTTCCTTACCTGGAGCTTTCTAGAATGCATTTTATGACTATATGCATGCATGCATTTACTTTAACATACAATAGAGTTAAAATGCATGACTACCCAATGCCTATATTTTGGAAACTTTTTGCCATAGTCCCCTTTGAAAATAAGACTATCCGCATGCACATAGGCATGTCTAGGTGGCCATTCAGTAGCACACCTACCCCAATGTCATATACATAATATATGCATTAAAAATCAAAATCATACATGCATAAGGTTAACCTCAACATCAGGAGAACTTTGCCTTTCTACCTTTTGCTCATTGGACCTCAAATAGAACAAAAAATAGCAGAAAAATGTGCCAATTTGACTGTCTCAAAAGTCAAATTTTTTCACATCATTATATTCAGCATAGTTTAATACTAACATTTACTATGTTGAATATTTTTTAGCATGTCATTTGTGCATAAATAATCACTAGTATGCGTTTAGATGCATTTCATGCTATAACTCAAAATCCAACGCATAAAAACTGGAAAAAATACATGCATATGTTACCATGATAGTGTAGAACACTTGTACGATAACAGAATTTGCAGAAAATGGCCCAAACTCAGCAGATCTGAAGGAGGCTCACAGATTTCTCTTCGCGCAACTAGTTGAAAATGACTTGTGAGACCCACCTGATGGATTATATCATCCACGGTCGGCCGCAGGCTCATCTGCTGCTGCAGTAGGTGTACCTGCGACACCCCTATGTGGGATCCACCCCTCTGGCTCGGTCTAGTTTGAGTTGCAAATGAGTTCTTAAAGACTAGAAAGGTCAAATCAAGGATAAAAACGCCACGCAATTGAGTAAAACAGCATGCAATCTTGGTCTTCTCGATTGAAACTTTGAGTCCGTATATCGCTCATTGGTAGTCACCCGAACACGAGGTATACCCTATCAATGATCCCATTGGTCACAAATCACATCTGGCAATACCTTGTACAGGTCCAATACCGCCAACTCCGGGTCATTACCCTAAAAGATCAATGTGATCCCCGATGGGGGTTACAACGTGGATCCCCGACAGGGGTTACAACGTAAAGCCCCGGCAGGGGATTAAAATGTGTATTCAAGCCGTTAACACACATATCAACGAAGGTCAATCAGCCTTGACATTATCTCAGCCGATAGCGATTAAACCTATCAGAGCTCTAAAGCTATTCAAGGATTTCATGCTCGATTACTCATATTCCCCAGCGGATCCCTGGCGGGGGTCACAACACAATGTCCCGTTGATTCACACGTCAACGAGGGTCAAGCAACCTTGAAAATCTACCCATAAAGTATCATCCGTTGATTCACACGTCAGCGAAGGTCAAGCAACCTTGATAGTATATCCCACGGGATTTTTTCAGCCGTTGATTCACATGTCGGTGAAGTACACGTCAACGAAGGTCAGGCATCCTGACAGCATTTGTTGTTGGTAGTAAATCCAACAGAATCGTGACATATCCTGGCGATACCAACCAGGGAATGTCAATGTTATCAAGGAGGATCGATGATGGAATATGTTATACACATCCTCAAACAAACCAAGCTTTATCCCCACAGATCTCTTACACATAAGAGGTAGATCTTCAGGATCAAGTCGTTATCAAGGATCCAAGAAATTGGTGATAAACCCAACATCAACATCCTAACATATTCGAATTACACATCAAATCTGGTCATCATTGCCAATCCCCAGTTGAAGCAACAGGGAGCCAGCAATCATCCCTGCGTGTTGGGCCACAACCCCGCACACATGCATCATACATTTGTATCATGTTGCTACATATAGTACCATGTTTGTCTTGTTGCATTTCAAGTGTCTAGGATTTTTTATCCTACCCATGCATCGACATGCATGAGTATGATAAAAAGGGGCATCTATAGACACTCAAAATTTTTTGTACACCTGTCACTGACATTGCAGGAGGACAGTTTCGTCATTCAAGAGGGAATGCTGGAAGACAGTTTATATCCATTCCGGTTACTACTAGAAGTTTAGCATCAACCCCAAAACACACACCGGGAGTAACAATTCCAACTTCGGATATAACCCCGAGGCGTGCAGATCTAATACCGGAACACACACCAGAGAAGACTAATTAATCTCGGAGATAACCCCGAGGTATCCAGTCTCAGTCCCAACCATAGGAATAGCCACCAACCTTGGTGATAAACCAAAGGAATACAGTTTCGGCGATAACCCCGAAAATGCTTGTTTCAAATGCAACCAGCTTCAATCTCGGCACTCACAACGAGATACTCCATACAAACCAGATATAACACCGGGAGGACAGGCACACCTCAAAGATGACAATGAGGACCTTCGACAAATGCAGCTGTTCAATCTCAGCAAAGCCATGAGCAACGTCTGTTTTATCAGCCCAAATCGGCGATAAAACCGGTGAGGGGCAACATCGTCATCTCGCCAACATGATGCCATGCCACGTCATCTTAATATTTCATACACATCTCTACGCAACGATGTCCCACAAGAATCAAGGATAATCAATCCCGAGTGACTATTGTGCGGGGTAACGGATGGAATTTGAAGATTAAAGACTGGAGGGCATCGTCCCATCTTCAAAGACTTCATACAAACTCTAATCATGTGCCATTGTATAACTCTCGACAACAGCGGTCCAAAATAGGTCCTATATACCTCAATCGGATGCCTGGATTGCACTTCTAAAATTTCGAGTGGACATTACAGTGCCCGAGTGCACGTACTACGAGACAACCCAACCAGAGAAACCCGAGCCCAACCGGTTGCCCACAGACACTGCGGCTCACCCAGCGGTACATATCTTGACTCCATCCTCTATAAATAGAGGGCTTGGGGTGGCCATTTTTCAAGAGAAAACGACGAGGAAGCCTTGCCCAATTTGCTCTGCACTCACCCCATGCAGTGTACTTTCTCATTTTAAACATCTATGAGCTCATATATAGCTTCTTTTGTACCTACAAAAGCCAATGTTTACCCACTTTAATGATATAGAAGTCTTCTTTGGCAGTCAACTGTAATCCTTCTCACACACTTTAAATCCTTTCTCTTCATCTCTGCACACACCCTTCTTCACGTTGTGAGTCGTACTGCGTGCGTTTGCCCAGACATCGATCCGTGATTTTATTTTTAGTTTGTATATACATATATATTATATATATATTTATATATATGGACTAACATTATCGAGTTATGCCTCGATTGAGCCTGAACTTGATGCAGGCGTTTATTTGCTTTTCTATATATATATATATATATATATATATATATATATATATATATATATATATATATATATATATATGAACTGTGTGTCAAACTTTGTTCGAGAGCCTAGACTTGATGCAGGCGTTTAATGCTTTAATATATATATATAATTATATATATTAGCGTATGTCGAACTTTGTTCGATGAGCTTTGATTTTACATCCGGTGCGTTTACTCGCTTTTATATATATATATATATATATATATATATATATATATATATATATGAACTGTTGTCGAACTCTATTCGATGAGCCTAGATTTTACATCCGGTGCGTTTATTTTCTTTAATATATATATACTTATATATATTAACTGCGTGTAACACTCTATTCGATGAGCTTGGATTTTACATCCGGTGCGTTTATTAAACTTTTATATATATATATATATATATACTTATATATATATATGAACTGTTGTTGAACTACATTCGATGAGCACAGATTTTACATCCGAATGCGTTTTATATATATATATATATATATATATATATATATATATATATATATATATATATATTAAGTGGTAGTTGATAAATTTTATTTAACATTTAAAATACACGAGTCTACTAGCGTAAAGATTGATTGCTTTATATATATATATATATATATATATATATATATATATATATATATATATATATATATATATATTAATCCCACAGAGTTCACTTCGTGGTGGTTGATCGCTTTTATCGCTTTCTTTACATTTCGTCCTACCTGGAGTCTACTTACTTCGTGGCAGTTGATTGCTTTGTACAACTTTATTTACATTTCATCCCGCCAGGAGTTTCCTTCGTGGCGGTTGACCGTATTTACAACTTTATTTACGTTTATTCCCGCCTAGAGTTTCCTCCGTGGCGGTTGATAGCTTTTACAGCTTTATTTATATTTCTGATCCCCCATGGAGGTGCTTCGTGGTTGGTGATCATGTCTGTATATATATATTTACAGTTTTTATATATATACCTGCTTACTACTTGCATACAAATTGTGGTATCATGTGCGCCTAGGAATCATGTGAATATTGGATCTAGATTCGGTTCCCGCGATGGAAATTTTCAGCTGTAAGCAGCTTGTAAATTACTCTGCGATATCTGAATTTCCTCAGATGGTTTCCATACCCACGAGAAAGTCGGCATTATTTTTGTACATTATTTTCGTACGGATGCCTCGCATCTGTAAAATATAATCAATCAAGTCGAGCAATTAATAAAATGGGAGTGTAAAAGGTCTAAATTACTATTGAGCATCAGGGTTTGAAAAACCACTTTTATAAAACATCACTGCCATATCTTGCTTAAAATTGAATTTTTACATAACTTCTAACCCTGTGTATATAGGTGCGAACGAGGCCTCGCACTACTTCCAAATAACAACACATTAACCCCCACACACACACATTCTGATAATAGTTTCTTGAAAAGAGGCGGTCACCATGGTAACACGGATGTTGGGGGGTGCCTAACACCTTCCCTCCGCATAACCAAGTCCCCGGACCCTAATGAACCTCGGTTTCACCGAATTCGTTTAGCGATGTCACATCATTTGGGGTCATGTGTGCAACCTTTTCTCGGTTGTGTTGGTACAACCATTTAAAAAACCAACTGGCGACTCTTAATAGTCTCATCATCGACATTATACATGTCGGACCTTTTTCACTTGTTTTTTCAAACAAATCTCGCCTAAAATGAGAACACCAAAGAACAAGTAACGAAAATGGTCATCTAAAAATCCCGACGTCGACAAGAGATATTATGCAGCAATTACTGTAGCAATAATTGAGTATAACTGAGTGACTTCTCATGTAAGCATCAATAATCAATACCGTGTGCTACTATGCAACCACGTGTGTTACTGTACTTTTATCACCGATTATTTTATGACAACTTGCTTACTTTGCAAAATTTTCAAATGTCACCCTTAACTTTAACCTTTATCAATTTAACCATTTACTAAATAAAATAATAATTATAAGAAAATTTAATACTTTCGTTTCATAAAATTCGGGGCCTCATAGATTACCCTGAGTTATTTGTTTAATCTGTGTATTCGATTATGGGGACAAAAAATTGTAAGAAGGGAAGAATGTGACAAATGATTTGTTTGAGTTGTGATTTTGGGGACAAAATCCTTGTAAAGAGGAAAGGATGTAACACTCCAGAATTTTAAATTATAATTTCAAATATTTATTGAATTATATAAATATTTTAATTGATGTGTTTATTATTGAATAGATATTTGTTGAATTTGATTTGATTATTTATTGGTTAAATAAATAATTTATGAGTTAAAGAAATTAATTATTATAAGATAATATTCTAATTTAATAATTAAATTTGAGAGTTGATAAGGATTAAATGAATTATTATAATGTTTTAATTTAATAATTTAAAATGGTATGTTAATTTAAATAAAATTATAATAAGATTATAATTTTGTGATAATTGAATTAAGTGGAAAATTTATTTAGTATGTTTATTGGATATGAAAATCCAAAGAAATAAAGTGTGACTATAAACTATAGTATAAATGATTTATTAAAATAAATTAAAATAGTTTAAATAGAGTTACCCAAACAAGACATAAAGACATTAAGTCTTTATTTTTAAAAGTGTTTTGCCAAACATAGCCTTATGGCTTTTGAATTTGAATTATAATAACTAATATAAATAAAATAAATCAAAATAATATATAAAATATATTTTATAATTGATGTACGTTTACGTTTTTTTAACTGTTATTTTAAGTTTGCATATAATGCCTATGAGTTTTTATTCTTACGCTTAAGTAATAGTTGGTTTTACGTGAAAAGAAATTGGCTTATACTGATACTAAGAAGAAAGAGAGAATAGAGAGAGTTTGAGAGAACAGTTCTGTGATTCCAAAATAATTTCTATGTTTTAGCAAGGATTGTTCAAGCAAGAGAATGTATACTTCCATAACCTTAATATTATATATATGAATGTTCTATATTCACGAGTTTTATGTTTTCTGTGAATTCAAGTTGGATGAATTGTTGTTGTATAAAGTTTTAATTGCATGTATATGTATTTGTGACGTTAGAACTAGCATCTAGATAAGATTTTGTGTACTAATCACATTCAAAAGAAAGAAAAATTATTTACAGTGCAAGTTTATATATATGGCTAGTGAAAGTACCAAATTTGGTAGTTAATTTGTAAACTAATGTGTAAATTGAGCCTTGAATGTATTAATTTAGTAAGTAATGAAGAGAACGTAGTTATAATGAGTTAATTTGGTGTACAGTGGTGATCACAGTGTTAATTTTGTTAAGGATGTCAAAAATGGAGTTTTTGTAGAAAACATGGAATTCAAAGGTTTTTAATTTGATGTTTATGTTATTTATATAGATAAAAACATGCTAGAAACCTTAATTTATGTGTCTATGAAGTTTATATGAATTATATTATTTAATTGGTTGCTAGAAAGTAAGATTTAGTCCAAATTGGCTTTGTTAGTGTTCTCATGGCCCGGTTGCTGGAACTACACTTTGACGCCAATGATTGCCAATTCTCGTCAGTGGCGCTTATCACAAAGCCTATGTCTCAAGTCATGATCTTTGCTTCTCCAGTAAAAGTAGCGCGACATCGCCGATCAGCAGTGTTTATAAGACCCCAACGTTTATGAATAAAGATTAATTTTTTCTCGAAATATATTTTTGAATATTATCATATGGATTTGATATAATGTTATAGTTGTGGGTAATATTTACAAATTTTGCAAAGTAAGCAAGTTGTTATAAAGTATTCGATTGGTCGGGGAATATTTATTTTAGCAGGGAATATTCGTACGACGGCACAATCATTGGTGGACCCCACAAACAAAATTATTGTTGGAGTTAGAAAATGACAGAATTATCTTTTTATAAAAATAACGACGAAAGTTTTACTGTTAAACTATTGAAATACCCGGTGGTAAAAGAATAGTAATACGTGTGGTTGCATAGTAGCACACGGTATTGATTATTGATGCTTACATGAGAAGTCACTCAGTTATACTCAATTATTGCTACAGTAATTGCTGTATAATATCTCTCATATTATTGATTCAATTATTGTCACAGTATCATCTGCATAATATTTATTATTATTAAATCAATAATTGAGACGACAAAGTTATTCATATTATTATTTGTAATATTGATAATGTCTAGAAAGTTCTGTCGAGGAGAGGTTTGGTCACCTAATTGCGCGCCAATATGGAGAAATCCTTATCGGAAAGCCCCCTCTTTCCTGGGAATGATCCGGTTGTTAAATATTGTGAGTTATAATATTAATGATGAATAAGTTTGTGTTGATTAAAGATGAAATTGATATTTCCATTATGTAAGGATTATTAGTGTTAGTGGAAATCGACATTTATTTCGATAATAATTGATTTCTGGAGGTTATATTGACCAATCGGGTAATTAATCGGATAAATGAGCAATTAATTGCTATTAATTCACATGCTTATAACGATTGATTCACATGCATGTACTATTAGGGGAGATGGTGCAAGATTGATAATACTTGCATGACTAAATTAAAAATAGAGGTATAGATGAAGGTACTATACCGTTACCATTTTTTTCACATGTATAGAACTATTGATTCACATGAATGTACTATTGATTCATATTCATGTACTATTAGGGGAGGTGGTGCAAGTTTGATAATTCTTGCAGGACTAAATTTAAAATGAAGGAAAAGATGAAGGTATTATACTATAATATTTCGAGCCCCAAAACGTGCAATTATTGAATCTATATTTTCCTATAAATAGAAACTAATTCTTTTTTCATTCTCACCAATTCACTGAGACTCACAAGAGCAATTATAGAGAGAGAAATTATAGAGAGAAAGAAGAAGGGAAGTCTGGTACTTCACTATTTCAGTATCTAGTCTTCTTCTGAGGTAAGGTATATTATTTTTTTAAAATTCATAAGGAATAATATTTTCTTCCATACTCTGTAGTATGTGAGTAATATTATTTCGTCTCGTATTCCTAATTATACCCTCATTTTGTTAAAGTATTGCTTCTATACTCCGTGAAATTAGTAGAATATCCTTGAAATTTGCGCTTCATCTAGTATCGTTTCACAAGGATATTTTCTGCACATTCTTGTTAAATTTTAAACTTTTCATGTCATAGTACTGTCCATGAGTACTATTCATTTATACGGTACTATTATCAAAAAACTATTCACAGGGTACTATTCATAAAGTACTATTCACGAGTACTATTCACAAAGTACTATTCACTCGGGTACTATTCACCGGAGTATTATTCATGACAAAAAATGATTTCTTTGTTGTCCAAATCATTTTTGATACAATATTATTCTTGAATTTTACTCCACAAAGCAATATCATGTTGACAATTTGGACATTATTGAATTCTGGATAAATTAAATTATAAATCTTTAAAAATTTATCCTTTACTTTCTTTTAATTGAATTCTTATATCATTGTCATCATCCTCATGCTTATATTGTGATAAAAGTCATATGTGGCTTACGTGCACAGATGTACTATTGATTGGTATGATTATGACCAGGGATTATTCGCTATAATCATGACCGTAATGTTACAAATGATGTGGTAAAAGTCCTCATTGGCCCATAGTGAATTGATGGACAGTTGTTGGTATGATCATGGCCATTGATGATTACATGAATATCCTTGGCCTGTAGTGCAGGGATGATTCGATGATGTGGTTTATTTATTAAGCTATGTCTTAGCGATAAAGGTGATGGAAAACTTTTTAAATTATAGAAGATAGTAGATATAATGTTCTTGTCGATGTTGGGATTTTTATTTGTCCCTTTTCTATTCTTGTTCTTTAGTGTTCTCATGATAGGTGAAATTTGTTTGAAAAAACAAGTTGTGAAAAGGTCTGATATGTATATGTCGACGATTGGACTGTAAGAGTCACCAGTTGGTTTTTTATATGGTTGTACCAACACAACCGAGAAAAGGTTTGCACATTGACCCATTGATGTGACACTGCTAAACGGGTCTGTGAAATCGAGATTTATTAGAGTCGGTGGGCTTGATTATGCAGAAGGAAGGTGTTAGGCACACCCTGACATCCGTGTTACCACGGTGGCCGCCACTTTTCAAGAAACTGTTATATGAATGTGTGTGTGTGGGTGGGTGGGTGGGTCAATGTGCTTTGTTTATATGGAAGTAGTGCGATGCCTCGTTCACACCTATATACACAGGGTTTGAATTTATGTAAAAATTCAGTTTTAAACAAGATATGGCAGTGATGTTTTGTAAAAGATATTTTTCAAACCCTTATACTCAATAGTAATTGAGACCTTTTACACTTCCATTTTTTTATTTAGTGTTCGGCTTAATTGCTTTTAATTTTCGAGATGCGAAGCATCTTTGAGAAAATAATGCACAAAGAAGTGTCGAACTCCTCGTGGGTATAAAAACCATCTGAGGAAATCCAGACACCGTGAATAAATTTACAAGCTGCTTACAGCTGAAAATTTCCATCACGGGAACCGAATCTAGATTCAGTAGATTGAATCTGTGATCACATGATTCTTAGGCTTACATGATGCCGCAATTGATATGAAAGCAGTAAGCAGTTATATATATAATAGCTATATATATATATATATATATATATATATATATACAGACATGATCAGCCACCACGAAGCACCTCCATGAGGGATCAGAAATGTAAATAAAGCTGTAAAAGCAATCAACCACCACGAAGTAAACTCGGTAGTGACGAAAGGTAAATAAATAAATAAATATATATATATATATATATATATATATATATATATATATATAAGCAATAAACGCACCGGATGTAAAATTCAGGCTCATCGAACAAAGTTCGACAACAGTTGATATATATATATATATATATATATATATATATATATATATATATATATAAAGCGATAAGCATTTGGATGTAAAATCTAAGCTCATCGAACATAGTTCGACAAACATTTCATATATATATACGAAAGCAAATAAATGCTCCAGACATAAGTCTAGGCTCAATCAAGGCATAACTCGATAATGTTAGTCCTATATATATATATATATATATTATATATATATATATATATATATATATATATATATGAAATGTTGATACAAAACCGAGTCCCAGATAATATATATATTATCTATAAAATTGTCTGTTTTCAATTCTCAATGACTGTGGATGCCGAAGGTGGCTGTTGATCATCTTTTCTTTATTATTAAGCAAATCTTATTCAAACCAGTTTATTAACTTCTTGATTCAAGATGATTAAACAATTTAATTGATTATAATCTTGATACAAGATGATTAAATGACTTACAAAGTTTACTGAAATAAGAACATTTAGATGAAGTGGGGTTAAGTAGGCTTAATCAGCGGTTGAGGCTAAAGATTTATCAGAGAAGGAACTCTGACTCTTTCTAAGTCTGCCTTAACCAAATGAATCCGAATTCCTTTTATAGAACAAGGAAAATGAACTATTACAATGTCATTATTACAACAACTGGGGTAAAGTAAAAGTAAGAAATATTTTACTAAAGTAAAAGTACGAGGTTAAAATATTTTACTAAAGTAAAAATCACAGTAAAAGGAAAAGAATCGCTTTCGGTGGAAAAGCGGATGTCTTCTTTAGCTAATCTTGCCATGGGGCGGATGCTTGAATGATTCTTGTCATTTGGTGAAAAAATCAAGATGTTTCTTGACTAGCCAGTTTCGGAGCAGTCTTTGGTGACTTAAGGCACGGAAGCAGTGTAAGACCCCAAATTTTTAAATAAAAAGGAATTTCCTTTATTTGTTATTTTGAAATAGTAAGGGTGGATTTGATTAATGTGGTTAGTTATGGGTAAAATCATGAAATATTTTAAATAAGCAAGTGGTGATAAAATATTCATTATTATTTGGGAATATTCGTTTGGTCGTGGAATATTAAATCTTTGTCGGGAATATTAAATGCAACCAGTAGCGATCTTTTGTGGGCCCCATAACGGAAAGCGATTGGATGAAGAAAAACGACAAATATAAGTTGTTTATAAATAACGGCGTAATTATTACTGAATTATCTTGTTGGAATACCCGTGGGTTAAAACACACTAATACTGCATTGCGTTGTTGAGCGAGTAGCACCACGGTATTGCACCAATTATTGATTCTTACGTGAAGAAGGCACTACTCAATAATTGTTACAGTAATTCTTTATTCGATATTTTATTGATTTAATAATTATTGCGTTGATATTTTATATTCTTTTGTTTGATAATAATCATTACCCAGTATTTTTTATTATCGAAGCAATAATTCATATTATCTGAATAATATTATTAGATAACATTATTGGCAATGTCTAGAAAGTTCGTCTAAGGAGAGGTTTGGTCACTAATTGCACGCCAAAGAGAGAGATCCTTATTGGAAAGCCCCTCTTTCTGAGGAACTGCTCGTTGTCGATAATGTGATTCTGTAATATTATTTGTGAATAATTAATTATTGATTTATATGATGAGGAAAATATTGATTTTATGTGGATATAGATGGAGAAAATTTTTAAAATGACAATTGTTGAAAATTAATATTTTATCTTTTTCGATAAAATAATTCATTTAAATATATTATTTTAATAATATATTAATTATGATATTTTTACAAAGAATGTGGGATATATGAGTATACGAGGAGGAAGAGTATTTTTGTTGCAATAAATGTTTAAAACATGTTAAACATGTCGGTGGGACCCCATTTCTTGATCGAAATTTGATTATAGCACAGTAAAATTGTCCGTATGTGGATTTCGGTCAATTTCATTTGGAATTTGGAAAAACTTTCTTCTGCAAAGTTGTAGAAATTGAATTTCCTATAAAAAGTCATGAGATTTGAATTTTCTGATAAAATGGCTATTTATTATGAATTATTGAAGTTCGAAGTTCAAATAATTGATTTTTGGAAGTTTTATTTATTTTATTAATAAAACGTTTTTTATATGTTGTGGGCATATTTAACATGTTGCATGGTGGCTGAATTCAGATTCAAGATGTGGGCGTATGAATTTTGTTTATATATAATATTATTATATTCAATTTTCTACTTTGGTGTTCTAAGCAATTTCCTATAAATAGGGTGCTTGGGTTAGAATTGAAAATCACACCGAAATCAAGTTTTCTCTCTATATTATCGAGCGTATTCTTGTGAGTATTTTGAGTATACTTTGAGTATTGCTATACGGTGCAAGTCCAAGTCATAGCCTATATCCAGGTGTTCCAATTAAATCTTGTCTTTTCGAGGTAAGGGATGTTATTTTCTTCTCGAATGATATTATTTCTTCAATATCATTATCTTTGAAATATTGGTTGGAACTTTTTATCAAATTTGGAACTTTTTCATGTCGGGGTTACTTATTCATGAGTTACTATTCACGAGTTACTATTCATGAGTTACTATTCACGAGTTACTATTCACGAGTACTATTCATGAAGTGTGAAGATGTTTTTTGGGAAATTTCTATCTTTTGGTGTCGGAGTTACTATTCACGTATACGGCACTATTCACGTATACGACACTATTCACCGAAAAATAAAATTTCTTCTTTTTGTCCAAAATATCTATTCTGGATACTAGCTTTGATTGTATCCATGTTTTGATCATTCTTGAATTTTACACCATTATGATTATTTTTGAGGTATTTTTGAACATGGATAAAACAAAGTACGAATCTTTAATCCTTAATCCTTGTCATTTTGTTTCCTTTGGATTCGCTTCTTTAAAAATATTTTCATCATCCTCGATCTTAAATGATGATATTATTGAATATCTTTGGCACATGTAGTGCAAAGATGAATGATTTCTGAAGAATATCTTTGGTAGTAGTGCAAGATGAGCAGTGTTTAGATGAACATGACCAATCGATGAATATCTTTGGCTGTAGTGCAAAAAGATGAATATTTGATTCGGATGTATATTGATTGATGTTACGAGGATAAAAGATAGGCGATGAACTTTTAAATTCATACATAGAAGATAGTAGTTTGGACTCTCTACTTAACTCTTCTAATGAATTATTATTTCATTGCGAATATTGATTTAAAATTTGTTGTCTATTGTATTCTATTAGATTTTTCCTGTTGAAGACTAACGATAATTTGTTGTATATTATCTTAGTCATAATATTCTTTCTTGGGCTAGTTGAGCTCACCCTTTTCATTTTTGTTCCATTTTTCTTCTCGGGAGGCGAGAATGTAGCGAGTACTAGTTGGGGTATGGAATGAAGGTTCTAGAGAGTTGTTTAGTAGTCCTCACCATTTTTGTAAAATAATGTATCAATAATTATGATGGGGATTTATTTGCGTGTGGATATTGTCAGATGGCAATATCTCGTATTTAAACTCACAGTTTATATGTTGTAATAATAAAGTTGTAGTTATTTCTATACCATGTATTTGGCGACTCGAGAATGGGTTGGATGGAATGGACCTATTTTGGGGGCGTCGCGGTTGGTATCGGTGAGGATATGATCTCCAGGCGGAGATCGGGAATAGAACTAGGAGGGAGAGACGAGTAAATCCTTCGCTAGTGTATCCTACCTAAGCTTATTTGTTAGTTGGTCATTATATAGGGATATTATGTGATATATTGATTTCCTTAATTAACCCTTGTTTTATGATGATTTGAGAATGTCGTTCGAGAATATTAACAATGGAAATGAGACCGTGGAGACGCTTTGTACTCACCAACGAGGAGAACGTGCAACAGTGACAATGTTCCTATTGTGAACAACACCAATGAAAGCGAGATAATGAACGAGGGATGTTTAGATGCTTTTGCGATTCATGCAAAATCGAGACGAGGAGACTCGTGTTCAAAATACGAGGAGGAAATGATAGCAATTCACGGGTTGTCACGACCAAGCGCGAAAGAGTTGGGACCACGAAATTTAAGGGAAAGCCGGATCCGATCATGGCGGAAACATGGGTCAAGCAAATTACCAAGATATTCGATGTCTTGGGATGCACGGAGAACGAAGGTTCCATTCGCCACCTTTATGTTAAAATGGCGAAAGGACTCTTCGGTGGGAGTCTGCATGGCGTACCATCCAAACTTTTCGGCATGTCTTGGGAGACGTTTGAGAACTATTTAATGACAAATACTTTCCCGAAAGTGTTCGTCATATGAATGAAGTGGAGTTTATTAGGCGGGAGCGAAACAACATGACGGTGTCTCGATGCGAGGCAAAGTTTGCGAGTTATCCGGTTTGCACCTCAATTGGTGGAGAATGAGGAACGTTATGGCGCGATGTTTACGAGAGGTTTGAAACCCGTGAAACGTCGATATCTCATTTCTCATAAATTTTCTCTCTATTCGGATGTTGTCAGCGGGGCTCGGTTGTTAGAAGCGAGATAACGAGTACGTTCAACCGAGGGACCATAACCAGGATCATATCAAGATAGCGATCATCGAATAACGATAACCAATGGAGAAAGAAGAATACGAGACAAAGCGTGAAACCACTCGGTGGTAAACATGGCCATGAAAATGGAAGAAGCGAGTCGGGAGGAGATTTTAAAAGAGGAGATTCAACAACGTCCATGTGAAGACGACGGTCTTGGCGAAGAATCGGGTTCTAAGGGAGGAGAACGACCACCGGTCATATGTTACAAATCACGGAAAAGAGGGACATATCGGTCAAGCGCCCACAATATTCAAGGTATGCTATAATTGTGGAAAGGAAGGACATATCGCTCGAGATTATGCAAGATGGCGAAACCTAGTTCAATGGGGACGGTGACTCAAAAGATCATCCCGAAAAAGTCAAAGTCAACGATTAGGGAAGAGCGTTTGTTGTGGTGATCATAATGCGAGGAACCCAAACGAGGTGATCACGGGTAAGCTATTTATAAATTCTTGCGAAGTTTATACCTTACTTGATCTGGGTCTTTACCCATTCATTTATCTCTCTGCATGTGCTCAACGTTTAAACTTGACTACGGAGAAATTAGACTTTGACCTATTTATGGAGACTCCGTTAGGTGAAACTTTCATTACATCCATTGTTTAGAAATCTTGCTTGATTCAGTTGGCACTATCACATTACCTGTTAACCTTATTTCTATAGAGATATTTGCTTTTGATGTGATTTTAAGGTTAACTACTCATCATGCTGAAATTGATTACTTTTGTAAGGTTGTTAGTTTTCATATTCCTAAGCAACCTGTTATTTGAATTCAAGCAATCAAACCATGGTAATCAAACATTTTCATATCAAGCCATGAAGTCATTCGTTTATTACGGATGTCAAGTTTTCTTAGTCCATGTTATGGATTTAAATAAAGACACGTCAGATTTGAATAATATTCCTGTTGTTATTGATTTTTCCTGACATATTTCTTGAAAAATTTCTTGGCTTACTCCCAAAGCCTGATATTAAATTTTGTATCGAATTTGAACCCGGTACAAAACTCATTTCTAAAATTTCATATCGAATGGCTCCTATTGAACTTCAGGAGTTAAAAATTCAACTATAGAATTTGGTACCTGAGCCTTTATCTGGTGACTTCATTTGTGGAATGCACCGAAGCTAGACTCTCCGTAGGGGACACCATATTTGTGCGATAGTAAACTGATAGATGTCATTGTAACGTGCTATCCAAGGTTGGGATATGAGTCACAGTTGAGAACAACCTAAGTCGGTAATCGAAATAATATAGCTTTCAGAAGCTTAGTTGGTTATTATCGAGATTCGTTGAAGGATATTCTCGAATCGCTATTCCATTAACGCAAATTGACTCGTAGAGATACAAAATTCGAATGGAGCAAAGAATGTGGGAAGAGCTTGAAGAAACTCGATAAGAGACTTATTTCAAAGACATGTTACGACCATGCCATCCTGGAAAAAGCGAACGTGGTAGGCGGCGTGTTGAGTAGAAGATCGTATACAAGTACGAGTACGATATTGTCAAAGACTCATTTCAGTATAATTTACAAATAATAGAGATGGAAATGAAAACTCTAGGTACCCACGTGATTATATACGAGTATAATCGACTTTAATCGATAAAGTTAAAGTCATCCAAGCTACACAACGGGTGATGAATTTGAAGAAGGAGGTACAAGAAGTTGTTATTTCAAAAGCGAGAATCGGTGAGGTGAGGAAAGCTCAAACCTTCGATTTATTAATCCATTTGAAATTCTCGATCGAATAGGAACTGTGGCCTATAGACTCATTTTACCGCCAAGTATGACGCGTGTTCATAACGTTTTTCACGTATCGATGTTACGTAAATATGTGGACGACCCGAACTACGTCATTGAGTTAGAACCGGACGAGATAGCCGAAGACTTAACGTGAGAGGAGGTACTGTCAAGATCTTGTAGAGGAAAGAACATGTCCTATGTCTGAGGTTTTACCACAAGTTAAAGTTTTGTGGAGAAACCATGCTATTAAGGAAATGACACGGAAGTTGGAAACGAAAATGAAAGCGAGGTATTCTCATCTTTTGAAACACCAGTCGTCGTCAATTTCGAGGACGAAATTTCATAAGGAGGGAGGTTGTAAGACCTCAAAATTTTTAAATAAAAAAGGAATTTCCTTTATTTATTATTTTGAAATAGTAAGGGTGGATTTGATTAATGTGGTTAGTTATGAGTAAAATCATAAATATTTTAAATAAGCAAGTGGTGATAAAATATTCATTATTGTTAGGAGAATATTAGTTTGGTGGTCGTGGAATATTCAATCTTTGTCGAGAATATTCATCTGACGCCAGCGCGATCTTTTGTGGGCCCCATAACGAAAAGCGATTTGATGAAGAAAACGACAAATATAAGTTGTTTATAAATAGCAGGCGTAGTTATTACTGATTATCTTGTTGGAATACCGGTGGTTAAAACACACTAATAATATCTGCGTTGTTGAGCGAGTAGCACCGCAGTATTGCACCAATTATTGATTCTTACGTGAAGGCACTACTCGATAATTGTTACGATAATTCTTGTTCAATTATTTTATTGATTTAATAATTGTTGCGTTGATATTTTATATTCTTTGTTGTTTGATAATTGTCATTACCCAAATATTTTTTATTATCGAAGCAATAATTCATATTATCTGAATAATATTATTAGATAACATTATTGGCAATGTCTAGAAAGTTACATCTAAGGAGAGGTTTGGTCACTAATTACACGCCAATAAGGAGAGATCCTTATTGGAAAGCCCCCTCTTTCACAGGAACTACACGGTTGTCAATAATGTGATTACGTAATATTATTTGTGAATAATTAATTATTGATTTATATGATGAGGAAAATATTGATTTTATGTGGATATAGATGGAGAAAATTTTAAAATGACAATTGTTCAAAATTAATATTTTATCTTTTTCGATAAAATAATTCATTTAAATATATTATTTTAATAATATATTAACGGTGATATTTTACAACGAATGTGGGATATATGAGTATCTGAGGAGGAATAGTATTTTTGTTGCAATAAATGTTTAAAACATGTTAAACATGTCTCTGGACCCCATTTCTTGATTGAAATTTGATTATAGCACATAAAATTGTCCGTATGTGGATTTCAAATAATTTCTGTTTGGAATTTGGAAAACTTTCTTACGCAAAGTTGTAGAAATTGAATTTCCTATAAAAAGTCGAGATTTGAATTTTCTGATAAAATGGCTATTTATTATGAATTATTGAAGTTACGAAGTTCCAAATAATTGATTTTGGAAGTTTTATTTATTTTTATTAATAAAAGCGTTTTTTATATGTTGTGGGCATATTTAACATGTGCATGGTGGCTGAATTCAGATTCAAGATGTGGGTGTATGAATTTTGTTTATATATAATATTATTATATTCAATTTTCTACTTTGGTGTTCTAGCGATTTCTATAAATAGGGTCTTGGGTTAGAATTGAAAATCACACCGAAGCTGAAGTTTTCTCTCTATATTATCGAGCGTATTCTTGTGAGTATTTTTAGTATACTTTGAGTATTGCTATCACGGTGCAAGTCCAAGTCATAGCCTATATCCGGTGTTTGATTAAATCTTGTCTTTTCGAGGTAAGGGATGTTATTTTCTTCTCAAATGATATTATTTCTTCAATATCATTATCTTTGAAATATTAGTTTGGAACTTTTTATCAAATTTGGAACTTTTTCATGTCTGGGTTACTATTCATGAGTTCTTATTCACGAGTTACTATTCACGAGTACTATTCATGAAGTGTGAAGATGTTTTTTGGGAAATTTCTATCTTTTGGTGTCGGAGTTACTATTCACGTATACGGCACTATTCACGTATACGGCACTATTCACCGAAAAATAAAATTTCTTCTTTTTGTCCAAAATATTTATTCTGGATACTAGCTTTGATTGTATCCATGTTTTGATCATTCTTGAATTTTACACCATTATGATTATTTTTGAGGTATTTTTGAACATGGATAAAACAAAGTACGAATCCTTAATCCTTAATCCTTGTCATTTTGTTTCACTGGATTCGTTTCTTTAAAAATATTTTTCATCATCCTCCAGCTTTAAATGATGATATTATTGAATATCTTTGGCTTTGTAGTGCAAAGATGAATGATTTCTCAAGAATATCTTTGGTAGTAGTGCAAAAGATGAATGGTGTTTAGATGAACATGACCATAATCGATGAATATCTTTGGCTCAGAGTGCAAAGATGAATATTTGATTCCGATGTATATTGATTGATGTTACGGGTAAAAGATAGACGATGAACTTTTAAATTCATACATAGAAGATAGTAGTTTGCATTCTCTACTTAACTCTTCTAATGAATTATTATTTTCGCTGCGAATATTGATTTAAAATTTGTTGTCTATTGTATTCTATTAGATTTTTCCCTGTTGAAGACTAACGGTAATTTGTTGCATATTATCTTAGTCATAATATTCTTTACTGGGCTAGTTGAGCTCACCCTTTTCCTTTTTGTTCCATTTTTCTTCTCAGGAGGCGAGAATGTAGCGAGTACTAGTTGGGGTATGGAATGAAGGTTCTAGAGAGAGTTGTTTAGTAGTCCTCACCATTTTTGTAAAATAATGTATCAATAATTATGATGGGGATTTATTTACGTGTGGATATTGTCTAGATGGCAATATCTGTATTTAAACTCACAGTTTATATGTTGTAATAATAAAGTTGTAGTTATTTCTGTACCATGTATTTGGCGACTCAGAATGGGTTGGATGGAATGGACCTATTTTGGGGCGCCACAAAGAAAAGCAATGACCGAGGTTGGTGACAGAGGTCATTGCCGGGCAAATATGTCACATCACACTTTGATTTATTACTGTAGGAAAGAAAATGGATCTTGAGCATCTTGAAGACCGATTGTGCCGTAAGGATCACATTCATGACTCATTTGAATAGGTCTAGCTTTAGTGGGAATTAAATGTTCTTTAAATTCCTTAGCATATGGTAACCTAACTGTGTGCTTCTTCCTATGCCAAAAAGCATTGGGAGAATCAGAACATAAGTTTTTTAATAAATAATCTTTTAATTCTTTTATCTTTTCTTGGACTCTGTTACTCTTAAGTTGTTCTTCAACTTGCGATACCTAACTTCTTCTTTAAGGAAATTTAGGTGGGTAACTTTGCAATTTAATGATTTAATGATTTAGAAATTGATTCTTCTTGATAAATTTTAAATCTCTTTCTTTTGGTTTGATTAAGAATTTAAATGTAATCATTTTCCCTAAATGTTACTAACTTAAACCTTTATTACTAGTAGTAAATGGGTATAATAAATAGATAAATGGTAAACCTAAAATGATTTTGTCAGTAAGATTGCGAACTAAGACAAATGAGGTCTTAAAACACATACTGTCTTGACAAATATGTACATTAGGTAATTTATATTTTATTTCCATTTAACTGCCATTAGCTGAGTTTAGTTTTTCACTAGTCTTCTTATAATATCGTGTGGGGATAATACCTTCTTGAATACAGTTCAAATCTGCACCAGTATCAACTAAGGCAGGGAGCTGCACAGAGAACGTTTTATCGATAACTAAATTAATAGAGATATACCATTTTTGAATAGTAATATCTTTAATTCTTTTAAGGGAGAGACCTTGAATAAAGAGATCAGAATCTTTAGCACCTGATGATTCTGGTTCATCGTGACTCTCATCACTAGACGAAGAATCATGAACTTGAAGATCTGATTTTTTATCATCAATCTCTTTTCTTAAGTTAGAAATATCTAATTTTAAGTTAGAAATTTCTTTCTTAAGTTTATTAACTTCTTGATTTAATTCATGGAGGGTAATTTCTTTTACCGGAGACTTAAATCTTTCAAGAGTTTTATTGAGACTGAAAATTGGTTTTTCTTTGGCTCTAAGAACCTTATCAGTGACTTTTTTTATCTTTGGTTAACAAATCTTTTAATTGCTTCAAATACTGAGTTTTTAATTCAGGGTCATTTATTTTACTGATTAAATCAACTAATAAAGAACTTTCTTCTTCTTCTTTTATAATTACACTAACTCTTTTACAACAATTTTTATTGCAATTTCTATACATATAGTGACTTCATTTTCACTATCAGAATCATCGTTAGATGTATTATTACTAGAAGATTCTGGAATATCAGAAGCTTCTTCATCACTACCACTGTTATTTTCGATTCTCATTAATTCTAATAATTGTTCTGTATCTTCGACTGAAATATTTAATTAGGCTAGTTTTTGCTTGACTCTACATTCACTTTTATAGTGTCCTTTCTGCCCACAATTGTGACAGACAATTTTACTTTTATCATATTTCTTTGATTTTTTATATGATTTTTTCTTAGATGACTTAGGTTTATTGTAATAGGTATCTTGAATATTACTCCTTTTATCATTATTGTATTTTTTCTTACGACGCTTATGACTTTTATGTGACTCAATATGTTTACTCTTATGCCTGTGCTTTATTCTAGAGGGAGCAACTGGCGGTAAACCATACTGTTCACAATTTGAAGAAGGAAATATTAAAAAACCTGATTCAAAGCTTGAACAACCTTTAATTAAGTTACCAGAAAACAGATATAATCTAAGTTTACCTAACAAAGAAAGTGAATTGGTCCAATCTATTTAAAAGCTATTTAAAAAACTTAAAACAGAACCAGGTCCAAGTGGAACCATTGCTGTTATCGATCATGTTGAATCAGATGATGATAACAAAAGTTCTTCGGATCACTCTAATCACTCATCCATTTCATACCTTAATGAACAGCTAAATAAATTAACTGTCAATAACACAAGTATTACCGAAATTGGTACTCTGCACCAACTCCTCCGGATCTACAGATTCAAGAGAGAAATCTAGATAAATAGGTTCTCGTGTCCTCTAATAAGATTTATGAATGGAATATAGATGGATTTGGTGAACAAGAAATTCTTAATAAACTTAATCATATGTCTATGGTAGCCAATAAAATATATTACCAAATTCAACTCTTTATCTCAATCAGATATAGTTGAATTAATAGCTAGTGGTTTTACTGGTATTCTTAGGTCTTGGTGGGAAAAAGATGCTAGATTTTTGAATTATTATCCCAGCATTATCGGTGCCATGGAAGCAAGCTTGCATAATAGACCTATCCATTTCAATTGCTTTCCTGATTTCACCTTGAGTCTTAGTGATCAAAACTTATTCAAAGCTTTATCATTAAATATTAAAACTGATGGAGAGATTACTCAAATGATTGAAGGATCTCAACCCATTGCTTTGATTTACAGAATTTACTATAAAACAATGAAATTAAACTTAAACGTTCATGCTCTTAATAAAAGTCCAAAAGATCAAATAGTTTTAATTCAAAGTTCAACTAGTGATGCTAATATCCAGATCCCAAGAACAATTCTTTGGAAGGATATTACTTTACCTAATCAATGGACTTTGCCGAATGAATTACCACAGCAGCCCATAGTTAACAATTTGTTAAATATTGAAAACATTCAATAGTTTTCTGATGGAACTGTTAAAATTAGTTTTAAACATACTAGAACCCCAGTTATCATTGAAGACATTTCCAGTTCTTTAGCTCCTTCAGTTATATATTAAGCAAGTTCTCAATCTGTCTGATTGGGGTAGTCATCCTTCCGATCTCAAGTCACTTTCTAATCACACTAGTTCTTTCTGCTATTATGATTATATTGAGGCTTGGCATAAAATTATGCTTCATCAAAATGAAGATCATAGTCATTCGTGATTTTTTCAGTTTGACCACAAATTCAAGAGTCAATTTCCCAAATGGTTTATCCTTTGGTGGACAAGGTACGATTTGTGCCATGATGATTCTGGTTCACCGTGACTCTCATCACTAGACAAAGAATCATGAACTTGAAGATCTGATTTTTTATCATCAATCTCTTTTCTTAAGTTAGAAATATCTAATTTTAAGTTAGAAATTTCTTTCTTAAGTTTATTAACTTCTTCATTTAATTCGGGAGGGGTATTTCTTTTCTTAGGAGACTTAAATCTTTCAAGAGTTTTATTGAGACTGAAAATTGGTTTTTCTTTGGCTCTAAGAACCTTATCAGTGACTTTTTTATCTTTGGTTAACAAATCTTTTAATTGCTTCAAATACTAAGTTTTTAATTCAGGGTCATTTATTTCAAACCTTATTCAAACCATAATATTGATAATTGGGAAAGTGTGATTATATATATATATAATGAAATATTTAATTGGGCTAGTTTTTGCTTGACTCTACATTCACTTTTATAGTGTCCTTTCTACCTGAATTGTGACGATGATAATTTTCATTGTTATCATATTTCTTTGATTTTTTATATGATTTTTTCTTAGATGACTTAGGTTTATTGTAATAGGTATCTTGAATATTACTCCTTTTATCATTATTGGTTATTTCCTGGATAAAAATTTTAAAATTGAAAATGTATGGGGATGGTGACTCATCTAAAGATGATCAATGACACCTTAAATCATCCAGAGAGATGGACCAAGTCGAGGAAGAAGCCAGAGAATCTTCTTGATCGGCCGAATAGTGATGGTCCCACCGTCATCGACTTTTGCTTTTACTTAAAGCAAAAGTCTTTTACTTTAGTAAATGTAAAATTAAAAGTAAAAGAATAACTTTTGCTTTTACTTAAGTTAAATGTTTTTAACTTAGTTAAATGTTTCTTACATTTACCCATTAAAAGTAAATGTAAAAACATTTTACATTTACTTTACATGGGTAAATGTAAGAAACATTTAACTAAGTTAAAACATTTAACTTAAGTAAAAGCAAAAGTTATTCTACATTTACTTTTACATGGGTAAATGTAAGAAACATTTAACTAAGTTAAAAACATTTAACTTAAGTAAAAGCAAAAGTTATTCTTTTACTTTTACTTTTACATTTACTAAAAGTAAAAGACTTTTGCTTTAAGTAAAAGCAAAAGTCGATGATGGTCGGGCCATCATCATCGATTGGCCGATCAAGATGCCTCTCCATGCCTTCTTCCTTGACTTGGTCCGTCTCCTGTGGATGTCGGAAGGTGCTGTTGATCATCTTCTCAGATGAGTCACCATCCCCATACATTTCCACCTTAAAATTTTTATCAAGGAAATAACCAAACAGAAGACTAATTTGTTAATTGTTTAAACAAAAATTCTTTTTCTTGAAGGTCCACTTAGACTCTAACCTTACTTACCTTGAACACATACCCGTAGATCTAAAAGATTCCCATTAGCCTTACACTGCTCCCAATTGAGACTTACAAACGGCATTATTCGGGACTTAAGGCGATCTTGGGTGGTTTACGGCGAAGGTCGGGCGATTAAAAGCGGAGCAAGAAAAATAATAGTTTGAAAAAACATTTAAGTAAACAAATCAAACTGTTTTCAATCGAAACCACTGATAGCATCAAGAACCAACCGTGTGGCTCTGATACCATATAACAGTGGCGATAAGTTTTTAAAAGAAAAACTTAGACAGAAAAAAGAAAAGATTAAGGTTGAATAAGGTTCCACTTGGACCTGGTTCTATTTTAACAATTAAATATATATACTAATGTATATATATATATATATATATACAAACTAAAATGAAACCACGGACCGAAGTCCGGGCATACACACGCAACACGGCTCTCAACGTGAAGAATGGTGTGTGTAAAGATGAAGAGAAAGGCATTAAAGTGTGTAAGAAGGCTTACAGTGGACTGCTAAAGAAGACTTCTATAACTTTTAGTGGATGAACACTCGGCTCCCGCCGATAAAAAATATGATATAATATAAGCTCACAAGTGTTTAAAATTAGAAAGCACTCAGTTTATAGTGTGTACATAACAAATTGGACAGGACTTCCTCCCCATTTCTCTTGCAAATATGGTAACCCCAAGCCCTCTATTTATAGAGGGGATGCCGAAAGTGTACCTACGGCTTCCCGGGGTGCCCCGGGCTCTGCGGGTCCCATCATCTCGAAGTACGTGCACTTAAACAACTTGTTGTTTGCTCGAACCTTCATAGCTTTCAATCCGAGAGTCCGATGGAAGAGTGCAATACCATTCCAGAAAGCTCTTTCTGAGAGCTATGAGACAACTTAGGATTTGCCCTTTTTGATGTCGGGAAGATGGGTCCATGACCTAAATTTCATTTTCGGGTTTCCGCCAAGCAGTCCGTTGAGCCGTTTTGCTTAGTTTGCACTCGAAAGTTAAGATATGGTTTTTGTGGGACTTTTTTTGAAGCAATTTGAGTTGAAATGAGTGCATTTGATTTGAGTTAAAGTTGAGTTGGAAAAATGACCATTTTGCCCCTCCCTGGGTTATCTCCAGTCTTCGCATAGTTGTAGCGAGTTTTTCCCAGGGTTATCTCTGAGATTGTCATTTTGTTGACTCTGAATATCCTCAGGGTCATCTCTGAGATTAACTTGACCACCCGGGGTTGACTCTGGGCATTGAACTTGATCTCTTGGGGTTATCTCTAGGGTTGAAACTGCCTTTCTTGGGGTTATTTTCGGGGTTAGAAACTGATTTCTCTGGGTTATCTTCGGGGTTGGAAACTGGATCTCCCAGGGCTATCTCCGGGGTTGGAATTGATTGTTGTGGTCCACCAGGGTTATCTCTGGAATGTGAAAAAGACGTTCTTGTCCTCCTGCATAGTTAGTAATAGGAAAATGAAATTTTGAGTGTCTACAGATGCCCCTCTTTATCATGTTCATGCAATGCAATGGAATGGACATGATAAAGATTACTAGACATTTGAAATATGACAAGATATTTTCAATGATTCAAATTGCAATGTAATGAATGTTATGATGAATGTTAAAATGTTTTCGTGAATCGTAATTCATAAATTGCACATCGCATTTCGCACTTCGCTTTTTGCATTTTTCCAATCACACTTCGCAAATCGCACATCTCATTTCACATATCGCAAATCACAAATCGCAATATAATGAATGTTATGATGAATGTTAAAATGTTTTCACAAATCACTTTACCTTTACGGGGGATTACTGATGCCTATGCTGGTGTTGACTACAACGGTTTGGCTATTTGTCGGTGTCACTGATGCCTGTTTGATGAAGAGAAATTGAGATGTTTTCTATATCTCTACTGGGGATGACGTTCTAAAATCACCAAACCTTCCCGATGTTTACGTTTGGTAGTTTACAATGGTGCTTACACTGTTGGTAGTTTGATAATGGATCTTACCTGGTGGGTAGTTGAATACGCTGACATCGCCAAACTATTTCGGTTCCCACTCGAACGGTGGTATACAAAGCTTTCATCGTTGAACTGTCTTAATGTTGCGTTGAATTGATTCCAATGGTTTAGAATACCAGATCCTCTGATACCTTCGCTGAAGTAATAGTCAAAGGTTTGCTTCACTAGACTTTGTCTGATGTTACGCTGGATTGATGACAACCACCAGATGTCTACGAAGGAATTTTTCTCTAATCTAGGCATTTAATTTGCACGCATATTTAAATCTACTGGAGATGCATGCTAAACCTTGATAAAGATGTACGTTGATGTAGCGCCTTTGCACATGTGTAGATCATGCATGATGTGATGCTCTAGATTTCCTTAGGAGTCTATTGTCCTAGGTTGATGAAGATTTTAAATTGTATGGAGTAAAAGTTTACCTCACCCTTTTTGAGGTGATTTGAAGTCTCCTTTCGTTGTTGGGTACTTGTGCCCCATTTCCTTGAGCGTTTGATTTGCAACCCAATTGAAATAATGACCTGAAGGCCGCTAACATCCGTGGAGGGTGCAGCTTATTCATTCGCTGCCCAGATTTGCACTTCGGTGTAGAGGTCTCGACTTATGAGAATTTAACGCCGGTTGGCATATTTGATGATGAGGATTTCATTTGCTAGACCTTTTGTCATTGGGCTTCTGCTTTTGAGTTAAGGACTTTCTTGAGAATTTTCCTCTTCTTTTGTAGGGGCAAGTTTATGTCGCAATGATTTCTTTCTGGAGTTTTCCTTCTTTTGATGAGAGGCTTGATCCCGCCTTAAACTCCTTCGCTTTCCTGGAATTGAAAAATGTCCCAGTTCGAATCGCTAGTGAGGTGATGTGATGGAAGCCCCGATGATGATATACCATGCTGATGGTGTTGACTGGTGAATTTTCCTCTTTAGGATGATTGATAAATGCCCCAGTGTTGAATTGTCGCTGTTTTCGAGATTTCCCCAGTCTTGTTGTAAGGTTTTCGATATCGGGTTGTCGCCAATTTTGAAATTTCCCCAGCGTTGCTTGTGGTATGGGATAGTTTCTTTGACAGTTGGGCTGATAGGATACCAAGATCGCATGAGATTTTTACTTCTATACCAAATGGTGAACAAGTATAGGACTTAGGCTTTGATGCCTTCAATCATTGTTCCTGACTTGTTATCGCAATCGGCCTTGATGGTTTTCTTCTGATTTGATGAAGACTTGTGATTGAGGGTGTCAACTCTTTGAAGGTCCTTGTTGATGGTTGTCTTTGTGTATTGTTGTTTCTTCTTTTTTGGGAGTTGTGCCAGATTCAAAGGAATGGCATTGAAGTGTTGTTGGGTCTTCTCGACATGGGTCACTGACTTGGAGGGTTTTTCTTGGGTGTAGACTTAGGATTGATGTTTGGGTTTGGATGTTTCTTTTGAGGGTCAGACCGCATAACTGATGGCTGCCTACGTACTTCCATTGATGAAGGGAGATCAGGTCTTTCATAGTTCAGGCTTGATAAGATAAATGGTTTGAGAAGTGACTGTTTGAGAATTGTTTGTTTGGGTTTTTGTTTGGTTTGACCGCACCTTAAATGGTTTCGTACATACTCCCATTGATGAGGGGAGATCAGGTCTTTCGTAGTTCAGGCTTGATGAGCTGAAACCCGACTGATTTGATTTGTGATCTTTGATTTTTCTTTTTTCCTTTTTTTTCTTTTTTCTTTTTTTTCTTTTATTTTTTATTTTTTTCTTTTTTTGTTTTCTTCTCCTTTTTTTTCTTTTTTCTTTCTTTTTTTCTTTTTTTCTTTTTTTTCTATTTCTTTATTTACATGCATGGAAAATAAAAGGCATACTACGAAGAAAGTGATACCGTCCCAACATCTTTTGGAACTCGCAACTTTATCCCCTGGATCTACATCTTCTTGGCTATTTGAGGCCCAATAGTCCAGTTGTCAATGGTTATGTTGCCTTCGAGGATCGCGATAGAGGTTACCTCTTAATTCTGAATGTCTTCACTTATGGCCATAACTTGATCGTTTTTTAATTCGGTATATTCCTCACGGACACTTGAACTGGACGCATCGCAAAAAGGGATGAACTCCTAATTCTTTGATGAGTTGATTTCCCCGATATCCTGACAACCTTTTCCTTCATTTGTTCCTTCACCTTTTTCTTGGGCTTGAGAGGATTCAACCATGAAGTCTCCCTCGAACTGTTATCGTATTTCTTGCAAGGTGTAAGACCCCAACTTATTATAAATAAAATCGAATTTCCTCTAATTATTATTGTGAATAATAAGGTATTAATTTGATATAATTATCTGTTTATGGGTGAAATGTGCAAATTTTACAAAATAAGCAAGTGGCTATAAAATAATCATTGTTGTCAGGGAATATTCATTTGGTCCTGGAATATTCTTGTTGTCGGGGAATATTAAATTTACGACGGCAGCGATTATTTGTGGGCCCATAATGTAATAACTGTCGGATGAAGAAAACGATAAGTTTGAGTTTTATAAATAACGGCGTAGTTGTTACCGTTAACACTATTGGAATACCCGGTGGTTAAAATACAGTAATACGCGTGGATGCACAGTATTTTTGAATTATTGATTCTTACGTAAGAAGGCACTACTCAATAATTGTTACAGAAATTACTGTTCAATATTTTATTTTATTGATTCAATAATTGTTGCGTTGATATTTTATATTATTATTGTTTCAATAATTATCACTGCACAGTATTTTCTATTATCAGATCAATAATTCATATTATTTGAATAATATAATTAGATAGCATTATTGGTAATGTCTAGAAAGTTTTCTCAAGGAGAGGTTTGGTCACCTAATTGGGCGCTAGTAAAGAGAAATTCTTATTGGAAAGCCCCCTCTTTCCTGGGAACGGCCTGGTTGTCATAATTATGATTCTGTAATATTATTTGTGAATAATTAATTATTGATTTATATGATAAGGAAATATTTATTTGATGTGGATATAAATAATGGATATATTTATTTTTATGTGGATAAAAGTGAAGAAATTAATGCTGAGGTGTTTTATCAGTATTTTATCGGAATGGAGGTATTAAAAATTACCCGTTTGTGAATTTCGGATATTTTATGTTTGGAATTTAGAAAAACTCAAAGCTACAAAGTTGTAGAGAATTCAATTTCAGGCAGAATGGACATAGAATTCGTATTTTTCTGATAACCGAGCTATTTTCTATGAATTGTTGAAGTTTCGGAAAACAAAATGATTTTTATTAATTTATGGGTGGGACCCACTTGGTTATCAACATGTGGGCTGCTGAAAATTGGTTCAAAGTTGGCTGGTGGGTGAGATTGTCAAGAGGCATGCGTAGAAAAGAAAAGTAATTATATTATTATTTTATTATTTAGTCTCCTATGGCGTTCTAGCATTTTCCTATAAATAGGCGCTTAGGTTAGAATTGAAAAACACACCAGAAATAAGTTTTCTTTCTCTCTATATTGTCGAGCGTATTTTAGTGAGTATTTTGATACCTTGAGAGTTGCTATTCCTTGCAAGTTTCTGTCGCCTCTATATCCGAAATTCAGTCAAAAGTACGGTTATTTTGAGGTAAGGGATGTTATTTTCTTCATAAATGATATTATTTCTTTCGATATCATTATGCCAAAATATTGGTTTGAACTTTTTATCAAATTTGGAACTTTTTTGTGTCGGGTTACTATTCACGTATCTGACATTATTCACGTATACTGACTATTCACAAATCGACACTATTCATTCAAAAATGAAATTTTCTTCTTTTTGTCCAAGATGTCTATTATGGTTACTATCTTTGATTGTATCCATATTTTGATCTTTATTCTTGAATTTTGCTTCAAAATAGGTTATTGTGGAGTATTATTGATCTTGGATAAACTGTTATACTTAATCCTACTAATTGTCCTTCTGTCTCACTGGATTCATTTTCTTTAAAATATTTTTCATCATCCTCGGTCCTAAATGATGATATTCTTGAATATCTTTGGCACATGGTGCAAAGATGAATGATTAACTAATGAATATCTTTGGCCCGTAGTGCAAAGATGAATGGTGTTGAGATGAACATGACCAACCTGGTGATACAAATTAATATCTTTGGCTTTTGTAGTGTAAAGATGAATATTTGATTAAAGATGTATATTTATTGTTATATGGGATAAAATATTGATGATGGACTTTTAAATCTTAGAAGATAATAGAACTCATTCTCTACTTTACTCTTCTAATGGATTGTTGTTTCCGCTGCAGTTGTTGATCTAAAACTTGTTGTCTATTATATTTTATCAGATTTTTCCCTATTGAAAACTAATGATAATTTGTTGTATATTATCTTAGTCATAATATTTTTTACTGGGCTAGTTGAGCTCACCCTTTTCCTTTTTGTTCCATTTTTCTTCTCAAGAGGTGAGAACATAGCAAGATCTAGTCGGGGTATGGAGTGATGGTTCTAGAAAGATGTTTTAGCAGTCCTCACTATTTCTGTAAAATAATGTTTGAATAATTGTAATGAGGACTTATTTGAGTGTGGATATTGTCTAGAAGACAATTTAAACTTACAGTATGTGTTGTCGTATTTTACACGATAATTGTATTATTGAAGTTGTAGTTTTCTTTCTGTACCATGTATTTGGCGACTTAGAATGGGTGTTGTATACCTATTTTGGGGGCGTCACACAAGGAACTTTCCTTTTTAGCTTTTTCTTCCTTGGAAAGGATTAGTATTTCATCCGCATCATCCAAGGTGATAAAATCAGGAAAGTGGTTGTTATCTTTGGACCACATGATGTTTGATATTGGCGAAGGAAACTCCTTTGGGGATTCCCTTTTCTCCTCTGTCATTCCTTACATTGGGATTAGTCCACCTTGTCTTCTGCCAGAATTGGTGCTCGTAGCCCTCACCTTCTCTGAACTGCCTGTCTCGAGTGGACATCTTAAGCTTTTTATTTCCTTTTTGCCTTTTTTGGTCATGGGAAATTCTATCTCCAGCTCCCTATTTTTAATGAGATCCTGGATTTTATGTCGCAAAGACCAGTATTCCTCAGTCGTATGCCCAAGTGAGTTAGAATGGTAGAGACATATCTTGGTGTAATCATAACTCTTCATCTTGGGATTTATAGGAAGCAACAACTCAGTAATCCTTCCTTCGCTTATTAAAAAGTATAACATTTCTTCATTGGATTTGCTTAAAGGGGTGAATTTTCGGACTCTTGTGGAGGTTGTTTGATCTTTCTTATTTGAGAAGTCGTATTCCCCCGAGCAATTTTTCCATTGGCGAGATCTTCTAGAAATTTTATCATCCCCCTTTTCTTGGCCTTCAGATAGTTGAGTGAAACACTGCCTCGTATCCTGATGTTGGGGCACTATCAGCTTAGCTAGCAGATTTACTTGATTCTGGATCGTCTCTAATTTTTCCATTACTATCATACCCTTCGTATGTACTTACGATTTGGATTCATTTCAGCGCTTCCTAACCTGATCATGTTTACTTCTTCTGTATCATGCTGCAACAGAAGGTTGGTGTTGACATTTTGTTGGTCAAGTTGTTAGACCACAATACTGCCACTTTCGATTAGATGTTGAATTTTATGCTTTAAGGACCAACAATCTTGTGTATCATGTCTTGGAGACCCAGAGTGGTAAGTGCATCTTTGGCTTGGATTGTATCTTTTGCTCCTTAGTTCCAGAGGTGGAGCCAGTTTGGTAATTTTCTTGTGATCCATTAATATCACCAATACATTTTCAAGGGAATCACTTAGTGGAGTGAACACCCGATTTTCAGTTCTCTCAAATTTTCTTTTCCTCTCTGGGCATTGGTAGAATGCAGCCGGTTGTTGAAATGGCAAATTATCTTGCTTTTTCCAAATGGGGGGACGGTAGGTTGGTCTCCTATCTTTCCCCTGTACAACAAGGGATACATCTTCAGTGCCTTTATTGGGTATACCCTTGGGATAGCTCGCATACTTGCTAGTCTCAGATATGTCTTGCATTCGCTTCCAAGGCAGTGAAGTCTTTAATCTTGCCTGCCTTCAGGCCCATCTCTGCCATTTCGCCATGTTTGACCATTTTCGAGAATGGCTTTCCTATGCCTGCTAGGATCCTCTCATAATAAGGAGCCTTTGGATATCAATAAACGTCATTACCATCTCAGTTTCTGTCATTGATGGAATGACTTGCGCTGCTAGATGTCTCCACCTTTGGGCATATTCTCAGAAAGATTCAGTACTTTGCTTTTTGACTTTAGTCACTTGGTATCGATCCGGTGCCATTTGTGACTGAAAACTGTACTGATTTAGAAAGGCATGGGCCAATTCTTCCCAGTTGTGGATTTTGGCATTGTCAAGTTATGCATACCATGCTTTAGCCTCTCTAGTGAGACTCATTTGGAAAAGCTGCATTCTGAGGCTTTCATCTTCTCCATAAGACCCTAGTTCGCCAATATATACTTTTAGGTGTGTATAGGGATCACCTGTCGACGTCGGGATTTTTATTTGTCCCTTTTCTATTCTTGTTCTTTGGTGTTCTCATGTTAAGTGAGATTTGTTTGAAAAAATAAGTTGTGAAAAGGTCCGACATGTATATGTCAACGATTGGACTGTAAGAGTCGCCAGTTGGTTTTTTATATGGTTGTATCAACACAACCGAGAAAAGGTTTGTACATTGACCCAATAATGTGACATTGTTAAACAGGTCTGTGAAACCAAGATTCATTAGGGTCCGGGGGCTTGATTATGCAGAGGGAAGGTGTTAGGCACCCCCAGACATCCGTGTTACCACGGTGACCGCCACTTTTCAAGAAACTGTTATATGAATGTGTGTGTGTGTGTGGGTCAATGTGTTATTTATATGGAAGTAATGCGAGGCCTTGTTCGCACCTATATACACGGGGTTTGAATTTGTGTAAAAATTCAGCTTTAAACAAGATATGGCAGTGATGTTTTGTAAAAGAGATTTTTCAAACCCTTATGCCCAATAGTAATTGAGACCTTTTACACTTCTATTTTTTATTAAGTGTTCGGCTTAATTGCTTTTAATTTTCAAGATGTGAAGCATCTTCGAGAAAATAATGTACAAAGCAACTTCGAACTCCTCATGGGTATGAAAACCATCTGAGGAAATGTAAGACCCCAACTTTTTGAATAAAGATTAAATTTTCTCGAAATATATTTTTGAATATTATGGTGTGGATTTGATATAATGTTATAGTTGTGGGTATTATTTACAAATTTTGCAAAGTACGCAAGTTGTTATATAATATTCGATTGGTCGGGGAATATTCGTACAACGGCACAATCATTGGTGGACCCCCATAACGGAATTATTGGCGGATTTAGAAAACGACAAAAATACTTTATGAAAATAACGGCGGAAGTTTTACAGATTAGCTGTTGAACTACCCTAGGTAGTAAAAATATGATGTCTGGCGTGGTTGCATAGTAGCACACCAGGTATTGATTATTGATGCTTATGTGAGAAGTCACTCGGTTATACTCAATTATTATATAGTAATTATTGCATCATATCTATCATATTATTGATTCAATTATTGTCACAAGATATCATCTGCGTAAAATGTTTTTTATTAAATCAATACTTGAGACGACAAAGTTATTCATATTATAAATTTTAATATTTACAATGTCTAGAAGTTCTGTCAAGGAGAGGTTTGGTCACCTAATTACGCGCCAATAGGGAGAAATCCTTATTGGAAAGCCCCCTCTTTCCTGAGAACGACCTGGTTGATAAATATTGTGAGTTATAATATTAATGATGAATGTTGTTCGGAGTTGAATTTGGAGACGCGGACGTGATATTTGAGTCCGGAACGACGAAATTAGTAAAAATAGTCTATAAACAAAAAAATTTCCGGGATTCACTATTTGGTCAAAAAGTCAATAGTTGACTTTTTCGAGAAAAATCAAACTTTGAAATTTCAAAATTTATATTTTTGATAAAAATAGTTTCATTATGTTGGAATTGTTTGTGTTAGTGAAAATCGACATTTATTCCGATGATAATTGATGTCTAGGGGTTATATTGATAAATCGGGTAATTTATCGGATAAATGAGCAATTAATTGCTACTAATTCACATGCTTATATAACTATTTGTTCACATATGTGTACTATTGAATCACATTATTTACTATTAGTGGAGTTGGTGCAAGATTGATAATACTTGCATGACTAAGTTAAAAATGGAGGTATAGATGGAGGTACTATACTGTAATTCGTATTTTTCACATGATTATACTATTGATTCACATAATTGAACTATTGATTCACATTATTTACTATTAGGGGAGTTGGTGCAAGATTGATAATACTTGCAAGACTAAATTAAAAATGAAAGAAAAGTTGGAGTTATTGTACTGTAATTTTCGAGCCCCAAAACGTGCAATTATCGAAACTATATTTTCCTATAAATAGAAGCTCATTCTTCCTTCATTTATCACCAATTCACAAAAGCTTTAGAGCTATTATTATAAAGAGAAATTATAGAGAGAAAGAAGAAGAGAAATCTGCTACCTCACTATTCTAGTATCCAGTTTTTTTTCAAGGTAGGGAATATTATTTGTTGTACCCGTAGGGAGTATTATTTCTTTCTTATCTATGAAGAGAACTTCTTTTATTCCATTATTATTATTCTGTTGAAATAACCTGTATACGTGGGCTACCCTATACTTGGTGAAATTCTTCTGTTGTTCCATTCTTTATCATTCTATTGGAACATCACTGCATGCGTTCTCTGACGGACTGGTTCCGCCTTTATTATTCTGTTGGAATATCTTGTGCATGCGTTCTCACGGGACTGATTCGCTTTATTATTCTATTGAAATATCCTTGTCATGCATGCGTTTATATCTGGGGACTGATTACATCTTTATTATTACATTGGAATATCCTCAGATATGCGTTTTACGCCGGACCTAATTCGCCTTTATTATTACATTGAATATCCTATCTGTCATGCGTTTTACTGGCGGACTGATTCCGTTATTTATTATTCATTGGAATAACTCTTGCTGTCGATTCTATCGCATGCTGGTGATTTCTTTTGTTATTCCATTCCTTATTATACTCGGTTGGTTAAAGTTTTGACTTCTATACTCCATAAAATTAGTGGAATATCCTTGATATTTGCGCTTCATCCAGTATACCTAATTTTGGGGGCGTCACAGTTGGTATCAAAGCTTAGGGATATGATCCCTGGCTAAGATGTGAGACTAGAACTAGGAGGGGAGAGACGGGGAATTCCTTCGCTAGTATGACCTACCTAAGTTTATTTGGTATTTAATTGGTTGGTCAGAGTATATGGATAATATGTTGCATGTCAATTAACCCTTGTTTTGTGGTAGTATTTGAAAATGGCATCCGAGAATGTTGAGAACATCAATGGAGCACGGAGGCGCTGAGTCTCCACGGATCAATAACCGAGGATAATGTGCATCGGGAAGGCAACAATCCTCATGCAAACAACAACACTGACCAAATGATGAACGATGGAATGTTCCGAGGCTTCATGCAATTCATGTAACATCAGGCGAGAGCGGCTCCTATTCAAAATGCAGGTGGAAACGCTGGAAACTCTCGAACGGTCACCGCTAAACTGTTCAAGAAACTGGGACCACCGGAGTTTATTGGAGAGCCAAAACCACTTAAAGGCGGCGTGGATAAAGCGAGATCACCAAGATATTTGATGTCTTGGGATGCTCAGAGAGCAAAAGGTTCCTTCGCCACCTTCATGTTGCGTGAAAGCGGCGGATTCTTGGTGGGAATCAGTAAAAGCGTCACCCCGACTGGCCTTTCAAGATGTCTTGGGAAAAGTTCCAAGAGCTATTCAACGACAAGTACTTTCCCGAAAGTATTCGTCACATAAAAGAGGTGGAGTTTATCAAGTTGGAGCAAAACAATATGACCGTGTCGCAATACAAAGGCTAAATTTGCGGAGTTATCCCGGTTTGCATCCCATTTGGTCGATAATGAGGAGCGAATGACGTGAATGTTTTTAAGAGGTTTGAAATCGGAGATACGTCAATATCTAATTTCTCATAAACTGTGTTTGTACTCAGATGTTGTAAATAGCGCTCGATTATTGGAGCCTTGATAACGAAATCAACGCAACCAAGGAAAGTGGCCGACAACATGAAAATACCGGTGGTAATAACGATCGTGAAATCGGTGACAACAAGCGTGGAGGAATCAACATGCGAGAAATGGTAACCACTTGATTGGTAATCATGGCGAATAGTAAAATGGACATTTCAAGAAAAGGAGATTCAACAATGATGGAAAGACGCCAACACCACCAAAGAACTGTGGTTAAGGAAGGAGAACGACCACCTATCATATGCTTCAAATGCGGAGGGAGGGACATATCGGTCCAAATCTAGCGATGCCATCCAAAGCGTGTTATAATTGTGGAAGAGAAGGTCACCTAGGCCCGATTTTGTCATTCACCAGAAAGATAAGTTCAACTATGATGGAGGCACCAAAGGTCCCCCCGAAAAAGTCAAAGCCGATAGTGCAAGGAGGCGTTTGTTGTGACCTCCCGAAAAGTAAGGAACCCGAACGAGGTCATCACGGGTAAGCTTATCATAAACTCTAGCGAAGTCTATACCTTATTTGATACCGGTTCTACCCATTCTTTTATTTCCCCTACTTGCACTCAATGATTAAATTTGACTCCGGAGAAATTAGACTTTGACTTATCTGTTGAAACTCCATTAGGAGAAACCTTCATTACATCCACTGTTTATAAGTCTTATTTGATTCAAATCGGTAACCACACGTTACCTGTCGATCTTATCTCCTTAAAAATACTTGCATTTGACGTGATTCTAAGGATTGATTGGTTAACTACTCATCATGCTAAAATTGATTGTTTTAATATAAGGTTGTTAGCTTTCATATTCCTAATAAACCTATTATCGCGAATTCAAGCGACCAAACCATTAAAATCAATCACGGTCATCTCAAGCCATAAAGCTATTCGTTTATTAAAAAGCGGATGTCGAGCTTTCTTAGCTCATGTCACGGATTTAAACAAAAATACGCCGATTTGAAGGATATTTCTATTGTTAATAAATTTCCGACGTATTCCCGAAGAACTTCCGGCCTACCCCGGCGTGAAGTTGAATTTTGTATCGACCTTGAACCCAGACAAAACCCATTTCCAAAGCCCCATATCGAATGGCTCTATTGAACTTCGTGGAGTTAAAGACCCAATTCGCGAAATTGTTAGACATTGGTTTCATTCGTCCTAGTCGTCTCCTTGGGGTGCTCTGTTCTATTCGTGAAGAAGAAGAAAGATGGGAGTATGCGACTTTGTATTGATTATCGGGAGTTGAATCATGTCACCATCAAAAATAGGTACCCATTGCCACGTATTGATGACTTGTTTGATCAATTACAAGGAGCAAAATTTTTTTCAAAGATCGATCTTTGTTCTGGATATCATCAGCTGAAGGTTAAAACTGAGGATATTCCAAAGACTGCCTTCAGAACTCGGTATGGGCATTATGAATTCTTAGTCATGTCTTTTGGATTGAATAATGCTCCTGCTGCCTTCATGGATATGATGAACCGAGTATTCAAGGAATAATTGGATCACTTTATGGTCGTCTTTATTGATGACATCCTTATTTATTCCAAAAGCCATGAAGATCATGAGCAACACTTGAGGCTGATACTCCAAAAGCTTCGTGAATATAAGCTTTATGCCAAGTTAAAGAAATGCGTGTTCTGGCTTGAGGAAGTAGCATTCCTTGGGCACGTAGTATCAAGTCATGGAATATCTGTTGACCCGGCAAAGATTGAAGCTATTCAAAGCTGGGAGCAACCCATATCAGTGACAGAAGAACATAGCTTTCTCGATTTAGCTGGTTATTATCGGAGATTCGTGGAAGGATTTTCTCGAATCGCTACTCCATTAACTCAACTGACTCGAAAAGATACAAAGTTCGGTTGGAGCGAGGAATGTGAGAAGCGTTTTCAAGAACTCAAAAGGAGACTCATTTCAGCACCTGTTCTGACAATCCCATCTGGTATGGAGGGATTTGTCATCTACAGTGATGCTTCGGGCAAAGGGTTAGGATGTGTTCTTATGCAAGTGGGAAAGTCATAGCCTATGCCTCAAGACAACTCAAAGAATATGAGAGGAATTATCCTACTCATGATCTAGAGTTGGCAGCTGTTGTCTTCGCACTTAAAATTTGGAGGCATTACTTGTATGGAGAGAAAGTGGAGATCTTTACGGATCATAAAAGCCTCAAATATTTCTTCACTCAAAACGAACTCAACATGCGACAACGATGTTGGCTTGAACTGTTGAAAGATTATGATCATACCATCCAATACCATCCTGGAAAAGCGAACGTGGTAGCTGACGCATTGAGTAGAAGATCATATGCGGGTACGAGTGCAATATTCACAACACAAAAGCCCATTTTGTGTGACTTGCAAAAGATGGAGATAGAGTTAAAGACTCCAGGGACCCATGTGATGATGGAAAATATATGAGTAGAACCGACTTTAATTGATAAAGTTAAAGTTGCTCAAGTTACAGATTCGGAGCTGATGCGTCTGAGGAAGAAAAATCAAGAAGGTGCTATGCCGGAAGCAAGAATCGATGAGGAAGGAATACTTCGAGTCAACTCCAGACTTTGTGTTCCTAACAACCCTGATTTAAAGTATAAAATCATGATGGAGGCGCACAACACACTGTTTACAATCCATCCTGGGAGTACCAAAATGTATCGTGATCTTCGACATACATTTTGGTGGAGCAATATGAAGAGAGAGATAGCGCTATTTATCTCAAGGTGTCTAATTTGTCAACGAGTTAAAGCGGAGCATCAAGTACCAAAAGGTCCATTGCAACGACTTGAAATTCCAGAATGGAAGTGGGAGAACATTACCATGGATTTCGTTATCGGTCTTCCCAAAGTTTCTCAAGGCATAGATGCGATTTGGGTCATTGTTGATAGATTGACCAAGTCTTCTCATTTCTTACCGATACGAGAAACTTATACAATTGAACGTCTTGCTCGTATGTACATAAATGAGGTTGTAAGATTGCATGGTATGCCAGTATCCATAGTTTCTGATCGAGACCCAAGATTCACTTTAAGATTTTGGGTTAGTTTACAAAAAGCTATGGGCACGGGTTTACGATTTAGCTCGGCATATCATCCTCAGACGGACGGGCAGTCGGAGAGGATGATTCAAACTCTTGAAGATCTATTAAGACTTTGTGTCCTTGACTTCAAGGGAAGTTGGGACAACTTCTTACCATTGGTGGAGTTTTCCTACAACAACAGTTATCAAGCAAGTATTGGCATGGCTCCATCCAAGGCGTTGTATGGAAGAAAGTGTCGTTCTACAGTATGCTGGGATGAGGTGGGTGAAGCAATGTTGTTGGGACCAGAGTTGGTACGTATGACTATGGAAAAGATTCAAATGATCCGACAACGTATAAAAACCTCACAAGATCAACAAAAGAGTTATGCTGATCTTCATCGAAAGGACGAAGAATTCAATATTGGAGATCATGTGTTGTTACGTGTTACTCCATGGAAAGGAGTTACAAGATTTGGAAAGAGAGGAAAGATAAATCCTCGATTCATTGGCCCATTTTTAATCCTCGATCGAGTAGGAACTGTGGCCTATAGACTTGCGTTACAGCGAAGTATGTCTCGTGTTCATAACATTTTTCACATATCCATGTTACGTAAATATGTGAAAGACTCGAACCACATTATTAAGTTAGAACCGGACGAAATAGAGGAAGATTAAATGTATGAAGAGGTTCCTGTTAAAATCTTGGATAAGAAGGAACATATTCTACGCTCCAAGGTTATACCTCAAGTCAAAGTTTTGTGGAGAAACCACGATGTTGAGGAAATGACCTAGGTGTTAGAATCTGAAATGAAATCAAAGTATCCTCACCTCTTCGACATACCAGGTACGCACCCTAATTTTGAGGACGAAATTTCATAAGAAGGGTAGGTTGTAAGACCCCAACTTTTTGAATAAAGATTAAATTTTCTCAAAATATATTTTTTAATATTATGGTGTGGATTTGATATAATGTTATAGTTGTGGGTAATATTTACAAATTTTGCAAAGTACGCAAGTTGTTATATAATATTCGATTGGTCGGGGAATATTCATTTTAACAGGGAATATTCGTACATGGGCACAATCATTGGTGGACCCCCACAACGGAATTATTATCGGATTGAGAAAACGACAAAAATACTTTATGAAAATAACGGCAGAAGTTTTACCGTTAACTGTTGAACTACTCGATAGTAAAAGTACAGTAATACGCGTGGTGGCATAGTAGCACACTGTATTGATTATTGATGCATACGTGAGAAGTCACTCAGTTATACTCAATTATTGCTATAGTAATTGCTACATCATATCTATCATATTATTGATTCAATTATTGTCACAGTATCATCTGCATAAAATGTTTTTTATTAAATCAATACTTGAGATGACAAAGTTATTCATATTATAAATTTCAATATTTACAATGTCTAGAAGTTCATCCAAGGAGAGGTTTGGTCACCTAATTGCGCGCCAATAGGGAGAAATCCTTATTGGAAAGCCTCCTCTTTCCTGGGAACGACCTGGTTGATAAATATTGTGAGTTATAATATTAATGATGAATGTTGTTCGGAGTTGAATTTGGAGACGCGGACGTGATATTTGAGTCCGGAACGACGAAATTAGTAAAAATAGTCTATAAACACAAAATTTTCCGGGATTCACTATTTGGTCAAAAAGTCAACAGTTGACTTTTTCGAGAAAAGTCAAACTTAAAAATTTCAAAATTTATATTTTTGATAAAAAATAGTTTCATTATGTTAGAATTGTTTGTTTTAGTGAAAATCGACATTTATTCCGATGATAATTGATGTCTAGGGGTTATATTGATAAATCGGGTAATTTATCGGATTAATGACCAATTAATTGCTACTAATTCACATGCTTATATAACTATTTGTTCGCATATGTGTACTATTGAATCACATTATTTACTATTAGGGGAGTTGGTGCAAGATTGATAATACTTGCATGACTAAGTTAAAAATGGAGGTATAAATGGAGGTACTATACTGTAATTCATATTTTTCACATGATTATATTATTGATTCACATAATTGAACTATTGATTAACATTATTTACTATTAAGGGAGTTGGTGCAAGATTGATAATACTTGCAGGACTAAATTAAAAATGAAAGAAAAGTTGGAGGTATTGTCTTGGTAATTTTCAAGCCCCAAACGTGCAATTATCGAAACTATATTTTTCTATAAATAGAAGCTCATTCTTCCTTCATTTCTCACCAATTCACAAAAGCTTTAGAAGCGATTATTATAGAGAGAAAATATAGAGAAAGAAGAAGAGAAATCACCTCCTCACTATTCCAAAGATCCAGCTTTTTTTCCAAGGTAGGAATATTATTTGTTGTACCAGTAGGGAGTATTATTCTGTTGGAATATCACATGCATGCGTTTTATGCCGAACTCGATTCCGTCTTTTATTATTCTATTGAATATCCTCGTGCATGCGTTTCTTTACGGACTGATTCCGTTATTTATTATTCTCGGAATAACTCGCTGTCTTGATCTATCGCATGCCCGGTGATTTCTTTTGTTATTCCATTCCTTATTATACTCAGTTGATTAAAGTTTTAACTTCTATACTCCATAAAATTAGTGTAATATCCTTGATATTTGCGCTTCATCCAGTATCTTTTCATGAAAATATTCTTCTCGAGCATTCTTGAATTTTACTCTACAAAGCGAGATCATGTTGACAATTTGGACGCTATTAGTTCCTGGATAAATTAATTCTTGAACTTGTTTTATTGAATTCTTATATCATTGTCATCACCCTCATGTTTATATTTTGTTGAAAGTCATCTGTGGCCTATATAGTGCATAGATGGACTTGATATGATTATGACTGTGGATTATTCTTGTAATCATGACCGTAATGTTACAAATGATGTGGAGAAAGTCCTCATTGGCGTAGTGCATTGATGGACGATTCTTGTCGCATGATCATGACCATTAATGAATACACAAATATTCTTGGCCCGTAGTGCATGGATAATTGTGGTCGTTGATACTAAAGAATATCCTTGGTAGTAGTGCGGGGGTGATTCGATGATGTGGATTATTTATTATGTTGAGTCCCAGCGATAAAAGTGATGAAAAACCTTTTAAATCATAAAAGATAGTAGATTTTATTCTCTACTTGACTCTTTTAATGGATTGCTTGTTCTACTGCAGTTAAACTTGATTGTTGTTATATTGTATCAGCTTAACACTGTTGAAGGCTAATGATAATATATTCTGCATTATCTTAGTCATAATATTTCCTACTGGGCTAGTTGAGCTCACCTTTTTACTTTTATTGTTCTCTTCAGGAAATGAGAACGTAGTAGGCACTAGTCGGGGAACGGAGTGACGGACCAGATGATAGCATTAGTAGTCATCACTATTCTATGAAATAGTGTCATAATAATTGTAATGAGGACTCCTTTTGAGTTTGTATAATCTCTAGTAGACAATATTTGTATTCAAACTCACAGCTTATGTTTTGTCGTATTGTACACGACAGTTGTATTATTAAGTTGTATTTGAATTCATGTACCATGTAAGTGGCGACCCAAGATGGGTGGCGTATACCTATTTTTGGGGGCGTCACAGGAAATCCAGACACCGTGAATAAATTTACAAGCTGCTTATAGCTGAAAATGTCTCACGGGAACCGAATCTAGATTTAGTAGACTGAATCTATGATCACATGATTCCTAGGCTCACATGATGCTGCAATTTATATGAAAGCAGTAAGCAGTTATATATATAAAAGTTGTAAATATAAATATACAGACAAGATCAGCCACCACGTAGCACCTCCATGTGGGATAGGAAATATAAATAAAGCTGTAAAAGCAATCAACCGCCACGAAGTAAACTCCAGGCGGGACGAAAGGTAAATATATATATATATATAGCAATAAACGCACCGGATGTAAAATCCAGGCTCATCAAACAAAGTTCGACAACAGTTGATATATATATATATATATATATATATATATATATATAAAGGCAAGTAAACGCTCCAAACGTAAGTCTAGACTCATCGAACAGAGTTCGACACACAGTTCATATATATAAGTATATATATATATATACGAAAGCAAATAAACGCTCTAGACATAAGTCTAGACTCAATCGAGGCATAACTCGATAATGTTAATCCATATATAAATATATATATATATATATATATATATATATATATATATACAAACTGAAATGAAACCACGGACCAAAGTCTGGGCATATACACGGAACACGACTCTCAACGTGAAGAATGGTGTGTGCAAAGATGAAGAGAATGGCGTTAAAGTGTGTAAGAAGGCTTACAGTGGACTGCCAAAGAAGACTTCTATAACTTTAAGTGGATGAACACTCGGCTCCCGCGGTAAAAAAATATGACAAAATATAAGCTCACAAGTGTTTAAAATGAGAAAGCACTCAGTCTATAGTGTGTACAGAACAAATTGGACAGGGGTTCCTCGCCGTTTCTCTTACAAATATGGCCACCTGAAACCCTCTATTTATACAGGGATGTACTTGCGGCTGCCCGGGGTACCCCGGGCTCCTCGGGTCCCGTCGTCTTGAAGTACGTGCACTCGGACAACGTTATGTTTGCTCGAACCTTCATAACTTTCAATTTGGGAGTCCAATGGAAGCGTGCCATACCATTCCGGAAAAGCTCTTTTCGAGAGCTATGAGATGACATAGAAGATGGGTCCATGACCTAAATGGCATTTTTGGATTTCCGTCAGGCAGTCCGTTGAGCCGTTTTGCGTAGTTTGCGCTCGGAAGTTAAGATATAGGTTTTGTGGGACTTCTATTGAAGCAATTTGAGTTGAAATGAGTGCATTTGATTTGAGTTGAAGTTGAGTTGGTAAAATGACCATTTTGCCCCTCATGGGGTTTTCTCCGGTCTTCGCACAGTTGTAGCTTGTTTTTCCCAGGGTTATCTGTGAGAATGTCATTTTGTTGACTCTGAATGTCCTCAGGGTCATCTTTGAGGTTGACTTGTCCACCCGGGGTTGACTTCGGGCATTAAACTTGATCTCCAGGGGTTATATCCGGGGTTGGAACTGCCTTTCTCGGTGTTATTTCCGGGGTTGGAAATAGATTTCCCGGGGTTATCTCCGGTGTGACGCCCCCAAAATTAGGTATACATCACCCATCTTAGGTCGTCAGATACATGGTACAATATTCAAATACAACTTACTAATACAACTGTCGTGTACAATACGACAAAATATAACTGTGAGTTTGAATACAATTATTGTCTACTAGAGATTATACAAACTCAAAAGGAGTCCTCATTACAATTATTAACACACTATTTCACAGAATAGTGAGGACTACTAATGCTATACTCGGACCGAGTCACCCGCTCCCCAACTAGTCCCCTCGCTATGTTCTCATTTCAGAGAGAATCTACGGTGAAAGAAAGGGTGAGCTCAACTAGCCCAGTAAGAAATATTATGACTAAGATAATGCAGAATAAATTATCATTAGTCTCCAACAATGTTAAACTGATAAAATATAATAAACATCAAGTTTAACTACAGTGAATCAAGCAATCCATTAAAAGAGTCAAGTAGAGAATAGAATCTAGTATCTTTTATGATTTAAAAAGTTTTTCATCACTTTTATCGCTGAGACTCAGCTTAATAAATAATCCACATCATCCCTGCACTACGGCCAAGGATATTCATTAGGGTCACGACCACAAATTCCATGCACTACGGGCCAATGATATTTATGTATTCATCAATGGTCATGATCATGCCAACAACTGTCCATCAATGCACTAAGGGCCAATAATGACTTTTACCACATCATTTGTAACATTACGGTCATGATTACACCGAATAATCCCTGGTCATAATCATACCAAGTCCATCCATTCTTTACAGGCCACAGATGACTTTCAAAAATATATAAACATAAGGATGATGACAATGATATAAAAATTCAATAAAACAAGTTCAAGAATTAAGTTATTCAGGAACTAATAACGTCCAAATTGTCAACATGATACTGCTTTGTAGAGTAAAATTCAAGATTTCTAAGAAGAATATTTCCATGAAAAATACTGGATGAAGCGCAAATATCAAGGATATTCCACTAATTTCATGGAGTATAGAAGTCAAAATTTTAACCAATTGAGAATAATAAGGAATGAAATAACAATGAAATAACCATGCATGCGGTACTTTGACATAAAAAGTTATTCCAACAATAATAATAATAATGGAACCAGTCGTAAAAATCACAAATCGGGATGTTCCAATGTAATAATAAAGAATGAAATAATAAAGATTTTAACCGTGTCCCACGTAAAAGCACGAGCATGGATTATCCAACGGAATAATAAAGACAGAATAATAAAAACTGAACCAAGTCCGGCGTATAGCACAGACAGGATGTTCCAACGGAATAATAAAGATAGAATAATAGAAGAATGTCACCACGTATAGGGTATTCCGCGTATACAGGTTATTCCAACAGAATAATAAAGAAATGGAATAACAGAAGTTCTCTTCTTAAATACAAAAGAATAATATCCCTTACCGTAAAAGAAACTGAATATAAAAGTAGTTAAGTAGAAGAATACTTTTCTTCTATCTCTCTATAGTCTCTCTCTATAGTTTCTTTCTCTAGAGTTCAGTGAATTCGTAAGAAAATAATGAAGGAATGAGCTTCTATTTATAGGAAAATGGAATGCATAGTAACTAATCCATGAACGGTCCAGATTGATTTACTTTAATCTGACGGTCCATAATTAAAGAAAAATCTTTTAAATAAAATATATTATATATATATTAAATATATATATATAGCATGTGCAAAAAAAATTCACGGTCTATTATTTCTCCTTACTGCCTTAATTGTCAACAAAGTTTGCACTAATAATGCTAATACACTAATAATGCTAACTCCCTCCTGACATCCCATTTCTACCAACATGTGGGCACACTAGCCCCACTCATGTCTCCCACCAATATTATATATATATATATATATATTGAATAACTTTCTACAGATTATTTTTGAAAAATAGGTAAATGGGGGTTCAACTAATAAGCAAAATTGACAAAAACTACTATAGCAATAATTGAACAAAACTGACTGACTTCTCACGTAAGCATCAATAATCAATACCGTAAGTATCGCTCTTGTGCGCCAGACATCGTATTCTTTGTACTTTTAACACCGGGTGTTTCAATAGTTAACGGTAAAACTTCCGCCGTTATTTCATAAAGTATTTTTGTCATTTTCTCAATCCGACAATAATTCCGTTGTGGGGTCCACCAATGATTGTGCCGTTGTACGAATATTCCCTGTTAAAACGAATATTCCTCGACCAATCGAATATTATATAACAACTTGCGTACTTAGCAAAATTTATAAATATTACCCACAACTATAACATTATATCAATTTTACTCCATAATATTCAAAAATAATATTTATAGAAAATTCATCCTTATTCAAAAAGTTGGGATTTTACAATCTCCCATTCTTATGAAATTTCGCCCTCGAAATTAGGGTACGTACCTGGTATATTGAAGAGGTAAGGATACCTTGATTTCATTTCAGATTCTAACTCCCAAGTCATTTCCTCAACATCGTTGTTTCTCCACAAAACTTTTACTTGAGGTATAACCTTGGAGCGTAGAATATGTTCCTTCTTATCCAAGATTTGAACAGGAACCTCTTCATACGTCAAATCTTCCGCTATTTCGTCCGGTTCTAACTCAATAATGTGATTCAGGTCTTCCACATATTTACGTAACATGGATATGTGAAAAATGTTATGAACACGAGACATACTTGGCGGTAAAGCGAGTCTATAGGCCACAGTTCCTACTCGATCGAGGATTAAAAATTGGCCGATAAATCGAGGATTGAGCTTTCCTCTCTTTCCAAATCTCTTAACTTCTTTCCATGGAGCAACACGTAACAACACATGATCTCCTATATCGAATTCCACATCCTTTCGATGAAGATCAGCATAACTCTTTTGTCGATCTTGTGAGGTTTTTATACGTTGCCGGATCGTTTGAATCTTTTCTGTAGTCATACATACCAACTCCGGTCCCAATAACGTTGCTTCACCCACCTCATCCCAATATACTGGAGAACAACACTTTCTTCCATACAACGCTTCGAATGTAGCCTTGCCAATACTTGCTTGATAACTGTTGCTGTAGGAAAACTCCACCAATGGTAAGAACTTGTCCCAACTTCCCTTGAAATCAAAGACACAGAGTCTTAATAGATCTTTAAGAATTTGAATAATCCTCTCCATTGTCCGTCAAATCGAGGATGATATGCCGAAAACTAAATCGTAAATCTGTGCCCATAGCTTTCTGCAAACTAACCCAAAATCGTGAAGTGAATCTTGGGTCTCGATCAGAAACTATCGATACTGGCATACCATGCAGTCTTACAACCTCGTTTATGTACATACGAGCAAGACGTTCAAGTGTATAAGTTTCTCGTATCGGTAAGAAATGAGCAAACTTGGTCAATCTATCAACAATGACCCAAATCGCATCTATGCCTTGAGAAACTTTAGGAAGACCAGTAACGAAATCCATGGTAATGTGCTCCCACTTCCATTTTGGAATTTCAAGTGGTTGCAATGGACCTTTTGGTACTTGATGCTCCGCCTTGACTCTTTGACACGTTAGACACCTTGAGGTAAACAGCGATATCTCTCTCTTCATATTGCCCCACCAAAATGTATGTCGAAGATCATGATACATTTTGGTACTCCCAGGATGGATTGCAAACGGTGTGTTGTGCGCCTCCATCATGATTTTATACTTTAAAAACAGGTCGTTAGGAACACAAAGTCTAGAGTTGACTCAAGTATTCCTTCTTCATCTATTCTTGCTTCCTAAGATCGCACCTTTCTGCACTTTCTTCCTCATACACATCACCTCAAGAATCAGAATTTGAGCAGCTTTAATTTTATCAATTAAAGTCGGTTCTACTCGTATATTCGCCATCATCACGTGGGTCCCTGGAGTCTTTATCTCTATCTCCATCCTTTGCAAGTCATACAAAATGGTCCTTTGCATTGACAATATTGCACTCGTACCCGCATATGATCTTCTACTTAATGCGTTAGCTACCACGTTCGCTTTTCCAGGATGGTATTGGACGGTATGATCATAATCTTTCAACAGTTCAATCCAACGTCGTTGTCGTATGTTGAGTTCCTTTTGAGTGAAGAAATATTTGAGGCTTTTATGATCCGTAAAGATCTCCACTTTCTCCCCATACAAGTAATGCCTCCAATTTTTAAGTGCGAAGACAACAGCTGCTAACTCTAGGTCATGAGTAGGATAATTCCTCTCATATTCTTTGAGTTGTCGTGAGGCATAGGCTATGATTTTCCCATGTTGCATGAGAACACATCCTAACCCTTTGCCCGAAGCATCACTATAGATGACAAATCCCTCCGAACCAGATGGTATTGTCAGAACAGGTGCTGAAATGAGTCTCCTCTTAAGTTCTTGAAAACCCTTCTCAGATTCCTCGCTCCAAGTGAACTTTGTATCTTTCCGAGTCAGCTGAGTTAGTGGAGTAACGATTCAAGAAAACCCTTCTATGAATCTCCGATAATAACCAGCTAAGCCGAGAAAGCTACGTACTTTGGTCACTGATTTAGGTTGCTCCCAGCTTTGAATAACTTTAATCTTTGTTGGGTCAACAAATATTCCATGACTTGATACCACGTGACTAAGGAATGCTACTTCTTCAAGCCAGAACTCGCATTTCTTTAACTTGGCATAAAGCTTGTATTCACGAAACTTTTGGAGTATCAGCCTCAAGTGTTCCTCATGATCTTCACGGCTTTTGGAATAAATAAGGATGTCATCAATAAAGACGACCACAAAGTGATCCAAATATTCCTTGAATACTCGGTTCATCATATCCATGAAGGCAGCGGAGCATTAGTCAATCCAAAGGACATGACTAGGAATTTATAATGCCGTCATCAGAGTTAAAAAGTCTTTTAGAATGTCATCTGTTCTAATCTTCAATTGGTGATATCCTAACGAAGATCAATCTTTGAAAAGAATTTGGCTCCTTGCAATCGGGTCAAACAGTCATCAATACGTGGCAATGGGTACCTATTTTTATGGTGACATGATTCAACTCCCGATAATCAATACAAAGTCGCATACTCCCATCTTTCTTCTTCACGAATGCGAGCAGGAGCACCCCAAGGAGAAGTACTAGGGCGAATAAAGCCAATGTCTAGCAATTCCTGCGATTGGGTCTTTAACTCTGAAGTTCAATAGAGTCATTCGATATGGGGCTTTGGAAATGGGTTTTGTCTGCCGGGTTCAAGGTCGATACAAAATTCAATTTCACGCTTTGGGGTAGGCGTGAAGTTCTTCGTGAATACGTCGGAAATTCATTAACAATAGAAATATTATTCAAAACTGACGTATTTTTGTTTAGATCTGTGACATGAGCTAAGAAAGCTTGACATCCGTTTTTTAATAAACGAATGGCTTTATGGCTTGAGATGACAGTGATTGATTTTAATGGTTTGGTTGCTTGAATTCGTATAATAGGTCGATTAAGAATATGAAAGCTAACAACCTTACGAAAACAATCAATTTTTGCATGATGAGTAGTTAACCAATCAATCCTTAGAATTACATCAAATGCAAGTATTTTTAATGCAATAAGATCGACAGGTAATGTGTGGGTACCAACTTGAACCAAACAAGACTTATAAATCATGGATGTAATGAAGGTTTCTCCCATGGAGTTTCCACAGATAAGTCAAAGTCTAATTCCTCTGGATTCAAATTTAATCGTTAAGCGCAAGTAGGAGAAATAAAAGAATGGGTAGATCTGGTATCAAATAAAGTATAGACTTCGCTAGAGTTTATGATAAGCTTACCCGTGATGACCTTATTCGGGTTCCTTACTTTCTGGGAGGTCACAACAAATGCTCTCCCTTGCACTACTGGCTTTGACTTTTCTGGGACGGCCTTTGGTGCCTCCATCCTAGCTGAATTTGTCTTCGGTGAACGACAAAATCGGGCTATGTGACCTTCTCTTCCACAATTATAACATGCTTTGGATGGCATCGTGCAATTTGGACTGATATGTCCCTCCCTCCGCATTTGGACTGATATGTCCCTCCCCTCCGCATTTGAAGCATATGATAGGTGGTCTTTCTCCTTCCTTAACAACGGGTACTAGTGCTGATGTCTTTCCATCATTTTTGAATCTCCTCTTCTTGAAATGTCCATTCTTATTGTTTTGGCCCTGATTACCACCGAAGTGGTTACCATTTCGCTTTAATTTCCTCCATGCTTGTTGTCATCAGCTTGATGATCGCTCTCTTTAGTATTATCATTTTTGTCGTTTGCTCTCTTTTGATTAAGGTTGACTCATTATCGCGTTCCACCAATGAGCCCTATTTACAACATCTGAATACAAACACGCTTTATGAAAAATAGATATTAACGTATCTCCGGCTTCAAACCTCTTAAAAACATTCGCGCCATTCTCTCTTCATTATCCACCAAGTGGGACGCAAACCGGGATAACTCCGCAAATTTTTTCTCGTATTGCGACACGGTCATATTGTTTTGCTCCAATTTGATAAACTCCACCTCCTTCATGTGACGAATACTTTCGGGAAAGTATTTTTCGTTGAAAAGCTCTTGGAACTTCTCCCAAGACATCTTTAGTACAGCAGGTTGAGTACGTTTTACTGATTCCCACCACTAATCTGCCTCTCCGCGCAGCATAAAGGCGGCAAAGGGAACCTTTTGCTCCTCGGAGCATCCCAAGACATCAAATATCTTGGTGATCTACTTTATCCATGCTTCCGCCATAAGTGGTTTTGGCTCTCCTTTAAACTCCGGTGGTCCCAGCTCCTTGAACTGTTTAGCGGTGACCGTCCGAGAGTTTCCAGTGTTTCCACGTGCATTTTGAACAGGAGCCGCTCTCGCCTGTTGTTGCATGAATTGCATGAAGCCTCGGAACATTCCATCATTCATCATTTGGTCGGTGTTGTTATTTACCTGAGGATTGTTGCCTTCCTAATGCACAGTATCGCCGAGACTCAGCTTAATAAATAATCCACATCATCCCTACACTACGGCCAAGGATATTCATTAGGGTCACGACCACAAATTCCATGCACTACGAGCCAAGGATATTTATGTATTCATCAATGGTCATGATCATGCCAACAACTGTCCATCAATGTACTAAGGGCCAATAATGACTTTTACCACATCATTTGTAACATTACGGTCATTATTACACCAAATAATCCCTGGTCATAATCATACCAAGTCCATCCATGCTTTACAGGCCACATATGACTTTCAAAAATATATAAACGTAAGGATGATGACAATGATATAAAAATTCAATAAAAAGAATTAAGTTATTCAGGAACTAATAACGTCCAAATTGTCAACATGATACTGCTTTGTAGAGTAAAATTCAAGATTTCTCAGAAGAATATTTCCATGAAAAATACTGGATGAAGCGCAAATATCAAGGATATTTCACTAATTTCATGGAGTATAGAAGTCAAAATTTTAACCAACTGAGAATAATAAGGAATGGAATAACAATATAAATCACCATGAATGCGGTACTTCGCATAGGCAGGTTATTCCAACAGAATAATAATAATGGAACCAGGTCAGGTGAAAATCACACCGATAGGATGTTCCAACAAAATAATAAAGAATGAAATAATAAAGACGGAACCGGGTCCGGCGTAAAGCACAGACAAGATGTTATAACGGAATAATAAAGACAGAAAAATAAAAACGGAACCAAGTCCGGCGTATAGCAAAGACAGGATGTTCCAACGGAATAATAAAGACAGAATAATAGAAGAATGTCACCACGTATACGGTATTCCGCGTATAAAGGTTATTCCAACAGAATAATAAAGAAATGGAATAATGAAGTTCTCTTCTTAAATACAAAAGAATAATATCCCTTACTGTAGTAAAAGCTGAATATAAAAGTAGTTAAGTACCAGAATACTTTTCTTCTATCTCTCTATAGTCTCTTTCTATAGTTTCTCTCTCTAGAGTTCAAGTTGAATTAAAGAAAATAATGAAGGAATGAGCTTCTATTTATAGGAAAATGGAATGCATAGTAACTAATTCATGAACGGTCCAGATTGATTTACTTTAATCTGACGGTCCATAATTAAAGCAAAATCTTTTAAATAAAATATATTATATATATATTAAATATATATTTATAGCATGTGCAAAAAAAATTCACGGTCCATTATTTCTCCTTACTGCCTTAATTGTCAACAAAGTTTGCACTAATAATGCTAATACACTAATAATGCTAACTCCCTCCTGACATCCCATTTCTACCAACATGTGGGCACACTAGCCCCACTCATGTCTCCCACCAATATTATATATATATATATATATATATATATATAAATACTGAATAACTTTCTACCGATTATTTTTCAAAAATGGGTAAATGGGGGTTCAACTAATAAGAAAAATTGACAACAACTACTATAGTAATAATTGAACAAAACTGAGTGACTTCTCACGTAAGCATCAATAATCAATCTGAGTGTGTGCTCTTTATCTGACTAACTACGCCAGACATCGTACTTTTTTAATACCGGGTGTTTCAACAGTTAACGATAAAACTTCCGCCGTTATTTCATAAAGTATTTTTGTCGTTTTCTCAATCCGATAATAATTCCTTTGTGGGGTCCACCAATGATTGTGCCGTTGTACGAATATTCCCTGTTAAAACAAATATTCCCCGACCAATCGAATATTATATAACAACTTGCGTACTTTGCAAAATTTATAAATATTACCCACAACTATAACATTATATCAATTTTACTCCATAATATTCAAAAATAATATTTATAGAAAATTCATCCTTATTCAAAAAGTTGGGGTTTTACATCCGGGGTTGGAAACTAGATCTCCGGGGGCTCTCTCCGGGGTTGGAATTGATTGTTGTCGTTCTCCAGGGTTATCTCTTGAATGTGAAAAAGACGCTCTTGTCCTCCTGCATAGTTAGTAACAGGAAAACAAAATTTTGAGTGTCTACAGCTCTACTTGACTCTTCTAATTGATTAATTGTTCTGCTACAGTTAAACTTGATGTTTATTATATTTTATCAGTTTAACACTGTTGAAGGCTAACGATAATTTATTCTGCATTATCTTAGTCATAATATTTCTTAATGGGCTAGTTGAGCTCACCCTTTTGCTTTCATTGTTCTCTTCAGGATTTGAGAACGTAGCCGGGACTAGTCTGGGAACAGAGTGACGGTCCAAGATGGTGGCTATAGTAGTCCTTACTATTTTATGAAATAGTGTGATAATAAATGTAATGAGGACTTCATTTGAGTTTGAATACTATCTATGAGACAATATTCATGTAAAAACCTTAAGCTACTGTGACACCCCCAAATCTCGGTACTTCATTACCTCAAGATTTGGTGTTCACTTAATCAAAACATTCATGTCTAACTACCCAATCATAATAAAAATTGAATAATAAACCTTCCCTTAAGGGATTACATTAATATAATCTCCCAGGTTATCTAACCTTTAAATACAATCATTCAAATGCGGAAAATTAAATACTTCATTACAATCATTAAAATAAAATCTGTTAAAATATCAACATATTACAAGTCTTCTGTACTTGTTCATCTTTCCCTTTCCCTTACTGGTGCTAGGTACATCGACCTTCTCATCCTTAGCTGTAATAACTATATAAGCAAGAGTAAGCAAACAAAGCTCACTTGAAATAACAATGAATAAAATCTTTACAACAACTGCCAAATATTAGGCTCAATAGAACTGAACAATATGTTCTATTAACATTCTGAGACATAGCACTGAGGGTCTAATGACCACGAACCATGTCCACAGTTATAAATACTCTTTCAACTTAAACTTTAATAATCATAAGACTATAAGGACTCCACATACTTAGGGGATCAGCCCTTCGTACAATGTATTGTGCACAACCATTTCAACGCTAAGCGTAAAACCCTAATAATAGGGTTGTTCATTTCAGTATTTAGATTACAAGTCCGCACCAACATAAGTTTGGTTTGGATACATTTCAAAGAAATTTGGAATTCAATGAACATCAACTAAGGATTAGTTGAATAAAAGGGTAATCACATTATGCTATAGAATAAATCATAAGTGAACTAACATTTGTATATTAAAATTATGCTTTAGGAATAATCTAAGAGCATAAATATTGAATACATTTAACATACCTTGCTTGAACAATATTAAGCCAAGGTTATTTAGAATTGGATATTAAGCATGCATAACAAATAACAATTTGAACAATAATAACTATTCAAGATCAGTATATCAGATTATATAAACTTGCATGCTAATTAACAAGTTAAAGACAAGAATAAATTGCTCAACATCAAAATAAGGTTTAGAAAACTTGCATCATCATGAACAAACTAGATACAAGAACTTGCTCAATAATAAACAACTATCTCAACAAAAGTGTAGAGTTAGAAAACTTGTGTAAGGTAATCGAATTAGAAACAATAATTTGCTCAATGAAATAATAGATTTAGAGAACTTGCCTGGAGTGTAAGCTAATGCGTAACAACTCGAATCACAATACCCTATATATGTATGTATGTCATCATGACATAATTAGTCACTACCACATTATATATATAACTAAGTACATACATCATGTAATATTTGATTTTTAATCACATAATCAAATTACATTAGTATTAAAACTAGTTAATCGTTAATAACATGTTCATTTTTAGTATAGAAATATTGAAATAATAACTTAACAGTCCTACTATTAATACATAACACTTTTTTAGACTTTGTGTAAATAAATCACATTGTCGACCATTACGCTAACTTTCATGATCGTCGCCATGCGATTTACTTATCAGTACGTGACTATGACAATGAATGACATTTGCCACAGAGACACAGAACCAACGGTTGGCAACTATGACGTAGTCTTTGGCCGCGACGCGAAACATACATCTTCTTGACAATAACTCCGGACTTGACGACAAGCCTCGGCAACAGCATGAACAAAAGCCAATTTGGCCTACAAGCTACTTTCTAACAACCTAATTAACATATAATACTTACAGAAGACTTCATATAGCCAGAATTTAAAGACTCTTAACATGATTTTACCCATATAACAACATAAACATCGAATTTAAAATAACTAATTTCACTATTTTTTGATAAAACTTCACTTTTGATATTTTCAGTAAAAATCATCACTGTAACTTTGTTTTTGAACCAAAACAATTAATTCAAAATAATTTGTTTATGTTTATTCAATTTTTTTTCAAATTCAATAGTTAATTTATAATTTAAACAACTACTAAAACCTTAATTTTACTTTTAAACTAAGCCCGTATCCATACATATTCATATAAACTCAACTTTGTAATATGGTTTCTTCACAAATTACATATATAATATGACTTAATTCATCTATAAACTTATGAACACAACTTATAACAAACAATTATCACATAAAGCTATATAGAACAATCAATTCAACCTCTACAAAGATTTTTACAAAGAAAATTTTAAAGAGAATATCACTAAAGCTTTTGAAAAAATAAAAGAGTTTAGATGATACCTTGTATGTTAGAAGATGAAAATTTTCTTCCTTTGATCAACAAGACTTCTTTTTCACAATTCCTTTCTCAAAACCTCTCTAGGATTCTTTTCTCTCAACTGCTTCTTCTCTTCTTTTTCTTCTTCTGACTCTTTCTTCTCCTAACTCTATCTTACGTACTAACATATAACGTATGGTAATAATATATATTAATTATATAATATAAATATAGATATAACTTATATCAGTTATCTAAGTTTTTGAAAATCAAAAGCCATAAGACTTGTTTGGCTAACATAATTAATCAATTAATCTGTATGTAACGCCCCCAAAATAGGTATACATCACCTATTCTGAGTTATCAATACATGGTACAGAAACAACTACAACTTTATTATTACAACAGTAAAACTGTGAGTTTGAATACAAATATTATCTTTTAGACAATATCTATACTCAAATAAATCCTCATCACATTTATTGATACATTATTTTACAAAAATGGTGAGGACTACTAAACAATTCTTTCTAAAACCTTCATTCCATACCCCGACTCGTACTCGCTATATTCTCGCCTCCAGAGAAGAAAAATGGAACAAAAAGGAAAAGGGTGAGCTCAACTAGCCCAGTAAAGAATATTATGACTAAGATAATATACAACAAATTACCGTTAGTCTTCAACAGGGAAAAATCTAATAGAATACAATTGACAACAAATTTTAAATCAATATTCGCATCGGAAATAATAATTCATTAGAAGAGTTAAGTAGAGAATGCAAACTACTATCTTCTATGTATGAATTTAAAAGTTCATCGTCTATCTTTTATCCCTGTAACATCAATCAATATACATACGGAATCAAATATTCATCTTTGCACTACGAGTCAAAGATATTCATTAGTTAGGTCATGTTCATCTAAACACTGCTTCATCTTTGCACTACTGACCAAAGATATTCTTGAAATCATTCATCTTTGCACTCTGAGCCAAAGATATTCAATAATATCATCATTTAAGGCGAGGATGATGAAAAATATTTTTAAAGAAACGAATCCAAAGGAAACAAAATGACAAGGATTAAGGATTAATGATTAGTACTTTGTTTTATCCATGTTCAAAAATACCTCAAAAATAATCATAGTGGTGTAAAATTCAAGAATGATCAAAACATGGATACAATCAAAGCTAGTATCCGAATAGATATTTTGGACAAAAGAAGAAATTTTATTTTTAAATTGAATAGTGTCGTATATCGTGAATAGTCTTGTATATCGTGAATAGTAACCGACACCAAAAGATAGAAATTTCCCAAAAAACATCTTCACGCTTCATGAATAGTACTCGTGAAATAGTAACTTCGTGAATAGTAACTCATGAATAGTAACTCATGAATAGTAACCCCGACATGGAAAAGTTCCAAATTTGATAAAAATTTTCAACCAATATTTCAAAGATAATGATATTGAAGAAATAATATCATTTGAGAATAAAATAACATCCCTTACCTCGAAAGATTAAGACTTCTAAATTGAATAAAGGGTATAGTCTTTGAAGGAACTTGCACCGTCTAACAATACTCAAAGTATACTCAAAATACTCACAAGAATACGCTCGATAATATAGAGAGAAAACTTGAGTTTAGTGTGATTTTCAATTCTAACCTAAGCACCTATTTATAGGAAAATGCTTTAACAACACAAAGCGTAAAATTTAATATAATATTATTATTTATAATAAAATTTCCTCGCCAACCTTCCAAGAACTAAATTCAGCTCATTCAACCCACATGTGTAACACACCATAATGAAAAAAATGTTTTCAAATTTTAAATATTTTAAACTTCCAAAAATCAATTATTTGAACTTGAACTTCAATAATTCATAATAAATAGCCCTTTCATCAGAAAATTCGAGTCTTATGCGAGTTTTTATAGGAAATTCAATTCTCTACAACTTTCCGGAAGAAAGTTTTTCCAAATTCAAATAGAAATTATTTGAAATCCACAAGCGGCGATTTTACAAGCTATAATCAAATTTCGATCGATAAATGGGGTCCACCAACATGTTTAACATGTTTTAAATATTTATTGCAACAAAAATACTCTTCCTCCTCATATACTCATATATCCCACATTCGTTGTAAAAATATCACCATTATTATATTATTAAAATATAATAATATATTTAAATGAATTATTTTATCGTAAAAGATAAAATTTCAATTTTCAACAATTGTCACATTAAAATTTTTCTCCATCTATATCCACATAAAATCAATATTTTCCTCATCATATGAATCAATAATTAATTATTCACAAATAATATTACAGAATCACAATATTGACAACCGGGCGGTTCTGACAGGAAGGGGGCTTTCCAATAAGAATTTCTTCTTCTTGGCGGCCATGCAATTAGGTGACCAAACCTCTCCTTAGATGAACTTTCTAGACATTGCCAATAATGTTATCTTATAATATTATTCGAGATAATATGAATTATTGCTTCGATAATGAAAAAAATCGTGTGTAATGACAATTATTGAAACAACAAACAATATAAAATATCAACGCAGACAATTATTAACTCAATAAAATCTTTGAGCGAAGAATTCTGTAACCATTATTGAGTAGTGCCTTCTTATGTAAGAATCAATAATTGGTGCAATACCGGTATCTTCTTGTGTTTTAACCAATTTAGTATTTTAACAACGATATAATCAGAATAACTACAATTTATTTTTAAACAACTTATATTTTCGTTTTCTTCATCCAATCGCTTTCCATTATGGGGCCCATACATGGTCACTTGTGTCGTCATTTAATATTCCCCGACAATGACGAATATTCCACGACCAAACGAATATTCCCAAACAACAATGAATATTTTATAACCACTTGCTTATTTTGAAATATTTATGTATTTTACCCTAACTATCCACATTAATCAAATCAACCCTTACTATTTCAAAATAATAAATAGAGAAAATTAAATTTCATTAATAATAAGTTGGGGTCTTACACTGTATACCTTGTTTGGTAAAACACATTAAAAATAAAGACTTAATATGCATCAAGCCTTATTTGGCAAAACTAAATTAAACACCTTTGTTTTATTAAATAACTCCTTTATAGTAAGGTTATTTGTCACACTTCCATTTAATTGAATTTTAATACTCAATTTAATTAAGTCTAATAACAATTTATTAAATTACTTTAACACATAAATCAACACAACATAATTATAATTTTCTTTATAATTATAATTTTATTTAACCAACTAACACATCATTTTAATTACAAATTCAAACTAAAATATAATAATTCATTTAATCATTATAAACTCTCTAACTTAATTATTAAATTAAATTAGTATATTATCTCATAATAATAAATTTTCTTAACTCCTTAATTATTTACTTAACAAATAATTAATCAATCAAATCAAATCAAATTAAATATTTATTAAATATTCATTCAACAATAACACATCCATTAAATATTTATATAATTCAATATATATTTAAAATTATAATTTAAAATTCTAGATTGTTACAGCTACGCTGTTGTCGTATTGTATAAAAGAAGTTTGTATTTGATTTATGTAACATGTATTTGGCGACTCAGAATGGGTGATGTGTACCTATTTTGGGGGCGTCATAGTTGGTATCAAAGCTTTGGGATATGATCCCTGGCTAAGATGTGAGACTTGAACTAGGAGGGGAGAGACGGGAAATTCCTTTGCTAGTATGACCTACCTAAGTTTATTGGTATTTATTTGGTCAGTCAGAGTATAGGGATAATATGTGACATGTCAATTAACCCTTGTTTTGTGGCTGTATTTGATAATGGCATCCAAAAATGTTGAGATAAGTAATGAAGCACATGAGACCGTTGAGTCACCAATGATCAATACCCAGGATAATGTGCATCTGGATGGCAATAATCCTCTGGAAAATAACAACGCTGACCAAATGATGAACGATGGGATGTTCAGAGGCTTTATGCAATTCATGCAACATCAGGCGAGAACGACTCCTGTTCAAAATGCAGGTGGAAACACTAGCAACTCTCGAACGGTCACTGCTAAACAGTTCAAGTAGCTGGAACCACCGGAGTTTTTGGGAGAGCCAAAACCACTTAAGACGGAGACGTGGATAAAGCATATCACCAAGATATTTGATGTCTTGGGATGCTCTGAGGAGCAAAAGGTTCCCTTTGCCACCTTCATGTTGCGAGGAGTGGCAGATTACTAGTGGGAATCTTTAAAGCGTACTCAACCTGCCGCACTGAAGATGTCTTGAGAGAAGTTCCAAGAACTGTTCAACGACAAGTACTTTCCCGAAAGTATTTGTCACATGAAGGAGGTAGAGTTTATCAAGCTAGAGAAAAACAATATGACCGTGTCACAGTACGAAGCTATGTTTACCGAGTTGTCCTGGTTTGCGTCCCACTTGGTTGATAATGAGGAGAGAATGACGCGGATGTTTCTAAGAGGTTTAAAACCTGAGATATGTCAATACCTAATTTGTCACAAACTGTGTTTGTATCCAGATGTAGTAAATAGGGCTCAGTTATTGGAGCGCGATAATGAATAAACCCAACCAAGAGAGAGCAGCTGTCAAATTGATAATACCAGTGGTAGCAGTCATCGAAGCGGTGACAACAAACGTGGAGGGAATCAACATGCCAGAAATGGTAACCACTTCGGTGGTAATAATGCCCAAGATAATAGAAGTGTAAATTTCAAGAAGAGGAAATTCAATAATGATGGAAAGACGCGTCGACCAAAGACTTTTATTGTTAAGGAAGGAGAACGGCCAAAATCGGTTGTATGTTACAAATCACGGAAGGAGGGACACATCGATCTAACCGTACGCAGCACGATCAAAAGCATGTTACAATTATGGAAGAGAATGTCACCTAGCCCAATTTTGTCATGCTCCGAAGTCAAGTCCAGCTAGGATGGAGGCATCAAAGGCCGTCCTAGACAAGACAAAATCAGTAGTTCAAGAGAGAGCATTTATCGTAACCTCCCAAAAAGTGAGGAATCCGAACAAGGTGATCACGGGTAAGCTAATCATAAACTCTAGCGAAGTTTATACCTTATTTGATACCAGTTCTACCCATTCTTTTATTTCTCCTCCTTGCGCTCAACGTTTAAATTGAACTCCAGAGAAATTAGACTTTGACTTATCTGTTGAACCTCTGTTGGGAGAAACCTTCATTACATCCATTATTTATAAGTCTTGTTTGGTTTAAATCGGTACCCTCACATTACTTGTTGATCTTATTTCCTTAAAAATACTTGTGTTTGATGTGATTTTAGGGATTGATTGGTTAACTACTCATCATGCTAAAATTGATTATTTTCGTAAGGTTGTTAGCTTTCATATTCCTAACCAACCTATTATGCGAATTCAAGCAACTAAACCACTAAAGTCAATTATTGTCATATCAAGCCATAAAGCTATTCGTTTATTAAAAAACGAATGTCAAGCTTTCTTAGCCCATGTCACGGATTTAAACAAAAATACGTCAGATTTGAATAATATTTCTATTATTAATAAATTTCCTGACGTATTCCCTGAAGAACTTCCTGGCCTACCCCCAGAGAGTGAAATCGAATTTTGTATCGATCTTGAACCCGGTACAAAACCCATTTCCAAAGCTTCATATCGAATGGCTCCTATTGAACTTCAGGAGTTAAAAACCCAAAAACAGGAATTGTTAGACATCGATTTCATTCGTTCTAGTACGTCTCCTTGGCGTGTTCCTATTCTATTCGTGAAGAAGAAAGATGGAAGTATGCGACTTTGTATTGATTATCGGGAGTTGAATCATGTCACCATCAAAAATAGATACCCATTGCCTCGCATTGATGACATGTTTGACTAGTTGCAAGGAGCTAAATTCTTTTCAAAGATCGATCTTCGTTTCGGATATCACCAGTTAAAGATTAAAACTGATGACATTCCAAAGACTGTTTTCAGAACTCAGTACGAGCATTATGAATTCCTAGTCATGTCCTTTGGATTGACTAATGATCTTGTTTCCTTCATGGATATGATGAACCGAGTATTGAAGGAATATTTGGATCATTTTTTGGTTGTCTTTATTGATGACATCCTCATATACTCCAAAAGTTATGAAGATCATGAGAAACACTTGAGGCTGATACTCCAAAAGCTTCGTGAAAATAAGTTATATGCCAAGTTGAAGAAATATGAGTTCTGGCTTGAGGAAGTAGCATTCCTTGGGCACGAGATATCAAATCATAGAATACCTATTGACCCGGCAAAGATTGAAGCAATTTAAAGCTGGGAGAAACCTAAGTCAGTGACCAAAGTACGTAGCTTTCTCGGCTTAATTGGTTATTATCGGAGATTTGTAGAAGGGTTTTCTCGAATCGCTACTCCATTAACTCAGCTGACTCAGAAAGATACAAAATTCAGTTGGAGCGAGGAATGTGAGAAGAGTTTTCAGGAACTCAAGATGAGACTCATTTCAGCACCTGTTCTGACAATACCATTCGGCTCAGAGGGATTTGTCATCTACAGTGATGCTTCAGGCAAAGGGTTAGGATGTGTTCTCATGCAACATGGGAAAGTCATAGCCTATGCCTCACAACTACTCAAAGAATATGAGAGGAATTATCCTACTCATGATCTAAAGTTGGCAGCTGTCGTTTTTGAGCTTAAGATTTGGAGGCATTACTTGTATGGAGAGAAGGTGGAGATCTATACGGATCATAAAAGCCTCAAATATTTCTTCACTCAAAAGGAACTCAACATGCGGCAACGATGTTGGCTTGAGCTGTTCAAAAATTACAATTATACCATTCAATACCATCCCGGAAAAGCGAATGTAGTAGCTGACGAATTGAGTAGAAGATCATATGCGGGTACGAGTGCGATATTGTCAACACAAAGGCCCATTTTGTATGACTTACAAAGGATGGAGATAGAGTTAAAGACTCCAGGGACCCACGTGATGATGGTAAATATACGAGTAGAATCGACTTTAATCGACAAAGTTAAAGTTGTTCAAGCTACAGACCTGTAGCTGATGCGTATGAAGAAGAAAGTGCAAGAAGATGATATTTCAGAAGAAAGAATCGATAAAGAAGGAATACTTCGAGTCAACTCCAGGCTTTGTGTTCCTAACGATTTTGACTTGAAGTATAAAATCATGATCAAGGCGCACAATACACCGTTTGCAATCCATCCTGGGAGTACCAAAATGTATCGTGATCTTCGACATACATTTTGGTGGAGTAATATGAAGAGAGAGATAGCGGGGTTTATCTCAAGGTGTCTAACTTGTCAACGAGTTAAGGCGGAGCATCAAGTGCCAAAAGGTCTATTGCAACCACTTGAAATTCTAGAATGGAAGTGGGAGCACATTACCATGGATTTCGTTATTGGTCTTCCCAAGGTTTCTCAAGGCATAGATGTGATTTGGGTCATTGTTGATAGATTTACCAAGTCTACTCATTTCTTACCGATACGAGAAACTTATTCGCTTAAAAGTTTTGCTCGTATGTAAATAAATGAGATTATAAGACTGCATGGTATGTCAGTATCCATAGTTTCTTATCGAGACCCAAGATTCACTTCACGATTTTAGGTTAGTTTGCAAAAAGCTATGGGAACAAATTTATGATTTAGTTTGGCATATCATCCTCAAATAGACGGGCAGTCGGAGAGGACTATTCAAACTCTTGAAGATTTATTAAGACTCTATGTCCTTGACTTCAAAGGAAGTTGGGACAAGTTCTTGCCATTGGTGGAATTTTCTTACAACAACAGTTATTAAGCAAGTATTGGCATGGCTCCATTTGAGGCATTGTATGGAAGAAAGTGTCGTTCTCCAATATGCTGGGATGAGGTGGGTGAAGAAACGTTGTTGGGACCGGAGTTGGTACATATGACTACAGAAAATATTAAAACGATCTGATAACGTATAAAAACACACATAAAGACGAAGAGAAAGACTTTAAAGTGTGTGAGAAGGCTTACAGTGGGCTGCCAAAGAAGACTTCTATATCTTTAAAGGGATGAACACTCGGCTCCCGTTGGTACAAAAGTAGCTATATGTGAGCTCACAAGTGTTTAAAATGAGAAAGTACTCAGTATAGAGAGAGTACGGAGCAAATTTGACAGGGCTTTCTCGCTTTTTTTTTTCTTACAAATGGCCATCCCAAGCCCTCTATTTATAGAGGGGGGAGCCGCAGGTGTACCTGCGGCGAGGACGCAGGTGTACATAAGGCTACCCGGGTTGCCCCGGGTTTCACTGGTCGCGTCGTCTCGAAGTACGTGCACGTGGGCACTGTAATGTCCGATCAAACTTTCAGAATTGCAATCCGAGCATCCGAATGAGGTATGTAGGACCTATTTCGGACCATCGTTATTGAGAGTTATACAATGGCATGGGATTAGAGGTTGTACGAAGTCAGGAAGATGGGACAGTGCCCTCCGGTCTTCAAGCTTCAAATTCTATCTGTTACCCTGTGTAATAGTCACTCGGGATTGGTTTTCCTTGATTCTTGTGGGACATTGTTATGTAGAAATGTATGTATGAAATGTTGAAATGACGTGATGTGGCATCAAGGTGGCGAGATGATGACTTTGCCCCTCACCGGTGTTATCGCCGGTTTAGGCTGATAAAGCAGACATTGCTCAGGGTTATCACTGAGATTGGAATGTTGTAAGTGTTGAAGGTCCTCAGTGTTATCTATGAGGTGTGCCTGTTTTCCCGGTGTTATTTTTGGGGCTTGTACTAAGTGCCTCGGTGTGAGTGTCGAGGTTGAAGCTGATAGCATGCATTTGAAACAAGCATTTTTGGGGTTATCGCCGGAACTGCATTCCTTGGGGTTATCACCAAGGTTGGTAGCTACTACTCCCAGTGTTGGGACTGAGACTAGATACCTCGGGGTTATCTCCGAGATTAATCGGTCTTCTCCGGTGGAATTTCCGGTGTTGGAACTGCATGCCTCAGGGTTATCTCTGAGGTTGGGCTGTTACTCTTGTGTGTTCCGGTTGAGACCAACTTCCAGTAGTATCTCGGATGGATGTGAGCCGTCTTCCGGGGTTATCTCTGAAAGACGAATCTGCCCTCCTACAATGTCAGTGATAGGTGTGTAGAAAATTTCGAGTGTCTACAGATGTCCATCTTTATCATATTCATGCAATGCAATGCAATGGTAGGATAAAGAATCCTAGACACTTAAAATGCAACATGATGCAAATGCATGATGCATGTGTGCAGGGTTATTGCCCAACATATTGGGGATGATTGTCGGCTCCTTGTAGCTTCTACCGAGGATTGGCAACTATGACCAAATAGGATGAGTGATCTGAATCTGTTAGGATGTTGACGTTGGGGCTATCACCAAAGTCCTTAACCCTTGATACAGACTTGATTCCAAAGAGATGCCTCTTATGTGTAAGAGGTCTGTGGGGATACAGCTTTATCTGTTTGAGGATGTGTATAACATAATCCATCATCGATCCTCCTCGATGATGCTGATCTTTCCTGGTTTGTATCGTCAGGATATGTCAAGGTTCTATTAGATTTACTTCCACCGACATATGCTCTCAGGGTTGCCTAACCTTCGTTGATGTGTACTTCACCGATGTGTGAATCAATAGATGAAAACCCTATGGGGTAGACTTTCAAGGCTGCTTGACCTTTGCTGACGTGTGAATCAATGGCTGATATGCATTGTAACCCCCTCCGGGGATCCGCTAGGGAATATGAATACCAAAGTACGAAATCATCGAATAGCCTTCGATGCCTTGATGGGTTTACTTGCCAACAGTTGTAATAACGTCAAGGTTACTTGACCTTCATTGATACGTACATTAATGGATGACAATGCGTGGTGACCCCCGCTGGGGATTTATTTTCATGAGTCTGCGTTGCAACCCCCACCAGGGTTTGTTTGGATCATCGTTGATGTGTGTATCAATGGCTATTCATCGGATGGCTTTCGATGCTTTGTTGGATTTACTTGCCAATGGTCATAATGATGTCAAGGATGTTTGACCTTCGTTGATATGTGTGTCAACGAATGAACACGAGTTGTAACCCCCGCCGGGGTTTGTTTGGATCATCGTTGATGTGTGTATCAATGGCTGTTCATCAGATGGCTTCTGACGCTTTGTTAGATTTACTCACCAACGGTCATAATGATGTCAAGGTTTCTTGACCTTTATTGATATGTGTGTCAACGGATGAACACGCGTTGTAACCCCCGTCGGGGTTTGTTTGGATCATCGTTGATGTGTGTATCAATGGCTATTCATCGGATGTCTTCTAACGCTTCGTTGGATTTACTCACCAACGGTATAATGATGTCAAGGCTGCTTGACCTTCGTTAATATGTGTGTCAACGGATGAACATGCATTGTAACCCCCGCCGGGGTTTATTTGGATCATCGTTGATGTGTGTATCAACGACCGTTCATCGGATGGCTTTCGACTCTTCGTTGGATTTACTCGCCAACGGTCATAATGATGTCAAGGTTGCTTGACCTTCATTGATATGTGTGTCAACAAATGAACACGCGTTGTAACCCCCGCTGGGGTTTGTCTGCAAATTAGGGTGACGACCCTGAATTAGAGGCATTGGACCTGCGCAAGGTATTGCCGAGCGTGACTTGTAATATTTGAGATTATCGGCATAGTGTACCCTGTGCTTAGGCGAATACCAATGAGTGATGTGCAGACCCAAGGTTCAATTTGAGAAGACCATGATTTGTAAGCTATTCCGCTCAATAGCGAAGCGTTTTTATTCCTGATTTGACTTTCTCAGTCTGTGAGAACTCCTTTGCAACTCAAACTGGACCGAGTCGAAGGGGTGGGACCCACATAGGGGTTCTGCAGGTACACCTGCTTCAGTAGATAGGCCTGTGGCCAACTGTGGATGTTATAATCTTGCAGGTTACTTTCATAAGTCATTTTCAAGTTGCGCCGCGAAGGAAATCTGAGAGCTCTTCTTCAGATCTACTGAGTTCGGGCAACTTTCTAGAAATTCTATCACCGTATAAGTGCTCTACACTATCCTGGTAACGTATGCATGTATTTTTTCCAGTTTTTATCCATTGGAAAATGACTTATCACATGAAATGCATCTAAACACATAGTAGTGATTATGTATGCTCAAATGACTTGATAAAAAATATTCAACATAGTAAATGTTAGTATTAAACCATGCTAAACATAATGATGTGAAAATATTTGACTTTTAAGACAGTCAAATTGGCACCTTTTTCTGCTATTTTTTACCCTATTTGAGGATAAATGAGCAAAAGGTAAAAAGGCAAAGTACTCCTGGTATTGAGGTTAACCTTATGTATTGATTACTTTAATTTTTTATGCACATATTCTGTATATGACTTTGGGTAGGTGTGCTACTGAATGGCCACCTAGTCATGCCTATATGCATGTGGATAGTCCTATTTACAAAGGGGACTATGGCAAAAAAAATCAAAATGTAGGCATTTAATTAGTCATGCATTTTTAACTTTATATGTGAAGGTAATGCATGCATGCATGTAGTCATAAAGTGCATTTTGAAAAGCTCCACGTTAGAAAATACCACACCCTTTCTGAGGTGATTTGGAGACTTGTTGTCCAGATATTATGGATCTGAATCAGCCGAGTAGTTCCCGTAGGACCACTTACGGTGTCACGGAGGAGGGCTTACGAAGTGCCTCGACCCGATTACATTAGATGACCTCGTCGGGTTGGTGGAGGCGGTGATACATCTAGTCCGGGGTGATGTGCCGAACATTGAGGATGAGGAAGAGGATGTTCCAATTGCGGACCCCGCTCCTGCTACACATGTTCCCCGTAAGGAGGTCCCTTGTATTCAGGTGGAAAACCCAGAGCTTCTGGGTGATTTGAGCAGATATCCCTTGATGTATTTGCACGCCAACGAGGTATGACGTTAGATCTTGATCTTCCTTCTTTCCTATTGATGAGGAGTAAAGGATTTTGATGTTGATCTCTATTTCATATAGGTTCCCGGCTTTACACAGCCTCGAGGGAACTGGTTTAGCATACACTCCATGTACCAGGCTCTTCATCCTGACTATAGAGCGATTGTGCATAACTGGGGATTTGGAGCATTCTTTTCCATCCTTCCTCGTCGTTGTTCCTGGGATTATCTCAGGGCATTTTGAGCGATGGTTTCATCAGATTTAGTTACTCCATTTGTTGGACTGTGAGGTGACGATGACGCCGATGGATTGGTGGTTTATCATAGGTATGGAGTTTTGAGGGGCACTAGTGCCTTGCATGGTGAATATTACCCCTACTACCATCAGATCCTTGCTAGGAGTTCCGGCAGAGGCGCTCAAAGGCAGGATTATCCGTGCAGGTCCTTTGAGCGTGGATGCTATGAGTGGGCTTTTGAGTGAGCCCATGTCAGATGATGTCAGAGTTAGGGATCGCATTATTCGGTGATTGTTCCTGATGATCATTAGAGGATTCTTCATAGCAGATAACTCTTCTACGGTGTCATTTGCTTTGGTCAGCGCCACACGTCATGTGGACCGTATTGGAGAGTATGATTGTGGTTCCTACACCTTTGCCTATTTCCTCAGGGGCATGCGTATGCGTTCGTAGGGTTTGACTGAGGCTTGGTTAGGATTCTACCCATTTTTGCTGGTGAGTATTTCTCTTGTAGTTTCCCATATATAGGTTAAGAGTGTTTACTGACTGCAGATGTTTGCCTTTGTGTCGCCAGTTTTGGGCCTATAAGAGGCTTCCATGTTTGCACCTTGTGAGCGTGTTAGGTTTAGATACCTATCCACGAGGACGACGATGGCATCATTCCATATTGGTGGAGGTCCCTGTAGCTGAGGGTTTCACTCATTGCCGCATACAGCTGGAGTTGTTGACAGGTGATATTATGACATGGATCCCCTATTCTAGGGAGCACTTGGCCATTAGTTTTGAGGATGGGTACCAGACCGGTGTCGAGTATGTGATCTCCACCCGGAGAGTTCCTCTCTTATGGATGATGGGAGCTCTATTTAGGAGAGCGTGCTATTAGGAGCACTACTGGGGGAGATTCAGATATCTGCGATCTTGCCTCCTGTCGGCGTTCATTGGCATATATCGATCACAATCACTGTCACTAATATCCCATTGTTGGGGGTTGACAGTTTTACATTATCAGAGGGCCCCTGTACTCAGGAGATATTCCAGCGTTGATGGTTCCCTCACACTATTGGAGCCCAGACCCGCGCCACTCAGTTTATGGGGGATATGGTTCCAGGATCCGTGATGATGACGGATTGGCTAGCTTGTGTCTGAGATCCAACTCATGTGACACAGATTGATAGTTTAACCCAGCGCTTGGACCGGGCACATTTCTTTATCCAGCATTTGGGTAGAGATCCGGCAGAGGCAGATTCGTTTGATCCTTCCAGCTTAGGCGTTGGCCCCTAAGATGACCCATTTGGATTTGTCGGCGCAGATCCTCCTTTGTATAGGCCTGACATCCCTATTGATAGAGATCTAGTGACTCAGGAGGAGTTACATCAGGTGGACAGGATTGATGATGTAGATATTGACACCATTGTCTTCTTCTGATGTGTATTCTCGTTATCTCTTTGGATAGGCCTCTGTTATCTATTGGGTGGTTGTACCCCATTTTTGCTATATCTTTTGATAGGCCTCTGTTAGTAGTAGGGCGTATGTGTCCCATTTCCCTATATTTTTAGCTGTACAGAGATGATGTATGTAGATGACGATATACTTACAAATGTATGTACAGTTTTTCATTCCCTATATCATATTGCCATCTATTACCTATAATGCATGTATCATGTTATGCATATGTATGTATTTCCGAGATATTCAAAGATTGACCTGGATGGTCTTATGACCACGACGCGTCTGAATGTCTTCTTCAACAGTGAGCCGTATTGATCATACCCCACCATTATTGGTGGCATCTGGTATGTGATCGCGGTATGACAGCATGTCACCATCAGACAGGGTGATCGTAGATCATTTGTTACAATATACTATGACCTGTTGATGTTTGAGGTTCCCACAGAGATTAAATGGATGGCATCTTGGAGCCTTTGGGTATCGGAGAGGCAGTTTTCTAATTTGGGACCCGAGTTGACTCCTCTGGAGGAGTATACATGATTGACGATCTTTGCCTTTGGAGACCTTAAGTGCATATGGCTTTAGGGGACATGAGTCTACGGTTCATGACCCTTACTGGATTGAGGCGCAGGGTGGTGCAGGATGAGCTTACATCTGGCCACATTATATCCCAGCATTTTTTGTTTGACAGATTTGGCTCTGAGGATAGTTATACACGATATTGCGGGGATTTCACCACACCGGAGGATCATTGGCGTCTAGCTAGGGTGGATGTACTGCTATTGTGCGTATTATCATATGTGTATATGACATGGTATATGGATGAGTTGGACATAGGAGTTATCGTGGCAGTGAGAGCTCTCAGGGAGGGTCATACCATCCTACCTATGATTATAGCAGAGACTCTGAGGTTAGCTACATACTGCTGCACTTATCCAACATGAGTGTTTACGAGCAGCTCGATCATGCTGTACGTGTGGTTTATGTCACACTTGAGACCGATCGACACTTTTAGACGGCATGGATATTGTTTCACCCATGATATAGCCATGTATCGTACTCCTTTCGACTTGCGAGTGTTTGGGCGCTTATGTCTTGGTCTCATATTTTTTGACGGAGATCAGTGATCCGTTTAGCATATTGCCGTGTTCGGGGCTCAGCTCACCTTACAGCTTTATTATTCATGCTCTGGGCATGGATTACCTCCCTCTGGCTAGTTTGAGGGGCATGACTACATATCACCCGATGGCCGTGATGTCACAGTTTGATTAGTTTCAGGATTCTCATCCTTTCAGAATTTAGCTTCTCGCTATCTTTCAGCAGAGGATCGATCCCGTGTGTATGCTTGTTGGGATCAATGTGAGATAGCTGCTTTTTCAGTTAGCCATCCGGGATGTTCGCCAGAGTATTCTGCGTGGATGGAGACAGAGATATCATCGACTGTGGCAGTATCCACGATGCGGATAGTGATTCGAGATGATGAGAGCCCGTGGAGGACGTTGATTCCCCATCTCGAGGAGGAGTTAGTTCTTTGGGTTGACAACATCTCCTTTAGATTCTCCCAATACTAGCACTATTATGATCCAGCATTCGGCACAGTATTTTGAGCGGAGTCTTCATCTGATGACCTTTGAGAGAGACCATGCTAGAGCCTTGATGTTGACCCGCCATTGATGGGAGAGATGCGACTCTCTGATTAGAGAGAGCGATGCATTAGCTCGCGAGAGATGCCGCTGTTGTTGTTGAGCGGGATGAGGCGGATCAGCCATAGATGCGATGATAGTTGAGCGGGATAGTGCCATATCTCGCCGGGATGTGTAGCCATCACGAGATAATCTTTGCGGTGAGGTCCCTTACCACTGGCATGATTACAGAGATGAGTACATACATTGATGAGCATATGGTCACCATGCAGATGGCTGTAGATCTATTGGGTCGTGTGGATACCCTTGTACAGGAGACCACAACTTCACCTCCTTCTTCTGAGAGGGATGCCATGTTGGGCTTGTTAGCTGGCATATACCCTGACTTGTAGATGGGGTTGCATTTTTCTGTATAGACTAGAATAGCCATTTTGTCATGTACAGTTTACATTGTGTATATCAAACAACATTATATATAGCAGGGAAATATATTTTTGATCACTTCCCTTTTAGATATGCTTGTTGCTTGCTTGATATTTGCCTGCTTCTTCAGGGCTAATGATCTTGATGTATTCTAAATTCCTCCTTTGCGGATGGACATTGAGTTGTATCTGGACATTTTAGAATGTATCATTGATCTGGGTGTATCCCTACCATCTTTGGTGTCTTGGGACTGGTTTCTGTATGGAAATGTGGAGAGGAGTGTGGCTTTCCTCTCTGAGATTGACCGCACCACAGATGGTCACCAGTACTTCTATTTGGGAGAAGCCTAGTTAATTCCATCTCTTATGGATTGGTGTTGCTCTTTGAGGCACAACCACAGCTTAGATGGTCGCCGAATCTCCTATTTGGGAGGAGTTCAGGTAATTCCACCCCTTTGATGCGAAGCCAATGAAATGTAGTGGATTGAAGGATGATCCAGTGCCGGTTGACAAGTGTTTGTGTTTTGGTAGGGGTGAGACCAAACCATGAATGGTACTTTACGTACTCTATATTGAAGAGGAGATCGGTCTGCGTGTAGTTCGAACACAGTGTAAGAGGTTCAACTCTGTATGTGGCAGGAATTATTTTATTTTATTTTTTTTGTAAGGAAAAGGGGGTAGAATTTTTTTTGTTGTTTTTGTTTTATTACGACCGGGCCATATGAAATGGTTGCCTACATACTCCTATTAAAGAGGACATCAGGTCGACGTAGTTCGCTCCTCAGGACGAATTCAAAAGCGTGATCCCATATGCAGGTCAGACTGTGGGGAAGAGAAGGTTTGATCCTAGGTTGAGGATAAACTGCAGGCGTGAAAAGTTTGATCCCATGTTTGGGGGTAACAAACTGTAAGCGCAAAAGGTTCAATCCCTAGTGGGATGACCGAAGTCGTAAGAATGCAGAGAAGCCAGGCTGCTGGCTCGAAAAGTATGTTTCCCTGAGGGGCAAAGTGTGGAAAAGAGTTGTATGTGGTAAAGGGTTAAAGAACCGGAATGATTGGTGATCTGATGATCCAACACCAGGATATTTGCTTGATGGTAACTTCAAACATAGTACCGTTTCATGGTATCCGAGTTGATGAGTTGTGGAAATTTATCGTCGTCCATTTCTTGCAATCTGAGAGCACCTCCTGTCAATACTTCCTTGACAATAAACGGGCCTTCCCAGTTAGGAGCGAATTTTCCCTTAGATTGATCTTGGTTGTTAATGACCTTCTTCAAAACCAAGTCATGTCGTTTAAACTGCCGTAGCCGGACTTTTTTGTTGTAGGATCTGACGATCCTTTGTTGATATAACTGACCATGGAAGATAGTCGCGGTTCGTATTTCGTCTATCAGAGACAATTGGTGAAACATGTCTTGTACCCATTGGTCTTCATCTAGCTAAGTGTCTATCAATACTCTGAGGGATTCCATTTCGACTTCTATGGGGAGCACTGCTTCCATCCCATATTTTAATGCGTAAGGGGTTGGCCCAATGGAAGTGCGCATTAAGGTTCTGTAGGCTAACAGAGTAAGGGGCAATAAGTCAGGCCATTCTTTGTGGTTGGCGGACAACTTTTGCATAATCTTCTTGATGTTTTTGTTAGCCGTTTCAATAGCAGCATTCATCTTTGGACGGTAGATGATGGAGTTAAGATGTTTGATGTGGAATTTACTGCATAACTCCTCCATCATTTTATTGTTGAGGTTCTTAGCATTGTCTGACACAATTACCTCTGGTTGTCCATATCGACAAATGACATTATTTCTGATGAAAGCAATGATGACTTCTTTGGTAACACTGGGAAAAGAGGCTACTTCTACCCACTTGGTGAAGTAGTCGATCATGGTGAAGATAAAGCGATGTCCATTACTGGCTTTAGGCTCAATGGGCCCGATAATGTCTATTCCCCACATTGAGAAAGGCCAAGGCAAACTCATATTGTAGAGTTCCCGTGGAGGGGCATGGATAGCATTCCTATGAATTTGGCACTGATAACATCTCCTGACGTGGTCATCACAATCAGCTTTGAGTGAGAGCCAGTAATGTCCTGTTTTGAGGATCTTCTTAACAAGGAGGGGACCACTCATGTGTGGACCACAGACTCCACCATGGACCTCATCCATGAGCCTTTGAGCTTGGTTTTGGTCCAGTCATTTGAGGAGACCTAGTCCTGCATCTCTTTTGTAAAGTGCATCTCCGCTCAGGTAGAATTTCATAGCAAGTTTATGGATCCGCCTTTTCTCATTCGGGCTCACCTCAACGGGTGTAGATCCATCTCGTAGGTACTCCTTGATATGCTGATACCAATGATGATGGATGGGAGGTAGCTCATCTGATACTTCTCCAATGTAATTCCCATAGGCTGGGCCTTGTGTAGGGAAATTGTGACGCTCGGCAAGTGTCCCTTGTCAGGTATGTGAATCAAGGAGGCCAAAGTTGCTAATGCGTCTGCAAAGTCATTCCTATTACGTGGAATGTGTAGAAAGGAGATTTCTTCAAACTCCAAAGCCATCTGTAAAATTTTCCGATGGTAAGGCAGAAAATGTAGCTCTTTGGTTTGATAGATTCCCCTGGATTGTCTAACCACTAACTCCGAATCTCCAAAGATAGTTAACCGCCTGATGCCCATTGAACGGGCAAGTTTTATCCCCATGAGACAGCCTTCATACTCAGCTGTGTTGTTGGTGCTGACAAACTTCAATTTGACGGCGACGGGATACTGCTTCCCCGTACCGGATACTAGAAGTGCTCCAGCTCCAGAACCTTCCATATTAACAGCTCCATCAAAATACATCTTCCATGTTTGGCGTGTATCGTTACGATGGTGTTCTTTGAATATCATTACTCCTTCATCGGGAAGTATGTTTCCAAGGTTTGAAATCCCACGATAGGTGCGGCGGCGACGATTGATCCGCAATTCCTTGACCTTTGATATACTTTTGAGTCACGTAGATGATGTCAAATTGTTGTAGGATCAACTGCCATCTGGACAGTCAACAATTTAACATGGGTTTGTTGAACACGTACTTGAGAGGATCCACGCGGGATATGAGATGGGTTATGTGACCATGGAGGTAATGATGTAACCTCATGGAAGCCCATGCTAAAGCACAATAAGTCCTCTTAATCATAGTGTACTTGTGTTCAGTGCTGCTGAATCTTTTGCTGAGGTAATAGATATCTCGTTCTTGGCCTCTATCGTCTTTTTGTCCCAGCATGCAGCCCATGGCGTTGTCATTTATGGACAGATACATGAACAGGGGAACATCATCCCTGGGTGGTACCAAAATGGGAGCTTTGACTAGATGTTCCTTGATCGTAAGGAAGGCCTTTTGGCAGTCATCATTCCATTTCATGGAGGAGTTCTTCCTTAACAGCTTAAAGATTGGCTCATAGGTTGCGGTGAGTTAAGAAATGAACTTGCTAATGAAGTTGATTCTTCTCAAAAATCCCCATATTTCCTTCTCTGTCTGAGGAATGGGCATTTCCGTGATGGCCTAGATTTTGGTAGGATCCAGCTTTATCCCTTTGTGGCTGACTAGGAATCCTAGCAACTTGCCTGATTTAACGCCAAAGGCGCACTTGGCTGGATTCAACTTCAAGTTGTACTTACATGACTTTGTTGAATAGCTTTACGAGATGGTCTAAGTGGTCTTCCTCCTTCGGGACTTGACAATGATGTCATCCACGTAGATCTCGATCTCTTTGTACATTAAGTCATGGAAAAGAGCCATCATAGCTCGCTGATAGGTGGCTCTGGCATTAATGAGGCCAAATGACAACCGTCTATAGCAAAAGGTTCCCCAAGGCGTGATGAAAGCAGTTTTCTCACGATCTTCCTCAACAACCATGATCTGATGGTACCCCGCAAAGCAATCGAAGAAGGAGTACATGCGATTGAAGCGATATTGTCAATGAGAATGTGATAAATGGCACGGGAAAGCTATCCTTAAGGCAAGCTTTGTTCAAATCCCGATAATCCACGCAAACTCGCACCTTTCCTCCAAGTTTAGGCACGGGAATGATGTTGGATATCCACTCAGGATATGTGGACGCCATGATGATGCCAGCTTGAAACTGTTTCACAATTTATTCTTTTACCTTTAAACTCCACTTAAGTTGTAATCGCTTGAGCTTCTGCTTGACAGACTTGAATCCCTCTTTAATGGGAAGGCGATGAAGGACAATGTCAGTGGACAAACCCACCATGTCTTCATGAGACCAAGCAAACACATCCTGGAATTGGGTTAGTAGTGTAACCATGTCATTCCTTTGGTTTGGAGTAAGGTCTGAACCAATCTGGATTAACTTAGGGCTTTCTAAGGTTCCAAGATTGAAGGAAGTGGTTTGATCAAGGTTGGGTTTCGGTTTATCTTCGACCCATTCCTGAATTTCTGGAGGCACCTCAATGTCTTCATGTATTTCCATCAAGGCTGAATTCATCTCTACATCAAAGTTACAATCATTGTGGAGAAGAGACATCATATCAGCAAGTACAAGCACATCTAAATTCAGGGTCCTGAAACAAAATATGCTTTCACTTAGTATATATGAAAGGGTTTGATCATACAATGTGTTAGCATGTACTGGCAAAATGACTGCTAATACTTTATAAAGAAAAGTAAGCAGTTATGATATCTACAAGGCAGAAAGAGTTTCTGCCCATTTTACCCTTGTCAACCAATGCAAGGAGTGTTGTTCCAATTGGCAAGGGCAAAGTCTGGGTGGACTACAGTGATGGAGGGGCTGTCATCATCCTCCTTATCCCGAATGATGGCCATTACGTCTAAGAAATCATCGTCTAGGGTGTATCTGTTTGTATGTTCATTATGGACAATGATGCGTATGTGTGACATCATCTGGATGACATCTTGTTTAATTCTTTATTTCTCCTCTACCACGACGGGATCTGGAACAAAGACTTCTTTTGCCTTCACTGGTACCGGCTTGGGGAATAACATAGCCATCATGTTGGCTGGCACCTTTACAGGAGGTTGTGCGAACTCGGCAGTTGTAAGTGTAGATAAACATCGTGTAACTGAAGCTGGATGAATCCGAGTATGTTTGTGTGGATTCCTGTAATGAGAACTGGCCGGAAAGCCTAGCCCAGCTGTCCCAGTTTGACTGATAACTTGGATGGGGTACCTAATACCCTGATGATCTTTACCCAGCCCTTGTCCTTGCTGATGACCCAAGGATGTCATTTCTTGAGTAGCCGACATTACTTCGGCAGAAATCTTGGGTGTGAGGGGTGGCGTCCCAATAGCATGGTACTAAGTGTTGCTCACCTCCAAGGCATGAAAACTGATCAGTTTAACATCTGAATTGACGTTGATATATGGTATGTCGCTATGATGAGGACATTCCGGTTCAGCGTTGACCGTGACTAGGCTATTGTTGATAATGTATTTCAACTGTTGATGAAGGGTGGAGGGGACTACCCTGGCCATATGAAACTACGGTCTTCCCAAGAACAGGTTGTATCCCGAATCTATCTTGAGTACATGAAAAGACATGCAGAATGTATGGGGACCAATTTCAATTGGCAGCTCAATTACTCCAACCAAATTCTGGCGGGCTCCATCAAAAGCTTTGATAACCGTATGGTTGCTCTGGATTCAGTTGAGATTGACATTCATCTTCAACAGGGTAGCGTATAGACAGATATTTAGAGATGAACCTCCATCTATCAAGATTTCAACTAGCATGTATCCGGAGGACAAAACTACAATGTGCAATGGCTTGCAATGACCAGTCCCTTCGGGCGGTATGTCGTCATCAGTGAAGGATATCACATTGTTGTTAAAAATATGATCAACCAAATGTTGAAATTTTTCCACATCCACTGATTTTGGTAGATAGGCTTCTTCTAAAACCTTCAGTAAGATTTTTCGGTGATCTTCGGAAGTCAAGACCAAGTCCAAAATTGAAATTTGGTGTAGAGCTTCTTTTAAGCTTAAAACCACCTTGGCTTCGTTATGACCCATAGTGCGGAGGAATTTTTCAATCTTCTCCATGGGTATTTTCCCCTTTGATTTGATGGTGGACTTCAGCACCCTTTGGGGAAGATATAATGGATTTTCCTTCGACACTGCAGCAGTTGTATGTGAGGTGGATCCTTCACCTTCTCCATAATTCCACGGAACTTTGTGTAAGCTGACATTAGGATATTGTGCTCTGCATGGTAAGTTGATTGGCTCAGGAGCGGCCACTTTCAAAGGATTGTTGCTTCCTCTGAGTTGAATTGCTGATATTGTGAGTGGTTTGCTAGTCCCATCAGTCTCAGTGGATATAACTGCTACCAATCCCTTCCACTTAGTAGGACAGGTATTCTCACTCTCACGTAACACAATATCATTTTCTGCCAGTTGCATGACACCACTGTCAATTAGATTCTGGATAAGGTGGTGGAGTGCCCAGCATTCTTCTGTGCTGTGACCGCGATAATGGGAGTGATATTAACATACTCCATCAGAATTGAACCTTCCTGAACGGGTAATAATTGGAGGAAGTAGGGAAGTGATTCTTCCTTCATTGATTAGCATCTGAAGGATTTCCTCCATAGGTTGGCCCAGGTATTTGAATTCCCTTTAATTGGAAAAATCCCGACAAGCTTTGGCATTTCCTCTCTTTGTCACTTTGTCCTCCAGCGTTTCTCTTTCTGAAGGTAACGAGGGAATATTCATGATAAGATGAAGGAGACTAGCATGCTCCTGGCTGACTAACTGGCGGGTTACTTGATGCTGGTAGGTCACTAGTTCTGCCAATTGCTCAATCTGCTTGCATAGAGATTTCATCTTACGTTCCATTGTGAACTAGAACTTGGCATAATCCCATTTGTCAACACCATCTTTGGTGGTCTGGGAGGACTCGCCGTTGAGATTGAAACTCTGTCCATTGCTTTAATTAATCATGTTGACCACTTCTTCTTTGTGTTGAGGAGGAGGATTGTCTTGCACGCGAGGTTGATCTGGCTTGGTGACCATGATCTCACCGTTGTCTATCAAGTCTTGGATCTTGTGTTTTAAGGCCCAACAATCTTGAGTATCATGTCCAGGTGCCCCGGCATGATAAGCACATTTTTGAGCAGCATTGAAACCCCTTACGTTAGGGTTGGCTGGTGGAAGAAGATGCGTGATTTTCTTCTGCGTTGTCAGAAGAGTGAGAATATTCTCGAGTGATTCCCCTAAGGGTGTGAACACTCGAGGGCGTTTGAATTATCCACCTTTCGGCATTGGAGGGTTTGAAGACTGTGCTTGAAAGGGAGTGTAATTTCTCCTCTGAATAGGCATGTTCTGATTGCCTTTTTGACCCTGTAGTCTCCGGGAAACATCCTCCTCTTTCTTTTTATGGACCCTCCGGGGGTTGTTTCCATAATTTTCGGATTGGATGTGCTCAGCAATAGCTTTAAGGGCAGCTAGGTCTTGAATCTTTCCTGACTTCAATCCCATCTCAGCCATCTCCCCGTGTTTGATCATTTCAGAAAATGGTTTGCCGATGCCGGCTAAGACTCTTTCGTAGAAAGGATCTTCTTGTATATCTATGAAGGTTATGACCATTTCTGATTCTGTCATGGAAGGAATACCTTGAGCAGCCAGGCGCCTCCACCTTTGAGCATACTCTCTGAATGACTCGTTAGACTGTTTCTTGACTTTGGTAATCAGACACCGATCAGGAGCCATCTGAGACTGGAAGCTGTATTGAGTAAGGAAGGCGTGTGCTAGCTCTTTCCAGCTATGGATCTTTGAGTTTTCTAATCTGGTATACCACGAACGGGCTTCTCTAGTCAGACTCTTCTAGAACAGCTACATTTTGAGCTTCTCGTCCCTTGCATAAGATCCTAGTTCTCCAATAAACACCTTCAAATGTGTGTAAGGATCTCCTAACCCATCATATTTTTTGAAGTCAGGAGTTTTAAACTTTTCTGGATAATGAACACTAGGGAATATACATATTTCAGCATATGAAACACTCACATGTGCTCCAATTCCTTTGATTGCATGAAGGGTTTCTTCCATTTGAAGGACTTTCTTTCTGATGTCACCGGTGTCTGGATCTCTTGCGAGATGGGTGGCATCATGAATTTTGTTGGTCGTATCCAACTGCAGTTCAGGTATCGTAATGACCTGAGTTCCCCCTTGTGTAGAGGATTCAGTATGTACGGGTATCTTTGGACCCTGAGTAGACTGGTGTAGTTCTTTAAGTAGAACAACCAAATTTGTAATTTGTTTGCTTAATCCGTCGAATTCTTTGCGAGAAACTGGATTAAGGTCAGTCTTGTCAGATGACGACATGATTGACTGTAGGCTTGCAGCCTTTTTGGATTTTGACCAGGTAGTAGGTCCGATTGTTTTCCTGCAAAAGACTTTCATAGTTTAGTCTTTAGGGAATGTGTATATAATAACATGCTATGTGATGTGTGCATTTTAGGAATTTTATCCTACAAAACGGATGTCAGCTGTTTGTAATACAGGATAACATGTTAAATATGTATGTGTACACACTTCTTCATATTTCTCATTACAGGGAGATGAATATGGAATGAAATTACAAGTAATTGACTTTACAAGTAATTTAAAATGAGAAAGCATAAAGAGACTTTCCTCCGTGTTGGGTTTATCAGAGGCTGACCTATCTTAGGTTACTCTCGCGGTTTTTTGTCATGAAGGTTCCCAAAATCATCGCAATTTAATCAAAGGGAAATTAATCCGGTCTTTCAACTGGAGCAAATTTGGGTGGTGCCTTTCCTGAGCCTCGTTGGAATTAGTCTTCCTATGAGTCCAGTAATCAAACACCGACAGGATACCCTCCTGGTGAAGGGACCACACAACATACATTCACATACAACGCGTCTCACCGTATTGAAATGATGACATGTGCGAAGCACTAATATCACAAGCAGATATGGTGCAAAGCACTAAGTGCAATAAAGGTATGCATTCGTACACATTCATCATAAATGTAAATGCAACATCCACACACAAGCAGATAATAGTTTTGAAAAGTTTTGAAATAGTGCCTTAAGTCCTCTTACTGGAGTCCCCAGCGGAGTCGCCACCTGTCGACGTCGGGATTTTTAGATGTCCCTTTTTGTTACTTGTTCTTTGGTGTTCTCATGTTATGTGAGATTTGTTTGAAAAAATAAGTGAAAAAGGTGCGACATGTATAATGTCGATGATGGACTGTTAAGAGTCGCCAGTTGGTTTTTTAAATGGTTGTACCAACACAACCGAGAAAAGGTTTGCACATTGACCCAGTGATGTGACACTACTAAACGGGTCAGTGAAACCGAGATTCATTAGGGTCCGGGGACTTGATTATGCGGAGGGCAGGTGTTAGGCACCCCCCGACATCCGTGTTACCACGGTGACCGCAACTTTTCAAGAAACTGTTATCTAAATGTGTGTGTGTGTGGATCATTGTGCTGATTATTTGGAAGTAGTGCGAGGCCTCGTTCGCTCCTATATACACGGGTTTGAATTTATATAAAAATTCAATTTTTAGCATGATATGGCAATGATGTTTTATAAAATAGGTTTTTCAAACCCTTATGCTCAATAGTAATTGAGACCTTTTATACTTCCATTTTATTAAGTGTTTGGCTTGATTGATTTTATTTTCGAGATGCGAAGCATCTATAAGAAAATAATGTAAAGAATAATGCCGACTTCCTCGTGGGTATGAAAACCATCTAAGGAAATTCAGACATCACAGATAAATTTACAAGCTGCTTACAGTTGAAAAAATGTTCATCACGGGAACCGAATCTAGATCCAATAGGTTGAATCTCTAATCACATGATTTCTAGGCTCACATGATGCTGCAATTTGCATGAAAGCAGTAAGCAGGTATATATATAAGTTGTAAATATATATATATAGACATGATCAGTCACCACAAAGCACCTCTATGGGGGATCAGAAAATGTAAATAAAGTTGTAACAGCCATCAACCGCCACGGAGGAAACTCCAGGCGGGACGAAATGTAAATAAAGTTGTAAAAGAGATCAACTACCACGAAGTAAACTCCAGGCAGGACGAAACGTAAGGAAAGCTGTAAAAGCGATCAACCACCACAAAGTAAACTCCAAGTGGGATGAAATATATATATATATATATAAAAAGCAATAAACGTACCGGATGTAAAATCCAGGCTCATCAAATAGAGTTCAAAAACAGTTCATATATATAAGTATATATATATAATCAAGTAAACGCTCCGGATGTAAAATCCAGGCTCATCGAACAAAGTCCGACACACAGTTAATATATATAAGTGTATATATATTAAATCAGTAAACGCTCCAGACCGAGGTCTAGGCTCAATCGAGGCATAACTCGATAATGTTAGTCCATATATATAAATATATATATATATATATATATATCAATATATATGTATATACAAACTGAAATAAAACCACGGACCGAAGTCCGGGCAAACACACGCAACACGACTCTCAACGTGAAGAAGGGTGTGTGCAAAGATGAAGAGAAAGGCTTTAAAGTGTGTGAGAAGGCTTACAGTGGGCTGCCAAAGAAGACTTTTATATCCTTAAAGGGATGAACACTCGGCTCCCGCCGGTACAAAAGTAGCTATATGTGAGCTCACAAGTGTTTAAAATGAGAAAGCACTCAGTATAGAGAGTACGGAGCAAATTTGACAGGGCTTCCTCGCCTTTTTTTTTCTTACAAATGGCCACCCCAAGCCCGCAGGTGTACCTGAGGCTAGGCCGCAGGTGTACATGAGGCTACCCAGGTTGCCCCGGGTTTCGCAGGTTATGTTGTCTCGAAGTATGTGCAGGTGGGCACTGTTATGTCCACTCAAACTTTCAGAATTGCAATCCGGTCATCTGACTGAGGTATATAGGACCTATTTTGGACCGCCGTTGTTGAGTGTAACACAATGGCATGGGATTAGAGGTTGTACGAAGTCAGGAAGATGGGATGGTGCCCTCCGGTCTTCAAGCTTCAAATTTTATCCGTTACCCTTCGTAATAGTCACTCGGGATTTATTTTCCTTGATTCTTATGGACATTGTTGTGTATAAATGTATGTATGAAATGTTGAGACGACGTGATGTGGCATCAAGGTGGAGAGATGATGACTTTGCCCCTCACCGGTGTTATCGCCTGTTTGGGTTGATAAAGCAAACGTTGCTCAGGGTTATCACTGAGATTAGAATGCTGCAAGTGTTGAAGGTCCTCAGTGTCATCTTTGAGGTGTGCCTTTTTTCCGGTGTTATTTCTGGTTCTTTTACTGAGTGCCTCGGTGTGAGTGCCGAGGTTGAAGCTGATTGCATGCATTTGAAACTAGCATTTCCAAGGTTATTGCCGAAACTGCATTCCTTGGGGTTATCACCAAGGTTGGTATCTGATACTCCCAATGTTGGGACTGAGACTGGATACCTCGGGGTTATCTCTGAGATTAATCAGTCTTCTCCGGTGGAATTTATGGTGTTGGAACTACATGCCTCGGGGTTATCTCCGAGCTTGGAACTGTTACTCCCGGTGTGTGTTTTGGGGTTGAGACTGAACTTCCGGTAGTATCCTGACTAGATGTGAGCCATCTTCCAGGGTTATCTCTAAAAGACGAATCTTCCCTCCTACAATGTCAGTGACAGGTGTGCAGAAAATTTTGAGTGTCTACACTATGTCAGTAAAACATTGGTAGATACTAAGCTCAATTACACTACAACTGAGAAAAAACTTTTAGCAGTGGTATATGCATTCGACAAGTTCCGATCCTATCTCATCGATACTAAATTCATTGTTTACACGGACCACTCAGCAATCAAATATCTTATCTCCAAGAAAGATGTTAAGCCACGATTGATAAGATGGGTCCTTCTTCTACAGGAATTTGATTTAGAGATCTGTGATAAAAAGGGGACCAAAAACCAAGTAGTTGATCAACTCTCAAGGTTAGATAATGCAGAGCAAACTAAAAATGTGATTAATGAGTTCTTTCCTGATGAACAACTGCTTGTTATTCAGAGTCAAACGTCGTGGTATGTTGATTATGCTAAATACATTGCGAGTGGTGTGTACCCTCCAAACGTGAGCTATTAGAAAAAGAAAAAGTTCTTTAATGATGTGCATTTTTATTTATGGGATAAACCTTATCTATTTAGAAAGTGTGCTGATCAAATTCTCAGACGGTGTCTACCTAAGGAGGAAATGGAGAATGTTCTTCATCATTATCACTTATCAAATTATGGGGGTCATTTTAGGGGAAAGAGAACAGCTGCCAAGGTGCTACAATCTGGCTTTTACTGGCCAACTCTATTTAAGGATGCATATGATTTTGTGCAGAAATGTGAAGATGCCAACGTGTTGGCGATATCTCTAAAAGGCACGAAATGCCCCTTAACAGCATATTAGAGGTGTAAATCTTCGACGTATGGGGGATTGATTTCATGGACCCATTTTAATCGTCTCTCAACAATCTTTACATTTTGGTGGCACTGGACTATGTATCTAAATGGGTCGAAGCAGTTGCACTGTCAACTAACGATGCCAAAGTGGTCCTTAGATTACTTAGAAAGCACATTTTCACCCATTTTGGAACGCCGTGTGCAATAATTAGCGACGAAGGGTCTCATTTCTGTAATAAGTACTTTGCAGGCTTTCTAGCTAAGTATGGAGTAAACCCCAAAACAGTAACAGCATACCATCCAAAAACCAGCGGTCAGACAAACGTGTCCAATAGAGAAATCAAGCGCATTCTGGAGAAAACATTAAATCCTAGCAGAAAGGATTAGTCTGTTAGGTTTGTAATATTCATGAACGCAATCAAATTGCACAAAATAAGCAGAAGCATGGAAAATCAGAGTTTTAAAATTTTACAAACCATATACCCGGATCATCTTTTATGCATAATTATTAATTAAACAAAAAGATAAAGAACAAGAATCATACCCTTGAAGATTCGAGCTTCCTCAGGTACAAGTTCACCTCCAAATCCTTTCGCATTCAACTTGAAATCACCGGGTTTGGTTCTTTCCTTTGATCAACGTTAGCCACCCAAATATTTGGTCTCTAGAGGTGATCCACCAAGGTAGAAGAAAGATTCAAGAAGATGGGTGTTTGGCAAAACCCTAATTTTTCTATCTCTCATAGAAAAAGAGCGTACTCTCCAACAGTTGGAATCACGTCTGTTGTGAAAAAGTCAACAACAACTCATCACTCACATAATAAGACTCCTCTTATTTATAGATGTAGGCAATGTGACGCCCCCAAAATAGGTATACATCACCCATCTTGAGTCGTCAAATACATGGTACAAAATTCAAATACAACTTAATTATACAACAATGTAAAAAAAATACGACTAAACATATCTTGTGAGTTTGAATACAAATATTGTCATCTAGAGAGTATACAAACTCAATGGGGTCCTCGTTACAATTATTGTCACACTATTTCACGTAATAGTAGTGAGGACTACTAATACTATCATCCGAACCATCACTCCGCTCCCCACTCGTTCCAACTATATTCTCATTTCCTGAAGAGACCAGTAAAAGGAAGGGTGAGCTCAACTAGCCCAGTAAGAGATATTATGACTAAGATAATGCAGAATAATTTATCATTAGCCTTTAACAATGTTAAATTGATAAAATATAATAAATATCAAGTTTAACAGCAGCGGAACAAGCAATCCATTAAAAGAGTCAAGTAGAGAATGAAATCTACTATCTTCTATGATTTAAAAGGTTTTTCATGACTTTTATCATTGGACTCGACAATAAATAATCCACATCATCGAATCACCCCCTCGCACTACGTACCAAGGATATTCTTTAGTATCACAACCATAATTATCCATGCACTACGGGCCAAGAATATTTGTGGTATTCATTAATGGTCATGATCATGCCAACAACTCATCCATCAATGCACTATGGGCTAATGAGGACTTTTACCACATCATTTGTAACATTACGGTACCATGAATACAATCGAATAATCCTGTGTCATAATCATACCAAGTCCATCTATGCACTACGGCACCACGTATGACTTTCACATAATATAAACATGAGGATGATGACAATGATATAAGAATTCAATAAAACAAGTTCAAGAATTAATTTATCCATGAATCAATAACGCCCAAATTGTCAACACGATACTTTTATTATAGAGTAAAATTCAAGAATGCATGTAAGAATATTTCCATGAAAAGATATTTGGATGTAAGCGCAAATATCAAGGATATTCCACTAATTTCATGGAGTATAGAAGTCAAAACTTTAACCAACCGAGTATAACAATGAATGGAATAACAAAAGAAATCACCACGCATGCGTACTTCTTGCTTAGCATGACAAAGTTATTCCAATGATTAATAAGTAACTAACCGTGTCAAGAAAAATTTGCAATCCGGCTGATGTTCCAATGTAATAATAAAGACGGAACCAGTGTCAGGCGTAAACACATAGATAGGATATTCCAATGAATAATAATAAATACGGAACCTGTGTCCCAAGTAGAACGCATTGCATGTGATATTCCAACGTAATAATAATAAAGACTTTATATTAGAAGAACGCCAACAAGTATAGGTAGTCCACAGATACCGGTTATTCCAATGTAATAATAAAGAATGGAATAATGTAAGTTTTCTTCATGAATACAAAAGAAATAACACCCTTTACACGTAAAAGAGAAACTGGATATAAGAGTAGGGAAGTAGCGTAATACTTTTCTATAGTTTCTCTATAATTTCTCTCTCTAAAGCTTCAAAGAATTCGTAAGAAAATATGAAGGAATGAGCTTCTATTTATAGAAGAATGGACCCATAGTAACTAATCCATGAAATCCATCCAGTTGATATGTTTTAAACTAGTACCAAATTGATTTAATAAAATATTCTAATAAAACAAAACTTTAAATAAATATATATATATATATATATATATATATATATAACATGCCAACTGATAACTCACGGGTTGTCACCCCCGTGAGTATCCTCTCTACCAACCTTTTCAAATCAATGCATATATATATATATAAACATTACTTTAGTACTTTATATATATAATAATAATAATAATAACTCCTCCCACAATCAGATTACCCCCCCAATAATTCACCAACCGTATATATATATATATATATATATATATATATATATATAAGACTTATATATATATATATATATATATAATAATTTTTCTCTTGGTTATTTTAAAAATGAGTAAGTGGGGTCCAAATAATACGCCAATATTTACAACAAATATTATAGCGAAGAATTGAACAAAACCGAGTGACTTCTTACGTAAGCATCAATAATTAATATGTGTGCTACTATGTAACCACATGCCAGACATCAGTACTTTTAACACCGGGTGTTTCAATAAATAACGGTAAAACTTCCGCCATTATTTTCATAAAAGGATATTTTATCGCTTTTCTCAATGCGACAATAATTACATTTGTGGGGTCCACTAATGATTGTGTTGTCGCATTTAATATTCCCTGTTAAAACAAATATTCCCCACCAAACGAATATTATATAACAACTTACGTATTTTACAAAATTTATAAATATTACCCACAACTATAACATTATATCAATTTCATTCCATAATATTTAAAAATGATATTTATAGAACATTCATTTTTATTTCTAAAAGTTGGGGTCTTACAATCTCCCCTTCTTATGAAATTTCGCCCTCGAAATTAGGGTACATACCTAGTATAAAGAAGAGGTGAGGATACCTTGATTTCATTTCAGATTCTAACTCCCACGTCATTTTCTCAACATCGTGGTTTCTCCATAAAACTTTGACTTGAGGTATAACCTTGGAGCATAGAATATGTTCCTTCTTATCCAAGATTTGAACAGGAACCTCTTCATACATCAAATCTTCCGCTATTTCGTTCGGTTCTAACACAATAATGTGGTTCGGGTCTTTCACATATTTACGTAACATGGATATGTGAAAAATGTTATGAACACGAGACATACTTGGCGAAAAAAGCGAGTCTATAGGCCACGCCTCCTACTCAATCAAGGATTAAAAATGGGCAGATGAATCGAGGATTGAGCTTTCCTCTCTTTCCAAATCTCGTAACTCCTTTCCATGGAGCAACACGTAACAACACATGATCTCCTATATCAAATTCCACGTCCTTTCGATGAAGATCAGCATAACTCTTTTGTCGATCTTGTGAGGTTTTTATACGTCGTTATGGATCGTTTGAATCTTTTACGTAGTCATACATACGCATCAACTCCGGGTCCCCAATAACGTTGTTTCACCCACCTCATCCCAAAGATCTTCGAGAATGACACTTTCTTCCATACAACGCTCAAAATGGAGCCATGCCAATACTTGCTTGATAACCTGTTATCAGAGAAAACTCCACCAATGGTAAGAACTTGTCCCAACTTCCCTTGAAATCAAGGACACAGAGTCTTAATAAATCTTCAAGAGTTTGAATAGTCCTCTCCATCGTCCGTCTGGCTCACGAGGATGATATGCCGAGCTAAATCGTAAGTTTGTACCCATAGCTTTTTGCAAACTAACCCAAAATCTTGAAGTGAATCTTGGGTCTCGATCAGACACTATGGATACTGGCATACCATGTAATCTCACAACCTCGTTTATGTACATATGAGCAAGACATTCAAGTGTATAAGTTTCTCGTATAGGTATAAAGTTAGCAAACTTGGTCAATCTATCAACAATGACCCAAATTGCATCTATGCCTTGAGAAACCTTGGGAAGACCAGTAACGAAATTCATGGTAATATGCTCCCACTTCCATTCTGGAATTTCAAGTGGTTGCAAAGGACCTTTTGGTACTTGATTCTCCGCTTTAACTCATTGACAAGTTAGACACCTTGAGATAAACAGCGCTATCTCTCCCTTCATATTGCTCCACCAAAATGTATGACGAATATCATGATACATTTTGGTACTCCCAGGATGGATTGCAAACGGTGTGTTGTGCACCTCCATTATGATTTTATACTTTAAATCAGGGTCGTTAGGAACACAAAGTCTGGAGTTGACTCGAAGTATTCCTTCTTCATCGATTCTTGCTTTCGGCATAGCACCTTCTTGCACTTTCTTCCTCATACACATCAACTCTAGAGTCCGTAGCTCGAAAGCGGCTTTTAACTTTATCGATTAAAGTCTGGTTCTACTAGTATATTCGCCATCATCACATGGGTCCCTGAGTCTTTAACTCTATCTCCATCCTTTGCAAGTCACACAGAATGGACCTTTGTGTTGACAATATCGCACTTTTCGTGCTTGCATATGATCTTCACTCAATGCGCTACCTACTACGCTCGCTTTTCGTGATGGTATTGGATGGTATGATCATAATCTTTCAATGATTCAAGCCAACGCCATTGTCGTATCGTTTGAGTTCCTTTTGAGTGAAAAAATATTTGAGGCTTTTATGATCCGTAAAGATCTCCACTTTCTCCCCATACAAGTAATGCATCCAAATTTTAAGTGCAAAGACAACAGCTGCCAACTCTAGATCATGAGTAGGATAATTCCTTTCATATTCTTTGAGTTATCGCGAGGCATAAAGCTATGACTTTCCCATGTTGCATGAGAACACATCCCAACCCTTTGCTCAAGCATCATCAGAGATGACAAATGCCTCCGATCCGGATGGTATCACGAGCAGTCTTGAAATGAGTCTCCTCTTGAGTTCTTGAAAACTCTTCTCACATTCTTCGCTCAAACAGAACTTTGTATCTTTCTGAGTCAGCTGAGTTAATGGAGTAGCTATTCGAGAAAATCCTTCCACGAATCTCCGATATTAACCAGCTAAGCCTAGAAAGCTACGTACTTGATCCATCGATTTAGGTTGCTCCAAATTGAATTGCTTCAATCTTTCTTGCGGTCAACAGATATTCCATGACTTGATACTATGTGCCCAAGGAATGCTACTTCCTCAAGCCAAAACTCACATTTCTTCAACTTGGCATAAAGCTTATATTCACGAAGCTTTTGGAGTGTCAGCCTCAAATGTTGTTCATAATCTTCACGGCTTTTGGAATAAATAAGGATGTCATTAATAAAGACGACCACAAAGTGATCTAAATATTCCTTGAATACTCAATTCATCATATCCATGAAGGCAGCAGGAGCATTAGTCAATCCAAAGGACATGACTAGGAATTTATAATGCCCGTACCGAGTTCTGAAAGCCGTCTTTAGAATGTCATCTGTTCTAATCTTCAATTGGTGATATCCGGAACGAAGATCAATCTTTAAAAAGAATTTGGCTCCTTGCAACTGGTCAAACAGGTCATCAATACGTGGCAATGGGTACCTATTTTTTATGGTGACATGATTCAACTCCCGATAATCAATACAAAGTCGCATACTCCCATCTTTCTTCTTCACGAATGTAAGCAGGAGCACCCCAAGGAGAAGTACTAGGGACGAATAAAGCCAATGTCTAGCAATTCCTGCAGTTGGGTCTTTAACTCCGAAGTTCAATAGAGTCATTCGATATGTGGCTTTGGAAATGGGTTTTGTCTTAGGTTCAAGGTTGATACAAAATTCAATTTCACGCCTGGGTAGGCCAGAAGTTCTTCAGGGAATACATCAGGAAATTCATTAACAATAGAAATATTATTCAAAACTGACGTATTTTTGTTTAGATCCGTGACATGAGCTAAGAAAGCTTGACATCCATTTTTCAATAAACGAATAGCTTTATAGCTTGAAATGACATTGATTGATTTTAATGGTTTGGTCGCTTAAATTCGCATAATAGGTTGATTAGGAATATGAAAGCTAACAACCTTACGAAAACAATCAATTTTAGCATAATGAGTAGTTAACCAATCAATCCCTAGAATCACATCAAATGCAAGCATTTTCAATGAAATAAGATCGACAGGTAATGTGAGGGTACCGATTTGAACCAAACAAGACTTATAAACAGTGGATTTAATGAAGATTTCTCCCAATGGAGTTTTCACAGATAAGTCAAAGTCTAATTTCTCCGGAGTCAAAATTAATCGTTGAGCGCAAGTAGGAGAAATAAAAGAATGGGTAGAACAGAAATAAAAGTATAGACTTCGCTAGAGTTTATGATAAGCTTACCCGTGATGACCTCATTCAGGTTCCTTGCTTTCTGGGAGGTCACAACAAACGCTATCCCTTGCACTACTGACTTTGACTTTTCTGGGACGGCCTTTGGTGCCTCCATCCTAGCTGAACTTATCTTCGATGAACGACAAAATCGGGCTAAGTGACCTTCTCTTCCACAATTATAACATGCTTTGACTGACGATCGCACGCTTGACCGATGTGTCCCTCCCCTCCGCATTTGAAGCATATGATAGGTGGTCGTTCTCCTTCCTTAACAATGGGTGTTGGTGCTGACGTCTTTCCATCATTGTTGAAATGTCTATTCTTATTGTTTTGGCCCTGATTACCACCGAAGTGGTTATCATTTCTGGCATGTTGATTCCTCCACGCTTGTTGTCACCGCTCAATGATCAAGTGTCACCGGTATTATCATTTTGCATTTGTTTTCTTTCGATTGCGTTGACTCATTATCGCTCTACTAACTGAGCCCTATTTACAACATCTAAATACAAACACAGTTTATGAGAAATAAGATGTTGACATATCTCAGGTTTTAAACCTCGCAAAAACATTCGCGTCATCCGCTCTTCATTATCCACCAAGTGGGGCGCATAAACCGGACAACTCAAAGAAATTTAGCCTCATACTTCGACACGGTCATATTATTTTGCTCCAGCTTGATAAACTCCACCTCTTTCATGTGACGAATACTTTCGGGAAAGTATTTGTCGTTGAACTACTCTTGGTACTTCTCCCAAGACATCTTCAGTGCGGCAGGTTGGGTACGCTTTACCGATTCCCACAAGTAATCTACTTCTTCTCACAACATAAAGGCGGCAAAGGGAACCTTTTGCTCCTCGGAGCATCCCAAGACATCAAATATCTTGGTGATCTGCTTTATCCATGCTTCTGCCATAAGTGGTTATGGCTCTCCAATAAACTCCGGTGGTCCCAGCTCCTTGAACTGTTTAGCGGTGACCGTCCGAGAGTTTCCAATATTTCCACCTACGTTTTGGACAGGAGCCCCTCTCGCCTGCTGTTGCATGAATTGCATAAAGCCTCTGAACAATCCATCATTCATCATTTGGTCAGTGTAGTTGTTTGCATAATGATTGTCGCCTTCCTGATGCACATTATCCTGATTATTGATATGTGGTGAATCAACGGTCGCCTGTGCTCCATTGCTATTCTCAACATTCTCAGATGTCATTTTCAGATACTGCCATAAAACAAAATATTAATTGACATGTAACATATTATCCCTATATTCTGACCGACCAATTAAATACCAAAAAAAAAACTTAGGTAGATCATAATAGCGAAGGAATTCCCCGTCTCTCCCCTCCTAGATCTATTCTCACATCTTAGCCAGGGATCATATCCCTAAGCTTTGATACTAACTGTGACACCCCCAAAATAGGTATACATCACCCATCTTGAGTCGCCAAATATATGGTACAAAATTCAAATACAACTTAATTATACAACAATCGTGTAAAAATACGACTAAACATATGTTGTGAGTTTGAATACAAATATTGTCATCTAGAGAGTATACAAACTCAATGGGGTCCTCATTACAATTATTGTCACACTATTTCACAGAATAGTGAGGACTACTAATACTATCATCTGGACCATCACTCCGTTCCCTGACTCGTTCCAGCTATATTCTCATTTCCTGAAGAGACCAGTAAAAGGAAGGGTGAGCTCAACTAGCCCAGTAAGAGATATTATAACTAAGATGTAACAACCCCAAAATAGGTCCATTCCATCCAACCTATTACGAAGTCGTTAAATACATGGTGCGAAATAACTACAACTTTATTACAACAATTGTCGTGCAAAATACAACAACACATATCTTTGTGAGTTTGGATACCAATATATACCAAATGTAACTCTGGACACCAACTTGGATAACACGTCACCATGACACCTTACATAAAAGTGCGATCAAAAGCTGTTTTAGAAATTAGAATCTTTGGGAAGTGCTCAAAGAAACCTTCCGTACATGGGAGGCCATGCTTTTGGGGTTATGGTAGATATCATATGGCCACGAATTATCCTTGGTTAACCTAATAAACCCCAAAGAAAAACGAGAAGATTACTATCATATTCTTCCCAATGGTGAGTCTTTTCTTGACATATCATTATCTCCACTTGTCTCTAATTGGGTATTATACTCCAAACAAACACCAAGATTATATAGGTAGTGCTTGTAAATATACTCGGCCAAGTGGATGTGCACAACCATGTCTTATGATAACACGAGGTTGTATGTCATTAGACTTCTTGTATGATAGTGACAAAACACCCTTCCAAGTTAAATTCACCTCACCCTCAACATCTATAGACCACCACTCTATTCCTTGTTATCCCACTCGACCCAGGCTACACTTTTATTACACGAAAAGGAATTGTGAAACAAAAGGGGTGAGCCCAACTAGCTCGATAAAAGAATATTATGACTAAAGATAAATAAATTATCAATAGTCTTTATCAATAATAAATCGAGATTTAGAACATATGGTAGATGATAAAACTTTTCAACCATAGTTGCGTGATGGAATGAAGCGATCCATTAGAAGAGTCGAATAGACTATAAAATCTATTATCTTCTCCATGTTAAAAATCCACCAACAATGTTTTATCCCTGTAACATCAATCAACAATTCATGTCCACAATCACGTGTATAACTCATAATCGTAATTGTAGTTCTAAATTCCTTTCCTCATCCAAGACAAAGATAATTTTCATCACTTGTCTTTACCTGAAACATCAAAGATCATGGTTATACCAAATCACAGTTCCTGTTCATAATCATACTAATAAATTCATCTTTGCACCACGGACCAAAGATATTCATCAACAGTTCATCTTTACACTACATGCTAAAGATATTCAACAACGGGTCATCTTTGCATTACAAGCCAAAGATATTCATCAATAATTCATCTTTGCACTACAGGCTAAAGATATTCAACAACAGGTCATCTTTGCATTACAAGCCAAAGATATTCATCAATAATTCATCTTTGCACTCCAAGGCTAAAGATATTCAAAACAGGTCATCTTTGCATTACGAGCAAAAGATATTCATCAATAATTCATCTTTGCACTCTGGCTTTAAAGATATTCAACAACAAGTCATCTTTGCATTCTGAGCAAAAGATATTCATCAATAATTCATCTTTTGCACTTTCTGGCTAAAGATATTCATCAGTTAGTCATGTTCATTTAAACACATGTTCATCTTTTACACTTCTGAGCCAAAGATATTCTTGAAAATCATTCATCTTTGCATTGGTTTTATCCACGTCCAAAATACCTCAAAAATAATCATAGTGGTGTAAAATTCAAGAATGATCAAAACATGGATACAATCAAAGCTAGTATCCGAATAGATATTTTAGACGAAAAGAAAAATTTTCATTTTTCTATGAATGAATAGTCTTAGATTCGTGAATAGTGCATAATCGTGAATAAGTAACTTTCACACCAAAAGATAGAAATTCCACAAAAAAACATCTTCACGCTTCATGAATAGTACTTTCGTGAATAGTAACTCGTGAATAGTAACTCATAAATAGTAACTCGTGAATAGTAACTCATGAATAAGAACTCGTGAATAGTAACCCCAGACATGAAAAAGTTCCAAATTTGATAAAAACTTCGGATCAACATTTCAAAGATAATGATATTGAAGAAATAATATCATTACAAAAAAATAATATCCCTTACTATCCCTTACAATCCTTACAATCCTTACCTCAAAAGAGCAAAGACTTACAATTGGATATCGGATGACGTTTGAAGAAAACTTGCACTTGATGAATATCAACTCACCAAGTATCTAAATACTCACAAAATACACTCAATAATCTAGAGAGAAAAGAGAAAACTTGTTTCTGGTGTGATTTTCAATTCTAACTTAGCCCTCTATTTATAGGAAAATGTTAGCACGCCGAAGCAGACTTGACCTGCTACCTGATGGCTTTACCTGCTACTATTCCACCCACCAAAAATCAGCCATCTTCCCCAACAACCAAGAGTGGGGCCCACTCAATTCTAGAATTTTCCACCAAAATCAATTATAAACCTAATTTCCGAATCAGTCACCTCTTAAAATTCATAACAAATCATTCGTTCATTTTTAACGGTTCAAAATTTGTGGACATATACTCAACTTATGTATGTATAACATATCCAAAAATTACAACGATCCAACGGTCGGATCAAAATTTATAACTCACGCATAATATAGTCAAGAACACCGATTTTTCGGACTATTAGTCCTTCTGACTCGATTTCATTCAAAATTTCACCACGAAATATCTACAAAGAATTTTTGGGTGATTCAAATTTCTACAGTTAGCTTACTTCTAGGGCTTTCTTTTGATATATGGCTCATCTCTTAACTCATTATACACAAAGAGTTATGGATTTTACAAAATCAAGTAATAAACTAATTTTTCTGAAAATCCCATATTTTGTTCTCCATTTCGACAAATACTGATAAAATACCTCATCATTAATTCCTTCACTTATAACCACATAAATAAATCCATCATTTATATCCACATCAAATAAATATTTTCTTATCCTATGAATCAATAATTAATTATTCACAAATAATATTACAGAATCACATTTATGACAACCAGGCCGTTCCCAGGAAAGAGGGGGCTTTCAGATAAGGATTTCTCCTTATCTTGGCCAAGCAATTAGGTGACCAAACCTCTCCTTGACGAACTTTCTAGACATTGCCAATAATGCTATCTAATAATATTATTCAAATAATATGAATTATTGATCCGATAATGGAGATAATGTGCGTTGACAATTATTGAACAACAATAATATAAAATATCAATGCGTGCAATTATTGAATCAATAAAATAAAATATTGAACAAGAATTCATCGTGAAAATTATTGAGTAGTGCCTTCTTACGTAAGGATCAATAATTCAACAATATTGTGTAATCTGGTAATGCTCTTCGCAGCAACCACGATATTATCGTATTTTAACCAAAGGGTATTCCAATGGTCTTAATTGTGAATAACTACGCCAAGTTATTTTTAACCAACTTATATTTGTCATTTTCTTCATCCAATCGCTTTTTCTCACGTATGGGGCCCACAATGGTATCGCCATCGTGCGAATATTCCCTACGAAAGAATATTCCACGACCAAACGAATATTCCCAAATAATAATGAATACTTTATACCCCTCACTTATTTTGAAAAAAATTTTCATATATCACCCTTAACTTTAACTTTTATCAATTTAACCAATTCTTGAATAGAAAAATTGAATACTTTTATTTCATAAAATTCGGTCTTACAATCTCCCTCCTTATGAAATTTCGTCCCCGAAATTTACGTGCACTGGTATTTCAAAGAGTTGAGAATACCTTGCTTTTCATTTCAGATTTCATCTTTCTGTCATCATGATTTCTCCATTGCTCATCTCCCTGTATTTCGGATATCATTCTAGAATACAACTTCAAAACAAGGGTTAATTGAATAAATTAACATATCACATAATATCCCGATATTATGGTGACCAACAAATAAGCTTAGGTAGGACACACTAGCTAAGGATTTACTCATCTCTCCTCCTAGTTCTATTCCCAGATCTCCGGAGATCATATATCCCTAAGCTCGATACCAAATGTAACAACCCCAAAATAGGTCCATTCCATCCAACCTATTCTGAGTCGTTAAATACATGGTACAGAAATAACTACAACTTTATTACAACAATTGTCGTGCAAAATACAACAACACATATGCTGTGAGTTTGGATACCAATATATACCAAATGTAACTCTGGACACCAACTTGGATAACACGTCACCATGACACCTTACATAAAGGTATAGTCAAAAACTGTTTTAGAAATTAGAATCTTTGGGAAGTGCTCAAAGAAACCTTCGTACATGGGAGGCCATGCTTTTAGGTTATGGTAGATATCATATGGCCACGTAATTATCTTTGGTTAACCCAATAAACCCCAAAGAAAAAACGAGAAGATTACTATCATATTCTTCCCAATGGTGAGTCTTTTCTTGACATATCATTATCTCCACTGTCTCTAATTGGGTATTATACTCCAAACAAACACCAAGATTATATAGGTAGTGCTTGTAAATATACTCAGCAAGTGGATGAAACACAACCATGTCTTATGATAACACGAGGTTGTATGTCATTAGACTTCTTGTATGATAGTGACAAAACACCCTTCCAAGTTAAATTCACCTCACCCTCAACATCTATAGACCACCACTCTATTCCCTTGTTATCCCCATCAACCCAAATACACTTTTATTACACGAAAGGAATTGTGAAACAAAAGGGTGAGCACAACTAGCTCGAGAAAGAATATTATGACTAAAGATAAATAAATTATCAATAGTCTTTATCGATAATAAATCGAGATTTAGAACATATGGTAGATGATAAAACTTTTCAACCATAGTTGCGTGAATGAAGCAATCCATTAGAAGAGTCAAATAGACTATAAAATCTATTATCTTCTCCATGTTAAAAATCCACCAACAATGTTTTATCCTGTAACATCAATCAACAATTCATGTCCACAATCACGTGTATAACTCATAATCGTAATTGTAGTTCTAAATTCCTTTCCTCATCCAAGACAAAGATAATTTTCATCACTTGTCTTTACCGAAACATCAAAGATCATGGTTATACCAAATCACGCCTCTGCTCATAATCATACTAATAAATTCATCTTTTGCACCACCGGACCAAAGATATTCATCAACAGATTCATCTTTACACTACATGCTAAAGATATTCAACAACCAGTCATCTTTTGCATTACAAGCCAAAGATATTCATCAATAATTCATCTTTTGCACTACGTGCTAAAGATATTCAACAACAATCGTCTTTGCATTACAAGCCAAAGATATTCATCAATAATTCATCTTTGCACTCTGGTAGCAAAGATATTCAACAACAGTCATCTTTGCATTACGAGCAAAAAGATATTCATCAATAATTCATCTTTGCACTTCTGGGCTAAAGATATTCAACAACAAGTCATCTTTGCATTACGAACGAAAGATATTCATCAATAATTCATCTTTTACTACATCTTGGCTAAAGATATTCATCGATTTAGTCATATTCATTTAAACACATGTTCATCTTTGCACTACAAGCCAAAGATATTCTTGAAAATCATTCATCTTTGCATTGGTTTTATCCACGTCCAAAAATACCTCAAAAATAATCATAGTGGTGTAAAATTCAAGAATGATCAAAACATGGATACAATCAAAGCTAGTATCCGTAATAGATATTTTAGATTTAAAAAGAAAATTTTCATTTTTAGAATGATGAATAAAATAATCAGATTATCGTGAATAGTGCCAGTATCGTGAATAATAACTCACACCAAAAGATAGAAATTCCACAAAAAACATCTTCACGCTTCATGAATAGTACTAAGTCGTGAATAGAACTTTCGTGAATAGTAACTTTCATAAATAGTAACTTTCGTGAATAAGTAACTCATGAATAGTAACTCGTGAATAGTAACCCCGACATGAAAAAGTTCTAAATTTGATAAAAACTTCAGATCAACATTTCAGCATAATGATATTGAAGAAATAATATCATTACGAAAAAAAATAATATCCCTTACTATCCTTACAATCCCTTACAATCCCTTACTCAAAAAGCGACACTTACATTTGGATATCGGATATGATATATTTGAAGGAAACTTGCAATTGATGAATATCAACTCACCAAGTATCTAAATACTCACAAAATACACTCAATAATCTAGAGAAAAGAAAAACTTGTTTACGGTGTGATTTTCAATTCTAACTTAGCCCTCTATTTATAGGAAAATGTTAGCCCGCCAAGCAGCGGACTTGACTGCTACTGATGGCTTTACTCTGCTACTATTCCACCCACCAAAAAAAATCAGCCATCTTCCCCAACAACCAAGAGTGGGGCCCACTCAATTCTAGAATTTTCCACCAAAATCAATTATAAACCTAATTTCCGAATCAGTCACCTCTTAAAATTCATAACAAATCATTCGTTCATTTTAATCAGTTCAAAATTTGTGGACATATACTCAACTTATGTATGTATAACATATCCAAAAATTACAACGATCCAATGGTGGGATCAAAATTTATAACTCACGCAATATAGTGAAGAAGAACACCGATTTTTTCTGGACTATTAGTCCTTGGACCCAGTTTCATTCAAAATTTCACCACGAAATATCTACAAAGAATTTTTGGGTGATTCAAATTTCTCAGATTAGCTTACTTCTAGGGCTTTCTTTTGATATATGGCTCATCTCTTAACTCATTATACACAAAGAGTTATGGATTTTACAAAATCAAGTAATAAACTAATTTTTCTCAAAATCCCATATTTTGTTCTCCATTTCAACAAATCTTGATAAAATACCTCATCATTAATTCCTTCACTTATAACCACATAAATAAATCCATCATTTATATCCACATCAAATAAATATTTTCTTATCCTATGAATCAATAATTAATTATTCACAAATAATATTACAGAATCACATTTATGATGACCGGTAGCCCCCCTGGAAGGGGGCTTTTCAGATAAGGATTTCTCCTTCTTGGCGCAAGATTAGGTGACCAAACCTCTCCTTGATGAACTTTCTAGACATTGCCAATAATGCTATCTAATAATATTATTCAAATAATATGAATTATTGATCCGATAATGGAGATAATAATGTGCGGTGACAATTATTGAACAACAATAATATAAAATATCAATGCGTAATTATTGAATCAATAAAATAAAATATTGAGCGAAGACTTCATGTGAAAATTATTGAGTAGTGCCTTCTTACGTAAGGATCAATAATTCAACAATATTGTGCAATCTGGTGCATTACTCTTTTATGCAACCACGCGTATTAACGTATTTTAACCAATCGGTATTCCAACGATCTTAATTCGGTAACAACTACGCTATTTTTAAAAAACTTATATTTGTCATTTTCTTCATCCAATCGCTTTTTTAGTTATGGGGCCCACACATGGTTTTGCATCGCATCTAATATATTCCCAAGCGAAAAGAATATTCCACGACCAAACGAATATTCCCGAACAATAATGAATACTTTATACCCCCTTGCTTATTTTGAAAAAAAATTCATATATCACCCTTAACTTTAACTTTTATCAATTTAACCAATTCTTGAATAGAAAATTGAATACTTTTATTTCATAAAATTCGGGTCTTACAATCTCCCTCTCCTTATGAAATTTCGTCCCCAAATTTACGTGCACAGTATTTCAAAGAGTTGAGAATACCTTGCTTTCATTTCTGATTTCATCTTTCCCGTCATCATGATTTCTCCATTGCTCATCTCCTCGTATTTGATATCATTCTAGAATACAACTTCAAAACAAGGGTTAATTGAATAAATTAACATATCACATAATATCCCGATATTATGACCGACAACAAATAAGCTTAGGTAGGACACCTTTAGCGAAGGATTTACTCATCTCTCCCTCCTAGTTCTATTCCCCGATCTCCGCGAGATCATATCCTAAGCTCGATACCAAATGTAACAACCCCAAAAAATAGGTCCATTCCATCCAACCTATTACGAGTCGTTAAATACATGGTGCGTAAATAACTACAACTTTATTACAACAATTGTCGTGCAAAATACAACAACACATATCTTTGTGAGTTTGGATACCAATATATACCAAATGTAACTCGGACACCAACTTGGATAACACGCCACCATGACACCTTACATAAAGGTATAGTCAAAAACCTGCTTTTAGAAATTAGAATCTTTGGGAAGTGCTCAAAGAAACCTTCGTGCATGGGAGGCCATGCTTTTAGGTTATGGTAGATATCATATGGCCACAGAATTATCTTTGGTTAACCCAATAAACCCCAAAGAAAAACGAGAAGATTACTATCATATTCTTCCCAATGGTGAGTCTTTTCTTGACATATCATTATCTCCACTGTCTCTAATTGGGTATTATACTCCAAACAAACACCAAGATTATATAGGTAGTGCTTGTAAATATACTCAAAGAAGTGGATGTGCACAACCATGTCTTATGATAACACGAGGTTGTATGTCATTAGACTTCTTGTATGATAGTGACAAAACACCCTTCCAAGTTAAATTCACCTCACCCTCAACATCTATAGACCACCACTCTATTCCTCCTTGTATCCCCGCTTTCGAACCCAAATACACTTTTATTACACGAAGGAATTGTGAAACAAAAGGGTGAGCACAACTAGCTTCGATAAAGAATATTATGACTAAAGATAAATAAATTATCAATAGTCTTCATCGAATAAATCGATCGATTTAGAACATATGGTAGATGATAAAACTTTTCAACCATAGTTGCGGTGGAATGAGCGATCCATTAGAAGAGTCGAATAGACTATAAAATCTATTGTCTTCTCCATGTTAAAATCCACCAACAATGTTTTATCCTCAGTAACATCAATCAACAATTCCTGTCCACAATCACGTGTATAACTCATAATCGTAATTGTAGTTCTAAATTCCTTTCCTCATCCAAGACAAAGATAATTTTCATCACTTGTCTTTACCTGAAACATCAAAGATCATGGTTATACCAAATCACAGCCTCACTTCATAATCATACTAATAAATTCATCTTTGCACCACGGACCAAAGATATTCATCAACAGCTTCATCTTTACACTACATGCTAAAGATATTCAACAACGGGTCATCTTTGCATTACAAGCCAAAGATATTCATCAATAATTCATCTTTGCACTACAAAGCAAAAGATATTCAACAACAGTCATCTTTGCATTACAAGCCAAAGATATTCATCAATAATTCATCTTTGCACTCACTGAAGCTTAAAGATATTCAACAACAGTCATCTTTGCATTCTGAGCAAAAGATATTCATCAATAATTCATCTTTGCACTACTGGCCAAAGATATTCAACAACAAGTCATCTTTGCATTACGAGCAAAAGATATTCATCAATAATTCATCTTTGCACTATCTTTGGCAAAGATATTCATCAGATTAATCATGTTCATTTAAACACATGTTCATCTTTTGCACTCTGAGGCCAAAGATATTCTTCGAAATCATTCATCTTTGCATTGGTTTTATCCACGTCCAAAAATACCTCAAAAATAATCATAGTGGTGTAAAATTCAAGAATGATCAAAACATGGATACAATCAAAGCTAGTATCCGAGAATAGATATTTTAGGCGAAAAGAAAATTTTCATTTTTAAATTGAATAAATCTTGATATTGAATGAATAGTCTCAGTATATCGTGAATAGTCACGATCATCGTGAATAGTAACTCACACCAAAAGATAGAAATTCCACAAAAAAACATCTTCACGCTTCATGAATAGTACTCGTGAATAGTAACTCGTGAATAATAGAACTCATAAATAGTAACTTCGTGAATAGTAACTCATGAATAGTAACTCGTGAATAGTAACCCCAGAGCATGAAAAAGTTCCAAATTTGATAAAAACTTGAGATCAACATTTCAAAGATAATGATATTGAAGAAATAATATCATTACAAAAAAATAATATCCCTTACTATCCTTACAATCCTCAAAAAGAAAAAGACAAGACATTTGGATATCGGATATGATATATTTGAAGGAAACTTGCACTGATGAATATCAACTCACCAAGTATCTAAATACTCACAAAATACACTCAATAATCTAGAGAGAAAAAGAGAGAAAACTTGTTTCTGGTGTGATTTTCAATTCTAACTTAGCCCTCTATTTATAGGAAAATGTTAGCACGCCGAAGCAGACTTGACCTGCTACCTGATGGCTTTACCTGCTACTATTCCACCCACCAAAAAATCAGCCATCTTCCCCAACAACCAAGAGTGGGGCCCACTCAATTCTAGAATTTTCCACCAAAATCAATTATAAACCTAATTTCCGAATCAGTCACCTCTTAAAATTCATAACAAATCATTCGTTCATTTTTAACGGTTCAAAATTTGTGGACATATACTCAACTTATGTATGTATAACATATCCAAAAATTACAACGATCCAATGGTCGGATCAAAATTTATAACTCACGCAATATAGTGAAGAACAACGATTTTTTGGACTATTAGTCCTTCTGACCAGCCATTCAAAATTTCACCACGAAATATCTACAAAGAATTTTTGGGTGATTCAAATTTCTACTGATTAGCTTACTTCTTCTAGGGCTTTCTTTTGATATATGGCTCATCTCTTAACTCATTATACACAAAAGAGTTATGGATTTTACAAAATCAAGTAATAAACTAATTTTTCTGAAAATCCCATATTTTGTTCTCCATTTCGACAAATACTGATAAAATACCTCATCATTAATTCCTTCACTTATAACCACATAAATAAATCCATCATTTATATCCACATCAAATAAATATTTTCTTATCCTATGAATCAATAATTAATTATTCACAAATAATATTACAGAATCACATTTATGACAACCAGGCCGTTCCCAGGAAAGAGGGGGCTTTCCGATAAGGATTTCTCCTTACTGGCGCGCAATTAGGTGACCAAACCTCTCCTTGACAGAACTTTCTAGACATTGCCAATAATGCTATCTAATAATATTATTCAAATAATATGAATTATTGATCTGATAATGGAGATAATGTGCAGTGACAATTATTGAACAACAATAATATAAAATATCAATAAAAGAATTATTGAATCAATAAAATAAAATATTGAGCAAGAATTCATCGTGAAAATTATTGAGTAGTGCCTTCTTACGTAAGGATCAATAATTCAACAATATTGTGCAATCTGGTATGCTACTGTGCGACCCACGTATATATTATTTATTTTAACCATAAGGTATTCCAACAGTCTTACTTGGTAACAACTACGCCGTTATTTTTAACCAACTTATATTTATCGTTTTCTTCATCCAATCGCTTTTTAGTTATGGGGCCCACACATAGGCATGCCCATCGCATTAAATAATATTCCCAAACGAAAAGAATATTCCACGACCAAACGAATATTCCCTGACAATAATGAATACTTTATACCCCCTTGCTTATTTTGTAAAAAAAATTTCATATATCACCCTTAACTTTAACTTTTATCAATTTAACCAATTACTGAATAGAAAAATTGAATACTTTTATTTCATAAAATTCGGGGTCTTACATAAGATAATACAGAATAATTTATCATTAGCCTTCAACAGTGTTAAATTGATAAAATATAATAAATATCAAGTTTAACTGCAGCGGAACAAGCAATCCATTAGAAGAGTCAAGTAGAGAATAAAATCTACTATCTTCTATGATTTAAAAGGTTTTTCATGACTTTTATCGCTAGGACTCAGCTTAATAAATAATCCACATCATCGAATCACCCCTTTTCTACGACCAAGGATATTCTTTAGTATCACGACCACAATTATCCTCGCACTTTCTGGGCCAAGAATATTTGTGTATTCATTAATGGTCATGATCATGCCAACAACTGTCCATCAATACACTGCGGGCTAATGAGGACTTTTACCACATCATTTATAACATTACGGTCATGATTACACCGAATAATCTCTGGTCATAATCATACTAAGTCCATCTATGCACTACAGGCCACAGATGACTTTCACATAATATAAACATGAGGATGATGACAATGATATAAGAATTCAATAAAACAAGTTCAAGAATTAATTTATCCATGAATCAATAACGTCCAAAATTGTCAACATGATACTGCTTTGTAGAGTAAAATTCAAGAATGCTCAGAAGAATATTTCCATGAAAAGATACTGGATGAAGCGCAAATATCAAGGATATTCCACTAATTTCATGGAGTATAGAAGTCAAAACTTTAACCAACTGAGTATAACAACGAATGGAATAACAAAAGAAATCACCATGCATGCGATTGCCGCATGCATGACGGGTTATTCCAATAGATTAATAAATATGAGAACCGGTCAAAGTAAATTACACCGCAAACAAGATGTTCCAACGAGAATAATAAAGATTTTAACCAAGTCCCAAGTATACGCATGTGATGTGATATTCCAAAATAATAATAATAAAGAGCGGAACCGTGTCCAGCGTAAGCGCACGCATGTGATATTCCAACAAAATAATAATAAATACGGAACCAGTCCGGCGTAACGCATTGACGTGATATTCCAATGAATAATAATAAAGACGGAATATTAGAAGAATGTCACCAAGTATAGGGTAGTCGCATTATCTTGGTTATTCCAGCAGAATAATAAAGAATGGAATAATAGAAGTTCTCTTCATGAATAAAAAAGAAATAACACCCCTTACCGTAAAAGAAACTGGATATAAGAGTAGGGAAGTAGCAGAATACTTTTCTATAGTTTCTCAATAATTTCTCTCTAAAGCTTCAAAGTGAATTCATAAGAAATTATGAAGGAATGAGCTTATTTATAGAAGAATAGAACATAAGAACTAATATATCCATGAGCGGTCCAGATTGATATGTTTTTAAACGGACAGTCCAGATTGATTTAATAAAATATTCTAATAAAACAAAACTTTAAATAAAATATATATATATATATAACATGCCAGCTGATAACTCACGGGTTGTCACCCTCGTGAATATCCTCCACCTTGACCTTTTCAAATCAATGCATATATATATATATATATATATAAATATATATATATATATATAAACATTACTTTAGTACCTTATATATATATATATATATATATATATATATATAATAATAATAACTCCCTCCCACAATTAGATAACCCCCCCCCCCCCCAATAATTCACCAACCGTATATATATATACAAGACTTATATATATATATAATGAATAATTTTCTACTGGTTATTTTAAAAAATGAGTAAGTGGGGGTCCAAATAATACGCCAATATTTACAACAAATATTATAGCAATAATTGAACAAAACTGAGTGACTTCTTACGTAAGCATCAATAATTAATATCGTGTGCTACTATGCAACCACGCGTATTACTGTACTTTTAACATCGGGTGTTTCAACAGTTAACGGTAAAACTTTCGCCGTTATTTCATAAAAAGATATTTTTATTGTTTTCTCAATCCGACAATAATTCTGTTGTGGGGTCCACCAATGATTGTGCCGTCGTCATTTAATATTCCTATTAAAACGAATATTCCCGACCAAACGAATATTATATAACAACTTGCGTACTTTTACAAAATTTATAAATATTACCCACAACTATAACATTATATCAATTTCATTCCATAATATTTAAAATGATATTTATAGAATATTCATTTTATTTCTAAAAGTTGAGGTCTTCTGAGCAACCCTCCTTAACAATTAAGAAATTGGGTTTTATTTTAATTGATTAAACTCTTTTAATTAATTTAACCTCCTAATCTTATTAGAAATATATGAGAGTACTTTTATTAATTAATTCTCAAACTCCTTTAGAAATTAAATAAATAATAATAGTAATAATAATAATAAGACTCCTCTTATTAATTTATATTTAATATTTTCAAAATATTAAATATTAAGTTATTTAATTTATTCTATCACCATAGATTAAATTAATTATACTTAACTTATTATTACGATTATGTCATTTAACTTCTTAAATAATTATTCTTCCTTTTATGGTGTGACCCTTTAGGTTCTCCATATTAAGCCTAGTTGTGAATAAATCAATTAGAACAATTCTAATCTTATTTAAATAAATAAATTAAACTATTAATTTATTTAAATAAATAATATTTATTCTACAATAGGGATAAGCCTCCCTAGCGATCAACGATTTTCTAGATAATATAGATTTCAACATTAATCATAAAAGAACCTTTGAGTAAATAGTTACCGTATAATTCAATCCTTCCACCATACAATGTCTCAATTAAATATAAGACATGGAATTAGTGTTAGGTCTTATTTTATTTAATTATATGTATTTCGACTCTTAAATGCACAACTCCAAATAATTCAAATTAGAAACTCCTTTTTAATTTCATTCTGCCTTGGCCAAAGACTACTGGGTTGTCATTTATCGGATGACATAGGACATTTCTCTTCTTTTACTAGAAGTGGAAGATTCTTTATTGATCATACATTATCTCCATGTACAACTTATTATACTCAAGCATACCCTTTTGATATACCCTAAGGGTCTTAAAGAATAAGTCAAAGTATAACTCATCATACAAAAGATATTATGATGATCTCAAGTCCAAGGATCACTTGTACTACTATCACTACAGGAATTCCTATTGACAGGCAAGTAAAACTCCATTAGGTATTCCTTAGCGAGCCACGTTCAGTGAACTTATTCTCTAATAAGCACTTACATACTTGCTTTAGTGTCTCCACACAAATGATTATGAGATCAATCATCCTCATCCAATGAAAGCAAAGCAACGTATGTACCAATCTATCCGTTCACTAATCCCCAATTTAGTAATCCAACGATTGGGAACTATTTTAGTTTTAAGCTTTCTAAGAATTTAGATCTCATTAGAATGATCATCATCATTATTCTAAAAGTATTGCTTAAAACTATGGGTTTATCACATATTATAAAACAGCATCATGTAGATAATTAAAAGCCTTTAATAAATTAATATTTTTTATTAATAAATGAATAAGATTGTTATAAAGTATATGCTTTATCATCAAACATGATTGGCTTGTGTGCATACTACTTTCAATCTCCCACTTGCACTAAAGTCAATCGTTATGGTATCTCATACCCTTCTTCTCTAAGTGATGATTATCCTGTTGTTGGATAAGCTTTAGTTAATGGATATGTAATGTTGTTCTTGAGAGTCCACTATCTCTATAATGATTTCCCATCTTTTAATGATTCTTATAATCAAATGAAAGTGCCACAACACATGTTTAGATCCAAGATGAGACTTAAGAACTATTCATAGTTCTGTAATGTACTTTTCATCCAAACAATTAACTTGCGGCTTTATTTATAGCTATATACTTTGTCTTTATCACTAAACCAGAAACTCTTTGCTGTTTGAAACCTTTCCAATTCACTGCACCACTGCTCAAGGTAACGCTTTACCTTAAAGTGGATTTTTTTTTCGTCTTGGTATGTCTGAAAAACTTGAGTCTGTTAAGCCCTCCAGTTTTAATTTAGACCCACCATAAATTTTAATCACATCCTTAGTGTCGGTTAAGTACTTTAAGATATTTTTCATTGTCTTATAGTGATCTTCTCCATAATATAACTGATCAACATCAGGTCTCGTATATTTCATTATATACATGATTGTCACTCATGCGATCTCTCTTTTCTAGAGTCTATAGAGACTATTAAGAGAGATACACTCCATGGCTCATCAACATGAGACATCTCTTGGAGTTTGTCATAATTGAAAGTAGTATGCACACAAGCCAATCATGTTTGATGATAAAGCATATACTTTGTAACAATCTTATTCATTTATTAATAAAAAGTATTAATTTATTAAAGGCTTTTAATTATCTACATGTTGTTGTTTTATAATATGTGATAAACCCATAGTTTTAAGCAATGCTTTTAGAATAATGATGATGATCATTCTAATGAGATCTAAATTCTTAGAAAGCTTAAAACTAAAATAGTTCCCAATCATTGGATTACTAAATTGGGGATTAGTGAATCCGGATAGATTGGTACATCGTTGCTTGCTCATTGGATGAGGATGATTGATCTCATGATCATTTGTGTGGAGGACACTAAAGCAAGTATGTAAGTGCTTATTAGAGAATAAGTTCACTACACATGGCTCGCTAAGGAATACCTAATGGAGTTTTACTTGCCTGTCGTAATAGGAATTCTCAGTAGTGATAGTAGTACAAGTAATCTTTGGACTTGAGATCATCATAGTGTCTTGTGTATGATGAGTTATACTTTGACTTATTCCTTAAGACCCTTAGGGTATATCAAAGGGTATGCTTGGGTATAACAAGTTGTATATGGAGATAATATATGATCAATAAAGAATCTACCACTTCTAATAAAAGAAGAGAATGCCCTATGTGATTCGATAAATGACAACCCGATGAGTCCTTGGCGAAGGCGTAATGAAATTAGAAAGGAGTTTCTAATTTGCATTATTTGAGTTGTGCATTTAAGAGTCGAAATACATATAATTAAATATAATAAGACTTGACAAGAATTCCATGTCTTATATTTAATTGGGACATTGTATGGTGGAAGGATTGAATTATACAGTAACTATTTACTCAAAGGTTCTTTAATGATTAATGTTGAAATCTATATTATCCGGAAAGTCGCTGATCGCTTGGGGAGGCTTATCCTTATTGTAGAATAAATATTATTTATTTAAATAAATTAATTGTTTAATTTATTTATTTAAATAAGATTAGAATTGTTCTAATTGATTTATTCATAACCGGTTTAATATGGAGAACCTAAAGGGTCACACCATAAAAGGAAGAATAATTATTTAAGAAGTTAATGGCATAATCGTAATAATATAAAGTTATGTATATTTAATTTAATCTATGGTGATAGAATAAATTAAATAGCTTAATATTTATTATTTAATATTTTAGAAATATTAAATATAAATTAATAAGAGGAGTCTTATTAATATTATTACAATTATTATTATTTTAATTTCTAAAAGAGTTTAGGAATTAATTTAATATAAGTACTCTCATTTATTCCTAATTGGATTAGGAAGGAAAATTAGTTAAACGAGTTTAATTAATTATCCCTAATAAGATTAGGGAGCTTAATTAATTAAAAGAATTTAATTAATTAAATAAATCCCAATTCCTTAATTGTTAAGGTGGGTTGCCCACATCTATAAATAAGAGGAGTCTTATTATAGGTGGGGTGGTTGTTGACTTTTACAACGTAATAATTCCAATTTATTGGAGAGTACTTCTTTTCTATAGAGATAGAAAACTAGGGTTTGAGCCAAATACCCATCTTCTTGAATTCCTTTTCTTCCTTGGTGGATCACCTCTAGAGGCCAAACACTTGGGTGGCTAACGTTGATCAAAGGAAGGAACCAAACCCGGTGGATTCAAGTTGAACGCGAAAAGGATTGGAGGTGAACTTGTACCTGAGGAAGCTCGGATCTTCAAGGGTATGTTTGTTCTTCATATCTTTTCGTTTAATTAATAATTGTGCATAAAGGGTGATTCGGGTATATGGTTTGTAAATTTTTAAACTCTGATTTTACACGTTTCCGCATTTTTATGCAATTTGATTGCGTTCTTGAATATTACAAACCTTACAATAATAAACAACTTTAGCATCAAATGAATATACATTTCTTGGGTTAATCCGAGTATCCTTTTAAATCTATCTATATAAATTTATATCCCTAATTACGATACTCTTCCCAAATCATTCATGGAGGAATGTTTAGTCAACTTTATCTTTACTGATTGTAGCATTGGTATTGCATTTCTTATCCGTAGTATATCAACTTATAATACTAGAAATGTCACGACTCTCCCACTGACCCTTTTGTACACACTAGGTTCATTCTTGTTTTTGATAAAATCAAACTCTTTTGATTGTCTCGTCAAAATGAATGTTCCATATTTGAGTGTCTACAACTCTTCCCTCATCGTATGTAACTGGATCATCATCTTCTATGATGTGTACCTCATCATCATCATCTATGATGAATTCATACCTCCTAAGTATCTTCGGTATTATTCTAGATTTACGATTCGGTTGTGGTACAATATGTCTATCTACAGGTTCCTCTTATTTGACTTACAGTGTTTTGTGGTTCTTAAATTTTTCAAGATTTATTATCCTCCCACTAGCCCCTTCAATGATAAACATCTTTATCTTAGAAGGCAGCATGTTTCGCAACAAACACCTTTTGCTAAGTAAGATTATAGAACATATACCCTAAACTTACTTTAGGATGTCCCACAAATATATACTTGTCAAATCTTGTCCCAAACTTATCTTTTGAAACCTTTTCACATAAGCTGGACAACCCCTTATCTTAACTTACTTAAAATTAGGAATCCTTCATTTCCATAACTTTTATGGAGTCTTAGGGCCGAATTTTGAGGTTACCTTTTCGTAGATATGTAGCCATTTCTTGGGCATTACCCCAGAAGGATACTGAAATGTTGGTAAAATCATTATGGATCGCACCATGTCCAACAAGGTACGATTTTTTCTTTCAAATACAACAATCAATTATTGCGTATCAGTAGGCGTCCATTGTGAGAAAGCCATTTGAGATGATCTAGAAACTTATTTCATAAGTATTCCTTCCTCGATCTGATCAAAGAATTCTATTACTTTTCAATTAGTTTCATTTTTGAATTCTTTGAACCTTTCAAATAATTCACAATTGTATTTTCACAAATACATACATTCAACTTTTAATGATGGTCTCCTTTTCTTATACTAGTTTGTTCAATTTATAAAATAATTTTTCACGTAAGTCAAGTATACAAAATCCATTAAGTAATATTCTAGTTCTATACAAAACATTATTATTATTATAAATAGAACAACAATTGTTCTTAAATATAATACCAAAGATTTCATTGTCCAACAACAAAAATGAAAATAATGTTACTAACAAAAACTGGAATACAATAACAACTTATTGACTTAATAGATTTGCCCGTGGGCATTGCTAAACTATAAGTTTCTATGGCTAATGTAGCAACCTTTGCTTCATTTCCTACACATAGGATTACTTATCTTTGTTTAGCTTTCTACTTCTGCTTGGTCCCTTCATAAATCTATATTTAGGATAACCAAAGCCGGTATCCAATACCCAAGTTGAACCTTGAATTAAAGAAAAATTTATTTCAATCATGAACAAAAACTATATTTGTAATCGAAACTTCACTAAGCTTCTTCTTGTTATACTTTTGTTCTTATTATCCTTTGTTTTTGCCTTTCTATTTATGTTCTTTGAATCGTTCTTCTTTTCAGAAGATCCTTTAGCCCCTACCAATAAGACATGGTCTTTTCTTGGTTGGAAAGTGACTCTCAACATTTTTCAACATGTTAAGCAAATATGCGAGGTTGATATCTAACTTGTTCATATGAAATATTCACAACAATTGTGAAAGGAGTCCGGGAGTGAGTGCAAGATCAAATCTTGGCTCAATTCTCCATCCATGACAAAACATGTTATCCTAATTGTTCAATCAAATTGATCATGTTTAGGACATGTGTCTATACTATAGTGTCGTTGGTCATTCTAGATCGAAAAAGCTCCTTAGATATCTGATATCTATTAGTCCTACTTTCATCACCATCAACTACTTGATGTGCATGAATATAGTAAGAGCATCCATAGTTTCATGCTGACGCTGAAGCTCGTTACTCATGGATGCGAGCATGATGCATTGAGCCAACTGTGCATCATCTTGCCACTTTCTAAAAGTAGCAATCTCTTCCTCAGAGGCATTGTCTGCAACCATTGCAGGGATAGGCGTATTAAGGACATAAGATAGCTTTTCAGCCATGAGAACTATTCTCAAATTCCTTTACCAATCCGTTTAATTTGATCCGATTAAATAGCATCTAATATGCTTCGCAGTGATAGTAATTTAGACATTGTAAAATTCTGTAAATGAATTTATAGTTAACAACATTTTAACATTCTTTTATTAATTACCAAAATAAATTAGGTCTTGTTTTAAATTGGTATCTCCCACTATTTTCTTCAAACTATATTACCCTCACTTATATAGTTCGGCAAAATCTAATTAAAGATTTGCTAATGAGAATAAGGATCTCATTTCAAATGTATATAGCCTTATGGTGACACAACAAACTATATATAGATAAATAGGTAGACAACTCTTGTCAATTACATCAACTATGTAACTCCTTGTATTTTGCCTCTTAGATTATTTTGATCAAGTGGTGGCACATTCGAATCAAAACTATCCAAGTTAAGTCCAACCTAGCACTCCATATATTCAAAAAAAAAAATATTGTCCTTGTGGTAACACAACAAAATAACATTGTTCAATTTTTTTTATAAGCATCAAATGTGATAAAATTAACATCTCAAAGAATTAAGATAAGCCTTGTGGTGACACAACAAACTTATAATAATTAATTGATACTCTATTATTTTTATCATGCTAGAAGGTGACGTTCGATATTCCAAATATCTTTGAACGCTTAGGACTTAATATATAAATATTTTGAGGGGCTTGTTATTAATTTGTCTCATCTTGTTTAGCGCGCATGCACACACACACACACACACACACACATATATATATATACGGTAAGGATCAAGAGCATTCTCCTTAAATAGCATTCCTCCTTAAATAGCATTCCTCCTTAAATAGCATTCTTTTATTAAAACTACGTCGTTTTGGAGGGACGCGGTGGCATTTTTGTAAATACAATGCCACCGCGTATTTACAAAAATGTCACCGCGTCCCTCCAAAACGACGTAGTTTTAATAAAAGAATGCTATTTAAGGAGAATGATCTTGATCCTGACATGCGTCATATTAATTAACATGCGAATCATGTTTGCATAATATATAATATATATAGTATAAGCATGCACATATAGAATATTATATTCTACCCGGATTGATTATGGATTTTTATTCTAGTTTGGTTCACTAGAGCCACCAAGTGAACCAAAAGGTCAAACCCTAGAGGTGAAATAATTAATATTTAAATATAACTATTATATTTAAATCCGGGCTCCATTACAAACGTGTCTTCAAGCGTTCCTTGTTCCTTGATCTCCAATTCTTCAAAATAATTTTAACTATTCATATTACAAAACTATTTAAAATAAATAGAAACCTTGATCAGCAGTCAAGGGGAAGTACATAGGAGGGTGATAGAATTTACATTAAGAAAAAATTAGAGAAGACGAGGTACGCAAACCCTATTTAATAAAACTCATACATTCATGCATTCAACTAAATAAAATTCAATCACATTGGTCAAATAGTCCATAATCAATTCTATTTATTATCATACATATCACTATATGCATCAATAAATAACATTCATCTCATGAATAATAAACCTTCAATATATATATGATATCATTTAATGGACAAATTTAGTTAGTATAAAATCTAATTTTGAATCAAAATAAACTCCTTTATTTTAATTCAAATTTAAATAAAATAAACCTCTTTTATTTTAATTTATCCAATTTTGAATAAAATAAACTATTTTATTTTAATCAAGTTTTTAAATCAAAATAAACTCATTTATTTTAATTAATTATGGAATCCAATTTCAAGTAAAAAAACTCTTATATTAAAGAAAACATAGATCCACTTTCCTATTCACAAATAAACACATTTATTTTGAATAATATGAAATCTTATTCCATATCTAAATAAACTCCTTTATTTAAGGAAACATGGATTCACTTTTCTATTCACAAATAAACTCCTTTATTTTAGAAAATATGGAATCAAATTTCAACTCCAATTAGTTATCATGAAATTCAATTCCAACTCTAATTAGTTAAGATGAAATCTAATTTTAAAATTAAAATAAACTTTTATTTTAATTATAAAATTATAAAGAATATATTAAATATATATATATATATATATAACATTAGGAATACACAATGTCAGTAATCATATAATCGATTACTGTAGTAGTATATATATATATATATATATATATATATATATATATATATATATATATTAACGTAATATATATTACAAAGAGTATATATTTATACTTACACAGTGGCCTTGGAGAATCACTAAAGTAATAACATGATTTACTTAACAAGTGAATGTAATCATGATTTACTATAATATATACAATCTGGTGGGCAAATGTATGTTCAGGATTATTTTAGCATAAAGTATATATATAGTAACGTAATCATTAAATGATTACTACTGTGAATCACATCTTGTTAACTTATTATATATATATATATATATATATTATCATGTTGCTGTAACTTCGGCAATATATGATAGCAATCCCGAATCCGTGAATCATTCTGGGAAACAACAGTTCGCGATATTTAACAGGATTTCGGAATTAATTTTTTTTAAAATAAATTTTATACAATAAAGTATGTCCAATTAAATTGTTCTAAACACATATCAACATATATATCAAATCTGAACAATTAATAATTCGTATAAAGGTTTGGCTCTGATACCACTGTTAGGTTTGTAATATTCATGAACGTAATTAAATTGCACAAAATAAGCGGAAGCATGGAAAATCAGAGTTTTAAAATTTTACAAACCATATACCCGGATCATCTTTTATGCATAATTATTAATTAAACAAAAAGATAAAGAACAAGAATCATACCCTTGAAGATTCGAGCTTCCTCAGGTACAAGTTCACCTCCAAATCCTTTCGCGTTCAACTTGAATCCACCGGATTTGGTTCTTTCCTTTGATCAACGTTAGCAACCCAAATGTTTGGCCTCTAGAGGTGATCCACCAAGGAAGAAGAAAGATTCAAGAAGATGGGTATTTGAAAAATCATAATTTTTCTATCTCTCATAGAAAAAGAGCGTACTCTCCAACAGTTGGAATCACGTCTGTTGTGAAAAAGTCAACAATAACTCATCACTCACATAATAAGACTCCTCTTATTTATAGATGTAGGCAACCATCCTTAACAATTAAGAAATTGGGTTTTATTTTAATTAATTTAACCTCCTAATCTTATTAGGAATATATGAGAGTACTTTTATTAATTAATTCTCAAACTCCTTTAGGAATTAAATAAATAATAATAATAGTAATAATAATAATATGACTCCTCTTATTAATTTATATTTAATATTTTCAAAATATTAAATAATAAATATTAAGTTATTTAATTTATTCTATCACCATAGATTAAATTAATTATACTTAACTTATTATTACGATTATGTCATTTGCTTCTTAAATAATTATTCTTCCTTTTATGGTGTGACCCTTTTAGGTTCTCCATATTAAACCTATTGTTAATAAATCAATTAGAACAATTCTAATCTTATTTAAATAAATAAATTAAACTATTAATTTATTTAAATAAATAATATTTATTCTACAATAGGGATAAACCTCCCTAACGATCAACGACTTTCCAGATAATATAGATTTCAACATTAATCATAAAAGAACCTTTGAGTAAATAGTTACCGTATAATTCAATCCTTCCACCATACAATGTTCCAATTAAATATAAGAAATGGAATTACTGCCAAGTCTTATTTTATTCAATTTTATGTATTTCGACTCTTAAATGCACAACTCCAAATAATTCAAATTAGAAACTCCTTTCTAATTTCATTCTGCCTTGGTCAAAGACTACTGGGTTGTCATTTATCGAACCACATGGGACATTTCTCTTCTTTTACTAGAAGTGGTAGATTCTTTATTGATCATACATTATCTTCATGTACAACTTATTATACCCAAACATACCCTTTGATATACCCTAAAGGTCTTAAGGAATAAGTCAAAGTATAACTCATCATACACAAGATACTATGATGATCTCAAGTCCAAAGATCACTTGTACTACTATCACTACAGGAATTTCTATTGACAGACAAGTAAAACTCCATTAGGTATTCCTTAGCGAGCCACGTTCAGTGAATTTATTCTTTAATAAGCACCTACATACATGAGATCAATCATCCTCATCCAATGAGCAAGCAACGTATGTACCAATATATCTGGATTCACTAATTCCCAATTTACACTACAAGAAAACCAGCCATTCCTGACGGGAACTGTCGTCGCCAATGACCATAGTGCCGTCGACAGTGAGGTCATTGGCACGAACACCGCCACAAATCTACCGTCAATCGCCCCCAAGTCGTCGCCCGGCTCCGTCCGTCACCGCTTCAAGATCATCATTGTCATTGGCGTCGGCATAATATCATTGGCGATGGCGATAAGCGGCAAGCAAGTCCGCTTAAGAAAGTCCCACAACTTTTTGAGGGAAAAACCCATTCTGACAAGACATAGCCGTCCGCAAGATCGACATAGGAGACGCCGATAATGACCCTTACCTCACGCCTCGTCAAGAGAAAGTCATCATGATTTGATCGCCGTCGCCATTACCCCCGTCGGTAATGACTGCATAAATTTTGAATTTTTTTTAATTTCAAAGTTTCCATGTTCATTTATAAATATACACCTGTTATAAACTAATAACAACCATCAAATCACAACTATACCTATTATAAACTATTAACCCAAATCAAATATATAGATAAAATATATAATGATCGTCGGTACAACTCAAAAAGTGTACAAATACATACATGAAACTCAGAATATAACATAAACTTAACTAACTACAACCCGTCACCTGTCTCCATGTCATCGAGTCGGCGGTCATCACCTTCAGATCGGAGGAGGTCACTTCATCATCAACTCGACGGTCATCGCTACAGATTTGGAGGGTTGGTTGCCATCATCGCCTCAGCGGTCATCACCGAGGCTCCTCCGCTCCACGAGTCTCATCAACAAGACCCTACAAAATTAAAATATTAATAAAAAAATCAAAATAAAAACATATTTACATTATTTTAGTTTGTGTTCTTCAAGTTAGGCGAACGGGGCTCGAACTCAGTTCAGTATATCTAATCGAGTCCCGTCCCGGTTATGTAACGCTGTTCATTTCCTCTGGCGGTGCTATGTGTGTATTTGTGTATCATTCGGACGGCCGATGCGGGTTTTGACATCTTTTTCAGCTAAGTGTTGGCTAGTTTTGCAAACTGGGCGATAACTCGAACTCTGTATGTCAGAATCGAGTCCCGTTAGTTCTAACGAGTGTCTATTGCCTATGCGGTGCTATTGGCTGTGTTTGCGTGCTAACTGGACGACCGAGATGGGTTTTGATCTCTTTTTTGACTAATTTCCTAAGTTTTCTCAAGTTAGGCGTACGGGGCTCGAACTCGGGCTCCGTATATTGGAATCGAGTCCCATCAGTTGTAACGCGTGTCTATTTCCTACGCGGTGCTATGTGTGTATTTGCATGTCATTCGGACGGTCGATGCGGGTTTTAACTTCTTTTTTGGCTTTTTGGCTAAGTGTTGGCTAGTTTTGCAAACTAGGCGATAACTCGGTCTCCGTATGTCGGAATCAAGTCCCGTTAGTTCTAACGCGTGTCTATTACCTACGCGGTGCTATTTGTATGTTTGCATGTCATTCGGACGGCCGATGCGGGTTTTGACCTCTTTTTCGGCTTTTTAGCTAAGTGTTGGCTAGTTTTGCAAACTGGGCGATAACTCGGTCTCCGTATGTCAGAATCGAGTCCCGTCAGTTCTAACGAGTGTCTATTGCCTATGTTTGCGTATTAACTGGACGACCGAGGTGGGTTTTGGTCTCTTTTTCGACTAATTTCCTAAGTTTTCTCAAGTTAGGCGTACGGGGCTTGAACTCGGGCTCTGTATATCGGAATCGAGTCCCGTCAGTTATAACACATGTCTATTTCCTACGCGGTGCTATGTGTGTGTTTGTGTGTCATTCAGATGGCCGATGCGGGTTTTGACCTCTTTTTCGGCTTTTTGGCTAAGTGTTGGCTAATTTTGCAAACGGGGCGATAACTCAGTCTCCGTATGTCGGAATCGAGTCCCGTCAGTTCTAACACATGTCTATTACTTACACGGTGCTATATGTGTTTTTACATGTCATTCGGACGGCCGATGCGGGTTTTGACCTCTTTTTCGGCTTTTTGGCTAAGTATTGGCTAGTTTTACAAACTGGGTGATAACTCGGTCTCCGTATATCGGAATCGAGTCCCGTCAGTTCTAACGAGTGTCTATTGTCTACGCGGTGCTATTGCCTGTGTTTGCGTGTTAACTGGATGATCGAGGCGGGTTTTGGTCTCTTTTTCGACTAATTTCCTAAGTTTTCTCAAGTTAGGCGTACGGGGCTCAAACTCGGGCTCTGTATATCGGAATCGAGTACCATCAGTTGTAGCGCATGTCTATTGCCTACGCATGCTAACTAGTTATTTGACAGTTTATATAAGCAATATAATTACAAATAAGGAAATACATCAATAATAAGTTTCGTCACCTCCGGATTCTGGTTCTGATTCATGTTCATCTAACTAGGTTTCCCCATGATAGATCCATGTCGTATAACCCTGCTTAAACCCATACGCAAATAAGTTGCACATGACATCACTCATTTCCTTCCACACTTCATTCACACACCTCTTACAAGGACATCTGATCTCATCGCCGCTGACTTGCTCAAACGCGAAGTTGAGAAACTGTTTAACCCCACTACGATACTCAGAGTTAAGTACACTCCTATCAGTGGCTACCCTACATTCCATCAAACTTTGATCAACAAACATCTCGAACAACTGTCTGCTATATATATGGAAAGTTAGACAAACACAATCAAGTCTTCAAGTTAATGTATATGCAAGCTTATGCGTTTCCTAACTTCATCTCCCACTCTAACGGGTCAGGCTTCTATCTCATTCCCGGATGTGTCGCCTCACTGATGCCAACAACTTGAACACATCTTTATATTTTTCAGAAATTTCTGCAGCACCTCCCCATGGTCTTCAAGTACACGAAATAGACTAACACATCGTAGTCTAAATATGCACCCGAAGAACATCAAGAGATATATACTGACCAAAAATTCAAAAAATCTAAAGACGTGCTCAAGTCGTTAACACCGACCTAAGTGAGATTGAAACATACAAGAACAGTCCCAAAATGGGGACTATTTGAGATTCACTCCTACTAAGTGAATCTCAAACGGGTTTCTAAGCTTCTAAACTATATGAATATTGTAAACTGTCATTGTAAACTGTCACTGTAAACTGTCATTGTAAAACTATATGACCTAACTTAGTTTATGTACATTGTAAATTGTCATCAGTGTCTAATATAAATTCAATTAAATAAAATAATTAAAAGCTTTCTTTAAACCTGCGCGCCTCAAGTCTTTATCACCATGAAAGTGAGAAAGCTTATCTTCATATATATGCAAATAAAATTATTTGCAAGCATGAGCATGACGACCCAACAAGTTTAATAGTTCTCACATTTCATGCTTAACTCGTAGCATACAAACTTGTATTTTATCAATGCATTAATTATGTTCCTTATGATATGCATCATAAATCTTATGCAATTAATCTACATATACAACATACATCTCATAGCATGCCATGTGCTTTTTATATACATCATATATATCATATTGTATATTTACAGAATTTTAAGTTCCACATAGAACAACATAATCCCATAGAAAAATTTAACAATGAGATTAGCTACTAACACGTACAATTAACAATTAACATTAGAGCATTAAACAATAAACAATGAGAGCTACTAACACAATTAACATATCAATATCCCATCAAATAAAAACTTTACTATATATTAATTAGCTACTAACAGTATAAATATTGCAACTAACATAATTAATTCCAACAAAATTAATAAGAATATTAGCTACTAACAGTACAAATATTGCAACTAACATAATTAATTCCAACAATTTTAAAATTAATAAGAATTAATAACGAAATCATATATACCTATATATTGCAAGTTGTGGGAAATTAGGAGTAATTAAAGAAAAGGAGCTAACCGGAAGGAGAGGGGGAGGGTCGTCGGCGGAGGTATGGCAGGAAGAGGAGCTGAGGTCGCCGGAAGTTATGGCAGAGGGGGTCGGCGTTTTGATGGAGGTATCAGGAGGGTGGCGAGGGTGGCCGGAGGGTGGCAGGAGGGTGGCCAGAGGGTGGCAGGAGGGGGAGACGTCGCCGGAGGGGAAGGGGGTGAAGGGATTGAGGGAAAATCAAAAATAGGAGGGAAAGGAAAAGAAGTAGTCATTCTCGTCGAGCCTAGGGCTTTAAATCAAGTCTCATTCTCGACGGCATAGCCGTCGCTCATAACCCCGTCGCCTATGACCCATTACCGACTGCACTGACGACGGCAAGGCCGTCGCCCATGACTTTTCCCACGCCCACGAAAAGTTTCCCACCAAATTAGACCCAAGAATAGTCATTACCAACGGACCCCTTTGGCGACGGTGTGGCCGTCGCTAATGACAGTATTCTCGACGGTACTCTAGCCGTCGCTAATGTGGCCATTGTTAATGCCCTATTTTTTTGTAGTGTTAGTAATCCAACGATTGGGAACTATTTTAGTTTTAAGCTTTCTAAGAATTTAGCTCTCATTAGAATGATCATCATCATTATTCTAAAAGCATTGCTTAAAACTATGGGTTTATTGTAAGACCTCAACTTTTTAACGAATAAACTTGAAATTCCTCTATTATTATTTTGAATAATAAAGTGTTAATTTGATATATTAACTTTGGTTATGGGTGAAATGTGCAAATTTTGCAAAATAAGAAAGTGGTTATAAAATATTCATTGTTGTCGGGGAATATTCGTTTGGTCGTGGAATATTCTTTACGTCGGGAATATTCGTATTTACAAGCCAAGCAACCCATTAGTGGGCCCCATAACGGAAAATGGTCGGATGAAGAAAATGACAAGTTTGAGTTTTTATAAATAACGGCGTAATGGTTACCGTTAACACTGTTGGAATACCCAGTGGTTGAAATACAGTAATACGTGTGGTTGCACAGTAACACACGGTATTGCACAGTATTTTTGAATTATTGATTCTTACGTAGAAAGGCACTACTTACTAATTGTTACAGTAATTACTGTTCAATATTTTATTTTATTGATTCAATAATTGCTACGTTAATATTTTATATTATTGTTGTTTCAATAATTATCACTGCACAGTATCTCCATTATCATATCAATAATTCATATTATTTGAATAATATTGTTAGATAGCTTTATTGGCAATGTCTAAGGAAGTTCTGTCTAGGAAAGGGGTTTGGTCACCTAATTGCACGCCAATAAGGAGAAATTTTTATCGGAAAGCCCCCACTTTCTTGGGAACGACCTAGTTGTCATAATTGTGATTCTATAATATTATTTGTGAATAATTAATTATTGATTTATATGATAAGGAAATATTTATGTGGATATAAATGATGGATTTATTTATTTCATATGGTTATAAATGAAAGAATTAATGATGGGGTGTTTTATCAGTATTTTGTCGGAATGGAGGTATTAAAAATCGTCCATATGTGGATTTTGGGCATTTTTTGTTTGGAATTTGGAAAAACTTAAAGCTACAAAGTTGTAGAGAATTTAATTTCCTATGGAATGGACATAAAATTCGTATTTTTTTGATAAAAGGGTTATTTATTATGAATTATTAAAGTTTCAGAAATTAAATATTTTTATTAAAATTATGGGTGGGACCCACTTTTATTTTTTGAAAACATGTGGGTTGCAAATTGTTTTTCCAAGATGGCATGCTCAGATGGTCTTGGTCTTGGCATGCGTAAAGAAAAAAAAAATTATTTTATTATTTTAGTCTGCTTTGGCGTTCTAGCATTTTTCTATAAATGGGGTGCTTAGTTAGAATTGAAAATCACACCAGAAACAAGTTTTCTCTCTATATATATTATCGAGCTTATTTTGTGAGTATTTAGATACTTTGAAAGTTGTTATTCAGTGGAAGTGTCCTTTGGCTTTACATCCGTTATTCCAGTCAGAAATAATGTTCTTTTGAGGTAAGGGACGTTATTTTCTTCGTAAATGATATTATTTTCTTCTATATCATTATGCCAAAATATTGATATGAATTTTATTGTAGAATTTCTACCTTTTTGTGTCGGGGTTACTATTCATGTATACGGTACTATTCACGTATACGGTATTATCACGAATACGACACTATTCACTGAAAAATATAATTTTCTCTCTTTTTTGTCCAAGATGTCTATTATGGTTACTATCTTTGATTATATCCATATTTTGATCTTTATTTTTGAATTTTGTTTCATAATTGGTTATTATTGAGTATTATTGAACTTGGATAAACTGTAATACGAATCCCTAATATTTATCCTTTTGTCTCACTAGATTCATTTTCTTTAAAATATTTTTCATCATCCTCAGTCCTAAATAATGATATTACTGAATATTTTTGGCCTGTAGTGCAAAGATGAATGATTAACTGATGAATATATTTGGCCCGTAGTGCAAAAATGAACAGGTGTTGAGATGAACATGACCAACTTATGATACAAATGAATATTTTTGGCCTGTAGTGCAAAGATGAATATTTGATTCAAGATGTATATTAATTGATGTTACAGGGATAAAATATTGATGATGGACTTTTAAATCTTAGAAGATAATAGAATTCATTCTCTACTTGACTCTTCTAATGGATTACTGTTTCCGTTGCAGTTGTTGATCTAAAACTTGTTGTCTATTATGTTCTATCAGATTTTTTCCTGTTGAAGACTAATGATAATTTGGTGTATATTATCTTAGTCATTATATTCTTTATTGGGCTAGTTAAGCTCACCCTTTTCCTTTTTGTTCCATTTTTCTTCTCAGGAGGTGAGAAAATAGCAGGAACTAGTCGGGGTATGGAGTGATGGTTCAAGATAGTTGTTTTAGTAGTCCTCACTATTTTGTAAAATAGTGTATCAATAATTGTAATGAGGACTAATTTTGAGTTTGTATACTGTCTATTAGACAATATTTGTATTCAAACTCACAGTATATGTGTTGTCGTATTTTGCACGATAATTATATTACTGAAGTTGTATTTATTTCTGTACCATGTATTTGGCGACTCAGAATAGGTGATGTATACTTATTTTGGGGGCGTCACAGTTGGTATCAAAGCTTAGGGATATGGTCTCTAGCGGAGATCAGGGAATAGAACTAGGAGGGTAGAGACGAGTAATCCTTCGCTAGTGTGTCATACCTAAGTTTATTTGGTTGGTCAGTCAGAGCATATGGTTAATATGTGATATGTTAATTTGTTAATTAACCATTATTTTGTGGCAAAATTTGAGAATGGCAGTCAGAAATATTTACAATGGAGTAAATGAGACCGTGGAGACACTTTTAATCGCCACTCAGGAGAACGTGCAACATGAAGGTGATAAGTAGGTTTTATATCTACTTATCTGGTATCTGTTACTTGAATTAGTTGCTTAATCTCATGTTTCTTAGTTGCTTTTCATGCATTTTGAGTTTGTTTTGTAGATTATATGCTTGGGAGCTGAAATCGCAAAGAATTGGTATGAAATCGCAAAGAAAAGCAATCCGGACATCATTTGGGCTTTCATGTTCATTTCATGTTCTTGGTTTAGAACTTGGATTACGTTGTAGAGCTTCTTTTTAGATTATTGGAACATCTTGAATCATTCCAATCGGAGTTCGGATGCAAGAGTTATGACATTTGTACTAACGGATGTCGAATGTCACTATTTTGGGTGGCCATTTGCATTATAGTCACTTCCAGCCCAATTTTGACCTTTATCTATCCGTTATTTCTCAATTCTCAAAGAATGAAAGTAGTAGAGCTCGTCGATATCTTCGATTTGATAGGTGGCAGGCCTCGTAACTCTTCCCGGATCAAAAGTTATGGCCATTTTCCCAAAGAATGTCAGAGCAGAAAAGGTTCCTTCACAAAAATCCCCGCCGGGGTGGGCATACCAGCTACAAAACAGGCCCCTAGCCCGCCGAGGCGGGGGTATGCCCAAAAAATACGAATGTTGTCCAAATTTGAGTTCGGGAAGGATTATTTCGATCCGATTGACTCAAGGACATCCAAGAGGACTTAAAGACATATGAAGAGACTTATAAAAGGAGGAGAATCATAAGGATTAGAGGAGAGATTAGATTAGAGAAATGATTCCATTAGATTAGATTAGAGTAGATTAGATCAAAAACACTAGTTCTAATGAGTTTTGGGAGATTGAAACAACTTGGAGACCATTGAAGATTCAAAGTAGTAGCAAGGAAGGAGTTTCAAATCTACAGACAATAGATTATATCTTGTCATCTTCTTCTATCTTTGTCTTTTAATGATTATTCAATTGTGGATTCTTAGTTTTAATTCAATAATCATGAACTAATTCTTTGTTTGAGATTACAATGGATCTTATTGTGTAGATTATTTTATTATTCTTCGCTATCAATTATTATGTTCTATTGTGAGGATTGTCTATTGTGATTTGGACTTAATTGCTTAATTGCCTAGCTAACAATTACCGTGATAATCTATATGAACTCGAGATGAAGTATAGATTTAGATCTTATCATGATAGCATGTGTTTGTGATTTCTGCATAGATGGAATTCATGATTCGTGTTTAGGATAGAGATATGCCTTTACGCCATATGTAATCTTATAAAGAACTTGTACTTTAAATCTTTTTTAATTGTAATTCACATAGAGATATAGTAGATTAGTTAATTAGGGTATCTTGTTTAATTCTATCATTTGTGGATTTAAGTGAGTATGGGTATTATGCATCGAGAGATGGTTTTATCTACTTTAGTGTTCTTGATTAACAATTCATGATAGAGAATAATTGATGAGAAGTGTGTTAACTTAAATGAAGCAATAAGTGAAGTTGTGGTTTTAAATCTCTGTGATCTTAATTTAACTAGTGGAATTTAATAGTAGTTTAATTATATAATTTGAAATTCATTCGTTTAAATAAGATTGAGTTGGTTATAGGTTAGTACTTGGTGATTTTTATTAAACAATTCCTCGTGGGAACGATACTCTACTTTCACTTTATTACTTGTTGACCATGTATACTTGCGTGTTGTGCGTAATTAGATTTTACCTAATAGAATGCAATATTCCTCCTGTAAACGACACTACCGAACAAATGATGAATGATGGGATGTTTAGAAGTTTTTTGCAGTTCATGCAAAATCAGACGAGGGAGACTCGTGTACAAAATACGGGTGGAAATAATAGTAATGCGCGACTTGTCACAACCAAGCAGCTCAAAGAGTTGGGACCACCAAAATTTGTGGGAAAGCCGGATCCGATCAAGGTGAAAATGTGGGTTAAACAAATTACCACGATATTTTGAAGTTTTTTGCAGTTCATGCAAAATCAGACGAGGTAGACTCGTGTACAAAATACGGGTGGAAATGATAGTAATGCGTGGCTTGTCACAGCCAAACAGTTCAAAGAGTTGGGACCACTAGAATTTGTGGGAAAGCTGGATCCGATCAAGGCGGAAATGTGGGTTAAACAAATTACTATGATATTTGATGTCTTGGGATGCACGGAGGAACAGAAGGTTCCATTCACCACCTTTATGTTCTGTGGTGAGGCAGACTACTGGTGGGAGTCTGTGAAGCGTATCCAGCCAGCCGCACTCAACATGTCTTGGGAAACATTTCAGAAATTGTTTAATGACAAGTACTTTCCTGAAAGTATTCGTCATATGAAGGAGGTAGAATTTATTAGAGTGGAACAAAACAACATGACGGTGTCCCAGTACGAGACAAAGTTTGCAGAGTTATCCAAGTTTGCACCTCATTTGGTAGAGAATGAGGAACGAATGACGCGAATGTTTCTAAGAGGTCTAAAACCTGAGATTCAACAATATCTTATTTCTCATTAATTTTCTTTATATTCAGATGTTGTAAACAGGGCTCAATTATTAGAGCGAGATAATGAGTATGTTCAACCGAGGGACCACAACCAGGGTCATACCGGTGGCAGCAATCATCGGAGCAATGATAACCAGCGGGGAGGAAAACATTTGGACAAAAGCGATAACCACTCTCGTGGTAATCGTGGCCATGATGGTAGAAGAAGTGAGTCAGGGGAGATTTTAAAAGGAGAAGGTACAACAATGATAACGTGAAGACGTCAGCACAAACATCAGTTGTTTCTAGGGGAGGAGAACGAGCACCGGTTGTTTGTTATAAATGCCGGAAAAAGGGATACATCAGCCCAAACTGCCCACAACAATCCAAGGTGTGTTATAACTGTGGAAAGGAAGGTCATATAGCTAGAGATTGTCTTGTTGCGAAACCAAGTTCAACGGGGATGGTGACTCCAAAGGCTGTCCCAGACAAGTCAAAGTCGGTGGTTCCTGGAAGGGCATTTGTCGTGATTGCCCAAAATGCGAGGAACCCGAACGAGGTGATCACGGGTAAGCTAATCATAAACTCTTGCAAAGTTTATACCTTATTAGATACCGGTTCTACCCATTCTTTTATCTCTCCTACTTGTGATCAACGTTTGAACTTGACTCCGGAGAAATTAGACATTGACTTATCTGTTGAGACACCATTAGGAGAAACTTTCATTACATCTACTATTTATAAATCTTGCTTGATTCAAGTTGGAACCATCACATTACCTGCAGATCTTATTTTGTTGAAAATACTTGCATTTGATGTGACTTTAGGGATTGATTGGTTAACCATGCATCATGCTAAAATTGATTGTTTTCATAAGGTTGTTAGTTTTCATACTCCTAACCAACCTGTTATGCAAATTCAAACAACCAAACCACTAAAGTCAATCACTATCATATCAAGCCATAAAGCTATTCGTTTATTGAAAAACGGATGTCAAGATTTCTTAGCCCATGTCACGGACTTGAACAAAAACACGTCAGATTTGAATAATATTTCTATTGTTAGTGAATTTCCTGACGTATGTCTTGAAGAACTTCTTGGTCTACCCCCAGAACGTGAAGTTGAATTATTTATTGACCTTGAACCGGGTACAAAGCCCATTTCTAAAACCCCATATCGAATGGCTCCTATTGAACTTCAGGAGTTAAAGGTCCAACTTCAGGAGTTGTTGGACATCGATTTCATTCGTCCTAGTACATCTCCTTGGGGTGCTCCTGTGTTATTCGGAAAGAAGAAAGATGGGAGTATGCGACTTTGTATTGACTACCGGGAATTGAACCATGTCACCATCAAGAATAGGTATCCGCTACCTCACATTGATGACTTGTTTGACAAGTTGCAAGGAGCACAATTCTTTTCAAAGATCGATCTTCGTTCTGGATATCATCAGCTGAAGATTAAAACTGAGGATATTCTAAAGACTGCCTTCAGAACTCGATACGGGCATTATGAATTCTTAGTCATGTCTTTTGGATTGACTAATGCTCCTCCTGCTTTCATGGATATGACGAACATTGTGTTCAAAGAATATTTGGATCAGTTCATTGTTGTCTTTATTGATGACATCCTCATCTATTCCAAAAGCCATGAAGATCATGAGCGCCATTTGAAGCTGGTACTGCAAAGGCTTTGTGAAAACAAGCTATATGTCAAGCTAAAGAAATGTGAGTTCTGGCTTGAGGAAGTAGCATTCCTTGGGCACGTGGTGTCAAAACATGGAGTATCTGTCGACCTAGCGAAGATTGAAACCATACAAAGTTGGGAGCAACCGAAGTCGATGACCGAAGTACGTAGCTTTCTGGGCTTAGCTGGTTATTATAGGAGATTCGTGGAAGGATTTTCTAGAATCGCTACTCCGTTAACTCAGCTAGAAAGATACAAAATTCGTATGGAGCGAAGAATGCAAGAAGAGTTTCCTAAATCTCAAGAGGAGACTCATTTCGGCACCTGTTCTGATAATACCATTTGGTTCGGATGGATTTGTTATCTTCAGCGATGCTTCTGGCAAAGAGTTAGGATGTGTTTTCATGCAACATGGGAAAGTCATAGCCTATGCCTCGCGACAACTCAAAGAATATGAGAGGAATTATCCTACTCATGATTTGGAGTTAGCAACAGTCATTTTCGCGTTGAAGATCTGGAGACACTACATGTATGGGAAGAAAGTAGAGATCTATACAAATCATAAAAGCCTCAAATATTTCTTCACCCAAAAGGAACTCAATATGCGGCAACGACGTTGGCTCGAAGTTGTTAAAAGATTACGACCATACCTTCCAATATCATCCTGGAAAAGTAAACATGGTAGCTGATGCATTGAGTAGAAGATCATATGCGGGTACGAGTGCAATATTGTTAACACAAAGGCCCATTTTGTATTACTTGCAAAGGATGGAGATAGAGGTAATGACTCCAAGTACCCACGTGATGATATCAAGCATACAAGTAGAACCGACTTTAATCGATAAAGTTAAAGCTGCTCAAGCTATGGACATGGAGCTGATGCGTATGAAGAAGAAAGTGCATGAAGGTGATATTCCAGAAGCAAAAAATCGATGAAGAAGGAATACTTCGAGTCAACTCCAGACTTTGTGTTCCTAACGATTCTGACTTGAAGCATAGAATCATGATAGAGGCACACAACACACCGTTTGCAATCCATCCTGGGAGTACTAAAATGTATCATGATCTTCGACATACATTTTGGTGGAGCAATATGAAGGGAGAGATCGCAGAGTTTATCTCGAGGTGTTTAACTTGTCAACGTGTAAAGGTGGAGCATCAAGTGCCAAAGGGTCCATTACAACCACTTGAGATTCCGAAATGGAAGTGGGAACACATTACTATGGATTTTGTTATGGGTCTTCCCAAGGTTTCTCAAGGCATAGATGCAATTTAGGTCATTGTTGATAGATTAACCAAGTCTGCTCATTTCTTGCCTATACGGGAGACTTATTCCCTTGAACGTCTTGCTCGTATGTACATGAATAAGATTGTGAGATTTCATGGCATGCCAGTATCCATAGTTTCGGATCGTGACACAAGATTCACTTCATGATTTTGGGTTAGCTTGTAGAAAGCTATGGGCACGAATTTACGATTTAGTTCGGCATACCATCCTCAAACGGATGGGAAATCAGAGAGGACTATTCAAACTCTTGAAGATCTATTAAGACTCTATGTCCTAGATTTCAAAGGGAGTTAGGATAAGTACCTACCATTGGTGAAATTCTCCTACAATAACAGTTATCAAGCAAGTATAGGTGTGGCTCCATTTGAAGCATTGTATGGACGAAAGTGTCATTCTCCAGTATGCTGGGACGAGGTGGGTGAAGCAACATTGTTGGGACCAGAATTGGTACGCATAACTACAGAAAAGATCCAAAAGATTCGACAACGTATACAAACCAGACAGATCGATAAAAAGAGTTATGCGGATCTTCATCGAAAGGACGTGGAATTTAATATTGGGGATCATGTATTGTTATGTATTGCTCCATGGAAGGGAGTTACAAGATTTGGGAAGAGAGGAAAGCTCAATCCACGATTTGTTGGTCCATTTAAGATTCTTAACCAAATAGGAAATGTGGCCTATAGACTCGCATTACCTCCAAGCATGTCTCGTGTTCATAATGTTTTTCACATATCTATGCTTCATAAATATGTGAAAGACCCGAACCACATTAATGAGGTAGAACCAGAAGAGATAGCCGAAGATTTAACGTATGAGGAAGTACCTGTTAAGATCTTGGATAGGAAAGAGCATGTCCTACGCACCAAGGTTATACCACAAGTTAAGGTTTTGTGGAGGAACCATGCTATTGAAGAAATGACCAGGAGTTGGAATCAAAAATGAAAACGAGGTATCCTCACCTTTTCAAACACCAGTATCGTCGCCAATTTCGAGGACGAAATTTCATAAGAAGGGAAGGTTGTAAGACCCCAACTTTTTAATGAATAAAATTGAAATTCCTCTATTATTATTTTGAATAATAAAGTGTTAATTTGATATAATACTTTGGTTATGGGTGAAATGTGCAAATTTTGCAAAATAAGCAAGCGGTTATAAAATATTCATTGTTGTCGGGGAATATTCGTTTGGTCGTGAAATATTCTTGTTGTTTTGGAATATTCGCATTTACCAAGATACAATGCATTTGTGGGCCCCATAACGAAAAAAATGATCGGATGAAGAAAACGACAAGTTTGAGTTTTTATAAATAATCTTGGTAGTAATGGTTACTGTTAACACCGCTTGAATATACCCGGTGGTTAAAATACGATGAATACGTGTGGTTGCACAAAGAACACCCAGTATTACACAAGATTTTTGAATTATTGATTTTTACGTAGGAAGACACTACTCAATAATTGTTACAGTAATTACTGTTCAATATTTTATTTTATTGATTCAATAATTGCTACGTTGATATTTTATATTATTGTTATTTCAATAATTGTCACTGCACAGTATCTCCATTATCAGATCAATAATTCATATTATTTGAATAATATTGTTAGATAACATTATTGGCAATGTCTAAGGAAGTTCTGTCTAGGAAAGGGGTTTGGTCACCTAATTGCACGCCAATAAGGAGAAATCCTTATCGGAAAGCCCCCTCTTTCTTGGGAACGACCTGATTGTCATAATTGTGATTCTGTAATATTATTTGTGAATAATTAATTATTGATTTATATGATAAGGAAATATTTATGTGGATATAAATGATGGATTTATTTATTTCATGTGGTTATAAATGAAAGAATTAATGATGGGGTGTTTTATCAGTATTTTATCGGAATGGAGGTATTAAAAATCATCCGTATATGGATTTCGGGCATTTTTCGTTTGGAATTTGGAAAACCTTAAAGCTACAAAGTTGTAGAGAATTTAATTTCCTATGGAATGGACATAAAATTTGTATTTTTCTGATAAAAGGGCTATTTATTATGAATTATTGAAGTTTCGAAAATTAAATATTTTTATTAAAATTATGGGTGGGACCCACTTTTATTTTTTAAAAACAAGTGGGCTGCAAATTGTTTTTCCAAGATGGCATGCTCAGATGTCTTGGTCTTGGCATGCGTAAGGAAAAAAAAATATTATTTTATTATTTTAGTCTACTTTGGCGTTATAGCATTTTCCTATAAATAAGGTGCTTAGTTAGAATTGAAAATCACACCAGAAATAAGTTTTTTCTCTCTCTATATTATCTAGCGTATTTTGTGAGTATTTAGATACTTTGAGAGTTGCTATTCAGTGCAAGTTTCCTTCGGCTTTACATCTGATATTCCAGTCAGAAATACTGTTCTTTTGAGGTAAAGGACGTTATTTTCTTCATAAATGATATTATTTTCTTCAATATCATTATGCCGAAATATTGATATGAATTTTATTGTGGAATTTCTACCTTTTTATGTCGGGGTTACTATTCACGTATATGGCACTATTCACGTATACAACACTATTCACGAATGTAAGACCCCAAATTATTAATAAATGAAATTTATTTTTCTCTATTTATTATTTTGAAATAGTAAGGGTTGATTTGATTAATGTGGTTAGTTATGGGTAAAATGCGCAAATATTTGAAATAAGCAAGTGGTTATAAAATATTCATTTTATCGGAGAATATTCGTTTGGTCGTGGAATATTCTTGCTTTGTCTTGAATATTCGTGAGGACGTCGCCAAATTGTGTGGGCCCATAACGTAAAAGCGATTGGATGAAGAAAACGACAAGTATAAGTTGTTTATAAATAACTACGTAGTTATTACTGAATTATCTTGTTGGAATACCCGTGGTTAAAATACAAGAATACTGGCGTTGTTGCACAAGAAGAGCACACCAGTATTGCACCAATTATTGATTCTTACGTAAGAAGGCACTACTCAATAATTGTTACAAAGAATTACGCTCAAGATTTTATTTTTTTTTTGATTCAATAATTGCTACGTTGATATTTTATATTACTTTATTGTTTCAATAATTCTCACTACACAAGATTTTCCATTATCTGAGCAATAATTCATATTATCCGAATAATATTATTAGATAACATTATTGGCAATGTCTAGAAAGTTACTGCAAGGAGAGGTTTGGTCACCTAATTGCGCACCAAGAGTGAGGAGAAATCCTTATTGGAAAGCCCCTCTTTCCTAGAAACTACTTAGTCGATATTGTGATTCTCAGTAATATTATTTGTGAATAATTAATTATTGATTTATATGATGAGGAAAATATTCATTTTATGTGGATATAGATGGAGAAAATTTTTAAAGTAAAAATGGTTGAAAATCGATATTTTATCTTTTCTGATAAAATAATATTTTATTATATTATTATAATATAATAATGATGATATTTTTACAATGAATGTGGGATATATGAGTATATGAGGAGGAAGAGTATTTTTGTTGTAAAAATTGTTAAAAACATGTTAAACATGTTTGTGGGCCCATTCCTTGACTGAAATTTGATTATAGCCTTGTAGAATCACCCGTTTGTGGATTTTGGTCAATTTCTGTTTGGAATTTGGAAAATCTTTCTTCTGCAAAGTTGTAGATAATGAAATTTCCTATGAAAAAGACATGTGGTTTGAATTTTTCTGATAAAGGGGCTATTTATTATGAATTATTGAAGTTCCGTAGTTCCGAAATAATTAGTTTTTGAAAGTTTTAATTATTTTTAATTACGAAAACATTTTTTTTGTTTTTGTCATTATTTGGTGGCTGAATTCAGTTGTCAAAGAGGTGGGCGTGAATAATTTTTAATAATAATAATATTATATTAAATTTTCTGCTTTGGTGTTCTAAGCAAATTCCTATAAATAGGGTGCTTAGGTTAGAATTGAAAATCACACCAGAAACTGAAGTTTTCTCTCTCTTTCTCTCTCGATATATTGAGCATATTCTTGTGATTATTTTAATACTTTGAGTGTTGCTATACGGTGCAAGTTTACGTTATAGCCTATATCCGGTGTTTCAACTAGAAGTACTATCTTTACAAGGTAAGGGATGTTATTTTCTTCATATTTATTTCTTTCAATATAATTATGCCAAAGTATTGATCTAAACTTTTTATCAAATTTGGAACTTTTTGTGTCGGGGTTACTATTCACGTATACGGCACTATTCACGAATACGACACTATTCACCGAAAAATAAAATTTTCTTCTTTTTGTCCAAAATATCTATTATGGATACTAGCTTTGATTGTATCCATGTTTTGATCATTCTTGAATTTTACTCCACTATGATTATTTATGAGGTATTTTTGGACATGGAATAGTCAAAATACTGAATCCATAATATTTATTCTTTTGTTTCATCGGATTCATTTTTTTTTAAAATATTTTTCATCATCCTCACCCCTTAATGATGATATTATTGAATATCTTTGGTGTGACGCCCCAAAATAGGTCCATTCCTTCCAACCCATTCTCGAGTCGCCAAATACATGGTACGTAAAACAACTACAACTTTATTACAACAATTGTCGTGCAAATACAACAACATAAATGTTTGTGAGTTTTGATACAAATATATACCAACCGTGACTCATGTCCCAACCTTGGATAAAGACGTCACAATGACACCTTACATAAAGGTACAAACAAAAATTATTTTAGAAATTAGAATCTTTGGAAAGTGCTCAAGGAAACCTTCGTACATGGGAGGCCATGCGTCTAGGTTATGATAGATATCATATGCCCACAGAATTATCCTTGGTTGACCCAATAGACCCCAAAGAAAAATGAGAAGGTTACTATCATGGTCCTTCCAATGGTGAGTCTTCTCTTGACATATAACTATCTCCACTGTCTGTAATTGAACATTATGTTTCAAATAAACTCCAAGATCATATAGGTAGTGCTCGTAGATATACTTAGCTAGTGGATTTGCACAACCTGTCTTATGATAATGCAAGGTTGTATGTCATTAGACATCTTGTATGATAGTGGCAAAACACCCTTCCAAAGTTGAGTTCACCTCACCCTATTCGGTTCACAAAATTAAATATCAAATGATGTATATAATACGACACACTTATCTAAAGTCTCAATAAAATTATTTTCATACTATTTAGGAGAACCTCAACAAATATATAGACCACCGCTCTATTCCCCGTTATTATCCCAGCGGGCCGACCCAAATACACTTTTATTACCTGAAAGGAATTGTGAAACAAAAAGGGTGAGCACAACTAGCCCAGTAAAGAATATCATGACTAAAGATAATTACATTATTAATAGACTTCATCAGTAATAAATCAGAGATTTAGAACATATGGTAGATGATAAAATTTTCAACCATAGTTGCAGCGGAACGAGCAATCCATTTGAAGAGTCAAATAGACCATAAAGTTTATTATCTTCTCCACATTAAAAGTCCACCAACAATATTTTATCCCTGTAACATCAATCAACAGTTCCTTTTCATAATCATATGAATAACTCATAATCATAATTGTGATTCAAAATTCCTCTTCGCATCTAAGACGAAGATAATTTTCATCACCTGTCTTTACCTGAAACATCAAAGATCATGGTTATATCAAATCACAGTTCCTGTTCATAATCATACTAATAAATTCATCTTTGCACCACGGCCAAAGATATTCATCAACAGTTCATCTTTGCACTACATGCCAAAGATATTCAACAACAAGTCATCTTTGCACTACGGGCCAAAGATATTCAACAACAGGTCATTTTTGCACTACGGACCAAAGATATTCATCAATAATTGATCTTTTGCTTACAAAGCCAAAGATATTCATATCTCAAAGAAATACATAATCATTTCAGAATTTATATAAACCATAATTATAACCATATATGTTGATCAATTCACCTTTGCACTTAAGCTAAAGATATTCAATTATAAATTCAATGGTCATGATCATACCAGTTAACAATTCAACTTTGCACTACTGACCAAAGAGAACCTATAGTCACGATCATACCAATAATCTACCCATCTTTACACTCAAGTCAAAGAGAAAGATTCATAAATCAATGATCTCATAATACCTTAATCAAAATGTTATAAATCACTTAATAATCTCATAATATAATATTATTAATATTACCACAATATCTTAATCATTTCTTAAACTTATAAACAATTTATTTTAATTGTTTATACTTTACTAATTAATGCATTTAATCATTCTAAAATGCCAAACTCATAAGATTTCATCACCAATAACCAAAACCCTCATCCAAAATCTGCATATACCTTATATAGGATTCTTAAGCCATAAAATCCTATTTTCCAAATTTCTTACTTCACATAACATATTTAATTCATTTACTCATAACTAGACCATTTTCATGAAAACTAGCAAATCAGTTCTAAAAATATTTCTTTTCTGGGATTTAGCATAATATAGTCCCATATTGAACATATATTTTTCTCAGAATTTTTAAAATTCATTTACTATTTTTTCATATGGCCAAAACTGCCGAATATTTAGACATTTATCATAAATTGTACTTTTGTCCAAAAATTCTGAAATTTACACGGTATACTTCTGTTATATACATGTACTCCCAATAAATATTTTATCAATTTTGGAGTTAACCACAAGGAGTTATAAGCGGTTACTTTTAAAATAGTATTTTCTCATAAAATTCATAACTCTTAATCTATACATCCAAAAATTACCATTTTCGGACACAAACAATAAAACTCATCAAAATATCATTTCAAATTTTTCCAGAATTTTTGAGAGTCAGAAAAACTACGAAACTGAAAAACATAGTAACCCTTAAAATCTCTTACAATCCCTTACCTCAAAAGAGCAGTACTGGAATGTCGGATATAACACTGAACGAACTTGTACCGTATAGCAACACTCAAGATATCTAAATACTCACAAAATATGATCGATAATATAGAGAGAGAAAACTTCAGTTTCTGGTGTGATTTTCAATTCTAACCTAAGCACCTATTTATAGGAAATTGCTTAGAACACCAAAGTAGAAAATTTAATATAATAATATATATATATATTATAAATTCTTACGCCCACCATCAATAACTGAATTCAGCCATTTCAACAACCAATGGGGCTCACCAAACATATCAAAAACATTTTTCTAACTATAAATATTTTAAACTTCCAAAAATCAATTATTCTGGAACCTCAGAACTTCAATAATTCATAATAAATAGCCATTTTATTAGAAAATTCGAATCTCGTAGCTTTTTATAGGAAATTCAATTCTCTACAACTTTGCAGAAGAAAGTTTTTCCAAATTCCAAAAGGAAATTGACTGAAATTCACATACGGACGATTTTACAAGCTATAATCAAATTTCAGTCAAGAAATGGGGTCTACCGACATGTTTAACATGTTTTAAACAACTTTTGCAACAAAAATACTCTTCCTCCTCATATACTCATATATACCACATTCATTGTAAAAATATCACCATTATTATATTATTAAAATATAATAATAAATTATTTTATTAAAAAAAATAAAATATCAATTTTCAACAATTGTCACTTTAAAAAATTTTCTCCATCTATATCCACATAAAATGAATATTTTCCTTATCATATAAATCAATAATTAATTATTTATAAATAATATTACAGAATCACAATAATGACAACTAAGCGCCTCCTGGAAAGAGGGGCTTTCCAATAAGAATTTCTCCTTACTGGCGCGCAATTAGGTGACAAAAACCTCTCCTTAGACAGAACTTTCTAGACATTGCCAATAATGTTAACTAGTAATATTATTAAAATAATATGAATCAGTGATCTGATAATGGAAAATATTGTGTGGTGACAATTATTGAAACAACAATAATATAAAATATCAACGTAGCAATTATTGAATCAATAAAATAAAATATTGAACAGTAATTACTGTAACAATTATTGAGTAATGCTTTCTTACGAAAAAAAATATCATGCTTCATGAATAGTACTTATGAATAGTAACTTATGAATAGTAACTCATGAATAGTAACTCGTGAATAGTAACTCATAAATAGTAACTCGTGAATAGTAACTCATGAATAGTAATTAAAAAAATTGAATACTTTTATTTCATAAAATTTGGGGTCTTACATTTGGCATGTAGTGCAAAGATGAATTATTTTCTGATGAATATCTTTGGCCCGTAGTGCAAAGATGAACAGGTGTTTAGATGAACATAACCAACTGATGAATATCTTTGGCCCGTAGTGCAAAGATGAATATTTAATTCCAGATATATATTGATTGATGTTACAGGGATAACATATCGACGATAAACTTTTAAATTCATATATAAAAGATAGTAGTTTGCATTCTCTACTTAACTCTTCTAATGAATTATTATTTCCGCTGCGAAGATTGATTTAAAACTGGTTGTCTATTGTATTCTATTAGATTTTTCCCTGTTGAAGACTAACGATAATTTGTTCTATGTTATCTTAGTCATAATATTCTTTACTGGGCTAGTTGAGCTCACCCTTTTCCTTTTTGTTCCATTTTTCTTCTTAGGAGGCGAGAATGTAATGAGTACTAGCTCGGGTATGGAGTGAAGGTTCTAGAAAGTCGTTTTAGTAGTCCTCACCATTTTTGTAAAATAATATATCAATAATTATAATGAGGACTTATTTGAGTGTGGATATTGTCTAGATGACAATATTTGTATTTAAACTCACGCTTTTATGTTGTATTAATAAAGTTGTAGTTGTTTCTGCATACCATGTATTTTGGACGACTCGTAATGGGTGTTGTATACCTATTTTGGGGGCATCACAGTTGGTATCAGAGCTTAGGGATATGATCTCTGGCGGAGATCGGGGAATAGAACTAGGAGGGAGAGATGAGTAAATCCTTAGCTAGTGTGTCCTACCTAAGCTTATTTGTTGGCTCATTATAATATAGGATATTATGTGATATGTTAATTTGTTAAATTAACCCTTGTTTTATGGCAGTATTTGAGAATGTCGACTGAGAATGTTAACAGTGGAGTAAATGAGACCGTGGAGACACCTTTGCTCACCAATGAGGAGAACGTGTAACAGGCTGGCAATGTTCCTCCTGTGAATAACACCAATGAGCGAGATGATGAACGATGGGATGTTTAGAAGCTTTTTGCGGCTCATGCAAAATCGATTTAGGAGACTCGTGTTCAAAATACAGGAGGAAATGATAGCAATTCACGGTTTGTCACAAATGGCGCTTCAAAGAGTTGGGACCACCGAATTTATTGGAAAGCCGAATCCGATCAAGGCGGAGACGTGGGTTAAACAAATTACCAAGATATTCGATGTCTTGGGATGCACGAAGGAACAGAAGGTTCCATTTTCCATCTTTATGTTCCGTGGCGAGGTAGACTTTTGGTGGGAGTCCGTGAAGCGTACCCATCCAGCCGCACTCAGTATGTCTTGGGAGACATTTCAGAAACTGTTCAATGACAAGTACTTTCCCGAAAGTATTCGGCTATATGAAGGAGGTAGAGTTTATTAGACCGAGCGAGAATAACATGGCGGTGTCCCAAAGACGAGGCGAAGTTCATGAGAGTTGTCCAGGTTTGCACCTCATTTGGTGGATAATGAGGAACGTATGACGCGGATGTTTCTGAGAGGTTTGAAACCCGGCATACGTCAATATCTCATTTCTCATAAATTTTCTCTCTATTTAGATGTTGTCAACAGGGCTCTATTATTTGAGCGAGATAACGAGTACGGTCAACCGAGGGACCACAACCAGGATCATACCGGTGACAGTAGTCATCAGAACAACGATAACCAAATGGAGAAAGAAAAATACTGGACAAGAGCGTAACCACTCTCGTGGTAATCGTGGCCAAGAAAATAGAAGAAGCGAGTTGGGGGGAGATTTTAAAAAGAGGAGATTCAACAATGACATCGCTGAAGACGCCAAACCGGTAACAATAACCGGTTTTATGGAGGAGAACGACCACCGGTCAGATGCTATAAATGTGGAAAAGAGGGACATATCAGCCCAAACTATCCACAACAGTTCAAAGTATGCTATAATTGTGGAAAGGAAGGACATATCGCTCGAGATTGTATCAGAAGTAGCAAAACAAGTCCAAAGGGGGGATGGTGACTCAAAAGGTCATCCCAAAAATTCAAAGTCAACGGTTCCTGGAAGAGCATTTGTCGTGACTGGTCAACATGCGAGGAACCCAAACGAGGTGATCACGGGTAAGCTAATCATAAATTTATACGAAGTTCATACCTTACTAGATACCAGGTGCTACCTATTCATTTATCTCTCCTGCTTGTGCTCAACATTTAAATTTGACTCCAGAGAAATTAGACTTTGACCTATCTGTGGAAACTCCGTTAGGAGAAACTTTCATCACATCCACTGTTTATAAATCTTGTTTGATCCAAGTTGGCACCATCACCTTACCTGTTGACCTTATCTCTTTAAAGATACTTTCATTTGACGTGATTTAAGGGATTGATTGGTTAACTACTCATCATGCCAAAATTGATTGTTTTCGTAAGGTTGTTAGTTTTCATATTCCTAACCAACTTTGTTTGTGCGCGAATCAAGCAACTAGGCCATTAAAATCAATCATCGTTATATCAAGTCATAAAGCTATTCATTTATTAAAAATGGATGTCAAGCTTTCTTAGCCCATGTTATGGATTTGAATAAAGACACGCCATATTTGAATAATATTCCCGTTGTTATCGACTTTCCCGACGTATTTCAAGAACTTCCTTGCCTACCCCGAACGTGAAGTTGAATTCTTTATTAATCTTGAACTTGGTACAAAGCCCATTTCTAAAACCCCATATCGAATGACTCTTATTGAATTTCAGGAGTTAAAGGTCCAACTACAGGAGTTGTTGGACATCGGTTTCATTCGTCCTAGTACATCTCTTTGGGGTGCTCCTATTTTATTTGTAAAGAAGAAAGACGGGAGTATGCGACTTTGTATCGATTAATCGAATTAAACCATGTCACTATCAAGAATAGGTATCCGCTACCTCGAATTGATGACCTGTTTGACCAGTTGCAAGGAGCACAATTCTTTTCAAAGATCGATCTTCGCTTCCGGATATCATCACCAAGGTTAAAACCGAGGATATTCCAAGACTACCTTCGTAACTCCGATGCAGGCATTATGAATTCTAGTCATGTCTTTTGATTGACTAATGCTCCTACGGCTTTCATGGATATGATGAACCGAGTATTCAAGGATTATTTGGATCGATTCGTTGTTGTCTTTATTGATGACATCCTCATATATTCCAAAAGCCGTGAAGATCATGAGCACCATTTGAAGTCGGTACTCCAAAGGTCGCATGAAAACAAGCTATATGCTAAGTTGAAGAAATGCGAGTTCGCTTGAGGAAGTAGCATTCCTAGGGCACGCGTCTTTGTCAAAACATAGAGTATCTCGCTGACCCGGCCAAGATCAAGCAATACAAAGTTGGGAGCAACCTAAATCGGTGGACCAAGCACGTAGCTTTTTGGGCTTAATTGGTTATTATCGGAGATTTGTGGAAGGATTTTCTCGAATCGCTACTCTGCTAACTCAACCTAACTCATAAAGATACAAAATTCATGATGGAGCGAGGAATGCGAGAAGAGTTTCCAAGATCTTAAGAGGAGACTCATTTCTAAGCACTGCTTTTGACAATACCATCCGGTTCGGATGGATTTGTTATCTACAACGATGCTTCGGGCAAAGGGCTAGGATGTGTTCTCATGCAACGGGAAATTTATAGCATATGCCTCATGACAACTTAAAGAATATGAGAGGAATTATCCTACTCATGATCTAGAGTTAGCGCATTGCTTTTCGTAAAAGATCCGGAGGCACTATCTATATGGAGAGAAAGTGGAGATATATTTAGACCATAAAAGCCTCAAATATTTCTTCACTCAAAAAGAACTCAACATGCGGCAACGACGTTGTCTCGAGCTGTTTAAAGATTACGACCACACTATTCAATACCATCCTGAAAAAGCAAACGTGGTAGCTGACGCGTTGAGTAGAAGATCATATGCAGGAACGAGTGTGATGATGTCAAGTATATGCATAGAACCAACTTTAATCGATAAAGTTAAAGTTGCTCAAGCCACAGACCCAGAGCTGATGCGTATGAAGAAGAAAGTGCAAGAAGGTGTTATTTCAGAAGCAAGAATCGATGAAGAAGGAATACTTCGAGTCCACTTCAGACTTTGTGTTCCTAACGATTCAGATTTGAAGTACAAAATCATGATGGACGCACACAATACACCATTTGCAATCCATCCTAGAAGTACCAAAATGTATCGTGACCTTCGACATACATTTTGGTGGAACAATATGAAGAGAGAGATTGCAAAGTTTATCTCGAGGAGTTTAACTTGTCAACGTGTAAAGGCGGAGCATCAAGTACCAAAGGGTCCATTGCAACCACTTGAGATTCCGAAATGAAAGTAGGAACACATTACCATGGATTTCGTTACGGGTCTTCCCACGATTTCTCAAGGCATAACTGCTATTTGGGTTATTATTGATAGATTTACCAAGTCTGCTCATTTCTTGCCAATACGGGAGACTTATTCCCTTGAACGTCTTGCTAGTATGTACGTGAATGAGATTGTGAGGTTGCATGGCATGCCAGTATCCATAGTTTCGGATCATGACCCAAAATTCACTTCAAGATTTTGGGTTAGCTTGCAAAAAGCTATGGGCACGGATTTACGGTTCAGTTCGGCATACCATCCTCAAACGGACGGGCAATCAGAGAGGACTATTCAAACTCTTGAAGATCTATTAAGACTTTGTGTCCTAGATTTCAAAGGAAGTTGGGATAAGTACCTACCATTGGTGGAATTCTCCTACAACAACAGTTATCAGGCAAGTATAGGTGTGGCTCCATTTGAAGCATTGTATGGACGAAAGTGTCGCTCTCCAGTATGTTGGGATGAGGTGGGAGATGCAACGTTGTTGGGACCAGAGTTGGTATGAATGACTACAGAGAAGATCCAAACGATTTGACAATGTATACAAACGGCACAGGATCAACAATAGAGTTATGCAGATCTTCATCGAAAAGATATGGAATTTGACATTGGGGATCATGTATTGTTGCGTGTGGCTCCATGGAAAGGAGTTAAAATATTTGGGAAGAGAGGAAAGCTCAATCTATGATTTATTGGTCCATTTCAGATTCTTGATCGAGTAGAAAATGTGGCCTATAGACTTGCGTTACCACCAAGTATATCTCATGTTCATAATATTTTTCATATATCTGTGCTACGTAAATATGTGAAAGACCCAAACCACGTTATTGAGTTAGAACCGAACGAGATAGCCGAAGACTTAACGTATGAAGAGGTACCTGTCAAGATCTTGGATAGGAAAGAGCATGTCCTACGCACAAAGGTCATACCACAAGTTAAAGTCTTATGGAGGAACCATGCTATTAAGGAAATGACCTGGGAGTTGAAAACGGAAATGAAAGTGAGGTATCCTCATCTTTTCGAAACACCAGGTACGTACGTCAATTTCGAGGACGAAATTTCATAAGGAGGGGAGGTTGTAAGATCCCAAATTATTAATAAATGAAATTTAATTTCCTCTATTTATTATTTTGAAATAGTAAGGGTTGATTTGATTAATGTGGTTAGTTATGGGTAAAATGCGCAAATATTTTAAATAAGTAAGTTGTTATAAAATATTCATTTTTATCGGAGAATATTCATTTGGTCATGGAATATTCTTGCTGTCGGGGAATATTCGTAGGACGTCGCAGCCTTGTGTGGGCCCATAACGGAAAGCGATTGGATGAAGAAAACGACAAGTATAAGTTGTTTATAAATAACGGCAGTAGTTATTCTTACCAATTATCACCGTTGGAATACCCTATGGTTAAAACACAAGATGTCTACGTTGTTGCACAATTGTAGACACTCAAAATTTTTACGTACTCATCACATACTAACATTGCAGGAGGACATGATTCGCCTTTTAAGAGAGAACCCCGAAAGACAATTCAAATCCATACCGGATACTCTACCTAAGTTCAAAGATCAACCCCGGATCGCAATTTGGGAGTAACGGTTTCAACCTCTGGATCTAACCCCGAGACCTGCAGAGATATCTGATATCGAACACACACCGGAGAAGACCGCTTAATCTCGGAGATAACCCCGAGGTATCCAGTCTCAGTCCCAACCATGGGAATAGCCACCAACCTTGGTGATAACCCCAAGAAATGTAGTTTCGACATTAACCCCGGAAATGCTTGTTGCAAGTGCGATCGACCAATCTCTAGACTCACAACGAGATACATTATACCAACCCGCAAATCACATCGGAAGACAGCACACCTCAAAGATGACAATGAGGACCTTCAACAAATGCAGTGAGCCTAATCTCAAATAAGTCTCGAGCAACGCTCATTATCATCGCACCAATCCGTGAAGAATAACACCCGGTGAGGGGCAACATCGCCATCTCATCCAACACGATGCCACGTCTCGTCTCTACGCAATAATGTCCCACAAGGCTAACCAATCACGAGTGACTATTATGCGGGGTAACGGATGAAAGTTGAAGCTTGAAGACCGGAAGGCATCGTCCCATCTTCAAAGACTTCGTACAAACTCTAATCCCATGCCATCGTACAACTCTCGACAACGGCGGTCTGAAATAGGTCCTGAATACCTCAAAACGGATGCCTAGATTGCACTTCTCAGAATCCGAGTGGACATTACAATGCATGAGTGCACGCACTTCGAGACGACCAACCGGCCAAGTAACAAGTGGCCGACCCGACCCGCCTCTACGTACACTCTGGCATGAGCCAGCAGTAGGTACCTGCCTGCACACCTTTTGCCTATAAATAAGAGGCTTGGGGTGCTGATTTTTAAGAGAAAAACACGGAAACCTCGCAATTTGCTTTGCTCAGACTCGCCATATAGTGTATTTTCCCACTTTCAAACACCTGTGAGCTCATATATAGCCTCTTTGTACCCACAAAAGCCCAAGTGTTTACCCACTCTAAAGATATAGAAGCCCTTTTTATCGGTCACCGTAAGCCTTCTCACACACTTTAGAGTCTTTCTTTCATCTTTGCACACACCCTTCTACACGCTGAGAGTCGTGTTGCTTGCTTTTCCTGACTTCTATCCGTGGTTTCTTTCGATCAGATATATATATATATATATATATATATATATTGACTAACATTATCGAGTTATGCCTCGATTGAGCCTGACTTCTTGATGCGAGCGTTTATTGCTTTAATATATATATATATACTTATATATATTAATTATTCTGTCGGACTTTGTTCGATGAGCCTGAACTTCCTGGTCTAAAGAGTTTATCGCTTTAATATATATATATATATATATATATATATATATATATATATATCAATCGTGTGTCGAACTTTGTTCGATGAGCCTGTAATTTTGATGCGTTTATTATTCTTTTATATATATATATATATATATATATATATATATATATATATATATATATATATATATATTATATATATATCAACTGTGTCTAACTTTGTTCGATGAGCCTGCATTTTGATGCAGTTCGCTTACTCGCTTTTATATATATATATATACTTATATATATGAACTGTGGTCAAACTATGTTCGATGAGCCCAGGGTTTTATATTCTATGCGTTTATTTCTTTCTTATATATATATATATATATATATATATATATATATATATATATATATTATTTTTTGTCCTCGCTCGAGTTCCTTTCGTGGCGCTTGATCGTATTTACGCCTTTTTTACATTTCGTCTCGCCTGAGTTTACTTCATGGCAATTGGTCAGATTTATTACTGACTTTTATTTACATTTTGTCCCTCCCGAGTTTCCTTCGTGGCGCTTGACCGTATCTACACCTTCATTTATATTTCTCGATCCCCATGGAGATACTTCGTGGTTGGTGATCCCGCTCAGATATATATATTTACCGCTTTTATATATATATACCGCTTATTATTTTTATACAAATTGCCATATTTTATGCGCTTAGGAATCATGTGATCACAGATTCATCCCATTGATCTAGATTCGGTTCTCGTGATGGACATTTTCAAATTATGGCGACTTGTAAATTATTCTGCTGAAGTCCTGAAGTTCCTCGATGGTTTTCATACCCACGAGGAAGTCAAGATTATTTTTGTATATTATTTTCGTGCGGATGCCCCGCGTTCGTCACAAATAAAATCAATTCAAATTACCACTTAATAAAAATGGGAGTGTAAAAGGTCTCAATTCCTATTGAGCATCGTGGTTTGAAAAAACCTCTTTATAAAAATATCACCGCCATATCTTGCTAAAAACTGAATTTTTACATAAATTCAAATCCTGTATATATAGGTTCAACGAGGCCTCGCACAACTTCCATATAACAACACATCACCCACACACACACACACACACACTCGATAATAGTTTCTTGAAAAGAGGCGGTCACCGTGGTAACACGGATGTCGAAGTGCCTAACACATTCCCCGCATAACCAAGTCCCCTGACCCTAAAATGAATCTCGGTTTACCGACCAGATATCGTTGTCACATCACCGGGTCAATCTTCAAACCTTTTCTCGGTTGTGTTGGTACAACCATTTAAAAACCAATGGCGACTCTTAATAAATTCCATCAACGACAATATACATGTCGACCTTTTCACTTATTTTTTCAAACAAATCTCACCTAAAATGAGAACACCAAAGAACAAGTAACCAGAAAGGACACCCAAAAAAATCCCGACGTCGACAGTGGCGACTCTGCTGGGGACTCCAAAGAAGAGGACTTAAGCCGCTACTACAATCTTTTCAAAATCATTATATGCTTGTGTGTGGATGTTGCATTTACATTGGATGAATGTGTACGAATGCATGTCTTTGTTGAGCTTAGTGTTTCGCATCATATCTGCGTGTGATGTTAGTGCTTCGCACTATAAACTGCTTATGATATTAGTGCTTCGCATATGTCATCATTTCATACGGTGAGACGCGATGTATGTGAATGTATGTTGTGTGGTCCCTCCACCAGGAGGCTATCCCGCGGTGTTTGATTACCGGACTTGTGAGAAGACTAATTCTCGAGGGCTGGGAAAGGCACCACCCAAATTCTCTCCGCTTGAAAGACCTGATTAACTTCCCGCCTAGTAGATTGCGATGATTTAGGAACCTTCACGCCAAAAAGCCATGAGAGTAACCTAAGATAGGTCAGCCTCTGATAAACCCAAAACGAAGGAAAGTCTCTTCATGTTCTCATTTCAATTACTTGTAAACACAGTTACTTGTAATTACATTCCATATATATCTCCATGTAATGAGAAATATGAAGCAATATGTCCACATATATGCTACGAACAGCTGACGCCCGTTTTGCAGGATAAAATTCCTAAAATGGACACATCACATAGCATATCATTATACACCCAGTTTCTCGCAAAGAGTTCGACAGATTAAGCAAACAGATTACAGATTTGGCTATTCTATTAAAAGAATTACACCAGTCTACACAGGGTCAGAAAATACCCGTACATACTGAGCCCTCCACACAAGGAGGAATTCCGGTCATTGCCATACCAGAGCCACAGTTGGATACGATCAACAAAACTCATGATGCTGCCCATTCCACTGGAGATCCAGACAATGGTGACTTCAAAAAGCAAGTCCTCCAAATGGAGGAGACCCTTCGCGCTATTAAAGGAATTGGAACACACGGGAGTGTTTCATATGCTGATCTATGTATTTTCCCCGGTGTTCACTATCCAGAAAAATTTAAAACTCCTGACTTTGAAAAATATGACGGGTTAGGGGATCCTTAAACACATTTAAAAGTCTTTATTGGACAACTGGGATCCTATGCAGAGGATGAAAACTCGTAATGCAATTGTTCCAAAAGAGTCTAACTGGAGAAGCCTGCTTAAGTGGTACACAAGATTAGACAACTCCAAAATTCACAAATGGAAAGAGCTAGCACATGCCTTCCTCACTCAATACGCTTTTCAAACTCGAGATGGCTCCCGACGGTATCAAATTACCAAGATCAAAAAATGATCTAATGAGTCTTTCGGAGAGTATGCCCAAAGGTGGAGACGCTGGTCACTTAAGATAGTCCCGCCATGACATAATCGTAAATGGTCATGACATTCATAGACATACAAGAAGCTCCCATCTATGAGAGAGTTTTAGCCGGCATCGGTAAACCGTTTTCTGAAATGGTTAAACACGGGGAGATGGTTGAAATAGGGTTGAAGTCAAGAAAGATTCAAGACCTAGCCACACTCAAAGCTGTTGCTGATCACATCCAATCTGGAAATTATGCGAACAACCCTCAGAGGTTCCATAAAAAGAAAGAGGAAGATGTTTCCTTGATACAACAGGGACAAAAAGGCAATCAAAGTATGCCCACTCAAAGGAGAAACAACACTCCCTTTCCAACACAGTCTACAAACCCTCTAATACCAAAAGGTGGAGAAATCAAACGCCATCGAGTGTTTACACCCTTAGGGGATACCCTCGAGAACATTCTTAATCTTCTGATAACACAGAAGAAAATTACGCATCTTCTTCCACCAGCCAGCCCTAATGGATGGGGTTTCAATGCGGCTAGAAAATGTGCTTATCATGCCGGGACACCTGGACATGATACTTAGGATTGTTGGGCCTTGAAACACAAGATCCAGGACCTAATATATAATGGAGAGATCGTAGTCGCCAAACCCGATCAGCCTCACGTACAAGACAACCCTCTTCCTCAACACAAAGAAGAAGAGGTCAACATGATTAATTGGAGCAGTGGACAGAGTTCCAACTTCAGCTGTGACTCCCCCCAGACCATCAAAGACGGTGATGAAAAATGGGATTATGCTAAGTTCCAGTTCACAATGGAATGAAAGATCAAAGCTCTTGGCAAACAAATTGAGCAATTGGCGGAATTGGTGACTTATCAGCATCAAGTGACTCGGCAATTAATCAGCTAGGAGCATGCCAGTCTCCTACCAATCGTCATGAATATTCCTCGCCTTTTTCGTAAAATGAAATGTTTGGAAGACAAAGTGACGAAGAGAGCAAATGCCAAAGCCCGTCGGATTTCGCCAACAAACGGAATTCACCTATTTGGGCTAACCCACGGAGGAAATCCTTCATATGTTAATCAATGAAGGAAGGATCGCCCTCCTTCTACCTCCAATCAACCCCCGTTCGGGATGGTACAACTCTGATGGAGTATGTCAATACCACTCCTAGTCTCGCGATCACAGCACAAAAGAATGTTGGGCACTCCGCCACCTTATTCAAAATCTAATCGACAGGTGGTGTCTTTGCGATTGGCGGATAACGACACCGTGTTACGACGAGCAAGTGAGAATGCAGCCCTACTAAGTGGAAAAGTGTGGTAGCGATTATAGCTCTCGAAGGTGAAGAGATTAATCTTTTCTCACAACACCGATAATTCACCAAAGGAGGAAGTAATCCTTTGAAAGTGGTCATTCCCAGAGCCAATCAACTTGCCATGCAGAGCACAATATCCTATTGTTAGCTTGCGCAAGGTTCCGTGGAATTATGGAGAAGGTGAAGGATCCACCTCACATACCACTGCTGTAGTGTCGAAGGAAAATCCACTGTACCTTCCCCATCGGGTGATGAACCCCACCACCAAATCAAAGGGGAAAATACCCATGGAGAAGATTGAAAAATTCCTCCGCGCTGTGGGTCATAACGAAGACTCGGTGGTTTTAAGGTTGAAGGAAGCTCCACTACAAATATCAATTTTGGACTTGGTCCTAACTTCCGAGAATCACCGGAAGGTCTTGTTAAAGGTTCTAGAAGAAGCCTATCTTCCGACATCAGTGGATACGGAAAAGTTTCAACACATGGTTGATCAAATTTTCAACAACAATGTGATATCCTTCACTGATGATGACATACCGCCCGAAGGGACTGGTCATTGCAAACCTTTGCACATTGCGGTCTTGTCTTCCAGATATATGGTGGCTGGACTATTAATAGATGGAGGCTCCTCTCTGAATATCTGCCCATATGCCACCTTGGTGAAGATGAATATCAATCTCAATCGAATTCGGAGTAGCCATACTATCATCAAATCTTTTGATGGAGCCCGCCATAACTCGGTTGAAGTAATTGAGCTGCCAATCGAAATTAGGCCTCATACATTCTGCGTATCCTTCCATGTGCTCAAGATAGATTCAGGATACAACCTGCTCTTGGGACGACCATGGATCATGGCAGGGGCAGTCCCCTCCACCCTTCACCAACAACTGAAGTACATTATCAGTAATAGCCTGGTCACGGTCAACGTTGGACCAGAGATTCCTCAGCATGGGGATATACCGTTCATCAATGCCAATGCAGACATAGAACCAGTCAGTTTTCATGCTTTAGAAATAAGCAACACCCAATACCATGCTATTGGAGCACCACTGCTCGAACCCCACATTTCTGATGAGGTGATGTCAGCCACTCGAGAAATGATGTCGTTGGGTCATAATCCAGGACAAGGGTTGGGTAGAGATGGCCAGGGTATCCAGTACCCCATTCGATTAACCAAGCAATTTGGAACAGCTGGACTAGGCTATTCTGCCAGCTCTAGTCACAGGAATCCTCATAAGCATCAATAGATTCCTTCAGCTTCAACCATATGGCGTTTGGCTTCGTCTTCAAATTTTGAGTCCGCACAACCTCCAGTAAAGGTGCTCGCCAATGTCATGGCCATGTTATTTCCTAAGCCAAAACCGGTGGAGGAAAAGGAAATCGTTATTCCAAATCCCGCAATCGAAGAAGAAGAGCGGAGAATCAAGGAAAATGTAGTCCAAATAATGTCGGGCATGCGCATCATCGTCCATGATGAACATACCAACAGATACACCCTAGATGATGATTGCCCTGACGTAATGGACATCATTCGGGACAAGGAGGATGATGACAATCCTCCATCATCTGCGGTCCACCCGACTTTACCCTTACCAATTGGAACAAAGATTCCTCGCTTTGGTCGACAGGGGTAAAGCGGGCGTAAATTCTTTTCGCCTGTAGATACAATAACTACTTACTTTTACATGCGATATTATAGCGCTTTATTTTGCGAAGATATGCTAACACAGTATGATCAACGATTTCATATATACTAAGTGAAAGCATATTTTGTTTCAGGACTCGAATTTAGATGTGCCTGTATTTGCGGATACGATGCCTCTCCTGCACAAGGATTGTACCTTTGATATAGAGATGAATTCAGCCTTGATGGATCTTCAGGATGACATTGAGGTGCCTCCAGAAATTCAAGAATGGGTCAAAGACAAACCCAAACCTAACCTTGATCAAACCACTTCTTTCAATCTCGGAACCTTAGAAAGCCCTAAGTTAATCCAAATTGGTTCAGACCTTACCCCAAACCAACGGAATGACATGGCTACACTATTAACCCAATTCCAGGATGTGTTTGCATGGTCTCATGAAGACATGGTGGGTTTGTCCACTAACATTGTCCTTCATCGCCTTCCCATTAAGGAGGGATTTAAGCCAGTCAAGCAAAAGCTCAAGCGATTGAAACCCGAGTGGAGTTTAAAGGTGAAAGAAGAAATTGTGAAACAATTTCAAGCTGGCATCATTATGGTGTCTACGTATCCTGAGTGGATATCCAACATTGTACCAAAGGCTTCAAACTCCGGAGGGAAGGTGCGAGTTTGCGTGGATTACCGGGACTTGAACAAAGCTTGCTTAAAAGATAGCTTTCCCGTGCCATTTATCCACATTCTCATTGACAATACTGCTCAATACGACATGTACTCCTTTGTTGATTGCTTTGCGGGGTACCATTAGATCATGGTTGTCGAGGAAGATCGTGAAAAGACTGCTTTCATCACTCCTTGGGGAACTTTTTGCTATAGACGGTTGTCATTCGGCCTCATCATTGCCGGAGCTACCTATCAACGAGCTATATTGGCTCTTTTCCATGACTTAATGCATAAAGAGATTGAGATCTACGTGGATGACATCATTGTCAAGTCCCGGAAGGAGGATGACCATCTAGACCATCACAGAAACTTGTTCAACTGGTTGCGTAAATACAACTTGAAGTTGAATCCAGCTAAGTGCGCCTTTGGCATCAAGTAAGGCAAGTTGCTAGGATTTCTAGTTAGCCACAAAGGGATTGAGCTGTATACCTATTTTGGGGGCGTCACAACGAATACGACACTATTTATCGAAAAATAAAATTTTCTCCTTTTTGTCCAAGATGTCTATTATGGTTACTATCTTTGATTATATCTATGTTTTGATCTGTATTTTTGAATTCGGTTTCACAATTGGTTATTATGGAGTATTATTGAAATTGGATAAACTGTAATTTGAATCCCTAATATTTGTCCTTTTGTCTCACTGGATTCGTTTTTTTAAAATATTTTTCATCATCCTCAGTCCTAAATGATGATATTACTGAATATCTTTGGCCTGTAGTGCAAAGATGAATGATTAACTGATGAATATCTTTGGCCCGTAGTGCAAAGATGAACAAGTGTTGAGATGAACATGACCAACTGGTGATACAAATGAATATCTTTGGCCTATAATGCAAAGATGAATATTTGATTCAAGATGTATATTGATTGTTGTTACAGGGATAAAATATTGATGATAGACTTTTAAATCTCAAAAGATAGTAGAATTCATTCTCTACTTGACTCTTCTAATGGATTGGTGTTTCCGCTGCAGTTGTTGATCTAAAACTTGTTGTCTATTATGTTCTATCAGATTTTTTCCTGTTGAAGACTAATGATAATTTGTTGTATATTATCTTAGTTATAATATTCTTTACTGGGCTAGTTGAGCTCACCCTTTTCCTTTTTGTTCAATTTTTCTTCTCAGGAGGTGAGAACATAACAGGAACTAGTCGGGGTATGGAGTGATGGTTCAGGATAGTTGTTTTAGTAGTCCTCACTATTTTGTAAAATAGTGTATCAATAATTGTAGTGAGGACTCTTTTTGAGTTTGTATACTATCTATTAGACAATATTTGTATTCAAACTCATAGTATATGTGTTGTCGTATTTTGCACAACAATTGTATTACTGAAGTTGTATTTGTTTCTGTACCATGTATTTGGCGACTCGGAATAGGTGATGTATACCTATTTTGGAGGCGTCACATTTATCACATATTATAAAATAGCATCATGTAGATAATTAAAAGCCTTTAATAAATTAATACTTTTTATTAATAAATGAATAAAATTGTTATAAAGTATATGCTTTATCATCAAACATGATTGGATTGTGTGCATACTACTTTCATAGTCAACTAGATTGGATGATGCATTATGGGCATACCGAACAACTAACAAAATGCCAATCGGAATGTCACCGTACAGCTTAGTCTATGGAAATGCTTGCCACCTACCGGTAGAGCTTAAGCATAATGCTTATTGGGCCATTAAAATTCTCAACTCTAACTTACGAGCAACTAGTGATAAAAGACTGCTCCAAATGAATGAGATGGACGTGTTCCGACTCCATTCTTATGAAAATGCCAAACTCTATAAAGAAAAGATGAAACAATGGCATGATTAGAAAATTGTAGATCGGGAATTCGAAGAAGGACAAGCGGTGCTGTTGTTCAACTCTAGGTTAAAACTATTTCCGGGTAAGCTAAAATCACGATGGTCGGGGCCTTTTAAATTTGTCAAGGTTTTCCCGTAAGGTGCTATTGAGGTTGAAGCGCCAAATTCGAATAGGACCTTCAAAGTGAATGGTCAGAGACTCAAGCACTATTGGGGTAGCGACATCGTCCGTCAAAAGACGTCCATTACCCTTGGGGACCCAAAATGAGTCGGGGGATAATCAAGCCGAAGACTGTAAATCAAGCACTATATAGGGAGGCAACCCCATATTAGTATCCTTTTTAGCTTAACATTTTGCGTTGGATGTATATATCATTCTAGTATCATATCTTCTTTAATATAACAAGTTAAGTAGTATAGTAGTATATCATTATATTATTAGTAGTTTATCAGTATGTTAGTCTGTGATTTTCGTTTATTGACGTTATGGTATCCTTGAGGTTCACTGTTAAAAATTCTTGATAACCCTTCATTTTTGATGTTAGGTAATCTTTAGTTGATATTTCAAGTTGTTATGCATTTATCTAATTTTGTAGTTTTTAGTTTTGTTATAGTAAGTTTTTAGTTCATATAAAAAAATTGTAGAATTTTCGCTATGTGTGCTGATAGGATGGTTTTTGCTGGTGCAAGAAAACACTAAAACAATTTTCCTGATGTAAGGCCAGCGCTGTAGCGCCTCTCAAAGCTTAGCAATTGGAGTCGTAGCACCACTATTCACCCCAGCCTACTGGAGAAACATGTTGCAGCGCTTGTGTTTGCTCTTCAACTAGCGCCACAGTGCCTCGTTCAAATCCTGGTTTTAATAATCAGCGCTGCAGCGTCGAATAACAAAGGAATACTGGCACCGCAGCGCCAGTAGCGAGAATTTGTTGATTAATTTGGCTTTTACTCGGCAGGCAATGCACAACACATTCCATCTCTGCTGCTATCAGCCCCAACTCGCCCCTAAGCTCCCCAAATCACCAAACCATTGACCCAAACTTATACTAAGCCAATTTAAGCCTCCGATCATTTCCAACTACAAGGCTTACTCACAGAGATTGCTTTAAAGCTAGAGTTGCAACTGTTCTTCCAGGTAATTGGGTTCGCTTTCAAAGCTGGGGTTTTCAACTGTAATTAAGTTTTGCCCTTGGGTTTGTTTGGAATTTCTTCTTACTTGTTCTATATTACTATTTGGGTTGTAATGAGTAGCCTTTGAGAAATTTTTGGGTTAGAGATAACTAAACTAAGGGTTGTCAAAGTAGGGTTAAGACTGTGCACACCAAGTGTTCGATAATTTGCTAAAGTTAAAATTGGGCTTGGGCTTGGTTTTGATTCAGATTTGGCCAAGAGAACTCTAGGTTGGTGTTCAATTTTTGTTTGGTATTCAATTTTGGTTCAGTTTTGGGTGGGTGTTCAGCTTTGCAAGAAAATTTTGATTTAGTTTTGGTTTGATTTTGCTTGGGTAAATTCAGTTCAACTGGGAAATTTCTAGTTTAGCATTGGAATTCAGTTTGGGCAATTCAGTTTGATTTGGCTTGGCGTTGGTTCAATTTTGGCTTGTAAGTTTAGTATTGACTGAAATTTCTGACATGGCTTCTAAGCGCCAAAGAACTAGTACTAGTTCATCTCAAGCGGCACCAACACCAACATGGGACCGTGCTAAGTTCATCACCGAAGAGGCATGGGCGAAGTACAATCAAACAATCGCCAATAAAAGTTTGGTGCCTGAAAGAGGTTTAAGGCCTGAGTTGAGGCAGGATGGAGAAATGATGACCATCTTAAATGAGTGGAAATGGGTGCACTTTATGTGGTCCGTAAGTTCTATGTGAATGCCAGTGCTGATGTAATAACCCAATATTTTCTATATATTTAAAACAGAAATTTTGCGTATAAATTTTTATTTATTTATTTATTTTTTTAAAGATGAGAATGCGTGCAAGGTAATGTGTATGTATTGATTTGATGAATATAAAATATATTTATTACATGAATGATTATAAATAATTTTACTTTAGAATTATTGCTCATTATAAATTATATTCTTATAATAATTAACTTTATAGTAGAAATGTTTTTATTAATTATATTCTATGAAAATATGTTATTTAAATAATATATGAAATGATTATAGAATTATTATAATAATTATTTTATATTATTGTATGGAATTATTTCAGTTTAGTTAAGTTAATTATTTTTCTAACTTAATTAATAATGATATTTATGTAAGATAAATCAGATATGAAATCAAAACCCTAATTTTGGATTTTGACCAAGGAATGAGTATAATAATATAATATTAATTATATTTTGATTTTTCAGTGCTATAAGTATGTATGTTATGGAACAGTTTTATTGTAACATACAAGACCCTAGTATTATTTTAATAAACCCTAATTTGATAGTCAAATAAGACTGTAAGATTTTCAAGTAATTACTTTAGGTTATGAATGTCATGTATTATTAATATTAACCCTAATTATAGAAAACCTTAATTAATTAGGAACCCTAATTAATTGAGAACCCTAATTTCTAAATTTGGAAGCCCTAATTTGAAACTCAATTATGAGTTTGAGACTGTTATGTAGCTGTCTTATATGAATAATAACATGTATTGTAGAATTTAATTTAATTAGGAAAACCCTAATTATAGGAAACCCTAATTGTTAATGGGAAACCCTAATTTCCAAATTTAAAATCTTAATTGCTAAATTCTTAAGCTTAATGATAATTAGGGAAAATTCTATTTTTTAAGAAAATCCTAATTATAAATTCTAACCCTAATTGACAAACTAGAAACCCTAATTTGTTAAAAAGTAGCCTTAATTGCTAAAATTAGCAAGCTTAATTATAATTAGTAAATATTTAAACTTAATTTCCAAGTCTATGTAATTAGAAAACCTAACTAATTAACAAACCCTATTTTTCCGATTTAAAGAAAACTAGATTTTTCATTTTTTCCATAATTGCAAAATCCTAGAAATCCTACATTTTTTGTGCTAAACCTTAGGGTTAAACCCTAAGGGTTTGCCATGATTACCATAATGCCATTAAATTGAAAAGCCAAATGAAAAACATACCCCTCTTGAATTATTTGAGGTAACTTGTAAATCTAGCAAGATATGGAGTTGGCCTACTAGATTATCCATGTGACTTAAATTAAAAATCTCAACCATTTTATATCACCAATACATTGCATCTAAGGCTTATATATATAGTATTAGAGAGAGACAAGTCCATTATTTGGCCATTTGAGCACCAACTCTCTACCAATACCATACATCTCTCTAACCCACGAAATTATAAGACAAATCAGTCCCAAAAGAAAGCCCCACTAACATCTATATCAAATCAAAAGCCAAGAATCAAAGCTTGTTCATAGAAGGTATAAAGCTAACCCTAGAAATCTGATCATGTATGCTATGTTAGATGTTATGATTTAGTGTCAAAATATGTTGTTTATGGTGTTAATAGATGATCTGGGTTGCTAGATGTTAGATCCATAACATCTAGAGGCTCAGATTTGAAGATTTACAAAATCTGGAAATTTTGTTTTTGTTGTCTGACAGTCAAATGTCAGTCCTCGTAGATCTGTGCTTGTTTATGGTTTTGGTGTTTTAAAGGTTTGAAGTTGTTTTATGTAATGTTGTTAGTATTCTGAAAGTGGTTTCATGATCATTGAACGTATATATCAAAAGTTATTCACCACAAAGTCCGCCGATCGAACGACGAAATCGGTTTTACGGAAACCCGTAAAACTGAAGAACATGTTCAGGCAGTGACTTTGACCGGCCTTGATCTCGCTACTGTTAAGTTGGTATGATGTTTAAGGGTAGTTATATTATAGTATGACATGCGGACTACAAGTCCAGAACACTCTTGAACCTTAAAAAGTAATGGATCGGATGTAGTGATCGGTCAAAAGGCGTTGACCATTCAGTTTCTGTTTCTGGGTAACCCAGAAGTTACCCAGATGGGTCTGACAGCTTGTTCATGAGTCCCAATCTAGTTTTTGTTATGTGATTTGTGTGTTTTATTGTATCCGTGTTATAGTATGTTATATAGACTTCATTTCTAAACCTTTAGATCACCTAAATGACAAACATGATCAAAGTAATCGATGGTCAAAGTAGGCTTGACCGACTGCTTATGAAGATTTCTGGAAAACCCAGAAACCTTCAAGAGCGATTTTTCTGACAACGTTTGACCGGCATGTATCTATTGATTTTGTTGATGTTTTGTAATAGAGCTCTTAAGTTACTTGTTGGCTACATATTGAAAGCTTAATATCACAAAAATATTACACGATCAGTATGTAGTGGAAGCCCAAGGTAAGACGCACGATCTGTTCTTCATTTCTGGGTAACCCAGAAATGAAGAACAGCCTCTGATAGCTACTTTGGGTACCCAGATCTCCTTTGTTATGCATGTTATGACTATGTTTGTTGTTGGGTAATGTATTCCTACACGAACACTACAAATTCAGATAAATATCATTCCCAAAAATAAAATACACACTGATTTACACTTGGTCAAAGGAGGCAAGTCGAAACTGCCTTATGAATGCTCAAGAACAGCTCAAGAACGCCTATAGCGACAGTTTCATCGCTATAGGGACCTTTAGCGACAAATATTTTCAGAAATTAATTATTTTAAAAAAATAAATAGAAAAAAATAGTTTTAAATTATTAAAAATACATAATAAATTATTAAAAATTATTTTAAAATCTAAAAATTAGTTTTTAATTATTTTAAGTATATTTCATAAATATTTAATATTTTTGAAATATTAATAGTATTTAATTTATTTAATTATAATACTAAATAAATTAGTTAAAAATGATTTCAATACTTAAAAATCATTTAAAATTATATTATGATATAAGAAAATATTTTAAGTTAATTTTAATGAATTTTAATATTTTGTGATAAATTTCATTAATAAATTAATATTAATGATAATTAAGATATTTAATAAATGAATTAAATAAATAAATTAAAAATGATTTTATTATAGTAAAAGTCATTTTAAATAATAATAAGGTATTTAAAATATTTGAAGTTATAAAATATAACTTTCAATATTTAAAAGTAAATTTCATTAATTAATTATTATTAATGATATTAAAGTTATTTAATAATCATATTAGATAAATTAGTTTAAAAATGATTTTAATATTATAAAAATTATTTTAAATAAAAATAAAGTGTTTAAAGATAATTTAAGTTATAAAATATAACTTTTAATATTTAAAGGATAATTTCATTGATAATTTAATATTAATGATTATTAATTTATTATAAATGATAATAGAGTTATTTAATAATAATATTAAATAAATAATTTAAAAATGATTTTATTGATTTAAAATCATTTAAAAGGAAATAAATGGATTAAAAATATTTTAAGTTATAATTAAGGACTTTTTATATTTTGATGAATAATACATTAATAATTAAATATTAATGGTAATTATTTAAAAATGATTTTAATTGTTTTTAAAATCATTTAAGGAGTAATAAAAGTGTTTTAAAATTATTTTGAGTTATTATAAATAACTTTAATATTTTGGCAATGGTTTCATTAATATTTTAATATTAATTAAATATTAATAAAATTATTTAAATCATTTAATAACGATTCCAAAGTTTGAAAAATCATAAAAATTATAATAATTATTTAAAAATTATTATACGGCTATGAAAAATAATACGACTGATATTAAAATATCTAAAGGAATATTGAACTACACTATAGAGTTTTAGACTCGATAATTACCCGATAATGTCGTCGGTACACCGACATGTTTCAGAAATTGTTCTGAACTTAGACAATTTGACTAGCTACGTGTTTGTTTGTGATATAGTGACTGCTAAACTTATGTGCCAATGTGATTAGGTTATGTGCTGACTGCAATAAGCAGTGTTATGTTGTGAGACCCCAAATTTTATGAATAAATATTTAATTTTCTCGAAATAATTTTTTTAATATTATGGTGTGTGTTATAGTTGTGGGTAGTATTTATAAATTTTGAAAAGTATGTAAGTTGTTGTATAATATTCGATTGGTCGGAGAATATTCTTTTTGTCGGAGAATATCCGTATGACGGTACAATCATTGGTGGACCCCACAACGGAATTACTGTCGGATTGAGAAAACGACAAAAATATTTTATAAAAATAACGGCGAAAGTTTTACCGTTAACTGTTGAAACACCCTAAGTGTTAAAAGAAATGCGATGTACGCGTGGTTCCATAAGAGTACACTACAGTATTAATTATTAATGCTTATGTGATAAGTCACTCGGTTTTGTTGGTATTATTAATGTAATAATACGAAAAATCTTTTATAAAAATGTAATACTTTTATAAAGTTATCTGCTTTATTGTATAATAATTAGAATATATTATATTTTATTATGCATAGTGTTTGCATAGTAGTTAAACTTGATAGTTATTATATTTTATCGGTTTAACACCATTGAAGGCTAACGATAAATTATTCTCGCATTATCTTAGTCATAATATTTCTTCTTGGGCTAGTTGAGCTCACCTTTTCTTTTTTCTTGTTCTCTTCGTGAAATGAGAACGTGGCTGGGACTAGTTGGGGAACAGAGTGATGGTCCTAGATGGTGCATTAGTAGTCCTCACTATTCTATGAAATAGTGTGATAATAATTGTAATGAGGACTCCTTTTGAGTTTGTATACTCTCTAGTAGACAATATTTGTATTCAAACTCACAGTTTATGTTTTGTCGTATTGTACACGACAGTTGTATTTGAATTCTGTACCATATATCTAGCGACTCAAGATGGGTGATGTATACCTAATTTTGGGGGCGTCACAGTTGGTATCAGAGCTTAGGGATATGATCCCTGGCTGAGATGTGAGATAAGAACTAGGAGGGGAGAGACGGGGAATTCCTTCGCTAGTATGACCTACCTAAGTTTAATTGGTATTTAATTGATCGGTCAGAATATAGGGATAACATGTGATATGTTAATTTATTTAGTTAACCCTTGTTTTGTGGCAGTATTTGAAAATGGCATCTGAAAATGTTGAGATAAGCAATGGAGCACAGGAGACTGTTGAGTCTCCACAGATCAATAATCAGGATAATGTACAACATGATGACGATAATCCTCTTGTAAACAACAACACTGATCAATTGACGAATGATGGTACGTTTAAGAGCTTTTTAGAATTCATGCAACATCAGGCGAAGGCGACTCCTGTTCATAATGTAGGAGGAAACAATGGCAACCCACGGTTGGTCACCACTACTCAATTCAAGGAGCTAGGACCACCAGAGTTTTTGGGAAAGCCAAAACCACTTAAGGCGGAGACGTGGTTAAAGCTGATCACCCAGATATTTGATGTCTTGGGATGCTTCGAGGAGCAAAAGGTTCCCTTTGCCACCTTTATGTTGCGTGAAGAGGCAGATCACTAGTGGGAATCTGTAAAACGTACCCAACCTGACGCACTCAAGATGTCTTGGAAGAAGTTCCAAGAGCTGTTCAATGACAAGTACTTTCTTGAAAGCATTCATCACATGAAGGAGGTGGAATTTATCAAGTTGGAGCAAAATAACATGACTGTGTCGCAGTACGAAGCCAAGTTTGCTGAGTTGTCCTGATTTGCGTCCCATTTGGTTGATAATGAGGAGAGAATGACGCGAATGTTTCTAAGAGGTTTAAAACCTGAGATACGTCAATATCTTATCTCTCATAAACTGTGTTTGTATTCAGATGTTGTTAATAGGGCTCAGTTATTAGAGCGCGATAATGAGTCAACCAAACCAAAAGAGAGCGGTAAACAAAATGATAATACTGGGTGATAACTTGATCATCAAAGCGGTGATAATAAGCATGGAGGGAATCAACATGTCAGAAATGGTAACCACTTCGGTAGTAATCATGGCCAAAATAATAAGAATGGACATTTCAAGAAGAGAAGGTTCAACAATGATGTAAAGACGTCGACACCAGCACCCGTTTCAAAGGAGGAAGAACGACCACCGGTCATATGTTTCAAATGCGGACAGGAGGGACATATCCATCCAAACTGTACACAGCAATCCAAAACGTGTTTTAATTACGGAAGAGAATGTCACCTAGCTCGATTTTGTTGTATGGTGAAGTCAAGTCCAGTTGGGATAGTGATGCCAAAGGATGTCCCAGACAAGCTAAAGCCGGTAGTTTAAGAAAGAGCATTTTTTTTCGTGACAAGGAACCTGAATAAAATTATCAAGGGTATGTTAGTCATAAACTCTTGCGAAGTCTATACCGTGTTAGATACCGGTTCTACTCACTCTTTTATTTCACCTAGTTGTGTTCAATGTTTGAAGTTAACTCCGGAGAAGTTAGACTTTGATATATCTGTTGGGAGAAACCTTCGTTACCTCCACTATTTATAAATCTTGTTCAAATCAAGAATTTCACGTTACGTGTCGATCTTGTCTCTTTGAAAATACTTACTTTTGATGCGATTTTAGGAATCGATTGGTTAACTACTCATCATGCTTTTCATAAGGTTGTTAGTTTTCATATTCCTAACCAACCTGTTATGCGAATTCAAGCAACCAAACCACTAAAGTCAATCATTGTCATATTAAGCCATAAGTAAAGAGCCTTTCGTTGTTGACTTTCTTGTGTGGAATTCACCAAAGCCAGACTTTCTGTAGGCGATGTCGTGAATGACGATGGCAAGTTGATAGGTATCAATGTGACGTGTTATCTAAGTCTTGGATGAGAGTCACAGTTTTGAATGATATTTCTATTGTTAATAAATTTCCTGACGTATTCTTGAAGACTTCTTAGCCTACCCCTAGAGCGTGAAATCGAATTTTGTATTGACCCCAGTACAAAACCCATTTCTTAAACCCTTAAATATTTCTTTACTTAAAATGAACGTAACATGCGCCAAAGACGTTGGCTCGAGCTGTTGAAGATTACGATCGTACCATGCAATATCATCGTGGAAGTGCGAACGTAGGTAGTACGACGTTGAGTAGAAGATAAGTATCTTGCGGTTACAAGTGCGAATATACGAACCCACACATGAAGATAATCTTGAATATCTGAGTAGAATCGACTTTAATCAATAAAGTTAAAGCCGCTCAAGCTACACACCCGGACCTGATGAATGTAAAGAAGAAGGTTTAAGATGGCGTTATTCTAGAAGCAAGATTTGACGAAGAGAGGAAATCTCAACTCTCGATTTAATTGGCCCATTTGAAATCCTCGATGAAGTAGGAACTGTGGCCTATAGACTAGTTTTACCGCCAAGTATGTTGCGTGTTCAGAACTTTTTTTCCGTATCGATGTTACGTAAATATGTGGATGACCTGAACCACATTATAAAATTAGAACTAAACGATATAGCAGAAAATTTAACGAATGAGGAGATACATGTTAAAATCTTGGATAAGAAAGATCGTATTCAACACTCAAAGGTTATACCTCAAGAGTTAGAATTTGAAGTGAAGTCAAGGTATCCTCACATGTTCGGTATACCAGGTACGTACATAAATTTCGAGGGCGAAATTTCATAAGGTGGGGAGATTGTGAGACCCCAAATTTTATTAATAAATATTTAATTTTCTCGAAATAGTTTTTTTAATATTATGGTGTGTGTTATAGTTGTGGGTAGTATTTATAAATTTTGAAAAGTATGCAAGTTGTTGTATAATATTCGATTGGTCGGGGAATATTCTTTTTATCGGAGAATATCCGTACGACAGTACAATCATTGGTGGACCCCACAACGGAATTATTATGCTGGATTGAGAAAATGACAAAAATATTTTATGAAAATAACGGCGAAAGTTTTACTGTTAATCTGTTGAAACACCCGGTGTTAAAGAGTGAATATGTCGTGTGGTTGTATAGTAGCACACGGTATTAATTATTGATGCTTACGTGATAAGTCACTCAATTTTGTTGGTATTATTAATGTAATAATCTGAAAAATCTTTTATATAAAAATGTAATACTTTTATAAAGTTATTCTATAAATAGAATATATTATATTCTATTATGCATAGTGTTGCATAGTTATACTCGCATAGTATTTTGTATAGTAAAATCTTTTTATATAAAAAATGAATACTTTTATAAAGTTATCTATTTTATTAGACAATAATTAGAATATATTATATTTTATTATGCATAGTGTTTGCATAAAGGTTCTGCATAGTGTTTGCATAGCAAAAATCTTTTATAAAGTTATTCGTTTTATTAGATTATAAATAGAATTTATTATATTTTATTTAAAAGATTTTGCTTTAAATATGGATCGTCGAGATTAAAGTAAATCAATCTGGACCGTTCATGAATTAGTTACTATGCAGTCCATTTTTCTATAAATAGAAGCTCATCCATTCATTATTTCTTACGAATTCACTGAAACTCTAGAGAGAGAAACTATAGAGAGAAAGAAGAAAAGTGTTCTGCTACTTCACTACTTCTATATCCAAAGACTTTTCTTTCTAAGGTAGGGAATATTATTTGTTGTACTCGTAGGGAGTATTATTTCTTTTGTATTCATGAAGAGAACTTCTGTTATTCCATTCTTTATTATTCAGTTGGAATAACCTGCATACGTGGGCTACCCTTTACTTGGTGATATTCTTCTATTATTCCGTCTTTATTATTCTGTTGGAATATCATGTTTGTGCGTTTTACGCTGGACCTGATTCTGTCTTTATTATTCTGTTGGAATATCCCGTCATACATGCGTTTTCTTGTTTTAACCGGTTCCGCTTTTATTATTATTATTCTGCTGAATATCTTGTCTGCATGCGTTTTCTGTGGGACTGATTCTGCCCTTATTAGTATTCTCGTTGGAATAACTTGATCTGTCACAACCGCATGTATGGTGATTTCATTGTTATTCCGTTCTTTATTATTCTGTTGGAACATCTTGTCGGTGCGAATTTCGCCTGACTTGGTTTCGTTATTTAGTATTTTGTTGGAATAACCTGTCTATGCGAAGTACAGCATGCATGGTGATTTCTTTTGTTATTCCATTCGTTGTTATACTCAGTTGGTTAAAGTTTTGACTTCTATACTCCATGAAATTAGTGGAATATCCTTGATATTTGTGCTTCATCCAAAGATCTTTTCATGGAAATATTCTTCCGAGCTTTCTTGAATTTTACTCTACAAAGCGAAGATCATGTTGACAATTTGGACGCTATTAGTTCCTGGATAAATTAATTCTTGAACTTGTTTTATCAATTCTTATATCATTGTCATCATCCTCATGTTTATATTTTGTTGAAAGTCATCTACGTGGCCTATAGTGCATAGATGGACTTCGATATGATTATGACCGAGGATTATTCGGTTGTAATCATGACCGTAATGTTACAAATGATGTGGAGAAAGTCCTCATTGGCGTCTGTAGTGCATTGATGGACGATTCTTTGGCATGATTATGGCTATGGATTCTCTTTGGCCGTAGTGCAAAGATGAATTGTTTTATGGCAGATCAGGACCGTTGATGAAAACATGATTATCTTTAGCCGTGGTGCATGGATAATTCGTGGTCGTGATACTATAGAATATCCTTGGCCGTAGCAGGGGTGATTCGATGATGTGGATTATTTATTAAGCTGAGTCCCAGCGATAAAAGTGATGAAAAACCTTTTAAATCATAGAAGATAGTAGATTTTATTCCCTACTTGACTCTTCTAATGGATTGCTTATTCCGCTGCAGTTAAACTTGATAGTTATTATATTTTATCAGTTTAACACTGTTGAAGGCTAACGATAAATCATTCTACATTATCTTAGTCATAATATTTCTTACTGGACTAGTTGAGCTCACCCTTTTCTTTTACTGTTCTCTTCAGGAAATGAGAACGTAGCTGGGACTAGTTGGGGAACAGAGTGATGGTCCTAGATATTGCATTAGTAGTCCTCACTATTCTGTGAAATAGTGTGATAATAATTGTAATGAGGACTCCTTTTGAGTTTGTATACTTTCTAGTAGACAATATTTGTATTCAAACTCATGAGCTTATGTTTTGTCGTATTGTACACGACAGTTGTATTATTAAGTTGTATTTGAATTCTGTACCATGTATCTGGCGACTCAAGATGGGTGATGTATACCTAATTTTGGGGGCGTCACATATGTGTTACAATATGTTATTCTAATCAGTAAAATGATCTTATTACTGATAGGTGGTTATATAAAAGATAAAACTAAGTTTCGAATTGTAAACAGCGTATCAGCCAAGTATCCTACCTTTGTATTTTCTTTATACAATGGACATGAGTAAGAAGATTCAGATTTATATTATTATTGTACTAGATTATTAACCTTATTATCATATATATTATATCCGATCATTGTTTATCAACATGATATTAAATTATATAACTCATATATATATTTTGTTCATTAATTTGAAATATAGTTATACAAGTGTCCCCACTTGGATAATCATTATATTTAATCACGTGTTGATATATATATATATATATATATATATATATATATATATATATATTATACGACCACCAGATTAGACATGATTTAGAAATATCGTTGAATATGATAAAACCTCATTGATCCAATCAAACCGATTTGGTTTGGATTCCGACTAAGTATGAACATCCCAACACGGGAACAATTTTTGCGCCTAAAGGCGGATAGAGTGAATGATAATATCGTTCTTGCATGTAGTATTGATCAATCACAGGCACATTATCATGAGATCACCCTCGTGCACAGAAGTAATGACGGTTTGCAGATGAAGTTCTGCTAAACCTTAACGATAACTAAAAACATTGTTTATAGCCTGTCAACTAATACCCATTTATAGCCAACACGTAGTTTCAAAATTGTGAGATAGAGTTGTTATGTTATTATTATCGGTTTAGTTTACTTCACAACTATTGAATCGTTGTAGAAGTGATGTATAAAGAAAACATTTAATCATTTCGGCTAATATTTATAATTGTTATTACTTGTTGGGCACTCAAATGCTCATCCTTGCTTAATTTAAATGTTTTCAGCTAAGTGTGATCAACCAGAAGGTTCAAGCAAGAACAAGGACAAAGGAAAACAAACAATATAAGTTTAATGGTATCTTTTGTAATAGTTATATATTATTAAGGCAATGATATTTATTATCTATCATGTAATGAAGTGTAGTAAAGGTCGTGTACCTGGAATTAGACTTTGATATATGTAAATTAAGTTTGGTATTTATATTATTGTTATTATTATTAGTATTATTCCGCTCATAGAAATGGTATCGTAAAGCACTGAGTTCAGGTTTCAAGTACCTGAATTTGGGGGCGTTACCGCTGAAGGTCCAGCAGTAGTTCAAGTTCGACGGCAAACAGTTTGCATTCAACAGTAAAACCATCAATACTTTATTCGTGATGCCTAGCTTTGATGGCAAGGATTACATGAAGCCAGGGATTCGCAGTTATGACCTTGAGGACATCATCAAAAGGCTTTGCAAGCCCGGTACAGTATGGAAAACCAATGAATATACCGGAGAAAAGACTAGTTTTCGCCACCATAGCGACGTAACTAAAGAGCAAGCGATCCTGTTCTTCACTATTGTCACTGGTCTGAAGGTAGATATCGGGGTTATCATTCATGAGTCTATTCTAAAAGCTATCGGGAGCAGCACTTTTGGGGGACTTCCACATCCATCCTTAATCACCCAACTGTATAAGTGGGTGAACATTCAGTGGTGAGGAGATGAGATAGCTCAGCCGCCTATGTCAGTCATTGACACAATGTTATCTCGCTCTTCAATGTCTAGGATGGAGCGGCGTCTCATGTAGGGCTGAGCAAAAAATGGGTATAACCTAATTACCGAACCGAACCGAAATAAATTAACCGAAATTTTCTGATAATTCGGTTATTTTTGATATTTCGGTTATATCCGAAATTATTTACGATTTACGGTTAGTTTATACGGGTTTTAGTTTTGGGTTATTCGGTTAAAATGAATAACCGAATAAGCCTTAATAAGTAAATAACTGATAAGCCTTGCTACTTGAAATAATAACTTCACACCTCAAATTTTCATTTCTCACTTTTCTCAGTCGTCACTATCTCTTCGACCCATCAACAAAACCCTAATTTCTCTCTCTATCAATTGATAAAGAGAAAGAGAGAGCTATTCTTCTCCTCCCTCTTCTAGGTATACACAAGGGATACTATGCAGATTAAGTCTTAAGTATCTCAGATCTATTTTGGATTTCCAGTTCTATTTCTATTCTCACGATTCAAGAAATTTGCCCCCTTCCTTCTCTTCCTCCTGCCTTCTCTCTCCACTAATATGTGCTTGTTGTCCTCTTCCACTAATCTGTGTTTGACTGCTTGTTGTAATCTCTCCACTAATCTATTTCAGACCACTCAATGATGAAGATTGAATGCAGAAGGCATATGAGTTGGAGTATTCCTAGCTTGACGTCAGCAGGTGTCACCGCCATGGCCTAGCTTGGCGTCGAGTATGTAGGAGCGACTGGGGTGACTGGCAGCGTACTTGATATCATCGGCGGTGGTGAAGTCGTCCAAGATCTCAGCCATTTCCCCCCTCTTTTTCTACCATTATGACTGAATGCAAATGTAAAGCTATTCATATATATATAATTTCTCAAATCTATTTGTTACCTTGTGGAGTTGTGGTCTTGTTTCAGATCTGATATATTGTTTTATCTTTGCTGCTCTAATTTTATGCAAAGTTGCAAACCATCATATTCGATTATTAACCGATTAACCGTATAACTTATTCTTGTTATTCTAGTATCTATTATTCTTGTTATTGTATATTTCGGTTAGTAATTCGGATACTTAAAACAGTTGCATTCCGGTTTTCGATTATACCCGAAATGCTTATTCGGTTCGGTTATTAACCGAATGACCACCCCTAGTCTCATGTCCGACGTGAGGGATATTCACCAGTTGCTCAGCCGCCTCCTGCTTCAGAGGTTGGGCCATCTACTTAGCCACCAAAGTTAGGCTCTTCCTCAGATGGACCATTGGCTGAGATTCTAACGTCACTGACCCTCCTGCACCAGAATGCAGATGTAGCTTCTCAGAGATCTGACAGGCAACTGAGGCCTATGGAGGTGATTGCTGAGAGGTATGTTCTTATGATGCAGTATCAAGCCGAGTTCGCCACCACTATGGCTAATATCTACACAGAATCTAGTGGAGAGGAAGTTGATTCTATGTCATTCCAATTCCTGCGCCTCCTCTCTTTCCACCATATCCACCATTGTCTCCAGTAGGGATGAGGGCGCTGACAGCGACGGCACAGACTAATTTTGATTTCTGCATACCTAGCCAATGAGGGCATTGTCAGATTCAAGTTTCGGGAGGTTATCAGTCTTTATTTATCTTATTATCTATATGATGTCATATGAACTGTTATTATGGTATCTTTTGGCTTTAGTAGTATTTTAGGTTGCAATATGAATAGTTATTAATTGCAGCCTTGGATTGTTATGTTTTGGATGTATGGATTAGTATATCGTCATGTATGGATAATTATCTATCTTTTTGTTATGAATAGATGCTTATCTATCTTGTTATGCCATGATATAGCTTCTATCTTTTGTGTCATGTTATGCCTTTACTAGACCCTATTTTGAGATGTTATTATTGCAAGGGTTTATATTTATCTTTTATCTTTTGTGCCATGTTATGGCTTTGATAAACCCTATCTTTAACTATTTTATATGATTGGAATGGGTGGTATAGATTGTATATTTTTTTTATTGTGGCTAATGATAAGCATGGTTATTTATAGATATTTCAAAGAGTTATATGTTAAGCATGTGTGAATTAGGGTTTAGTTTAATTGATAGTTTGAGACTGTTATTGATCCGTTCCTTTTAGTGAGCACTTGTCAGCTGGTGTAGCTAGTTATACTTCAAATTTAATTTACATGGTTATTTTTTTGGAAATACGTTAACTCTAGTTTTCTTAAGCAAATCAATAAAAGACTTAGGCATTTATACAAGTTTAATTTTTAGTTTTTTGGCATGTTTGTAGTTAAAAATAATAATAATAATATAATAATAATAATAATAGCAGTAGCCTTAGTTGGCTAAGCCTAATTATGTGGTCTTTGTTACTTGAGTTATTAAATCCTTAGGGGTGTTATACACCTAGTGCCCTAAAGTCATCTGGCTTGAGAGTCATTGAACAAAAGCTCGTTACATGGGTAGCTCTGAATAGTCTAATATAATTAGGTATTGCACGGTCATGCTAAAGGTTGAGATTGTTAAGATATAAAGAATAAAAGTATAATTTGGTTTAAGCTTGATTATGTGACCTTTGTTGGTCGAGTTAGTAAATCCTTAGGGGTGTTCTACACCTAGTGCCCTAAAGCCGTCTGGCTTGGGAGTCATTGATCAAAAGCTTGTTACATGGGTAACTCCACATAGCCTAATGTAGCTAAACTTTGCACAAGTTAAATTTTTTTTGTTCTCATGTTAATGCCCTTCTGATCCTTTCTTGCATATGTTGTCTTGTTCTAAAGGCTTGATGTAGTTTGAGTTTAAAGAGTTAGCATTTTCATTATGCGATCGATTATGTGAATTTATATGGGCTATGGCTAGTTAGAGTTGTGACACCCCCAAAATAGGTATACAACACCCATTCTTAGTCGTTAAACTACATGGTACAGAAACAACTACAACTTTATTAATATAACATAAAAACTGTGAGTTTAAATACAAATATTGTCATCTAGACAATATCCACATTCAAATAAGTCCTCATTACAATTATTGATACACTATTTTTACAGAATAGTGAGGACTACTAGAACCACTTTCTAGAACCATCATTCCACACCCCGACTAGTACTCGCTACATTCTCGCCTCCTGAGAAGAAAAATGGAACAACAAGGAAAAGGGTGAGCTCAACTAGCCCAGTAAAGAACATTATGACCAAGATAATATAGAAAAAATTATCGTTAGTTTTCAACAGGAAAAAATCTAATAGAATACAATAGACAACAAGTTTTAAATCAATATTCGCAACGGAAATAATAATTCATTAGAAGAGTTAAGTAGAGAATGAAATCTACTATCTTCTATATATGAATTTAAAAGTTCATCGTCTATCTTTTATCCCTGTAACATCAATCAATATATAACTGAAATCAAATATTCATCTTTGCACTACAGGCCAAAGATATTCATCAGTTGGTCATGTTCATCTAAACACATGTTCATCTTTGCACTACGAGCCAAAGATATTCATCAAAAAACAATAATCTTTGCACTACTGGCCAAAGATATTCAATTATATCATCATTTAGGACGGAGGATGATGAAAAATATTTTAAAGAAAACGAATCCAGTGAAACAAAAGAATAAATATTAAGGATTAAGTATTTTAACTATTCCATGTCCAAAAATACCTCTTAAATAATCATAATGGAGTAAAATTCAGGAATGATCAAAACATGGATACAATCAAAGCTAGTATCCATAATAGATATTTTGGACGAAAAACAAAATTTAATTTTTACGTGAATAGTGTTGATTAGATGTGAATAGTCTAAGTATCGTGAATAGTAACTCCGACACTAAAAGATGGAAATTTCATAAAAAATCATCATGCTTCATGAATAGTAACTTATGAATAGTAACTCGTGAATAGTAACTCATGAATAGTAACCCCACATGAAAAATTCCAAATTTGATAAAAAGTTCCAACCAATATTTTGGCGTAATGATATTGAAGAAATAATATCACTTACGAAGAAAATAACATCCACTTACCTCAAAAGGATAGAACTTACATTTGAATACTAGATATATAGTCTTTGAAGAACTTGCACCATATAGCAATACTCAAAGTACTAGAATACTCACAAAAATACGCTCAATATATCGAGAGAGAAATAGAGAGAAAACTTCAGTTTCTGGTGTGATTTTCAATTCTAACCTAAGCACCCTATTTATAGGAAATTGCTTAATACACCAAAGCAGAAAATTTAATATAATATAATTATGTTTACAAAATTGGCAAGCCCACCTCTTGAATCTGAATTCAGCCACCTTGCACATGTTTAATACAGCCCACCAAGCAAAAAAAACGATTTTGTAATTAAAAATAATTAAAACTTTCAAAAATCAATTATTTCAGAACTTCAGAACTTCAATAATTCATAATAAATAGCCCTTTTATCAGAAAAATTTGAACCACGTGTCTTTTCCATAGGAAATTTCATTCTCTACAACTTTGTAAGTTTAAGTTTTTCCAAATTTCAAACAGAAATTGACCGAAACCCACAAACAGGCGATTTTACAGGTTGTAATCAAATTTCGGTCAATTATTGGGGTCCACCGACACACAAAACATGTGTTAATCATTTAATGCCACAAAATACTCTTCCTCCTCATATACTCATATATCCAACATTCATTGTAAAAATATCATCATTATTATATTATAATAATATAATAAAATATTATTTTATCAGAAAAGATAAAATATCGATTTTCAACAATTGTCACTTTAAAAATTTTCTCCATCTATATCCACATAAAATGAATATTTTTCTCATCATATAAATCAATAATTAATTATTCACAAATAATATTACGAATCACAATACATCAAACTGACCCAGTGCGGGTTCCGGAAGAGGGGCTTTCTAATAAGGATTTCTACTTCATTGGCAATTAGGTGACCAAACCTCTCCTTAGGCGAGAACTTTCTAGACATTGCCAATAATGTTATCTAATAATATTATTCAGATAATATGAATTATTGCTTCGATAATGGAAAATCTTGTGTAGTGACAATTATTGAAATAACGATAATATAGAATATCAATGCAACAATTATTGAATCAATAAAATAAAATCTTGAATAATAATTCTTTGTAATAATTATTGAGTAGTGCCTTCTTCACGTAAGAATCAATAATTGGTGCAATACTGTGCTACTATTGTGCAACGCCAGACATTCTTGTTTTTAACCACCGGGTATTCCAACAAGTGATAATCGTAATAATTTCTGCCAGTTATTTATAAACAACATATACTTGTCATTTTCTTCATCCAATCGCTTTTTCAGTTATGGGGCCCACACAAGGTCATTGGCCACCGTCGTTTAATATTCCCAAGCATCGTAAGAATATTCCACGACCAAACGAATATTCTCCGATAAAAAAATGAATATTTTATAACCACTTGCTTATTTAAAATATTTGCGTATTTTACCCACAACTAACCACATTAATCAAATCAACCCTTACTATTTCAAAATAATAAATAGAGGAAATTTAATTTTATTTATAATAATTTGGGGTCTTACAACCTCCCCTCCTTATGAAATTTCGTCCTCGAAATTAACGTACGTACCTGGTATTTCAAAAGATGAGGATACCTCGCTTTCATTTTTGTTTCCAACTCCCAGGTCATTTCCTTAATAGCATGGTTTCTTCACAAAACTTTAACTTGTGGTATGACCTTCGTGCGTAGGACATGCTCCTTCCTATCCAAGATCTTGACAGGTACCTCTTCGTACGTTAAGTCTTCGACTATCTCGTCCGGTTCTAACTCAATGACGTGGTTCAGGTCTTTCACATATTTACGAAGCACAGATATATGAAAAATATTATGAACACGAGACATACTTGGAGGTAACGCGAGTCTATAGGCCACATTTCTTACTCGGTCAAGAATCTAAATGGACCAATAAATCGTAGATTGAGCTTTCCTCTCTTCCCAAATCTTGTAACTCCCTTCCATGGAGCCACACGCAACAATACATGATCCCCAATACTAAATTCCACGTCCTTTCGATGAAGATCCGCATAACTCTTTTGTCGATCCTGTGCCATTTGTATACGTTATCGAATCGTTTGGATCTTCTCTATAGTCATTCGTACCAACTCTGGTCCCAACAACGTTGCTTCTCCTACCTCATCCCAACATACTGGAGAGCGACACTTTCGTCCATACAATGCTTCAAATGGACCCACACCTATACTTGCCTGATAACTGTTGTTGTAGGAGAATTCCACCAATGGTAGGTACTTATCCCAACTCCCTTTGAAATCGAGGACACAAAGTCTTAATAGATCTTCAAGAGTTTGAATAGTCCTCTCTGATTGTCCGTCCGTTTGAGGATGGTATGCCAAACTGAACCGTAAATCCGTACCCATAGCTTTTTGCAAGATAACCCAAAATCTTAAAGTAAATCTTGGGTCACGATCTGAAACTATGGATACTGACATGCCATGCAACCTCAGAATCTCATTCACGTACATACTAGTAAGACGTTCAAGGGAATAAGTCTCTTGTATCGGTAAGAAATGGGCAGACTTGGTTAATCTATCAACAATAACCCAAATCGCATTTATGCCTTGAGAAACCGTGGGAAGACCCGTAACGAAATCCATGGTAATGTTTTCCCACTTCCATTTCGGAATCTCAAGTGGTTGCAATGGACCTTTTGGCACTTGATGCTCCGCCTTTACACGTTGACAAGTTAAACACCTCAATATAAACTTCGCAATCTCTCTCTTCATATTGTTCCACCAAAATGTATGTCGAAGATCATGATACATTTTGGTACTCCCAGGATGGATTGTAAACGGTGTGTTGTGTGCCTCCATCATGATTCTATGCTTCAAGTCAAAATCGTTAGGAACACAAAGTCTGGAGTGGACTCGAAGTATTCCTTCTTCATCAATTCTTACTTCTGGAATAGTAATTTCTTGTACTTTCTTCTTCATACGCATCAGCTCTGAATCTGTGGCTTGAGCAACTTTAACTTTTTCGATTAAAGTCGGTTCTATGCGTATACTTGACATCATTGCATGGGTACACGGAGTCTTGAATTCTATCTTCATCTTTTGTAAATCACACAAAATGGGCCTTTGTTTTAACAACATCGCACTCATTCCCGTATATGATCTTCTACTCAACGCGTCAGCTACCACGTTCGCTTTTCCAAGATGGTATTGAATGGTATGGTCATAATCTTTCAACAAATCAAGCCAACGTCATTGCCGCATATTGAGTTCTTTTTGGGTGAAGAAATATTTGAGGCTTTTATGGTTTGAATATATCTCCACTTTCTCCCCATATAGATAGTGCCTCTAGATGTTTAGTGCGAAAATGACTGCTGTCAACTCTAGATCATGAGTAGGATAATTCCTCTCATATTCTTTAAGTTATCGCGAGGCATAGGCTATGACTTTCCCACGTTGCATGAGAACACATCCTAACTCTTTGCCCGAAGCATCGCTGTAGATAACAAATCCATCCGCACCAGATGGTATTGTCAAAACAAGTGCCGAAATGAGTCTTCTCTTGAGATCTTGGAAACTCTTCTCGCATTCCTCGCTCCATACGAATTTTGTATCTTTACGAGTCAGCTGAGTTAACGGAGTAGCGATTCGAGAAAATCCTTCCACAATCTCTGATAATAACCAACTAAGCCTAGACAACTACGTATTTTGATTACCGACTTAGGTTGCTCTCAACTGTAACTCATATCCCAACCTTAGATAGCACATCACAATGACACCTATCAGTTTACTATCGCACGAATATGGCGTCCCCTACGGAGAGTCTGGCTTCGGTGCATTCCACAAAAGAAGTCATCAGATAGAGGCTCAGTTATCAACTTCTGTAGTTGGGTTTTTAACACCTGAAGTTCAATAGGAGCCATTCGATATGAGATTTTAGAAATGGGTTTTGTACCAGGTTCAAAGTCGATACAAAATTCAATATCACGCTCTAGGAGTAGGCCAGGAAATTTTTTAGGAAATACGTCAGGAAATTTACTAACAACAGAAATATCATTCAAATCTTACGTATTTTTGTTCAAGTCCATAACATGGCTAAGAAAGCTTGACATCTGTTTTTCAATAAACGAATGACTTTACGGCTTGATATGAAAGAGTTTGATTTCAATGGTTTGGTTGCTTAAATTCGAATAACAGGTTGCTTAGGAATATGAAAACTAACAACCTTACAAAAGCAATCAATTTGGCATGATGAGTAGTTAACCAATCAATCCCTAAAATCATATCAAAAACAAGTATCTTTAAAGAGATAAGATCAACAGGTGATGTGATGGTGCCAACATGGATCAACAAGATTTATAAATAGTGGATGTGATAAAAGTTTCTCCTAACGGAGTTTCCAAAGATAGGTCAAAGTCTAATTTCTCCAGAGTCAAGTTTAAACGTTGAGCACAAGCAGGAGAGATAAATGAATGGGTAGCACCGGTATCTAGTAATGTATAAACTTCGCATGAATTTATGATTAACTTACCGTTGATCACCTTATTTGGGTTCCTCGCATGTTGACTAGTCACGACAAAACGCTCTTCCGAAACAGTTGACTTTGACTTTTCTAGATGACCTTTTGAGTCACCATCCCATTTGGACTTGGTTTACGCAATAGTGCAATCTCGATCTCGGCGATATGCCCTTCCTTTCCACAATTATAATATACCTTAAAGCTGCTGGGCGGTTTGAATGATATGTCCTTCTTTTCTGTATTTATAGCATATAATCGGTGGTCGTTCTCCTCCCTTGGAACCCGTTGCTGCTAGTGCTGTCGTCTTCACATTGTCATTGTTGAATCTCCTCTTTTTAAAATCTCCCCCGACTCGCTTCTTCTATTTTCATGGCCACGATTACCACCAGTGTGGTTGCCGCTCTTGTCCGTATTTTTTTCTTTCTCCGTTTGGTTATCGTTGTTCTCATGACTCATCATCATAGGTATGATCTGGTTGTGGTCCCTCGGTTGGCCGTACTCGTTATCTCGCTCTAATAATTGAGCCACATTGACAACATCTGAATAGAGAGAAATTTATGAGAAATGAGATATTGGCGTATCTGGGGTTTCAAACCTCTCGAAACATCCGCGTCATCGTTCTTCATTCTCCACCAAATGAGGTGCAAACACGGACAACTCTGCAAACTTCGCCTCGTCTTTGGGACACCGTCATGTTATTCTACTCGATCCTAATAAACTCTACCTCCTTCATATAGATGAAATACTTTCGGAAATTACTTGTCATTGAGCAGTTTCTGAAATATCTCCCAAGACATCTTTGAGTCTTGGTGGATGTGTATGCTTCCATGAGACTCCCACGATGAGTCGCCTCGCCACCGGAACATAAAGGTGGCGAATGGAACCTTCTGTTCCTCCGTGCATCCCAAAAATCGAATATCTTGGTAATTTGTTTAACCCACGTCTCTGCCTTGATCGGATCCGAACTTTCAATAAATTCGGTGGTCCCAACTCTTTGAAGCTGCTTGGTTTGTGACAAGCCCAAGCGTTTGCTATCATCTCCACCCATATTCTGTACACGAGTCTCCCTCGTTTGGTTTTGCATGAACTGCAAAAAGCTCCTAAACATCCCATCGTTCATTGTCTGATCAGTGGTGTTGTTTACAGGAGGAACATTGCCCGGCTGTTGTTACGTTTTCCTCGTTGGTGAGTACAGGCGTCTCCACGGTCTCATTAACTCCACCGTTAATATTCTCGTTGACATTCTCAAAATCTTGCCATAAAACAAGGGTTAATTAAATAATTTAACAAATCACATAATACCCTATATTATAATGAGCCCAACAAATAAGCTTAGGTAGAACACACTAGCGAAGGATTTACTCGTCTCTCCCCTCTAGTTACTATTCCCGGTCTCCATGGAGATCATATCCTAAGCTTTGATACCAACTATGGCGCCCCCAAAATAGGTATCTGACACCCATTACGAGTCGTCAAAATACATGATGCGAAAAACAACTACAACTTTATTAATACTGACATAAAAAGCTGTGAGTTTAAATACAAATATTGTCATCTAGACAATATCCACACTCAAATAAGTCCTCATTACAATTATTGATACACTATTTTTACGAATATTGAGGACTACTAGAACCACTTTCTAGAACCATCATTCCACACCCAGAGCTAGTACTGCATTACATTCTAGCCTCACGAGAAGAAAAAAATGGAACAACAAGGAAAAGGGTGAGCTCAACTAGCCCGATAAAGAACATTATGACCAAGATAATATAGAACAAATTATCGTTAGTCTTCAACGAGGAAAAATCTAATAGAATCTGATAGACAACAAGTTTTAAATCAATATTCACAATTTGAAATAATAATTCATTAGAAGAGTTAAGTAGAGAATGAAATCTACTATCTTCTATATATGAATTTAAAAGTTTATCGTCTATCGTTTATCCTCATAAATTCATCAATATATAACTGAAATCAAATATTCATCTTTGCACTACTGAGGCGAAGATATTCATCGATTGATCATGTTCATCTAAACACTGTTCATCTTTGCACTACTGAGCGAAAGATATTCATCGAAAATCATTAATCTTTTACTACACAAAGCCAAAGATATTCAATTATATCATCATTTAGGATGGAGGATGATGAAAATATTTTAAAGAAAAGCGAATCCGATTGAAACAAAAGAATAAATATTAAGGATTAGTATTTAAACTATTCCATGTCCAAAATACCTCTTAAATAATCATAGTGGAGTAAAATTCAAGAATGATCAAAACATGGATACAATCAAAGCTAGTATCCATAATAGATATTTTGGACGATGAAAAGAAAATTTAATTTTTTTACGAATAGTGTCGTGTGATTAGTGAATAGTCTTAGTATCGTGAATAGTCTTAGTATATGTGAATAGTAACTCAGACACTAAAAGATAGAAATTTTATAAAAAAATCATCATGCTTAAGTGAATAGTAACTCATGAATAATAACTCGTGAATAGTAACTCATGAATAGTAACTCATGAATAACATGAAAAAAAAAAGTTCCAAATTTGATAAAAAGTTCCAACCAATATTTCGGCGTAATGATATTGAAGAATCAATATCACTTCGAAGAAAATAACATCCCTTACCTCGAAAAGGATAGAACTTACATTTGGAATCTTTGGATATAGTCTTTGAAAGAACTTGCCTTATATAGCAATACTCAAAGTACTAGAATACTCACAAAAATATGCTCAATCTATCGAGAGAGAAATAGAGAGAAAACTTCAGTTTTTGGTGTGATTTTCAATTCTAACCTAAGCACCCTATTTATAGGAAATTGCTTAGAACACCAAAGCAGAAAATTTAATATAATATAATTATATTTACAAAATTGTCAAGCCCGCCTCTTGAATCTGAATCCAGCCACCTTGCACATGTTTAATGTAGCCCACCAAGCAAAAAAACGATTTTGTAATTAAAAATAATTAAAACTTTCAAAAATCAATTATTTCAGAACTTCGGAACTTCAATAATTCATAATAAATAGCCCTTTTATCAGAAAAATTTGAACCACATGTCTTTTCCATAGGAAATTTCATTCTCTACAACTTTGTAAGTTGAAGTTTTTCCAAATTTCAAATAGAAATTGACCGAAATCCACAAACAGGCGATTTTACAGGTTGTAATCAAATTTCGGTCAATTATTGGGGTCCACCGACACACAAAACATGTGTTAATCATTTAATGCCACAAAATACTCTTCCTCCTCATATACTCATATATCCAACATTCGTTGTAAAAATATCATCATTATTATATTATAATAATATAATAAAATATTATTTTATCAGAAAAGATAAAATATTGATTTTCAACAATTGTCACTTTAAAAAATTTCTCCATCTATATCCACATAAAATGAATATTTTCCTATCATATAAATCAATAATTAATTATTCACAAATAATATTACGAGAATCACAATCTTGAAACCAAAAAGCGGTTCCTGGAAGGAGGGGCTTTCTAATAAGGATTTCTCCTTCTTGGCGCCAGCGATTAGGTGACCAAACCTCTCCTTAGACAGAACTTTCTAGACATTACCAATAATGTTATCTAATAATATTATTCAGATAATATGAATTATTTCTTCGATAATGGAAAATAATGTGTAGTGACAATTATTGAAACAATAGTAATATAGAATATCAATGCAACAATTATTGAATCAATAAAATAAAATAAAATACTTTGAGCGATAATTATTCAGTAACAATTATTGAGTAGTGCCTTCTTACGTAAGAATCAATAATTGGTGTAATCTTTACTCTTGTCAATAGATATTCTTGTGTTTTAACCATAGGGTATTCAAACAGTATTACTTGAGAACAACTACTGTCCGTTATTTATAAACAACTTATACTTGTCGTTTTCTTCATCCAATCTCTTTCCATTATGGGGCCCACACAAGGCTGCGCCGTCATACAAATATTCCCCGACAGTAAGAATATTTCACGACCAAATGAATATTCTCCGATAAAAAAATGAATATTTTATAACCACATGCTTATTTAAAATATTTGCGCATTTTACCCAAAACTAACCACATTAATCAAATCAACCCTTACTATTTCAAAATAATAAATAGAGGAAATTTAATTTTATTTATAATAATTTGGGGTCTTACAACCTCCCCTCCTTATGAAATTTCATCCTCGAAATTGATGTACGTACCTGGTGTTTCAAAAAGATGAGGATACCTCGCTTTCATTTCCGTTTCTAACTCCCAAGTCATTTCCTCAATAGCATGGTTTCTTCACAAAACTTTAACTTGTGGTATGACCTTCGTGCGTAGGACATGCTCCTTCCTATCCAAGATCTTGACAGGTACCTCTTCGTATGTTAAGTCTTCGGCTATCTCGTCCGGTTCTAACTCAATGACGTGGTTCGGGTCTTTCACATATTTACGAAGCACAGATATATGAAAAACATTATGAACACGAGACATACTTGGAGGTAACGCGAGTCTATAGGCCACATTTCTTACTCGGTTAAGAATCTGAAATGGACCAATAAATCATGGATTGAGCTTTCCTCTCTTCCCAAATCTTGTAACTCCCTTCCATGGAGCCAAACGCAACAATACGTGATCCCCAATACTAAATTCCACGTCCTTTCGATGAAGATCCGCATAACTCTTTTGTCGATCCTGTGTCGTTTGTATACGTTGTCGAATCGTTTGGATCTTCTCTGTAGTCATTCGTACCAACTCTATTCCCAACAATGTTGCTTCTCCTACCTCATCCCAACATACTAGAGAGCGATACTTTCGTCCATACAATGCTTCAAATGGAGCCACACCTTTACTTGCCTGATAACTGTTGTAGTAGGAGAATTCCACCAATGGTAGGTACTTATCCCAACTCCCTTTGAAAACGAGAACACAAAGTCTTAATAGATCTTCAAGAGTTTGAATAGTCCTCTCTGATTGTCCGTCCGTTTGAGGATGGTATGCCGAACTGAACCGTAAATCCGTACCCATAGCTTTTTGCAAGCTAACCCAAAATCTTGAAGTAAATCTTGGGTCAACGTTCAGTTAGAAAACCATAACGACTGCTAAGAAACCCTAGAAACCGATTCTGGAAAACCGTAATTTCAGTTCCGAGAATTTGAAACCCTAATTCGGATATTAAAATCCTAATTTGGAAATTTAAATGCTATGTATAAGGTTTGTGTATTTTTATTACAAACCTAATTAGGGATAACACTAATGATTAATTAGATTTTCTAAATAATTCAGAAACCCTAATTCCTGGGTTATAAACCCTAATGCATGATCAAGAAACCTAATTGCTAAATTAGTAATTTTAATTAGAAAATATTAATCCTAATTAACAAACTCGAATAATGATTAGTATATTTTAATATAATTAGGAAATCCTAATTATAATTTAGAAATATTAATTTTCTATTTTGAAAATTTAAATTTGGAAATCCTAGAAATTTAATTTCACATATTTTAGGTGTAAGATCCCAACTTATTATTAATGAAATTAAATTTCCTATATTTATTATTTTGAAATAGAAAGGGTTGATTTGATTAATGTGGTTAGTTATGGGTAAAATGCGCAAATATTTTTAAATAAGCAAGTGGTTATAAAATATTTATTGTTGTCGGGGAATATTCGTTTGGTCGTGGAATATTCTTATTGTCGGAGAATATTTGTACGACGGCGCATCCTTTTGTGGGCCCTATAACGGAAAGCGATTGGATGAAGAAAATAACAAGTATGAGTTTTTATAAATAATCTGTAATTATTACTGAATTAACACTATTGGAATACCGTTGGTTAAAGCACGATGTCGCGCATTGTTGCCACGATGAGCTCCGTGATTGCACCAATTATTGATTCTTACGTAAGAAGGCACTACTCAATAATTGTTACGATGAGTTCTTGCTCGATATTTTATTTTATTGATTCGATAATTGATGCGTTGATATTTTATATTGCTATTGTTTCAATAATTGTCACTACACGATGATTTTCTATTATCAAAGAAATAATTCATATTATCCTAATAATATTATTAGATAACATTATTGGCAATGTCTAGAAAGTTACATCTAAGGAGATGTTTGGTCACCTAATTGGCGCCAAGTGAGGAGAAATCCTTATTGAAAGACCCTTTTTCCTGAGGAACTACCGGTTGTCGATGATTGTGATTACATAATATTATTTGTGAATAATTAATTATTGATTTATATGATGAGAAAAATATTGATTTTATGTGGATATAGATGGAGAAAATTTTTAAAGTGACAGTTATTAAAAATTGATATTTTATCTTTTCCGATAAAATAATATTTATTATATTATATTATAATGGTGATATTTTTATAATGAATGTGGAATATATGAGTATATGAGGAGGAAGAGTATTTTTGTTGCATTAAATGCTTAACACATGTTTTGTGTGTCGGTGGATCCCATTTCTTGACTGAAATTTGATTATAGCCTGTAAAATCGCCCGTCTGTGGATTTCGGTCAATTTCTGTTTAGAATTTGGAAAAACTTTCTTCTGCAAAGTTGTAGAGAATGAAATTTCCTATGGAAAGGACATAAGGTTCGAATTTTTTTGATAAAAGGGCTATTTATTATGAATTATTGAAGTTCTGAAGTTCCAGAATAATTGATTTTTGGAAGTTTTAATTATTTTTATAAAGAAAAACGTTTTTTGCAATTAAGTTGGCCTCACATGTGATTTAAATGAGCTGAAATCAAATTTCAAAGGTGTGCTTGAATTTTGTTAATTATATTATTATTTTATTAAATTTTCTGCTTTGGTGTTCTAAGCATTTTCCTATAAATAGGTGTTTAGGTTAGAATTGAAAATCACACCGTAAACTGAAGTTTTCTCTCTTTTCTCTATATATCGATCGTTTATTCTTGTGAGTATTTTGATACTTTGAGTGTTGCTATATCTGATGCAAGTTCCCTTCAAAGACTATATCCAATATTCCATCGGTAATCACCGTCTTTTTCGAGGTAAGGGATGTTATTTTCTTCGTAAATGATATTATTTCTTCAATATCATTATGTCGAAATATTGGTCTGAATTTTTTATCAAATTTGGAACTTTTCATGTCAGGGTTACTATTCATGAGTTATTATTCATGAGTTACTATTCATGCGTTACTATTCACGAGTTACTATTCACGAGTACTATTCACGAAGCATGATGATTTTCTTGTGGAATTTCTATCTGTTGGTGTCGGAGTTACTATTCACGATATACTGCACTATTCACGTATACTAACCTTTATTCACGAATTTACACTATTCACGTAAAAAATTAAATTTTCTTTTCTGTGTCCAAGACTATCTGTTATGGTTTCTATCTTTGATTGGATCTGTGTTTTGATCTTTATTTTTGAATTCTGCTCCATAATAGTTTATTATGGTGTATTTTTTAACATGGATAAACCGATGTACTTAATCCTTACTATTTGTTCTTTTGTCTCACTTTGGTTTCGCTTTTCTTTAAAATATATTTTCATCATCCTCACCCTAAATGATGATATAACCGAATATCTTTGGCTCAGTAATGAAGATGAATGATTTTCTCGATGAATATCTTTAGCCTGAGTGCAAAGATGAACAGTGTTTAGATGAACATGACCAATCGATGAATATCTTTGGCCTGTAGTGCAAAGATGAATATTTGATTCTAGATATATATTGATTGATGTTACAGGGATAAAATATCGATGATGAACTTTTAAATTCATAGATGATAGTAGATTTCATTCTCTACTTAATGAATTGTTGTTTTTTAATTGCAGGTTGTTGATCTAAAACTTGTTGTGCTATTGTATTCTATCGATTTTTCCTCTGTTAAGACTATGGATAATTTGTTATACATTATCTTAGTCATAATATTCTTTCTTCGGGCTAGTTGAGCTCGCCTTTTTTTTCTTTTTTGTTCCATTTTATTCTCGTGGAGGCTAGAATATAGCGAGAACTAGTTAGGGGTGTGGAGTAATGGTTCAAGACAGATTGTTTTAGTAGTCCTTACTATTTTGTAAAATAGTGTATCAATAATTATAATGAGGACTTATTTGAGTGTGAATATTGTCTAGAAGACAATATTTGTATTTAAACTCACAGTTTATGTGTTGTCGTATTTTGCACGACAATTGTATTAATGAAGTTGTAATTATTTCTGTACCATGTATTTGGCAACTTAGAATGGGTGATGTATACCTATTTTGGGGGCATCAAATTAGGGTTAAACCCTAAACCCTAAGGGTTAAACCCTAAATCCTAAAGGTTTGGACAATTTACTAATATGCCATTAAGAACAAAACAAAAAAATTAAAATGTCTAAAATGCCCTTTGTGCATTATTGGAGGAGACATGAGAATTTTGCCAAGATATTGGGTGATTGACCAAATCTAGCTACCCTATATGACTGAATTCAGCAAATATTAGCCCCATATAAGCCATTTCAATTACATTCAATTTTATAAATAATTGAAGAGAGAGAAAGTTGTTATTTAGCTTCATTTTGTGTTCTAACTCTCAACCAACTCCTTTTCTCTTTAGAACCACAAGATTAATTAGTGATTCAGTCCCTAAATTGATCCTTAGCTAGCCATGATCAGTTCATGAAGAGCAGAATCAAAGATCAAGCTAGAAAGTGGTAAAAACCCTAATTTTGAAAATCTTTGATTTGATGTTAAATGTTGTTAATGATTAGCTAGATATGTGTTATAGGGTGTCTTTTAGAGATCTGGGTGGTTGGATCATGGATCCATAACATCTAGATGCTCGAATCTAAGGATTTCAAAAATCTGGAAATATTGAAAATGATGGACTGACAGCCATATGTCAGTGCCTCTAGATCCGCGTGTGTTAAAGTTTGTTTGTTTATTATGTTTTGGATGTGTAGTATGACATGTAGGCTGTGATCTGAAACTGGAAACACGACCAGATCATTATTAGATTGAGAGATATGAGCAGTCAAACTGCGTTGACCGGTCATGGAGACTGAGTTTCTGGGCAACCCAGAAACCCAGATCTCGTCTGATAACATTTTCTAAGCCTTTGATCTTGCAGTATGTTAGTGTTTTGGTTATGTTATTGTTTGATCTGTGTAGCCTGTCGTGTGAAATAAACATCCAAGTCCTTAGAATAACCAGATCCATAACTGGAGCAAAGATATGATCGGTTAAAAGGCGTTGACCAAGCATGAAACTACTTTTTGGGCAGCCCAAAAATTTCCAGAATTTCTGACAATGATATTCATGACCCTAGATCTTGCTGTATTTAAAGCTTGTGGTCAAGTTATTGTTTTGTTGTTGTAACCTGACATGAGATCTACACTTCCAAGCCATTATCTTACTCAGATCTTGCTCAGGATCAAAATTTATTGGTGGTCAAACCACCGTTGACCAAATTGCTCAAGAACATTTCTGGGTTTTCCAGAAATGTTCAAGAACAGTTCTTGACCCCTAGTTTGACCGACCCAGATCTTATGTATCTGATGTTTATATGTTGATATGATATTATAAGGTTTTACTCATACATCAAGACTGGAATTGTGAACTTTTATATCACACAAACAAGTAATAGAATGCAAACTATATGGATCCAAAGTTGGTATCTCGTTTGTTCTTCAATTTCTGTAAAACCCAGAAATTGAAGAACAACGTCTGACAGGTTTTTGGAGACTTGGATCTCTCTGTTATTATGTAGAATGGTCACAAACTTGGTATATTATAGTATTATTACATAAGTACTACAATCTGAAAACAAATTTTAGCCCAGAAAGTAACATGAACACTAATCTATTTATGGTCAAACTATGTACCACCTTTCATTTGACTTGGTTTTACGGGTTTCTTGATGATGAATGTTCAAGAACGGGCCAAGAATACCTATAGCGGCCAGATTACATCATTATAGGGCCTTTAGTGACATTTAATTTTGAAAATAATTATTTTTATTAAATAAATCAAATTAAATGGTTTTAATTATTAAAAATACAAAATAAATTTCAAAAATTATTTTAAAATCAAAAAATAGTTTTTAATTATTTAGAGTATATTTCATAGATATTTAATATTTTTGGAATATAAATGGTATTTAATTTATTTAATTATAATATTAAATAAATTATTTAAAAATTGTTTTAAATCATGAAAATCAATGAAAAATGATATTATGGTATAAGAAAATATTTAAAGTTATTTTTAATGACTTTTGATATTTTGTGAGAAATTTCATCAATTAATTAATATTAATGGTAATTAGTTTATTTAATAAATATATTAAATAAATTATGGAAAATTAGAAATAATACTTTAAAATCGTATAAAAATGATTTAAGGGTTAGAAAATATTTGAAGTTATAAAATATAACTTTTGATATTTTGTCATGAAAATATTAATATTTTAATATTAAAAGCAATTATCAGATAATGTATTTAATTGTTTAAAAATCATATAAGGGTGATTTTAAAGTATTAAAAATACTTTGTAATATTATTATAATATTATGTTATGATTTTCATTAATATTTTATATTAAATAAATATTAATGATAAAGGAATATGGTGGTATTTAGAGATCTGGGTGGTTGGATCATGGATCCATAACATCTAGATGCTCGAATCTAAGGATTTCAAAAATCTGGAAATATTAAAAATGATGGCCTGACAGCCATATGTCAGTGCCTCTAGATCCGTGTGTGTTAAAGTTTGTTTGTTTATTAAGTTTTCGATGTGTAGTATGACATGTAATGTGACGCCCCTAAAATTAGGTATACGTCACCCATCTTGGGTCGCCACTTACATGGTACATGAATTCAAATATAACTTAATAATACAAATCGTCGTGTCAATCGACAAAACATAAGTCATGAGTTTGAATACAAATATTGTCTACTAAAGATTATACAAACTCAAAAGGAGTCCTCATTACAATTATTATCACACTATTTCACAAAATAGTGAGGAGTACTAATGCTATCATCCGTCCGCTACTCCATTTCCCACTAGTCCTGCTACGTTCTCATTTCCCAAGAGAACAATAAAAGTAAAAGGTGAGCTCAACTAGCCCAAGAGGAAATATTATGACTAAGATAATGCGAATATATTATCGTTAGCCTTCAACGGTGTTAAACGATACAATATAACAACCATCAAGTTTAACTACGGTAACAAGCAATCCATTAAAAGAGTCAAGTAGAGAATAAAATCTACTATCTTTTATGATTTAAAAGGTTTTCATCACTTTTATCATTGGGACTCAATTTTAATAAATAATCCACATCATCGAATCACCCTCGCACTACTACCAAGGATATTCTTTAGTATCACGACCACAATTATCCATGCACTACGGGCCAAGAATATTTGTGTATTCATTAATGGTCATGATCATGCCAACAACTGTCCATCAATGCACTACGGGCCAATGAGGACTTTCTCCCCATCATTTGTAACATTACGGTCAAGATTACACCGAATAATCCCTGGTCATAATCATACCAAGTCCATCTATGCACTATAGGCCACAGATGACTTTCAACAAAATATAAACATGAGGATGATGACAATGATATAAGAATTCAATAAAACAAGTTCAAGAATTAATTTATCCATGAACTAATAACGTCCAAGTTGTCAACATGATACTGCTTTGTAGAGTAAAATTCAAGAATGCTCAGAAGAATATTTTCATGAATGAATCTTTGGATGAAGCCTTGAATATCAAGGATATTCCACTAATTTCATGGAGTATAGAAGTCAAAACTTTAACCAACCGAGTATAATAAGGAATAGAATAACAAAAGAAATCACCGGGCATGCGATAGATCGCAGGTGAGTTATTCCAATGAATAATAAATAACGGAATCGGTCCCGTAAAAAACGCATGCATGTGGATATTCAACGAAATAATAAAGGCGGAATCAGTCCGGTAATAAAAGCGCATGAGCAGGATATTCCACGAGAATAATAAAAGATTTTGAATCAGTCCGGTAGAAAGCGCATGTAGTGATATTCCACCGTAATAATAAAGACGGAATCAGTCCAGGTAAAACACAGACGTGGATATTCCAATGTAATAATAAAGATTTTAATCGGTCCGTAAGTAAAAGCGCATGACGTGATATTCCAACGTAATAATAAAGAGCGGAATCGAGTCCTGGTCGTGAGAACGCCTGAGACGTGATGTTCCAATGGAATGATAAAGAATGGAACAACGTAAGAATTTCACCAAGTATAGGGTAGCCGCACAGATTATCTGAGTTATTCCAATGAGAATAATAAAAATGCAATAATAGAAGTTCTCTTCATAGATAAGAAAGAAATAATACTCCCTACGGGTACAATAAATAATACTCCCTACCTTGGAAAAAAACTGGATATTGGAATAGTGAGGTAGCAGATTTCTCTTCTTCTTTCTCTCTATAATTTCTCTCTATAATAATCACTCTAAAGCTTTTGTGAATTGGTGAGAAATGAAGGAAGAATGAGCTTCTATTTATAGGAAAATATAGTTTCGATAATTGCACGTTTTGGGGCTCTAAAATTACAGTACAATACCTCTAACTTTTCTTTCATTTTTAATTTAATCCTGCAAGTATTATCAATCTTGCACCAACTCCCCTAAGAGTAAATAATGTGAATCAATAGTTCAATTATGTGAATCAATAGTATAATAATGTGAAAAATACGAATTACAGTATAGTACCTCCATATATACCTCTATTTTTAACTTAGTCATGCGAGTATTATCAATCTTGCACCAACTCCCCTAATATTAAATAATGTGATTCAATAGTACACATATGTGAACAAATAGTTATATAAGCATGTGAATTAGTAGCAATTAATTGCTCATTTATCCGATAAATTACCTGATTTATCAATATAACCCCTAGACATCAATTATCATCGGAATAAATGTCGATTTTCACTAACACAAACAATTCCAACATAATGAAACTATTTTATCAAAATATAAATTTTTGAAATTTTGAAGTTTGACTTTTCCCAAAAAAGTCAACTATTGACTTTGACTAAATAGTGAATCAAGGAAAATTTTGTGTTTATAGACTATTTTACTAATTTAATGCGTTCCCGACTCAAATATCACGTCCGCGTCTCCAAATTCAACTCCAAACAACATTCATCATTAATATTATAACTCACAATATTTATCAACCAGGTCGTTCCTAGGAAAGAGGGGGCTTTCCAATAAGGATTTCTCCCTATTAACGAGCAATTAGGTGACCAAACCTCTCCTTGACAGAACTTCTAGACATTGTAAATATTGAAATTTATAATATGAATAACTTTGTCATCTCAAGTATTGATTTAATAAAAAACATTTTATGCAGATGATACTGTGACAATAATTGAATCAATAATATGATAGATATGATGCAGCAATTACTATAGCAATAATTGAGTATAACTGAGTGACTTCTCACGTAAGCATCAATAATCAATACCGTGTGCTACTATGCAACCACGCATATTACTGTACTTTTACTACCGGATAGTTCAACAGTTAACGGTAAAACTTCTGCCGTTATTTTCATAAACTATTTTTGTCATTTTCTTAATCCGACAATAATTCCGTTGTGGGGGTCCACCAATGATTGTGCCGTTGTACGAATATTCCCTGTTAAAACGAATATTCCCCGACCAATCGAATATTATATAACAACTTACGTACTTTGCAAAAATTTTAAATATTACCCACAACTATAACATTATATCAAATTCACACCATAATATTCAAAAATATATTTCGAGAAAATTTAATCTTTATTCAAAAAGTTGGGGTGTTACAACCTCCCCTTCTTATGAAATTTTGTCCTCGAAATTAGGGTGCGTACCTGGTATGTCGAAGAGGTGAGGATACTTTGATTTCATTTCAGATTCTAACTCCCAGGTCATTTCCTCAACATCGTGGTTTCTCCACAAAACTTTGACTTGAGGTATAACCTTGGAGCGTAAAATATGTTTCTTCTTATCCAAGATTTTAACAGGAACCTCTTCATACGTTAAATCTTCCTCTATTTCGTCCGGTTCTAACTCAATAATGTGGTTCGGGTCTTTCACATATTTACGTAACATGGATATGTGAAAAATGTTATGAACACGAGACATACTTAAGGCGATGCTTGCAAGTCTATAGGCCACGCTCCTACTCGATCGAGGATTAAAAATGGGCCAATGAATCGAGGATTGAGCTTTCCTCTCTTTCCAAATCTTGTAACTCCTTTCCATGGAGCAACACGTAACAACACATGATCTCCAATATCGAATTCTACGTCCTTTCGATGAAGATCAGCATAACTCTTTTGTCGATCTTTTGAGGTTTTTATACTTTGTCAGATCATTTGAATCTTTTCCGTAGTCATACGTACCAACTCTGGTCCCAACAACGTTGCTTCACCCACCTCATCCCAGCATACTGGAGAACGACACTTTCTTCCATACAACGCCTCGAATGGAGCCATGCCAATACTTGTTTGATAACTGTTGTTGTAGGAAAACTCCACCAATGGTAAGAACTTGTCCCAACTTCCCTTGAAGTCAAGGACACAGAGTCTTAATAGATCTTCAAGAGTTTGGATCATCCACTCCGACTGCCCGTCCGTCTGAGGATGATATGCCGAGCTAAATCGTAAATCCGTGCCCATAGCATTTTGCAAACTAACCCAAAATCTTGAAGTGAATCTTGGGTCTCGATCAAAAACTATGGATACTGGCATACCATGGAATCTTACAACCTCATTTATGTACATACGAGCAAGACGTTCAAGTGTATAAGTTTCTCGTATCGGTAAGAAATGAGCAGACTTGGTCAATCTATCAACAATGACCCAAATCGCATCTATGCCTTGAAAAACTTTGGGAAGACCGGTAATGAAATCCATGGTAATGTGCTCCCACTTCCATTCTGGAATTTCAAGTGGTTGCAATGGACCTTTTGGTACTTGATGCTCCGCTTTAACTCGTTGACAAATTAGACACCTTGAGATAAATAGTGCTATCTCTCTCTTCATATTGCTCCACCAAAATGTATGTCGAAGATCACGATACAATTTGGTACTCCCAGGATGGATTGCAAATGGTGTGTTGTGCGCCTCCATCATGATTTTATACTTTAAATCAAGTTTGTTAGGAACACAAAGTCTGGAGTTAACTCGAAGTATTCCTTCCTCGTCGATTCTTGCTTCCGGCATAGCACCTTCTTGCACTTTCTTCCTCAGACGCATCAGCTCCGGATCTGTAACTTGAGCAACTTTAACTTTATCAATTAAAGTCAGTTTTACTCTTATATTCACCATCATCACATGGGTCCCTGGAGTCTTTAACTCTATCTCTCCATCTTTTGCAAGTCACACAAAATGGGCTTTTGTGTTGTGAATATTGCACTCGTACCCACATATGATCTTCTACTCAATGCGTCAGCTACCACGTTCGTTTTTCCAGGATGGTATTGGATGGTATGATCATAATCTTTCAATAGTTCAAGCCAACGTCGTTGTCGCATGTTGAGTTCCTTTTGAGTGAAGAAATATTTGAGGCTTTTATGATCCGTAAAGATCTCCACTTTCTCTCTATACAAGTAATGCCTCCAAATTTTAAGTGCGAAGACAACAGCTGCCAACTCTAGATCATGAGTAGGATAATTCCTATCATATTCTTTGAGTTGTCTTGAGGAATAGGCTATGACTTTCCCATGTTGCATGAGAACACATCCTAACCCTTTTCCCGAAGCATCACTATAGATGACAAATCCCTCCGAACCAGATGGGATTGTCAGAACAGGTGCTGAAATGAGTCTCCTTTTGAGTTCTTGAAAACTCTTCTCACATTCCTCACTCCAACCGAACTTTGTATCTTTCCGAGTCAGCTGAGTTAATGGAGTAGCGATTCAAGAAAATCCTTCCACGAATCTCCGATAATAACCAGCTAAACCAAGAAAGCTACGTACTTCGATCACTGATTTGGGTTGCTCCCAGCTTTGAATAGCTTCAATCTTTGCTGGGTCAACAGATATTCCATGACTTGATACTACGTGCCCAAGGAATGCTACTTCCTCAAGCCAGAACTCGCATTTCTTTAACTTGGCATAAAGCTTATATTCACGAAGCTTTTGGAGTATCAGCCTCAAGTGTTGCTCATGATCTTCACGGCTTTTGGAATAAATAAGGATGTCATCAATAAAGACGACCACAAAGTGATCCAAATATTCCTTGAATACTCAGTTCATCATATCCATGAAGGCAACAGGAGCATTAGCCAATCCAAGTGACATGACTAAGAATTCATAATGCCCGTATCGAGTTCTGAAGGCAATCTTTGGAATATCCTCAGTTTTAACCTTCAGCTGATGATATCCAGAAGTGGCCATGATTACCACCGAAGTGGTTACCATTTCTGGCATGTTGATTCCCTTCACTCTTGTTGTCACCGCTTTTACGATGGTATACCACTGGTATTTTCATGTCATTGGTGCTTTCCCCTTGGTTGCGTTGACTCGTTACCACGCTCCAATAACTGAGCCCTATTTACAACATCTGAGTACAAACACAGTTTATGAGAAATTAGATATTGACGTATCTCCGATTTCAAACCTCTTAAAAATATTTGCATCATTCGCTCCTCATTATCGACCAAATGGGATGCAAACAGGGATAACTCCGCAAATTTAGCCTCGTATTGCGACACGGTCATATTGTTTTGTTCCAACTTGATAAACTCCACCTCCTTCATGTGACGAATACTTTCGGGAAAGTACTTGTCGTTGAATAGCTCTTGGAACTTCTCCCAAGACATCTTGAGTGCGTTAGGCTGGGTACGTTTTACAGATTCCCACCAGTAATCTGCCTCTTCACGTAACACGAAGGTGGTGAAAGGAACCTTTTGCTCCTCGGAGCATCCCAAGACATCAAATATCTTGGTGATCTGCTTTATCCATGCTTCAGCCTTAAGTGGTTTTGGCTCTCCAATAAACTCTGGTGGTCCCAGCTCCTTGAACTATTTAGCGATAACCGTCCGAGAGTTTACAGTGTTTCCACCTACATTTTGGACAGGAGCCGCTCTCGCCTGATGTTGCATGAATTGCATGAAGCCTCGGAACATTCCATCGTTCATCATTTGGTCAGTGTTGTTGTTTGCATGAGGATTGTCGCCTTCCTGATGCACATTGTCCTGGTTATTGATCTGTGGAGACTCAACGGTCTCCTATGCTCCATTGATGTTCTCAACATTCTCGGATGCCATTTTCAAATACTGCCACAAAACAAGGGTTAATTGAGATGCAACATATTATCCATATACTCTGACCAACCAATTAAATACCAAATAAACTTAGGTAGGTCATACTAGCAAAGAATTCCCCGTCTCTCCCCTCCTAGTTCTAGTCTCACATCTTAGCCAGGGATCATATCCCTAAGCTTTGATACCAACCTGTGACGCCACCAAAATTAGGTATACGTTACCCATCTTGGGTCGCCACTTACATGGTACATGAATTCAAATACAACTTAATAATACAACTGTCGTGTACAATACGACAAAACATAAGTTGTGAGTTTGAATACAAATATTGTCTACTAGAGATTATACAAACTCAAAAGGAGTCCTCATTACAATTATTATCACACTATTTCACAGAATAGTGAGGACTACTAATGCTATCATCTGGTCCGTCACTCCGTTCCCCGACTAGTCCTTGCTACGTTCTCATTTCACAAGAGAACAATAAAAGTAAAAGGTGAGCTCAACTAGCCCAATGAGGAAATATTATGATTAAGATAATGCGTAATATATTATCGTTAGCCTTCAATAGTGTTAAACCGATACAATATAACAACCATCAAGTTTAATCTGCGGTGAACAAGCAATCCATTAAAAGAGTCAAGTAGAGAATAAAATCTACTATCTTTTATGATTTAAAAGGTTTTCATCACTTTTATCACTAGGACTCGACAATAAATAATCCACATCATCGAATCACCCCTACACTACTATTCGAGGATATTCTTTAGTATCGCGACCACAATTATCCATGCACTACGGGCCAAGAATATTTGTGTATTCATTAATGGTCATGATCATGCCAACAATCGTCCATCAATGCACTCACGGGCCAATGAGGACTTTCTCCACATCATTTGTAACATTACGGTCCATGATTACAAAGAATAATCCACAGTCATAATCATACCAAATCCATCTATACACTACAGGCCACGATGACTTTCAACATAATATAAACATGAGGATGATGACAATGATATAAGAATTCAATAAAACAAGTTCAAGAATTAATTTATCCAAGAACTAATAACGTCCAAATTGTCGACATGATCTTTTGCTTTGTAGAGTAAAATTCAAGAATGCTCGGAAGAATATTTTCATGAAAGATCTTGGATGAAGCGCAAATATCAAGGATATTCCACTAATTTCATGGAGTATAGAAGTCAAAACTTTAACCAACTAAGTATAACAAGGAATGGAATAACAAAAGAAATCACCAGGCATGCGATAGACCACACAGGCAGGTTATTCCAACAGAATAATAAATAACGGAATCGGTCCGTAAAAACGCATTGCATGTGATATTCAATGAATAATAAAGACAGAATCGGTCCGGCCAGAAAAGCGCATGCATGGATATTCTAACGAATAATAAAGATGGAATCAGTCCCACGTAGAACGCGTAGACGGGATATTCCAATAGAATAATAAAGACGGGAACCAAATTCCGCCGTGAGAACGCCTGTGATAGGATGTTCCAAATGAATGATAAAGAATGGAACAATGTAAGAATTTCACCAAGTATACGGGTAGCAGCATTATCTGAGTTATTCAACAGAATAATAAGAATGGAATAATGTAAGTTCTCTTCATAGATAAGAAAGAAATAATACTCCCTACGAATTACAACAAAGAATATTCCTACCTTGGAAAAAAAGCTGGATCTTCGGAATAGTGAGGTAGGCAGATTTCTCTTCTTCTTTCTCTTTATAATTTCTCTCTATAATAATCGCTCTAAAGCTTTTGTGAATTGGTGAGAAATGAAGGAAGAATGAGCTTCTATTTATAGGAAAATATAGTTTCGATAATTGCATGTTTTTTGGGGCTCAAAAATTACAATCTGATACCTCCAACTTTTCTTTCATTTTAATTTAGTCCTGCAAGTATTATCAATCTTGCACCAACTCCCCTAATAGTAAATAATGTGATTCAATAGTACACATATGTGAACAAATAGTTATATAAGCATGTAAATTAGTAGCAATTAATTGCTCATTTATCCGATAAATTACCCGATTTATCAATATAACCCCTGAGCGTCCAATTATCATCTAATAAATGTCAATTTTCACTAACACAAACAATTCCAACATAATGAAACTATTTTTATCAAAAATATAAATTTTGAAATTTCAAAGTTTGACTTTTCCCTAAAAAGTCAATCGTTGACTTTTCACCAAATAGTGAATCCGGGAAAATTTTGTGTTTATAGACTATTTTACTAATTTCATCGTTCCGGACTCAAATATCACGTCCGCGTCTCCAAATTCAACTCCTAATAACATTCATCATTAATATTATAACTCACAATATTTATCAACCAGTCGTTCCTGGAAGAGGGGCTTTCCAATAAGGATTTCTCCCTATCATGCGCGTTGATTAGGTGACCAAACCTCTCCTTGATGTAACTTCTAGACATTGTAAATATTGAAATTTATAATATGAATAACTTTGTCGTCTCAAGTATTGATTTAATAAAAAATAATTTATGCGGATGATCTTGTGACAATAATTGAATCAATAATATGATAGATATGATGCGTGAATTACTATAGCAATAATTGAGTATAACCGAGTGACTTCTCACGTAAGCATCAATAATCAATACCGTGTGTGCTACTTATGCAACCACGCCAGATTCTCAGTATTTTTACTACCGGTAGTTCAACGATTAACGATAAAACTTCCGCCGTTATTTTATAATAAAGTATTTTTGTCGTTTTCTCAATCAAATGATAATTCCGTTGGGTCCACCAATGATTGTCTTGTTATACGAATATTCCCTGTTAAAATGAATATTCCCGGGACCAATCGAATATTATATAACAACTTATGACTTTACAAAATTTGTAAATATTACCCACAACTATAACATTATATCAAATCCACACCATAATATTCAAAAATATATTTCGAGAAAATTTAATCTTTATTCAAAAAGTTGGGGTCTTACACCAACTCCCAAGTCTATCACATGGATAAGCTACTAAGTATAATTTGACTAAAAGATAATGTGCACCCTAAACTTTACACTCATGTTAACTTTTGTATCCCAAACCGAAAAAAGTGTCTAAGTACACCACAAACTTCAATTAAACGTAACAGAAATCACACTTTTGTCAGTTAACCGGTCAAAAGTGATCGGATAAGGCACGTGTGTGGATCTGGAGGGGTGTTTAAGTATTTTCCTTCTTATCTTCTCCAACATTGACACTGCAAATGAACAAATCCAGAAAGGGAAAAGAGTACACGGCGTGCAAAACTTTGACTTTGGCGGTTGTTCTCCGGCTCTGGTGTCTATTATCGATAAATATGGGCTTCTTTTAGCTTACGTTTTGCTTGATTCATTGGTTTTCTTTGGACAAATTTGATTGGTATTCATTTTGGGAAAAATAAGTTTAGGGTTTTGATTTTTTTACTTTTTCATCGAACGAATTGCACTAAAAAGTAGAAATCTTGGTAGATTATCGGTTCGAATCAGTGTTTGGAACTAAGAAAATTTTGAATTTGAAGTTGAATTAATTCGGATGGGGAAAAATGAATTTCTGACTCCGAATGTAATTGCCAACCGAATTAAAGCGAAAGGTCTCCAAAAGCTGAGATGGTACTGCCAATTTTGGACTACGAAGACACAATTGTTAGCCAATTAATACCTCTTTCATTTCACATACTCTGAAACTCCATTTATTTGTGACTTCTAAGTGTTAATGTCTCATTTCCTAAAAAATCGTCCTCATTCATGTATACCCTTTTTCTTTAGATTAGGGTAGGGATCCCAATATTATAGAACTTGAACATTTCATCATGTTTGACAGTTGTGTTAGTTCCCGGAGGCACAATAGTTATCTAGAAGGGGGGGTTGAATAGATATTTAAAAATCTTTTTGTTTTAACTAGTTAGTAGATAATGATTAAAACTTTAGTGGAATTAATATTAGTTTTAATCTCCCTTAAGATAGTGAGTTTATGAGAGTGAGGCAGATATAGCAGTTATAGCAGATATAATAGTTGTAGCAAGAATGTAAGAGACACAGTCATTTTAAGTGGTTCAGAGCACTTAAAGCTCCTAGTCCACTCTTCTACTCCTCGAGTAGGAAATCCACTAAGGATGTCTTTTACACTTTCTGAATCACTTAGATTCCTTCTAGACCAACAGTCTAGGAACTTCTTAGTTCACTTTTAAACTCTTCAAGTCCAGCAAACTTGGCACTTTTATAGTTAACTTAGAACTCTTCAAGTCCTTCTAACTTAGAACTTTTTCTTCAGTAGAATGGTAGTTGTTGAGTTCTTAATGGTTGCTACTCAATTACTGTTTAAGCACTTGTTCGAAAGAACTGAGTAGCTGAGCAAGCTTTTCTTTTTCTCAGATCGTAGAATTGAGCTTTGAGAGTTCTTGTACATTTTTGTTTAATGATTGCTTGCCTCTCTCATCTGCTTGATTTGTATATATGTGATCTTGAAAACTATCTGTTGGATCCATCCGTTGAATCATTTAATGCGTTTGACATTTCTATTTTTTGATCGAGACTTTTCTGAACATCTTCTGAATTGTATTCTGGCCCACTGACACAGCAGACTGCTTTCTAACCTAACACCTGAAAATGTGTTTTTCCCCTTACCAATGGTAATTTCCTTAGCTTCTTCAATATGCTTCTTTGTTGCATACTAGGGATATCTTTTATGCCTTTGGGACTGGTGAGTAATATAACGTTTAGAACCCATTCCACATTTGTTGGAGTTTGTCTCCACACAAAACGTGAGGCTTGATGCTTCTGACACAAGGCAGATGATACTCTACGATTCAGATCGTGGTGACTTGTCGCCTTGGTGCTTGGTCTGATACTATTAGCAGAGAGCACTATGATTTCACTTTGCACACTACGATCTTCGCTTGCTTGAGTTGTAAACTCTATGTTTCCGAGAGCACACTACGATCTCTAAGTTGGCTCGACAAACGTTGGGACCACTGTACGATTTTCGAAGAGGCCCTTTTAAGACAGGCACACTACGATCCTCGAAACTCTACGTTTTTGCCTTGACTTCTGCAATCTTAATCAGATTGATACACTACGATCTCTTCGAAGCCTATCTATTACATCTCAAGATCAATCTAACAACTTTGATCTCTCTATATATACATTCATTTACAAAATGATACACATTAAGAGCTTAGATTAACCTAACAGATTTGATCTATCACTAAGTCCTTGTACATAGATTCCTTGAAGGACTTTACAAATAATCATGAGCATTTTTATTTAAACATCAAATCAACATATGCACTCTCCCAGTAATCTCCCCCTATTTGATGTTGACATAACCAAGGAGATTTGTTGTCATGATTATTAGTATCTAGATGCATTTGCAGGAAAGTAAACATGACTTAGTATTTCAGTGAGCAGTTGAAATTTCTAGAGAATAAGCATGAATTTATTGATGGTTGAAGAGTATTACAATTTAGCTTTACATTAATAAGAATTTAAACTTTCACTTATCTCTATTTCTTTGGTCTTTTATGCGGAGGATTGGCATACTCCTCGGCCCTTCTTTCACCCTCGCTTGCTTCATCCCTTCGCTATCTCTTCCAAATTTCACTTGGGCTTATCCTTGGGTTATGATCATGCCTATTCATGAATGCAGGATCTCCAATTGGCATTCTTAGGCCTGTAGTGGTCACATCAATTACTGTGATAACTCATATGAACTTGAAAGACGAAGTATGGGTTTAGATTTGATCTTGATAGCTTGTGTTTGTATGTTCTACATGGTGATGGAATGTATGATTCGTGCTTAGGATAGACATATACCGAGGCATCACTCGTAGTCAATTGAGAATTTGGGCTTAAACCCTAATTATTTGTAAATCACATAGACATATAGTGGTTTAGGTAATTTGGGTGTTCATGTGTATTCTTTCAACTGGGGATTATATTTGATATGAGTATGGTACATTGAGAGATGGCTATACTTTACTTTCGTGTTCTCGACTAGCAATCCAGTGCAAGTAATTTGGCTTAATAGGAAGTGTATTCATTTAAATGATTCAATAGATGAAATTGTAATCTCAGATCTTCATTATCTAGTCTCACTCTAGGATTAGTTAGGTTTATTTAATTTCGTAGTTTAAATACAAAATATATTATCATTCGTTTAAATAAGACTGAGATGGTTATGGGCTAATGCTTGGTGAACTTTGTTAGTTAATTCTCCGTGAAAACGATACTTTACTTACTCTTTGTTACTTGTTGACCACGTATACTTGCGTGTTGTGCGTAACTAGAATTTGCCCAACAATTGCCAATAATGTTATCTAGTAATATTATTAAAATAATATGAATTATTGATCTGATAATGGGAAATATTGTGTAGTGACACTTATTGAAACAACAATAATATAAAATATCAACGTAGCAATTATTGAATCAATAAAATAAAATATTGAACATAATTCATCGTAACAATTATTGAGTAGTGCCTTCTTACGTAAGAATCAATAATTGGTGCAATACCGGTGCTATTCTTGTCAACGCTATGACGTTTTACTTTACTTTACCCACCGGGTATTCCAATAGTTTTAATGGTAACAACTACACCGTTATTTATAAAAAAAATTCATACTTGTCGTTTTCTTCATCCGACAGTTATTCTATTATGGGGCCCACAAATGGCTGCGCCGTCGTACGAATATTCCTCGACAGTAAGAATATTCCACGATCAAACAAATATTCCCCGACAACAATGAGTATTTTATAACCACTTGCTTATTTAAAATATTTACATAAATCACCCTTAACATTATCCTTTTATCAATTTAACCATTTACTGAATAGTAATTATAAGAAAAATTGAATACTTATATTTCATAAAATTCGGGGTCTTACAACAGTGGAGTTCTGCACTTCCTCCCATATAATGCTTTGTAAGGCGGCATGCCTATACTAGCGTGAAAACTATTGTTGTAAGCGAATTCCACCAAAGGCAGATGTTCATCCCAACTCTCCTTGAAATCCATAACGCAAGATCTTAACATATCTTCTAACATTTGAATTGTCCATTCACTTTGTCCATCCGTCTGAGGATGGAAAGCTGTACTTAACCTCAACTGCGTTCCCAGTTGCTCTTGCAAACTTTTCCAAAAATTCGATGTGAATCGTGGATCACGATCTGACACAATCGAAATAGGTACTCCATGTCTTGAAATAATTTCTTTGACATAAAGTTTAGCCAATTGCTCTAGATTATACCTAACTCCTATCGGTAAAAAGTGCGCCAATTTCGTCAAACGATCTACTATTACCCAAATAGCGTCGTATCCCTTCCTTATCGTTGGAAGTCCCACCACAAAGTCAATCATGATATGCTCCCACTTCCACTCTGGAATCTCTAATGACTGCAATAACCCACTCGGTCGTTGGTGTTCGGCCTTAACTTTTTGACAATTTAAACACCTACTAACATATTCTTCTATCTCTCTCTTCATGTTTGGCCACCAAAGGTTCTGTCAAAGGTCTTAATACATCTTAGTACTACCTGGATGTATCGAGTACCTCGAACTATGGGCCTTGCTCATTATCTCTTCTTTTAACTCAAAATTATCCAGAACCCAAATTTTTCCTTCAAAACGAAGAAATCCTTCTTTATCAAGGTTATACCTATCTTCGCTTCATCCTCCATTCTCTTCTTCATTCGTTTGCACTCCTCGTTACTTAGTTGTACTTCCTTAACTCATTCCACTATCGTTGGTTGAGTATCTATTGTGAATAACATCTCTACCGATTCACTCGGTAATTTAACTTCTAGCTCCATTCTTGCCATCTCCGTTATTAACTCATTCTGAGTCGTTAACATTGATAGCTTTTCCCTACCCTTCCTACTTAACGCATCATCCACTACATTTGCTTTTCCCGGATGATATAAGATATCACAGTCGTAATCTTTTATCAATCCTAGCCACCTTCTCTGCCTCATATTCAACTCCTTTTGTGTGAAGATATATTTCAGACTTATATGGTCCGTGTATATTTCATACTTCTCCCCGTATAGATAATGTCTCCATATTTTTAACGCAAAAACTACTGCTGCCAATTCTAGGTCATGAGTAGGATAGACCTTCTCATAATCCTTTAACTAGTGTGACGCATACGCAATGACCTTGTCATGCTACATGAGAACGTAACCCAGTCCTCTATACGAAGCATCGCTATAAACTACAAAATTCCCAGTATCATCTGGTAAAGATAATACATGTGCCTCACTTAACCTCCTTTTTAGTTCCTGAATACTATTTTCACACTTTTTCAGTTCACATATACTTTACTGATTTCCTCGTCAAATTCGTCAACGGAGTAGCTATTTTAGAAAAGTCCTAGATAAACCTTCGATAGTATCCCGTTAACCCTAGAAAACTCCAGACCTCAGTTGGTTTTTTCAGTTGTTCCCAATTATTAACTGCTTCCACCTTTGTTGGATCCACAGAAATGCCATCTTTATCAATAACATGTCTTAGAAACTGCATTCTTTCAAGCCAAAATTCATACTTAGTGAATTTCTCATACAACTTCTCCCTCCGTAGTGTTTCCAACACTATCCTCAAATGTTCAGCGTGATCTTCTAGCGTCTTAGAATAGACTAGAATATCATTAATGAACATTACGGCAAACTTGTCCAAATATTGTTTGAACACTCTGTTCATCATATCCATAAATGCGGCTGGCGCAATAGTCAACCCAAACGACATAACCAGAAACTCGTAATGACCATAACGAGTTCTGAACGCCATCTTAGGTACATCCTCCTTCCTTACTTTCAGCTGGTGGTACCCCGTACATAAATCTATCTTAGAAAAATACTTTGCCCCTTTTAACTGATCAAATAGATCATCGATCCTGGGTAATGGGTATTTATTCTTAATCGTTAACTTGTTCAACTCACGATAGTCGATACAGAGTCATAACAATCCATCCTTCTTCTTTACAAAAAATTTCGGTGCTCCCCACGGAGACACACTTGGTTGAATGTACTTCCTATCTAATAATTCTTGTAATTGGACCATTAACTCCTTCATCTCTACCGATGCTATCCTATATGTTGCCCTAGAAACTGGTGTCGTACCCGGTAACAAATCAATCACAAATTTGACCTCCCTATTTGGTGGAAGACTTGGTAACTCCTCTAGAAATACATCCGCAAACTCTTGTACTATATGTATCTGTTCCAATGATGCTTCCACACTCTGGGTATCCACAACATGACACAGGTATCCTATACAGCCCTTCCTCAACATCTTCCTAGCTTGTGTTATGGTTAGACAACAAGAGTGTCCCGGTGATTTACTACCGTAGAACACTACCTTGGGTTTCTTAGAAATCCCAAGGTTCACACTTTTTCTGTGACAATCTATTATAGCTCTATGGTTAATTAACCAATCCATACCGAGAATTATATCAAATTCTCTCAACCTTATCGGTATAAGATCTACCGATAATTTGGTACCTCTAATATCTACGAAACAATTTCTATGAATGTGTTCAACAAGAATTAGCTCTTCATTTGCTACCTTAACATTTAAAGGTATTTCTAATCTTTCCGAAAATAAACCTAATCGTTTAGCAAATTCACATGCTATAAAAGAACAAGTAGCATCGGAATCAAACATCACATAAGCATTTATTTCATTGATTGGAATAATACCTGCTACTACATCTGTTGATGCAACTGCATCTTGGATAGTCATATTAAAAGTACGAGTCGTGGGTCTACCCAATGGTGTTGGTCCAGTAATGGCTAACTTACCACTACTAGCACCCTTGCTACCCTCCGACCCCTTCTTTGGGAAATTTCTTGCCATGTGGTCCATCGACCCACAAATAAAATAGCCTTGGTTCTTCTTAGGGTTAGGACAATTGGGTGATATATGGCCCTCTTGCCCACAGTTATAACAAACTGACTTCCCCTTAAGACAGACTCCTAAATGAGCCTTTCCGCATGTCTTGTATGCTTCGATCCTACGCTTAGGATCCCCTTATTTTACTCCAGTATTCCCGGAGGTAAAACTCTTCCTCTTGGGCATACTTTCACTGCCACTAGCTCCCTCTGCCTTGGATACTCCCTCTCCTTTGCTCTTATTCTTTCTCTCTTTATGGTATTGGCTCAAAGTCTCGCTACCACCCTCAGCAATAATTGCTTTCTCTAGAATGGTTCCATACGAAACACTCTGGAACACAAAAATCCTTCTATAGAACCAGGGTTTCAGCCCCTGCTCAAACCTACGAGCCTTCCTCTCCTCGGTGTCCACTTGATGTGGAGCAAATCTTTCCAATTCATTAAACTTGGCCGCATACTGGGGAACCGTCATATCCCCTTATTTAAGTTCTAAGCACTTAATCTCCATCCTCCCCTGCATGCTTGTAGGAAAATAGTTCTCGAAGAAAACCTTCTAGAACTGTTCCCATATTACAACATATGTCCTAGCCCCACCCTGGTGAGCCTCCCACCAGAAGTTGGCTTCTACTTTCATCATATAGGTTGCAAAAGAAGCCTTTTACGCCTCCCCTACGTTTGCGATTACAAATGCCTTCTTAATTTCCTTCTCCCATGTTTGGGCCTCAATTGGGTCCATAGTTCCTTTGAACTCCGACGAACCTACACTTTTAAATTCCTTAAAGGTAGTCGTTCTAGCTACCCTAGGGACTGCGGGTGTTCTACCCCTGGTTTGATTAAATGCAGCCGTTAATAAATTAATGAACTCTTGCATAGGGTTGTTCTGACCCCCTTGGTTATCATTATGGGATTCAGCTTCCTGATTACATTGTCTTCTTCTTGGCGGCATTTTTCTGATTAAATAAATAAAGTTTCATTATTATCTATTTACTTACTTAGTTATTATTCGCCCAACACACAACTCATACTACACAAAGCAAGTTTAATAAAAACCTCATTATATTAATATGCTTCTTCATTATTCGAACTATTTACAGATTGATTACATAGCCAAAGCTATTACATTTCTATCCCGCGATTGGATTTCACAAAAAATGGGATTTACAAAAAGACTACCCTTTAATTATACAAAAGCAAGTTTTACGTCACTACATAACATATTTACCGATCTAGACTTTCTCTATCTACTACTAATATTGCATAACAACATTCTTGTGCTTCTGATTCGCAAGAATCGACACAATATCCCGACTAATAGTATGACGAGTTTTGCCCCGACTCAATGGAATAACAAGCAATTTTGAGCTTGAAATCCTCATGAGCACTCTCATGGATGTAAGACATCTGTGTTATCTTCTGGTTCCTCTCACCCAGTTCTTTACGAAACTCAACGACCTCATTCTTAAAATCCACCGCCTTATCCTTTATGAGCACCTTCTCATCATGCTCTATCTCAAAATTTGCTTCTGCAGACTCCTTAGCTTAATGGAGGTCACTAACCTCCTCCCTCAGGTTCTGCACAATAGTGCGCAGTTGCACATTCCGGTCAAGCACCGCTAGATACAATGCCCTCATTGCCTCTAGAGGTTTTGGCTCTAGTGCAGGTACCACCGTCTCAAACAATGCTACCTCTATATCTTGTCCACATCGACCACCATATCGAAATATGACGCTGATCCCAAGTTTTCCATGTCTCCCTCTAGATATTCCTCCTCGGACTCATCTAGGTTCACCATTGGTACCCCCGCCACTAGCACTGGTACTGGCTCTATCATATTTACTGACTCTTCACTCACCACATGTATATCCATATACATGAAGCTTTCGATGGACATTTACAATTACACATAACATGTTGATTAGTACATAATACACAATAATATAAGCACAAATCACATTTAGTTTATTTAAGGTTAATTTCCATCTTTTAAATCTTTCGGTACTGAGTTTCCTCAATACTTAATTAACAAATTCTACTAGAGTTCATTTACTTCTAAGTTCTCATTTACTAACAAGGTTATTAGCCTAAGGTTCTTCCCCCCTTAAGTTTTATAACTTAATGCTTTGATACCAACCAGTGACACCCCCAAATCCGGGTACTTTCAACCCACAGATATGGTGCTACACGGTACTCATCACTATACATTTATTCCATTGAAACAACATCAAAATGATTGTTTTTACTACATTCTTATTACAATAGTAATGAATCCTTTCCTAGGTTCTGTTAACCAAATACATTCTTCGTTTATCATAGTATACTTCATACAAATATACTAGTCTATTATAGGATAAACTACTTATCCATCTTAGCTTTTCCTTTATCTTTAATAGAACCCTCAGTTCGCTCGGCCTTAGCTGCAATATAATTATATGATATTGATACAAGTCTAGCAATATATAATACAAGTACCACATCAAGAATTATATGATTATTCTTCATTAGTGAACAAATAGCTATGAAGTACTATGAAACATTAAATAGCACTTTTCATAATCATAACATCATTCCAAAGTACATACAGTAACTTAGGAATTCTGAGTAGGTCAGAAGACAATAAACATTCTCTTTTGGTTTTCATTCATGAAAAAGGATAACCCATCACTAAGTCCGTAAGTCCGATATATCTTACTAGCACTTCTAGGTGATCAGCCTATAGTACTCTATGTTGATCAACACTCATCTGTTAAACGTATCTACGTTTAAGTTTTGGCAACCTCACGTGCCCACCGAATAATCGATGTAAAATACTTTTGTTTATTTATACTCAGGCTTACCTTTGAATCTGTACCAAACAATTGGCATAGGATATCGTTATCAATACTATATCGAAAGACTTATAAACAAATCAATCAAACTCTTAAGATTGGTCTAGCCGAGTTAAAATTGGCATCGACTCTTTCGTAAAACAATTCATGCATATTGTAACATGAATCACAAAAACTTGGCTAACACAAAGGTTAGACAAACGTTAAGAAAACTTGCCTTCAAGCGTCTTCAATTAAAAATTCAACAGTTCTTGGTCTTTACAGTTTCTACATGATATATTCACATAGCACACTAGAATTAGCTACCAAATAATCTAATCACATTGTTTTTACCAACTTCTTTCTCTTATATAACTTAACCGAATTTATTTCATTAATAAGATTCATCTCAAGTTACTTATCCTTCCTTATGGCTTATTAACGTTCTTACGTCACTAAACCAACATTCAACATCCATTGGTTAAATACCATAGTAGTTGAAACTCTAATTGATACGTTAACTCAGATGAATTCCTTTCGGATTACCGACATCGAACTCCATATAGTACATACATAGGATTTACCTTCACTTCTTATCATTTACGTATTACGTATATCTATTACCTAATATATAGTATTAGGACGCGCATTAAACTTGAATACGATTTACGATTTACATTCTCACACTTTAAACTCTTTGTTTAATTACTATTAAACAATGTTAACTTCCTAAAATCGTCACTATATATGTGATTTAAGAGTGGTTCTATCATATATATTAAGTATATACATGCCTCGTAGTTGTCATGTAAACAGTTGGGTTCAAAATCAACTAAGTCAGACTTTTCTCCCTTATCGGCGCTGTGGCGCCAGCCTCTGGTATAACATTTGCCCTATGGCACGAGTTAGCAGTATCAAACCCTCATCCAAGCGCTGCGACGCGAGATTCATAGGCTTAGGGGGCGCTGTGGCGCCAACCCTGAGCCTTTGAATTTTTTTTAAGTTTTTTAGTTCAATTCTTTTGGACTCGTAACTTGATCGTTATAAGTCAGAATCGGCTCGTTCAAAAGCCATTATCTTATATATCTCATATACTTCAATTTCATTTGGACAAAAGTAGTTTTTAAATCCATTAACAATGAATTCACTATTTAACTTTTTATTACGCGTTCGTTTAACGTTCGTGAACGTTCATAACTCGTTTCTTCGTTTTAAGTTGGATTTCGACCATTCTTGAGTCCAAAACTCTTAAATACGTTGTTCTACGATACGCCATCGAAAACTAAGGTTCCCAAGCTAAACGACGACTTTTGACTACTAATCCGGGAATTCTACGATTTCGATGATTAACATCTAATCTCGTAAATTTTGCCATAACTTTGTTACTCAAGATTTATACACCAAACCAAATGAAACCAATCCATTGATTCGTTATCTATACCTAACCAAGCAATATGCACATAACCTATACTTGATGGTTTTCAATTTGTCCATCAACAACCAAATCAATGTTTTAATGGGTTTCTTTGATTAAACCTCACTTAGACGCTTATGATTCTTACTTATACATGGCTTATCAATGTTTTAATCCACTAATAACCATCCTTATTATTCCGGAAGAGACATGCTCCACCAATTCATACTTTTCTATGAAAAATAAATAGAAAATGATCGAAGACTAGAGTTTACGTATTGTTACCTTAATGTTCTTCGCGTTCTTGACTTAAGCATGAATATTTTGCTTTGATACTTCTTGATTACTTGTTAATGCTCTTTTCTCTCTCTCAATATATGGTTCAAGGTTGGTGCAAACACAAAAATGAACCAACGTAGCTTCCTTTATATAGAAAACCAAATGGAGGGCAAACTGGTCAAGTAGTTCACCTCCTTACTATTAATTTCTTTCCCACCAAGTAAAACAACGTTACTTGGCCACCAAGTGGCCGGCCCACATGCCCCTTTTGGGGTACCACATGGGTTGCCCCATGGGTTTTACCCATCCGGTGATCCATCGGTTCGACCCACAATTTAATTTTTTGGGTTGGGCTTATAATAATTTAATATCGAGGTTATCTTGGGCTTGATTTAATATAACATTGGGCTTGACATAAATCTCATCCAATTGGAATTGACAAAGCCCAATTACTAAAGTCCATAAAGAAATAATCGTATTCTACTCGTATAATTCTAGTATTCTCTTCGTATACAATTCGTATGATATTCGTATTATACGTCGTAATATTCTTTTTACTATACTCGTATAATAACTAGTATCATACTCGTATTTCTTACGTATAATAACTACAATTATCATACATAGTCATATAATTCTCGAAACTTACTTTTCCTAACACTTAAGTTTTAAGTCCGCAGGCGAAAACTTCGTTTTCCATAACTGAAATATTATTGGATATTCGATCTCGTCTTAGAATTCTATCATTACGTGTTTCTCAGAAATTCATAATTAATCCCCGAGCAAAAACGGATGAATAGTATTTTTACGGAAATTTCTCGAAAAACTTTTTATTTTGTCTTGAAAATTCAAAATAATTAATCCTAGCACATAGCAGGAATCCTAACCACATCCGCGCATTATAGGTCATAGAACGACCTTTAAACAACTTACTCACATAAATAAACAATTAAATTCATTTAATTCAAATAATCAAATAAAAATTTAATTAACATAAAATCTGATTTTTCTCGGGCGTTACAAAATTAATGCTCGTATCAATTATTTGGCTAAGCAATCAATAAATAAAGTATGAAATACAACAACCAATCACAAATGATTCATTATAATAAACATGAGAGAAAGTTAATTAAACTAATCATTAGGTTACATTGTAAGCTTAGAAATGAAGTTAGTTCATAACTATAGGACTAAACAACATTAATAATGTGTTCAACATGTTAAGATTACACAAATAAATGAATGATTTAAGGAAGGAAAACCCCCTTTTTAGAAGTATTCAAACTCTAACTCTTCTCTTCAAGGTGTAGAATCCAAGCTATGTTGAAGGCAATGATCTTCTTGGGAGCTGTCGTTTACACTCCTAAATTAACCTCACTTTCACTTTACAAATTCAAAAAATTAGCACAGTAGTAAACAAGGATCGATCTCACAAAGAGTGATTTGTTTTATATTTATCCCATGATTTCTAATGAAAAGGGGATTTTGAATTAATTAACTAAATTAACAAGAATAAACTAATAAGAATAAACAACGAATAAAAAGCTTCAGTTCTTCAGTTTAGTATCACCTTTTTACAACAATAGATTAATAGTGTAACATTATTTATCCTTCAATGAAATTAATAGCCCTAGGTAACAACAAGCTCTGCTACCCGAAACTCCCCTTAGATTGTCACTCAATGAAACAAGCTCTTTACAAGATTCTAACCATTATATAACCTAGAACAAACTCTCTGGATTTAATATAACAATATCATTAAGAATTAAGGAATTAGACTATTCCAAGCAACAAACACATAAGCTGAGATTGTTTAACTTGTCTTCTGATAATCATAGCAATACTCAAAAGCTTGTCCACACTCAAGTATTACTAATTACTACTTGTGATTAGGAACAATATCAATTACAGATAATATTATTCCTTGATCTAGCATATAATATTCATTAACCAACTCAATCCTGCAGAAATCAAATCAGCTAAGCCAAATAGCATTCAGAAATTAAATCAGATTATCAAGAATAAATTTCATGTTAGAATGAATAAATAATGAATACTCAATTAACCATTAATTATAAATATTGTCCAACATCCCTTAGAACTGAATAAAAAGAACTTAGCTCATGTCTTCAATCCTCCAATGTTGTAGATGAGAGAATGTAGTAGATGACTGAATGAATAAAACCATGACTATCATTCTCTATTTATAATACTAGTCAAAGACCTAAATCTTATGGGAACTAGAAATCCAAATCCTAAAAGGATTTACAAATTAAAACTAGTTTCCATAAAGAAATAGAATCCAATTTGGAAATAAATCTCAGTCTAAAGATATCCTAAATCTAATAGAAATATAAATCTCATTCCATATAGAAAGATGCCAAACTCTGCTTTTAGAAACTTTCCAAAAATCCAAGATTTCCTAATTTTTCCGCTCAAATTCGCTGGGGCGAATTTCCATTTTCTACTACAACGTCCTTTGGTAAAATAACCATAACTTTTGATCTGAGAGGAGTTACGAGGTCTTCAACCTATCAAATTGAAGCTCGCAACGAGATCTATAACTTTGAGAATTGACAGATTCTGGTTATATCAAGGTTAAAATTGGGCTCCAAGTGACTGCTATATAAATTACAACTCCAAACTTTGAGGTTCAACGTCCGTTTGGTAAAAAGATTATAATTTTTTCATATGAATTCCGATTGAGACAATTCAAGATGTTCCGGAAAGCTAAGGAAGAACTCTACAATAAAATCCAAGTCCCAAGCCAAGACCATGCATCCAACGTAATGCTAATAACCCTGCAATTTTTCTTTTTTTCTTATTTCAGCTTTAATTCTTCCTAAAATCATTAAACACCTTAATAAGCTCATATACACATGAAACATGCAATTAAACTAAACATAAATGAATCAAAATAAATGAATAATATGCACTCATCACTTCTCTTTGATATTGCTGCTCCTTGCTCTCCAAACTATCTGATATATGCTACACTTGATAATGAATAATGATAAGAAGGCTAAGCTTTTGAATAATATATGTCATTAGGTCACTTGAACTCTTCTTTTCCGCTTTTGGGACCTGGAGGTGGTCTTCTTTATTGGTATAATAATAGACAACTCATTAATGAGGTGCTTCAAATACCATTAGTGAAGAAAAGAAATGTCGCAATTATGGAGGTCGTGGTGGCATCAAGACAACCTCGATTGCCAAGAAAGAGATAGAGATAGGACCTCTTCACACTGAGATAGTGCAAAAAATGACAATTATGCCCCTTTCAAAAAATGACAATTATGCCCCTAAAAGTTGGAAATGACCTAATAAACCTCCGACAAAGCATTTTAATGCAAAATAACAACATACTATAAAAGCAATATAAAATATAAAGACCATGCAACTTCTTAAGTATTAAAGGGTCTGATTCGCGGGTATAATTCTCACTCATCAAATACCCCCAAACTTAAGTCTTTGCTTGTCCCCAAGCAAAAATATCTTAACAAGAGTATTAAAAAATTTATTTACAACTTATGATTCAAATAATGAATCGATATTTACCCGCATTATGGCTTCTAAGCTCAAAACAACTACTCTCAGAGAATAAGAAAAAACATAGTTATGAGTAAGGCTTTAATCTAATCTCTAGCTTAGGACTGTGTCTGATTCATTCTATGCGAGTGTGAATACTGAAGCATCCCCAAATCCGGGTCCCAAATCACCACGGATCTTGGTATGCTAATTCTATAACTATTACTATTTACGGAAGATATAAACATAAATTGTTTATACAATACATTACACACTATTTCCCCCAAGGTCGAGTAACCTTCAAATAAACATAATTCATAACCTGTCTAACATACAACATTATTATTATACTATACTATTACAATTAAGCTGCACATAAAATCTCACACTGAACTTGGCTCTATCCTTTCCTGTATTCGACGTATGCTTCTAAATCTGCAATGTTAAATCATGATATAGCAAGGGTGAGCATAAGATTGCCCAGTAAGTTTAAGTTCAATAATATAACGATATATCATGGTTGATAGAATCTTAATAATAAGCTGGCTATAATTCAACAATACAATTGTGAACTAGCAGGAACAAACTTTTGACTGAACAAGAATTGAACATGAACAAATATATCTGAACCGAATGGTAATGAAGGTGATCAGCCTTTCATACCTGATTTATACATGCAATATGTACAGAGTACAATTCTAAAATGACAATCAGCAATGATTATTCATAAGCATATCTGAATGAAACAACTCTTAGTAGAGTTAAGTAAAAACTTGCCTGAACTGTTGATTACCGCTACGCAATTTATCTAGCTTTGTCTAAAAACCTAATATAAATAATACTGATCTACACATTAGAATAATATCATCACAGTATTTAAAATAACCTAAATACATTTATCACATAACCCTATCAGTCTATTTAGCACATAAGACTCGGTATCAAGTCAAACTATTGCAGTCTGAGTTGAACCTGACACAATTCTAGCATCCCGACGGTTTAGTCGGATAATACTCGAGTTTAAGTTCAATTAAACTCTGCTTAAACACTTAACAATTATCTTAGATGATTTATTATCAATCAAAATATTTTTCATAGGCTCATAATAATTTTCAGATAATTAATATCATTTATCAAAAAAATTTAATAATTAATATCGTATTTATATAATATAAATACCACCATATTCCTTTATCATTAATATTTATTTAATATAAAATATTAATGAAAATCATAACATAATATTATAATAATATTACAAAGTATTTTTAATACTTTAAAATCACCCTATATATGATTTCTAAACAATTAAATACATTATCGATAATTGCTTTTAATATTAAAATATTAATATTTTCATGATAAAATATCAAAAGTTATATTTTATAACTTCAAATATTTTCTAACCCTTTAATCATTTTATATGATTTTAAAGTATTATTTCTAATTTTCCATAATTTATTTAATATATTTATTAAATAAACTAATTACCATTAATATTAATTAATTGATGAAATTTCTCACAAAATATCAAAAGTCATTAAAAATAACTTAAAATATTTTCTTATACCATAATATCATTTTTCATGATTTTTCATGATTTAAAACAATTTTTAAATAATTTATTTAATATTATAATTAAATAAATTAAATACCATTTATATTCCAAAATATTAAATATCTATGAAATATACTCTAAATAATTAAAAACTATTTTTCAGATTTTAAAATAATTTTTCAGAATTTATTTTGTATTTTTAATAATTAAAAACCATTTAATTTGATTTATTTAATAAAAATAATTATTTTCAAAATTAAATGTCACTAAAGGGCCCTATAGCAGCGACGTAATTCGTCGCTATAGGTGTTCTTAACTTTGTTTCGAACATTCATCAATGAAACCCGTAAAACCAAGTCGGTGGAAGCGAGGTACATAGTTTGACCATAAATAGATTAGTGTTCATGTTACTTTCTGGGCTAAAATTTGTTTTCAGATTGTAGTACTTATGTAATAATACTATAATATACCAAGTTTGTGACCATTCTACATAATAACAGAGAGATCCAAGTCTCCAAAAACCTGTCAGACGTTGTTCTTCAATTTCTGGGTTTTCCAGAAATTGAAGAACAAACGAGATACCAACTTTGGATCCATATAGTTTGCATTCTATTACTTGTTTGTGTGATATAAAAGTTCACAATTCCAGTCTTGATGTACGAGTAAAACCTTATAATATCATATCAACATAAAAACATCAGATACATAAGATCTGGGTCGGTCAAACTAGGGGTCAAGAACTGTTCTTGAACATTTCTGGAAAACCCAAAAATGTTCTTGAGCAATTTGGTCAACGGTGGTTTGACCACCAATAAATTTTGATCCTGAGCAAGATCTGAGTAAGATAATGGCTTGGAAGTGTAGATCTCATGTCAGGTTACAACAACAAAACAATAACTTGACCACAAGCTTTAAATACAGCAAGATCTAGGGTCATGAATATCATTGTCAGAAATTCTGGAAATTTTTGGGCTGCCCAAAAAGTAGTTTCATGCTTGGTCAACGCCTTTTGACCGATCATATCTTTGCTCCAGTTATGGATCTGGTTATTCTAAGGACTTGGATGTTTATTTCACACGACAGGCTACACAGATCAAACAATAACATAACCAAAACACTAACATACTGCAAGATCAAAGGCTTAGAAAATGTTATCAGACGAGATCCGGGTTTTACGGGTTGCCCGAAACTCGATCTCCATAACCGGCCAACGCAGTTTGACCGCTTTGGTACTTTCATATCTCTCAATCTAATAATGATCCGGTCGTGTTTCCGGTTTGAGATCACGTACCTATATGTCATACTACACATCCAAAATATAATAAACAAACAAACTTTAACACACGCGGATCTAGAGGCACTGACATATGGCTGTCAGTCCATCATTTTCAATATTTTCAGATTTTTGAAATCCTTAGATTCGAGCATCTAGATGTTATGGATCCATGATCCAACCACCCAGATCTCTAAAAGACACCCTATAACACATATCTAGCTAATCATTAACAACATTTAACATCAAATCAAAGATTTTCAAAATTAGGATTTTTACCACTTTCTAGCTTGATCTTTGATTCTGATCTTCATGATCTGATCATGGCTGGCTAAGGATCAATTTAGGGACTGAATCACTAATTAATCTCGTGGTTCTAGAGAGAGAAGGAGTTGGTTGAGAGTTAGAACACAAAATGAAGCTAAATAATAACTTTCTCTCTCTTCAATTATTTATAAAATTGAATGTAATTGAAATGGCTGATATGGGGCTAATATTTGTTGAATTCAGTCATATAGGGTAGCTATATTTGGTCAATCACCCAATATCTTGGCAAGATTCTCATGTCTCCTCCAATAATGCACAAAGGGCATTTTAGACATTTTAATTTTTTTATTTTGTTCTTAATGGCATATTAGTAAATTGTCCAAACCTTTAGAGTTTAGGGTTTAACCCTTAGGGTTTAGGGTTTGACCCTTAGGGTTTAGGGTTTGACCCTTAGGGTTTAGGGTTTAACCCTAAAATATGTGAAATTAAATTTCTAGGATTTCCAAATTTAAATTTTCAAAATAGAAAATTAATATTTCTAAATTATAATTAGGATTTCCTAATTATATTAAAATATACTAATCATTTTTCGAGCTTGTTAATTAGGATTAATATTTTCTAATTAAAATTACTAATTTAGCAATTAGGTTTCATGATCATGCATTAGGGTTTATAACCCAGGAATTAGGATTTCTTAATTATTTAGAAAATCTAATTAATCATTAGGGTTATCCCTAATTAGGTTTGTAATAAAAATACATAAACCTTATACATAGCATTTAAATTTCCAAATTAGGATTTTAATATCCGAATTAGGGTTTCAAATTCTCGGAACTGAAATTACGGTTTTCTAGAACCAGTTTCTAGGGTTTCTTATCATTCGTTAGGGTTTTCTAACTAAACGTTGACGTTCTTAATATAATATTAGGGTTTGCCACTGATATAGTTTATCTGGTCAACCCTTGACGCTTAACCACATACTGTACACATATACAACCATATACACAGAACACAATTACGTATATCCTTAATCCTGAATAATTCACCACAAAGATTTTTAAATCCAAAAATTTCTTTTAAGAAATGTCAAATCCATACACTTATTTTATGTCTAGGTTTATTATTTAACCTTTATTCAATAATTTAAGATTTAAATAATTTTTCTAAATTCTTGGTCATTACATTCACCCCTTCTTCTAAAAAATTTCGTCTAGAAATTTACCTTACACCATTCATACACAGCATCGTATGCTACCCAATACATTCCTCACCAGAGTAAAAATTTCAAGTATTGCTGAGGGTTTTCTAGACTATTCTCTGTCATTTTCGCAAAGGTTATATGGAAATTCAACCGCAAACCATCATAACTTACGGACATAGTGGGTAATTAACCCGATATGCCCTGTACTTATCAAGTACTTCTGGTCAACTCTGTTTCTCGTCTCTACCATAGGCACAAAATGTAAGACCCCGAATTTTATGAAATAAAAGTATTCAATTTTTCTTATAATTACTTTTCAGTAAAGGGTTAAATTGATAAAAGTTAAAGTTAAGGGTGATATATGAAAAAAATTTCAAAATAAGCAAGTGGTTATAAAATATTCATTATTGTCGGGGAATATTCGTTTGGTCATGGAATATTCTTTACGTAGGGAATATTAAATGCACGACGGTAGCAGATCTTTTGTGGGCCCCAAATGTGAAAAGAGATTGGAGGAAGAAAACAACAAGTATAAGTTGTTTATAAATAACAGGCGTAGTTATTACCATTAATCTTGTTGGAATACCCGTGGTTAAAATACGATGTCTGGCGTTGTTGCCAAGAGTAGCACATGGTATTGCACCAATTATTGATTCTTACATAAGAAGGCGATTTTCGATAATTATTACAATAATTACTTTATTCAATATTTTATTTTGATTCAATAATTGTTGCATTGATATTTTATATTACCGTTGTTTTAATAATTGTCACTACACGGTATTTTCCATTATCGAAGCAATAACTCATATTATCTTAATAATATTATTAGATAACATTATTGACAATGTCTAAAAGTTCTGGCATCTAAGGAGAGGTTTGGTCACCTAATTGCGGCTTGATAAGGAGAAATTCTTATTGAAAGCCCCTCTCCCAGGAACCTGCCGTTGTCAATATTGTGATTACTCGTAATATTATTTGTGAATAATTAATTATTAATTTATATGATAAGGAAAATATTCATTTTATGTGGATATAGATGGAGAAAATTTTTAAAGTGACAATTGTTGAAATTGATATTTTATCTTTTCTGATAAAATAATATTTTATTATATTATTATAATATAATAATGATGATATTTTTACAATGAATGTGGGATATATGAGTATATGAGGAAGAAGAGTATTTTTTTGCATTAAATGATTAACACATGTTTTTTGTGTCGGTGGACCCCATTTCTTGACTGAAATTTGATTATAGACTATAAAATCGTCCGTATGTGGATTTCGGTCAATTTCTGTTTGGAATTTGGAAAAACTTTCTTCTGCAAAGTTGTAGACAATTGAATTTCCTATAAATGGACATGAGATTCGAATTTTTTGACAAAAAGACTATTTATTATGAATTATTGAAGTTCCGAAGTTCCGAAATAATTGATTTTTGGAAGTTTTAATTATTTTTTTCAAAGAAAACGTTTTTGGTGAGTTAAGTGGGTCTAGCATGTGACATTAATGGCTGAATTCAGATCTACAAAGGTTGGCGTAGGAAACTTAATAATATATATTATTATATTTTATTAAATTTTCTGCTTTGGTGTTTTAAGCATTTTCCTATAAATAGGGTGCTTAGGTTAGAATTGAAAATCACACCAGAAACTGAAGTTTTCTCTCTATTTCTCTCTCTATATTATCGAGTGTATTCTTGTGAGTATTTTGATATCTTGAGTGATGCTATACGATGCAAGTTCGTTCAGCGTTATTCCAGTTAGAAGTACTGCTCTTTTGAGGTAAGGGATAGTAAGGGATATTATTTTTTAAAAAATGATATTATTTCTTCAATATCATTATGTTGAAATATTGGTTTGAACTTTTTATCAAATTTGGAACTTTTTCATGTCGGGGTTACTATTCACGAGTTACTATTCACGACGAGTTACTATTCATGAGTTACTATTCATGAGTTACTATTCACGAGTTACTATTCATGGGTACTATTCACTACAAAATTGGTTTCTATTTCTAACCAAATTATAGTTGATTTTTGAATATTACTCTGGAGATTAAAACTATGTATTGATTATATTGATTTTATTATCATATATAACATTTTTATAACCCTGATGTTGGAATTCTCTTTCACCGGAGTGTAAAGATAGGTAGATTATTGGTATGATCATGACTAGGGTTCTCTTTGGCCAGTAGTGAAAAGTTGAATTGTGACTGGTATGATCATGACCATTGAATTTATAATTGAATATCTTTAGCTTAAGTGCAAAGGTGAATTGATCAACATGGTTATAATTATTGTTTATATAAATTCAAATGATTATATATTTCTTTGAGATATGAATATCTTTGGCCCATAAATACAAAGATGACTTATTGATGAATATCTTTGGCCCATAGTGCAAAGATGAATTATTGATGAATATCTTTGGCCTGTGGTGCAAAGATGACTTGTTGATGAATATCTTTGGCCTGTAGTGCAAAGATGACTTGTTGATGAATATCTTTGGCCCGTAGTGCAAGATGAATTTATTAGTAGGATTATGAACATGAATTGTGATTTCAGATATAACCATGATCTTTGATGTTTCGGTGATGAAAATTATCTTTGTCTGGATGATGAAAAGGAATTTAGAACAACAATTACGATTATTAGTTATACTTGTGATTGTGGGCGAAAATTGTTGATTGATGTTACGAGGATAAAACATTGTTGGTGGACTTTTAACATGGAGAAGATAATAGACTTTATAGTCTATTTAACTCTTCTAATGGATTGCTTTCGTTCATATGACTATGGTTGAAAAGTTTTATCATCTACCATATGTTCTAAATCTACGATTTATTCTTGATGAAGACTATTGATAATTTATTTATCTTTAGTCATAATATTCTTTATTGAAAGCAAGTTGTGCTTTCACCGCTTACATTTCACAATTCCTTTCAGGTAATAAGAGTGTAGCTGGGTCGAGCGAGGGTAATAGGAGAATAGAACGGTGGTCTCTAGCTGTAGAGGTTCTCCCTAAACAGTTTTTGACTGTACCTTTATGTAAGGTGTCATGGTGACGTGCTATCCAAGTTGGTGTCCAGAGTCACAGTTGGTATATTTTAGTATCAAAACTCACAACATATGTGTTGTTGTATTTTACACGACAATTGTAGTAATAAAGTTGTAGTTGTTTTCTGTACCATGTATTTGGCGACTCAGAATGGGTTGGATGGAATGGACGTGTTTTGGGGGCGTCATAGTTGGTATCAGAGCTTAAGGATATGATCTATGGCGGAGATCGGGATTGGAACTAGGAGGGGAGAGTTGAGTAAATCCTTCGCTAGTATGTCCTACCTAAACTTATTTGTTGGTCAGTCATAATATCGGGATATTATGTGATATATTAATTTGTTCAATTAACCCTTGTTTTGAAGCTGTATTCTAGAATGATATCTGAAATACAGGAGATGAGTAATGGAGAAATCATGATGACAGGGAAGATGGAATCTGAAATGAAAGCAAGGTATTCTCAACTCTTTGAAATATCAGGTACGTACGTAAATTTTGGGGACGAAATTTCATAAGGAGGGGAGATTGTAAGACCCCGAATTTTATGAAATAAAAGTTTTTAATTTTTCTTATAATTACTTTTCAATAAAGGGTTAAATTGATAAAAGTTAAAGTTAAGGGTGATATATGAAAAAATTTTCAAAATAAGCAAGTGGTTATAAAATATTCATTGTTGTCGGGGAATATTCGTTTGGTCGTGGAATATTCTTTCCGTTTGGAATATTAAATGCGACGGCCATAGCGATCTTTTATGGGCCCCATGTGAAAGCGATTGGAGGAAGAAAACAACAAGTATAAGTTGTTTATAAATAACGGCGTAGTTGTTACCATTAATACTGTTGGAATACCCGGTGGTTAAAATACGATGTCTGGCGTTGTTGCCAAGATGCTTTGCAGTAGATTGCACCAATTATTGATTCTTACGTGAAAAGGCGCTACTCAATAATTATTACGGTAATTCTTGTTCAATATTTTATTTTGATTCAATAATTCTTTGCATTGATATTCTATATTACTTGTTGTTTTAATAATTGTCACTACACGGTATTTTCCATTATCGAGCAATAACTCATATTATCCTAATAATATTATTAGATAACATTATTGACAATGTCTAGAAAGTTACGTCTAAGGAGAGGTTTGGTCACCTAATTACGGCGCCCGATGAAGGAGAAATTCTTATTGAAAGCCCCTCTTCCAGGAACCGTGCGGTTGTCAATATTTTGATTCTATAATATTATTTGTGAATAATTAATTATTGATTTATATGATAAGGAAAATATTCATTTTATGTGGATATAGATGGAGAAAATTTTTAAAGTGACAATTGTTGAAAATTGATATTTTATCTTTTCTGATAAAATAATATTTTATTATATTATTATAATATAATGTTGATCGATTTCGCAATCAATGAATACGTGCAAGTATACACAGTCAACAAGTAATAAAGTGAAAGTAGAGTATCATTCCCACGAGGAATTATTTAATAAAAATTACCAATTACTAACTCTTAACCAAATCAATTTTATTTAAACAATAGCAAATTGTAAATTTTCTAATTAAGAAAACTAAATTAACTAATTAAAACTAGGTTACTTTATAAATGAATTCAAATAAATAAAGGCTAAGACTCCAATATCCCCAATTATGATTATTAAATCAATTATCCAATTATCCCAATTATTATGTCTACTGAATTGTTAACAGAAATTCTCAAATGCCAAAAGCCCTCTCTCGAGTGATCAATTGCCTTCTATTTAACCCAGATTAATTTTGCTATATCTCTATGCAAAACAATTGAATTAAACTCGTTACAATCCCAATTCCTTATGTGTTACATGCGGCAAATATATATTCTCATTCTATTCACAAACCTAATTATTCACTGTGCAAATAACTAAGTCACATGTCACCATGCCCAGTTCTAACCCTAGAATTCCTTTCTCAATTCCTTCTAGAGTAACAAGGTAATTACTGATCAGATAATTAATCAATAAGCACAAAGCAAGATAAACAATTCACTTCAACATAAATAATTAGAATAAATCAAATAATCAATTCATAATCATAAAAAGTTCAATTGAAATCTTAATGAAAGAGTTAGTTCATAATTAATGAATTAAAATCAAGAATCCACAATTGAATAGACATTAAAAGATAAAAGTAAGAGAAGAGAGAGAATATAATCTATTGTCGTTAGCATTGAGACTCTCTTTCGCTCTCCTTTTGAATCTTCAATGGTCTCCAAGTTGCTTCAATCTCCAAAACTAAGAAGAACTAGGGTTATGTTCTAATCTAAAGGAGTGTTTTATCTAGGCTAAGCTATGTAATCTCCTCCTATTTTATGTCTTACATCATGTATTTATAGGTTACAAGTTCAATTTTTAGTTTAGGAAAAAACCCAATCCAATTTGGAGTAAAAAAGGTGTCAAAATTCGCCCAAAACGCGTCCAGGCCGCACCCAACCTCTTCCCCAGTGCCCCACCGCTGGGCTTGATGCTTAGACACTGCCTTATAGCGCCCCGACGCTGTGAAATGAACTAAGAATAACGCCCCGGCGCTGTTACAAGTTCTGACATTTTCTGCTTCGACGTCCTTTGGGAAAATGGCCATAACTTCTTCGTCCGAACTCCGATTTTGATGATTCAAGATGTTCCGGAAAGAGAAAAAGTAGATCTACAACTTTCATGCTTTGAGGCTTACGAAATAATGTCCAGAAATATAGTAAAATTGGCTCTGAAGTGACTGTTGTGTAAATAGCAAGCCAAAAACGAAAATCTAGCCACCCCAAACGTCGATCCAAGTAACTTTTGTCCCAATTCCTACAAAATAATATAAAACATGCATGAATAGACACAAACACATAAAAACATCCTAAAAGACTTGAGAACAATAATAAATTAAGCCCGAATGTATCCAATTCATGTGTATAAAACTCACTCATCATATAATAATGATGATATTTTTACAATAAATGTGGGATATATGAGTATATGAGGAGGAAGGGTATTTTGTTGCATTAAATGATTAACACATGTTTTGTGTGTCGGTGGACCCCATTTCTTGGTATGAAATTTGATTATAGCACGTAAAATCGTCTGTATGTGGATTTGATTGATTTTCATTTTGAATTTGGAAAAACTTTCTTCTCCAAAGTTGTAGACAATTAAATTTCCTATATAAAGTTGCGTGATTCGAATTTTTTTGACAAAAGAACTATTTATTATGAATTATTGAAGTTCCAAATTTCCGAAATAATTGATTTTTGGAAGTTTTAATTATTTTTTTCAAAGAAAACGTTTTTGGTGAGTTAAGTGGGTCTAGCATGTGACATTAATGACTGAATTCAGATCTACAAAGGTTGGCGTAGGAAACTTAATAATATGTATTATTATATTTTATTAAATTTTTTGTTTTGGTGTTTTAAGCATTTTCCTATAAATAGGGTGCTTAGGTTAGAATTGAAAATCACACCAGAAACTGAAGTTTTCTCTCTATTTCTCTCTCTATATTATCGAGTGTATTCTTATGAGTATTTTGATATCTTGAGTGATGCTATACTCTGATTGCAAGTTCGTTCAAATGTTATTCGAATCAAGTCTTGCGCTTTTGAGGTAAGGGATAGTAAGGGATATTATTTTTTAAAAAATGATATTATTTCTTCAATATCATTATGTTGAAATATTAGTTTGAACTTTTTATCAAATTTGGAACTTTTTCATGTCGGGGTTACTATTCATGAGTTACTATTCACGAGTTACTATTCACGAGTTACTATTCACGACGAGTTACTATTCATGAGTTACTATTCACGAGTTACTATTCACGAGTTACTATTCACGGGTACTATTCACTACAAAATTAGTTTCTTTTTCTAACCAAATTATAGTTGATTTTTGAATATTACTCTGGAGATTAAAACTATGTATTGATTATATTGATTTTATTATCTTATATAACATTTTTATAACCCTGATGTTGGAATTCTCTTTCACCGGAGTGTAAAGATAGGTAGATTATTGGCATGATCATGACTAGGGTTCTCTTTGGCCAGTAGTGAAAAGTTGAATTGTGACTGGTATGATCATGACCATTGAATTTATAATTAAATATCTTTAGCTTAAGTGCAAATGTGAATTGATCAACATGGTTATAATTATTGTTTATATAAATTCTGAAATGATTATATATTTCTTTGAGATATGAATATCTTTAGCCCATAGTACAAAGATGACTTATTGATGAATATCTTTGGCCCATAGTGCAAAGATGAATTATTGATGAATATCTTTGGCCTGTAGTGCAAAGATGACTTGTTGATGAATATCTTTGGCCTGTAGTGCAAAGATGACTTGTTAATGAATATCTTTGGCCCGTAGTGCAAAGATGAATTTATTAGTAGGATTATGAACTTGAATTGTGATTTGGTATAACCATGATCTTTGATATTTCAGGTGATTAAAATTATCTTTGTCCTGGATGAGAAAAGGAATTTAGAACAACAATTACGATTATTAGTTATACTTGTGATTGTGGACAGGAATTGTTGATTGATGTTACAGGGATAAAATATTGTTGGTGGACTTTTAACATGGAGAATATAATAGACTTTATAGTCTATTTAACTCTTCTAATGGATTGCTCGTTCCGCTGCAACTATGGTTGAAAAGTTTTATCATCTACCATATGTTCTAAATCTCTGATTTATTACTGATGAAGACTATTGATAATTTATTTATCTTTAGTCATAATATTCTTTACTGAGCTAGTTGTGCTCACCCTTCTGTTTCACAATTCCTTTCAGGTAATAAGAGTGTAGCTGGGTCGAGCGAGGGTAACAAGAGATTAGAATGGTGGTCTCTAGCTGTGGAGGTTCTCCCTAAACAGTTTTTGATTGTACCTTTATGTAAGGTGTCATGGTGACGTGCTATCCAAGTTGGTGTCCAGAGTCACAGTTGGTATATTTTAGTATCAAAACTCACAACATATGTGTTGTTGTATTTTTCACGACAATTGTAGTAATAAAGTTGTAGTTGTTTTCTGTACCATGTATTTGGCGACTCAGAATGGGTTGGATGGAATGGACCTATTTTGGGGGCGTCACACAAAATATTTCCTCAGTCTTATTAGATTACGCACCAAAACAATTTGGTTCAGGAATTTCTTTCAATGAACACTTAGAGTTTTCATAAACATTAGTCTAAATTGAATTGAATAAAGCAGACTCATATCAATAATTCAATTCAATCAATTATTTAGGTGTAGCCAAACCCCGGTTGGAAAATTAAAATTTTGAAAATATTTTTTAAGAATGACGTCACGATGTCGTCTTTGTATTAACGGTCAGCTTAAGGATGCCGCCATCGTATGACTTTTTCATAACACATCATACAATAGTGGAACAACGATTTTAGATCAATTCAACACTAAGTATTCCCGCATTTACAACTCCATCCACTTTTTATCATCTCTCGCACTGAAGTTACGTAGTACATAAGTGATAAATAAAATAAATTTTGATATTTCAAATCATCTTCGCCTAAATTTGAAATAATTAGCATAGGCGTGCTTTAAACCGTTCCAAAATGATTACTGAGTCTACACTTTTTTTTAAAAGCACATAGTGCGTATTTAGCTTGATGTCCAAAAAGTTCGAAGTCTAGCATAACTAGGAATTTTGGAAAAAACCTAGGTCTCCACTAATAATCATTTGCTTAAATAGTCATCTATTCCTATTATCCTTAATACTCCATTCACACAAAACTATACCCGGTTAAATCAAACTTACCACACTTATGAGTTCAGGAACTTGCCACAATCATATGAGTTTAAGAACTTGTCCTAGACAGACCTTTGGCGTCCATTCGCTGAGAGAATCATAAACATTTCATATAATTATGAGTCACAAAACATACCATAAGTATGAGTTTTAAGAACTCGTACTTAACCTTATATTTTCTACCTATAACCTATCTATCTGTTATACACATGATAAAAGAATCACCTTCTCAACGCGTATATAGCAAATAGCGTAACACAGACATTTCAATGATTATCAGTGCCAGAAACTAAGTGGTTTTCACACCAAGTATAATTCAACTCCCATACGAAAGAATCATACAACTCAAATTTGACGACATGAGTCCTCAATTGAAATCCCCACCTAATCTTAACTCCTTCTTGTCTGAATTCCATTCAACTCATATTCATAATCCTTTCCGATTCGTATCAATTCATGACACATGACAAATCTTGTTGTAAGCTTCATCAATCATTCTCTCAATCCATATCGGATCACAGGGTGATCTCATCGTTATATATTACGATTCATTTCTATTCCATGATCGTTTTGCTCTTTGATCTTTTATCACTGTACTTTAGTCTTTTAGACTCTATCTATTCATCACTACTATTCAACTTTATTATCAGAGTTAGGGAACTCTATAAATTATACCCTGTCGAGATTCGTCTTTGAATCTTACTGACACACTAACTCTATTTGAGTTAGTACTTATCCTAAGCACTGCGGTTATTACTCTCAGGTATTCCTACCTAAGGTTCATAACCAACAGCTTTGATACCAACTGTAGCATCTCCAAATTCGGGTCCCACATCACCACGGATCTTGGTATGCTAATTCTATAACTATTACTATTTGCGAAAGATATAAACATAAATTGTTTATACAATACATTACACACTATTTCCCCCAAGGTCGAGTAACCTTCAAATAAACATAATTCATAACCTGTCTAACATACAACATTATTATTATACTATACTATTACAATTAAGCTGCACATAAAATCCCAAACTGAACTTGGCTTTATCCTTTCCTGTATTCGACGTATGCTTCTAAATCTGCAATGTTAAATCATGATATAGCAAGGGTGAGCATAAGATTGCCCAGCAAGTTTAAGTTCAATAATATAACGATATATCATGATTGATAGAATCTGAATAATAAGCTGGCTATAATTCAACAATACAATTGTGAACTAGCAGGAACAAACTTTTGACTGAACAAGTATTGAACATGAACAAATATATCTGAACCGAATGGTAATGAAGGTGATCAGCCTTTCATACCTGATTTATTCATGCAATATGTACAGTACAATTCTACTGATACGGGCAATCAAAAATGATTATCCATAAGCATATCTCGAATGAAATAACTCTTAGTAGAGTTAAGTAAAACTTACTCTAACAGGTTGATTAACGCTACGCAATTTATCTAGCTTTATCCGAAAACCTAATATAAATAATACCGATCTACACATTAGAATAATATCATCACGTGTATTTAAAATAACCAAATACATTTATCACATAACCCTATCGATCTATTTAGCACATAAGACTAGATCAAGTCAAACTATTGCGATCAAGAGTTGAACTCGACATGATTCTAGCATCCCGACTCGATCTAGTCGGACAATACTCGAGTTTAAGTTCAATTAAACTCGCTTAAACACTTAACAATTATCTTAGATGATTTTATCAATCAAAATATTTTTCATAGGCTCATAATAATTTTCTTATAATTAATATCATTTATCAAAATTTTCAATCATTAATATCGTATTTATATAATATAAATACTACCATATTCCTTTATCATTAATATTTATTTAATATAAAATATTAATGAAAATCATAACATAATATTATAATAATATTACAAAGTATTTTTAATACTTTAAAATCACCATTATATGATTTTTTAAACAATTAAATACATTATCTGGTAAATTGCTTTTAATATTAAAATATTAATATTTTCATGACAAAATATCAAAAGTTATGTTTTATAACTTATTCATTGCTAATGCAAATAATAATCCATGTAAGAGCTACGAGAATAATAAACTCACTATAATCAAAAGTGAATTTAATGGTACCATCATCAATATTTTATCCTCGTAACATCAATCACAATATTCATCTCAAATCAAATGATTCCATCGAGACCACAAACAGCCAAAGTATATTCATCAATCTACGGCCATGTCCATCTCTTAACACTGCTCATCTCTTGCAGACTAAAGGCCAAAAGATATTCTAATGCCTACCATTGCGTCGATTTAAATTCTGCTCATCTTGGCACTAAAGGTCAAAGACATTCATCAATCCATTATGTCTATCTCAACACCACTCATTCGCATCACAGCCAAAGATATTCTTAGAAATTCATTCATCTTTTCAGACTACGGTGCCAAAGATACTTTTCAGAATTCATTCTATCTTCGTGACCATAAAAGCCAAAGATATTCAATGAACATTACCATTTAAGACCCGAGGACGAGAAAATATTTTGAATGAACGAATCCAAAAGAAACAAACGGTTAAGGATTAAGATTAAGGATTCGCACTTTGCTTTATCCACGGCTGTATCAATACCTCAAAATAATTATAAAGGCACAGAAATTCAAAGAACGATCAAAACATGTGGATACAATCAAAAGCAAGTATCCGCATTATTAGCTTAGACGTAAAAGAAAAATTTACTTCAAGAAGAAATGATCAGAATAAAGTGTCAGACACGTGAATAAAATGTATACGTGAATAGTAAATCTGCACCCAAAGACAAAGACTATTTATTTATTGCACTGCGGAATAGTAATCAGAATAGGGTAACTCAGCGAATAGTAAACTCGTGAATAGTAAACTCATGAATAAGAACTCATAGTGTTCCAATGATAAAAAGTACCAACCAATATTTCAAAGAGCAAATTATATCAAGAATTATCATTTTGAGAAGAAGAAGATCTCACTCTCGAAAGAATCAAAGATTTTAAGCAAAGGTCTAAAGTGAACAATGAAAACTAAAATTTAATGAAGAACTCTAAAAGCATCTAAATACTACAAATACGCCTAATAATATAGAGAGAGAGCAGGAAATCTTGAGCCGGTAGTGATTAATTCTAATTTAGCTCTATTTTATAGGAAAACGTTAGCCCTACCGGGCGAGATTTCAATTTCGCTACTCCATGGTTTCTTGCATTACTATTGCCACCCAATTACATTTGAAATAAAATCAGCACATTTTTTTCACTCAACCAGGTGGGCCCACTCAATTCTAGAATCTTCCACCAAAACCAATTATAAACCCATCAATCGTACACTTAAAATTCATAACAAATCATTCGTGCATTTTTATCAACAAAATTCCAGGACATATACTCAACTATGATATATCCCAAAAGAATTACAACGATCCAACGGCTTGGATTAAAAATTGATAACTGCATTATATCCTAAAAACTCATTTGATTTGAATACTTCCTAACCATAAAATAATGATAAAACACCAACATTAATTCCTTCATTAATAACCACAAATAAAATCCATCACGGTATTCATACATAAAATAAAGATTTTATCATATGTAATCAATAATTTACTATTCACAGCAATATTACATAGACCACAATTATGACAACTTAAAGGTTTCCTGCAGAGGGAAGCCCCATCATGATCTTCCTGATCAAGCGCCAAGAATTAGGACTCAAACTTCCTTAGATGTAACTTTGTGACACTGGCTAATAATGTTATCTAACAATATTAATCAAATAATAAGGAATTATTGACTGGATAATGGGAACACTGCAAAGGATACTATTTAACACACATAAAATATCAACGTTAGCAATTATTGAATCAATAAATAACATTGAATGTTACCATCGTAATAATTATTGAGTAAAGTGCCTTCAATGTATATGATCAATAATTAACACATCAGATAATACCGTACCATCAAACCACGCAGACATCGATTTAAACCACCTAGTATTCCAATGGGGCCTTTAATTAAACACCACTAAGTTATTTATAACCACCTCCAACATTGTCTGCTTTCCTCATCCAACCGCTTCCGCTAATTATTAATAGTATCGCTACCAATGAACGGTATCATTCCAATGCATTTAATATTCCATCAACAAAACGAATATTCCTTACAAAATAATAAATATTTTACAACTATCATTATTTTAAAGACGATTTAACCCTTAATCCATCCTCATTAATCAAATCAACTCATTTATTTCAGTAATAGCGTTGAAATTCTTTTTTGATGGTACTGTGGTCTTACAGTCCTCCTCCTTATGCGAAATTTCGGTTCGAATTGATTTGCACGATCAGGTAGTTTTAAAAGGTAAAGAGGCCCGCTTTCTTATTTCGCTTCCAACCCTGTGTCATTTCAACAGCATGGAGCCCAATAAAACTTTAACCATGGCATAACCTCGCACATAGGCTTCCTGGCTAAGTTCTTTCTACAAAATTGAAATTCTCGTGATTGCTAAGTCTTCTTGCTTATCTCGTCTTCCTGCCTAACTCAACGACGTGTTCGTGTCGCCCATATTTACGTGAATATCATAATGCGGAAAAATAAGTAGAACATCGCCACATATTGGTAAAACGAAGCCCAGGAAATATGGCCTTATTCTATCTAGGAATTTCAATGGATTAATAAATCAAGGTTTGAGTTTCACTCACCGACTTCGCTTTTAAAATAATAACCTTCAGACCTCCTTCAAATCTATCACCCGCGAAGGGCCACAGTTTTAACTTTTATCGACAGTTTATTATATCAGATATCATCATCGCATCAGATATCATCAATGCGGGGTGTTCCAGGAGTTTACTCCATCTCTACATTCTGTATAATATACCTAAATATTAGTCTTCACAATATCAGACTATGACTTCAAATTTGTGACATTCCATCTCTATTACTCAACACGCCATATCAACTACGCTTCAGTTTCGTGATCGGTATGGCTTTTCCAGATGGCATGAATACGCAAATGAAGTCTCCTCTGAGTCCTTCAAGCTCTTCCCACATTCTTCGCTTCCATTCGAATTCACTAGATCTCTACCAGAAGTTAGCTACGTAATGGAATAGCATTCGAGAATACCCTTCCAACGATTCTATAATAAATCCAATTCGGGCCTAAAAATTACGTGATTTGGATTACCGACTTTAGGTTGGGGTCAATGCAGGACTCATATTCCAATCTTCCTGATAAAGATCGCCACGCCTGACAATCTATCGCTTTACTATCGCACTAATATTGACGCTTCCCTACATAGAGTCCACGCTTTGGGTGCATTCCACAAAGAAGTCACCAGACAAAGTGTTCACTACCAAATTCTATAGTTGAATTTTTAACTCAAGTTCAATTAGAGCCTATTCGATAAGATTTTAGAAACAGTTTCAGTACATCGTTCAAAGTCGATACAAAATTTAATATCGCTTCGAAGTAAGCCATTAGGGCCTTCTGCGTAAAATATACGTGCCGAAAAATCAATAACAAATAAGAATATTATTCAAATCCGACGTGTCTTTATTCAAATCCATAATACTTAACCAAGAAACTTGACATCCCGTGAATAAATGAAACGACTTCATTTGGATTGATATGAAAATGTTTGACCATGTCAATGGTTTGATCGCTTGAGTTCGAATAATAGCTGTTTAGGAACATGAAACTAACAACCTATAAAAGCAATCAATTTTGGTATGATAAGAGCGAATCAACTAATCAATCCCCAAAACAAGTATCTTCTAAAGAGATAAGGTCAATGGTGTAAGGTGTAACGGTGCCAACTTAAACTCAAACAAGATTTTAAACAACGGATGACGAAAGTTTCTCCTAACGGAGTCTCCACAAAATAGGTCAAAGTCTCATCTCTCCGTAGCTGCCCACAAATTGAGCACGCAAGCAAGAGAGATAAAAGAATGGGGTAGAACTGCATCTTTGCAAGGTATATACTTCGCAAGAATTTATAATTAACTAACCTGCACACTTTCGTCGTGTCTCAGATTTTGACTCTATTACCATAAACGCCTTCCGTGAATCACACTTTGACTTTTCCGGGATATCCTTCTCGAAATACCACCCCTCACCGCGACTTAGGGTTTCTGGCATCGTATCGTGAAATCTCGAGCGATATACGTCTTTTCTTTCAGTAATTATATGATACCTAAACCGTCAGGCGCTGCATTGATATGTCCTCTTCTCCATTGATTTGTAACATACTAATATGATGAGTTTTCTCCTTTGGAACCAACCACATGCCACCGCTACCGACGCTCTTCACGCATGGTCGCTGTCAATTTCTTTTAAAATTCTCCCAACTCGCTTTCTTCTATTTCATGGCCAATGGACACTACCCGTAGTGGTTACCGCTTTCGTCCCGTGATTTTCTCCACCGGTTATCAAGTATTCTCAAGGACCAAGTATCTTTGGTATGATCCCGCGTTATGGTCCCCATTAATCGCAGACTAAGTATCTCATTTAACAATCGAGCCCTGCTTTGATAACATCCTCAATAGAGAGAAAATTTATGAGAAATGATACCGGGATTAACGATGCCGGTTTCTCAACCTCTCGGGAACATTCACATGCCACGCTCCTCGCCTTCCAATTAAACGAGGTGTAAAATTGATAACTCCGCAAACTTCGCCGTGACCGGACACCGCCATGTTATTCGCTTCCAATCTAATAACCTACCCTTCCATACGATAATACCTTCAAAGTAGTATTCTTCTCAAACGCCTCCTACCATAATACCGAGGCACTCGCCCACACAGATATCCGGGCCTCTCACCATCTAACATGCATTAATGATGATCTCAAGTGGTCCTCGCATGAACGAATATATGCTCAATTGACCCATGTCGCTTTCATGATCCCGGTTTCGGCTACAACATCTAATGTAGAGAAATTTACGAACCGCTCTCTATCGACGACGCCCGTCAACCTACTAAAGATCCGCCATACGCTCTTTAACATATAGTAAACGAATGGAACTTTCGCCGTCGGGACACCGCTTCTTATTTTCGCGTCAATCTAATAAATCGACTATCTGGCATATTTATCAATCTAGGAAGTATTGCCATCTCAAGTCAAACGTTTCCATTCATGAGTGATCTCATTAATACTCCCATGTAATCCTGTTCCATACCGGCAACCACGAATATCCAAGTAGCGTAACGTTTCTTTCTGCTCCTTGACACCCGTGACTATCAATATCATCGTACCACGTATTTTCGTAACATCTAGCTTCCTGCACTCGTGGTCGATTGAATCCGCTTCATTTTACTCACCCGTGACCATAATTCCTCCGAAGGAAATTTCGCCCCGATTCTCGTACATCTCAAAACTTCGGATTATCCTCGCTATCATCAAGTCATCTAGCGCGGTGTGGAGGTACACGTCATCAAGTAACGCTCTCGTTGTTACATGTGTAAAACTCCACTGTCTCTACTTACACCACTATTAATATTTCCAACGACATTCTCACCACATCCGCTGAAAACAAGGGCTAATTAAGGAAACCAATCGCTATAATATCCCATATAACGACCTAACTAACAAATAAGCCAGTGGTAGATACTAGCAAAGGATTTGATTTGTCCTCCTCCAGTTCTATTCCCCGATCTCCGCTAGATCATATCCCAAGCTCGATATTCAATCAGTGATTTACCCCAAAATAGGTCCATTCATCCAACCCATTCTGAGTCGCCAAATACATGGCAATAAACAACTACAACTTTATTATCACAACAATAAAATCAGAGTTTAACACAAATATTAGTCTTCCTGCATAATATTTATACTCAAATAAATCATCATATTTATCGATACATTATTTTCTACAATAATGGTGAGGACTACTAAACAACTCTTTCTGTAACCTTCATTCCACCTTGACCCCACTAAAGATTTTACATTCTCGCCTCCGGAAGAAAATGGAACAACAAGGAAAAGGTGAGCCTAACTAGCTCCAAGAAGAATGTTACGACCAAGATAATATACAACAAATTATCGCTACTCCAACAGGAAAACTGATGTAATAATGTATTAACAAGTTTCCGGATCAATATTCATAGCTTGGGAATAATAATTCATAAGAGTTAGGTGAATAAAAATCTACTATAATCATGAATTGGCCCAATGTACCATCATCAATATTTTATCCTCGTGAACATCAATCATATATCATCTCAAATCAAATATCTATCTTTACACTACAGTGCCAAAGATATTCATCAATCTGGCTGATGCCATCTCAACACTCGCTTCCATTCTTTGCACTCAGCGCCAAAGATATTCACTGGGCCTCAATATGCTCATTTGTAAACACTGCTCATCTTCAGACCAGGCAGCCATTATCTTAGATGATTTTTATCAATCAAAAATATATTTTCATGTAGCTCATAATAATTTTCGGATAATTAATATCATTTATCAAAATTTTCAATCATTAATATCGTATTTATATAATATAAATACCACCGTATTCCTTTATCATTAATATTTATTTAATATAAAATATTAATGAAAATCATAACTTAATATTATAATAATATTACAAAGTATTTTTAATACTTTAAAATCACCCTTATATGATTTTTTTCATTAAACAATTAAATACATTATCCGGTAATTGCTTTTAATATTAAAATATTAATATTTTCATGACAAAATATCAAAAGTTATGTTTTATAACTTCAAATATTTTTCTAACCCTTAAATCATTTTTATATGATTTTTAAAAGTATTATTTCTAATTTTCTATAATTTATTTAATATATTTATTAAATAAACTAATTACCATTAATATTAATTAATTGATGAAATTTCTCTCAAAATATCAAAAGTCATTAAAAATAACTTAAAATATTTTCTTATACCATAATATCATTTTTCATGATTTTCATGATTTAAAATCATTTTTAAATAATTTATTTAATATTATAATTAAATAAATTATATACCATTATATTCCAAAATATTGAATATCTATGAAATATACTCTAAATAATTAAAAACTATTTTTCGATTTTAAAATAATTTTTCGTAATTTATTTTGTATTTTTAATAATTAAAACCATTTAATTTGATTTATTTAATAAAAATAATTATTTTCAAAATTAAATGTCACTAAAGGGGCCCTATAGCGACGAATCTGTCGCTATAGGTGTTCTTAACTTTGTTCTTGAACATTCATCAATGAAACCCGTAAAAACCAAGTCGGTGAAAGCAGGTACATAGTTTGACCATAAATATATTAGTGTTCATGTTGCTTTCTGGGCTGAAATTTGTTTTCAGATTGTAGTACTTATGTAATAATACTATAATATACCAAGTTCATGACCATTCTACATAATAACAGAGAGATCCAAGTCTCCAAAAACCTGTCAGACGTTGTTCTTCAATTTCTGGGTTTTCCAGAAATTGAAGAACAGTCGAGATACCAACTTTGGATCCATATAGTTTGCATTATATTACTTGTTTGTGTGATATAAAAGTTCACAATTGCAGTCTTGATGTCTGAGTACAACCTTATAACATCATATCAACATAAAAACATCAGATACACAAGATCTGGGCCGGTCAAACTAGCGGTCAAGAACTGTTCTTGAACATTTCGAAAACCCGAAATGTTATTGAAAGATTTAATCAAGGTGGTTTGACCACCAATAAATTTTGATTCCGACGGGATCTGAGTAAGATAATGGCTTGGAAGTGTAGATCTCATGTCGTTTACAACAACAAAAAACAATAACTCGACCACAAGCTTATAATACAAATGAAGATCTAGGGTCATGAATATCATTGTCGAAAATTTTGAAATTTACATTTGCCATGAAAAAGTAGTTTCATGCTTGGTCAACGCCTTTTGAGTGATCATATCATTGCTCCAGTTAAGGATCTGGTTGTTCTAAGGACTTGGATGTTTATTTCACACGACAGGCTACACAGATCAAACAATAACATAACCAAAACACTAACATACTGCAAGATCTGGGTCAGAAAATGTTGAATATTATGGTGTGGATTTGATATAATGTTATAGTTGTGGGTAATATTTACAAATTTTGCAAATTACGCAAGTTGTTATATAATATTCGATTGGTCGGGGAATATTCGTTTTAACGAGGGAATATTAAATGCAACGAGACAATCATTGGTGGACCCCACAACGGAATTATTTTCGGATTGAGAAAACGACAAAAATACTTTATAAAAATAACGGCGGAAGTTTTACTGTTAAGCTGTTGAACTATCCTAGTAGTAAAAAAATGCGATGTCTGGCGTGGTTTACATAATAGCACACGGTATTGATTATTGATGCTTACGTGAGAAGTCACTCAGTTATACTCAATTATTGTTATAGTAATTGTTGCATCATATCTATCATATTATTGATTCAATTATTATCACAGTATCATCTGCATAAAATGTTTTTTTATTAAATCAATATTTGAGACGATAAAGTTATTCATATTATAAATTTCAATATTTACAATGTCTAGAAGTTACATCGAGGAGAGGTTTGGTCACCTAATTAATTCGCGCATGATAGGGAGAAATCCTTATTGAAAGCCCCTCTTTCACAGGAGCGACACGGTTGATAAATATTGTGAGTTATAATATTAATGATGAATGTTGTTAGAAGTTGAATTTGGAGCTACTAGTGATATTTGAGTTCGGAGCGACAAAATTAGTAAAAATAGTCTATAAACACAAAATTTTCCGGGATTCACTATTTGGTCAAAAAGTCAACAGTTGACTTTTTTGGGAAAAGTCAAACTTCGAAATTTCAAATTTTATATTTTTGATAAAAATAGTTTCATTATGTTGGAATTGTTTGTGTTAGTGAAAATCGACATTTATTCCGATGATAATTGATGTCTAGGGGTTATATTGATAAATCGGGTAATTTATCGGATAAATGAGCAATTAATTGCTACTAATTCACATGCTTATATAACTATTTGTTCACATATGTGTACTATTGAATCACATTATTTACTATTAGGGGAGTTGGTGCAAGATTGATAATACTTGCATGACTAAGTTAAAATGGAGGTATAGATGGAGTCTTATCTTGTGTAATTCATATTTTTCACATGATTATACTATTGATTCACATAATTGAACTATTGATTCACATTATTTACTATTAGGGGAGTTGGTGCAAGATTGATAATACTTGCAGGACTAAATTAAAAATGAAAGAAAAGTTTGAGGTATTGTACTGTAATTTTTGAGCCCCAAAACGTGCAATTATCGAAACTATATTTTCCTATAAATAGAAGCTCATTCTTCCTTCATTTCTCACCAATTCACAAAAGCTTTAGAGCGATTATTATAGAGAGAAATTATAGAGAGAAAGAAGAAGAGAAATCTGCTACCTCACTATTCCAGTATCCAGTTTTTTTCCAAGGTAGGGAATATTATTTGTTGTGCTTAGTAGGGAGTATTATTTCTTTCTTATCTATGAAGAGAACTTCATTATTCCATTCTTATTATTCATTGGAATAACTTTTATACGCTGCTACCCTATACTTGGTGAAATTCTTACATTGTTCCATTCTTTATCATTTTGTTGGAACATCACATGCATGCGTTCTACTACGGGACTGATTACGTCTTTATTATTACATTAGAATATACCGTCTATGCGTTCTACGCTGGACTGATTCCGCCTTTATTATTCTCATTGGAATATCACATCTGCATGTTTTTCTGGGGGACTGATTCCATCTTTATTATTACATTGGAATATCACATACATGCGTTTCTGTGGGACTGATTCCGTCTTTATTATTACATTTGGAATATCACATGCATGCGTTTCTGCCGGGACTGAATTCCGTTATTTATTATTCTATTGGAATAACTTTTGCATGTCTTGATCTATCGCATGCTGTTGATTTCTTTTGTTATTCCATTCCTTATTATACTCAATTGGTTAAAGTTTTAAGTTCTATACTCCATGAAATTAGTGGAATATCCTTGATATTTGCGCTTCATCCAGTATCTTTTCATGAAAATATTCTTCTAAGCATTCTTGAATTTTACTCTACAAAGCAGTATCATGTTGACAATTTGGACGTTATTAGTTCCTGGATAAATTAATTCTTGAACTTGTTTTATTGAATTCTTATATCATTGTCATCATCCTCATGTTTATATTTTGTTGAAAGTCATCTGTGGCCTATAGTGCATAGATGGACTTGGTATGATTATGACCGAGGATTATTGGTGTAATCATGGCCGTAATGTTAGAAATGATGTGGAGAAAGTCCTCATTGGCCGTAGTGCATTGATGGACGATTGTTGGCATGATCATGACCATTAATGAATACACAAATATTCTTGGCCGTAGTGCATGGATAATTGTGGTCGTGATACTAAAGAATATCATTGGTAGTAGTGCGAGGGGTGATTCGATGATGTGGATTATTTAATAAAATTTGAGTCCCAATGATAAAAGTGATGAAAACCTTTTAAATCATAAAAGATAGTAGCTTTTATTCTCTACTTGATTCTTTTAATGGATTGCTTGTTCATTGCTGAGTTAAACTTGATGGTTGTTATATTGTATCGGTTTAACACTTTGAAGAAAACTAACGATAATATATTACGCATTATCTTAGTCATAATATTTCCTCTTTGGGCTAGTTGAGCTCACCTTTTACTTTTATTTTTCTCTTGAAATGAGAACTTAGCGAGGGACTAGTCGAGGAGCGGGTAGCCGGACGGATAATAGCATTAGTAGTCCTCACTATTCTGTGAAATAGTGTGATAATAATTGTAATGAGGACTCCTTTTGAGTTTGTATAAACTCTAGTAGACAATATTTGTATTCAAACTATCAGCTTATGTTCTGTCGTATTGTACACGACAGTTGTATTATTAAGTTGTATTTGAATTCATGTACCATGTAAGTGGCGACCTAAGATGGGTGACGTATACCTAATTTTGGGGTCGTCACAGTTGGTATCAAAGCTTAGGGATATGATCTCAGGCTAAGATGTGAGACTAGAACTAGGAGGGAAGAGACGGGGAATTCCTTCGCTAGTATGACCTACCTAAGTTTATTTGGTATTTAATTGGTTGGTCAGAGTATATAGATAATATGTTGCATGTCAATTAACCCTTGTTTTGTGGCAGTATTTGAAAATGGCATCCGAGAATGTTGAGAACATCAATGGAGCACGAGAGACCGTTGAGTCTCCACGGATCAATAACGAGACAATGTGCATCGAAGAAGGCGAATCCTCATGCAAACAACAACACCGACCAAATGATGAGCGATGGAATGTTCCGAGGCTTCATCATGATTCATGCAACATCGGTGAGAGCGGCTCCTATCCAAAATGTAGGTGGAAACACAGAAACTCTCGGACGATTCACCGCTAAATGTTCAAGGAGCTGGGACCACCGGAGTTTATTGGAGAGCCAAAAACCACTTAAGGTGAAGCATGGATAAAAGCGGATCACCAAGATATTTGATGTCTTGGGATGCTCAGAGAGCAAAGGTTCCTTCGCCACCTTCGTGTTGCGTGAAGAAGCGATTCTTGGTGGAATCAGTAAAAGCGTACTGACTGGCCTTTTCAAGATGTCTTGGGAGAAGTTCCAAGAGCTATTCAACGACAAATACTTTCCGAAATTATTCGTCACATGAAGGAGGTGGAGTTTATCAAGTTGGAACAAAACAATATGGCCAGTGTGCCATGATACGAGGCTAAATTTGCGGAGTTATCCGGTTTGCATCCCATTTGGTCGATAATGAGGAAGCGAATGACGCGAATGTTTTAAGAGGTTTGAAAAGCGGAGATACGTTAATATCTAATTTCTCATAAACCGTGTTTGTACTCGAATGTTGTAAATAGGGCTCGATTATTGGAGCGCGATAACGAGTCAACGCAACCAAGGAAAGCGGTAAGCGGCGACATGAAAATACCGGTGGTAACGATCATCGAAGCGGTGACAACAAGCGTGGAGGAATCAACATGCGAAAATGGTAACCACTTGGTGGTAATCATGGCGAGACAAGTAAAATGGACATTTCAAGAAAAGGAGATTCAACAATGGTGGAAAGATGTCGTCGACCAAAGAACCGTGGTTAAGGCGGAGAACGACCACCTATCATATGCTTCAAATGCGGAGGGGAGGGACATATTAGTCCAAACTGCGCGATGCCATCCAAAGAGTGTTATAATTGTGGAAGAGAAGGTCACCTAGCCCGATTTTGTCGTTCACCGAAGACAAGTTCAGCTAGGATGGAGGCACCAAAGGCCATCCCAGAAAAGTCAAAGCGGTGAGTGCAAGGAGAGCGTTTGTTGTGACCTCCCGAAAGCAAGGAACCCGACGAGGTCATCACGGGTAAGTTTATCATAAACTCTAGCAAAGTCTATACCTTATTTGATCTGGGTTCTACCCATTCTTTTATTTCTCTCTACTTGCGCTCAACGATTAAATTTGACTCGAGAGAAATTAGACTTTGACTTATCTGTTGAAACTCCATTAGGAGAAACCTTCATTACATCCACTTGTTTATAAGTCTTGTTTGATTCAAATCGGTAATCGCACGTTACTGTCGATCTTATCTCCTTAAAAATACTTGCATTTGGCGTGATTCTAGGGATTGATTGGTTAACTACTCATCATGCTAAAATTGATTATTTTCATAAGGTTGTTAGCTTTCATATTCCTAATAAACCTATTATCAAATTCAAGCGACCAAACCATTAAAATCAATCACGGTCATCTCAAGCCATAAAGCTATTCGTTTATTGAAAAATGGATGTCAAGCTTTCTTAGCTCATGTCACGCGGTTTAAACAAAAATACGTCGATTTGAAGGATATTTCTATTGTTAATAAATTTCTGACGTATTCCACTAAAGAACTTCTGGCCTACCCCCAGGCGTGAAGTTGAATTTTGTATCGACCTTGAACCCTAGTACAAAACCCATTTCAAAGTCCCATATCGAATGGCTCTATTGAACTTGAGGAGTTAAAGACTCAATTGCGAGGAATTGTTAGACATTGGTTTCATTCGTCCCTAGTCGTCTCCTTGGGGTGCTCCTGTTCTATTCGTGAAGAAGAAAGATGGGAGTATGCGACTTTGTATTGATTATCGGGAGTTGAATCATGTCACCATCAAAAATAGGTACCCATTGCCACGTATTGATGACCTGTTTGATCAGTTACAAGGAGCACAATTTTTTTCAAAGATCGATCTTCATTCTGGATATCATCAGCTGAAGGTTAAAACTAAGGATATTCCAAAGACTACCTTCAGAACTCGGTACGGGCATTATGAATTCTTAGTCATGTCTTTTGGATTGACTAATGCTCCTACTGCCTTCATGGATATGATGAACCGAGTATTCAAGGAATATTTGGATCACTTTGTGGTCGTCTTTATTGATGACATCCTTATTTATTCCAAAAGCCGTGAAGATCATGAGCAACACTTGAGGCTGATACTCTAAAATCTTCGTGAATATAAGCTTTATGCCAAGTTAAAGAAATGCGAGTTCTGGCTTGAGGAAGTAGCATTCCTTGGGCACGTAGTATCAAGTCATGGAATATCCGTTGACCAAGAAAGATTGAAGCTATTCAAAGTTGGGAACAACCCAAATCGATGGCCAAAGTACGTAGCTTTCTCGGTTTAGGCTGTTATTATCGGAGATTCGTGGAAGGATTTTCTCGAATCGCTACTCCATTAACTCAGCTGACTCGGAAAGATACAAAGTTCAGTTGGAGTGAGGAATGTGAGAAGAGTTTTCAAGAACTCAAAAGGAGACTCATTTCAGCACCTGTTCTCACAATCCCATCTGGTTCGGAGGATTTGTCATCTACTGATGATGCTTGAGCAAAGGGTTAGGATGTGTTCTCATGCAACATGGGAAAGTCATAGCCTATGCCTCAAGACAACTCAAAGAATATGAGAGGAATTATCCTACTCATGATCTAGAGTTGGCAGCTATTGTCTTCGCACTTAAAATTTGGAGGCATTACTTGTATGGAGAGAAAGTGGAGATCTTTACGGATCATAAAAGCCTCAAATATTTCTTCACTCAAAAGGAACTCAACATGCGACAACGACGTTGGCTTGAACTGTTGAAAGATTATGATCATACCATCTAATACCATCCCGGAAAAGCGAGCGTGGTAGGCTAACGCGTTGAGTAGAAGATCATATCTTGAATGCACGAGTGCAATATTCACAACACAAAAGCCCATTTTGTGTGACTTGCAAAAAGATGGAGATAGAGTTATAGACTCCGAGGGACCCATGTGATGATGGCGAATATCTGAGTAGAATCGACTTTAATTGATAAAGTTAAAGTTGCTCAAGATTCTGAATCCGGAGCTGATGCGTCTGAGGAAGAAAGTGCAAGAAGGTGCTATCTTGGAGCAAGAATCGATGAGGAAGGAATACTTGAGTCAACTCCGGACTTTGTGTTCTAACAACCACGATTTAAAGTATAAAATCATGATGGGCGCACAACACACCAGTTTTCAATCCATCACAGGAGTACCAAAATGTATCGTGATCTTGACATACATTTTGGTGGAGCAATATGAAGAGAGAGATAGCGCTATTTATCTCAAGGTGTCTAATTTGTCAACGAGTTAAAGCGAGCATCAAGTACCAAAGGTCCATTGCAACCACTTGAAATTCCGGAATGGAAGTGGGAGCACATTACCATGGATTTAGTTCTGGGTCTTCCTAAAGTTTCTCAAGGCATAGATGCGATTTGGGTCATTGTTGATAGATTGACCAAGTCTGCTCATTTTTTACCGATACGAGAAACTTATACACTTGAACGTCTTGCTCGTATGTACATAAATGAGGTTGTAAGATTGCATGGTATGCCAGTATCCATAGTTTACGATCGAGACCCAAGATTCACTTCAAGATTTTGGGTTAGTTTGCAAAAAGCTATGGGCACGGAGTTCTGATTTAGCTTTCGGCATATCATCCTCGAACGGACGGGCGCGATGAAGAGGACGATTCAAACTCTTGAAGATCTATTAAGACTCTGTGTCCTTGACTTCAAGGGAAGTTGGGACAAGTTCTTACCATTGGTGGAGTTTTCCTACAACAACAGTTATCAAGCAAGTATTGGCATGGCTCCATTCAAGGCGTTGTATGGAAGAAAGTGTCGTTTTCCAGTATGTTGGGATGAGGTGGGTGAAGCAACGTTGTTGGGACCAGAGTTGGTACGTATGACTACGAAAAAGATTCAAATGATCCGACAACATATAAAAACCTCACAAGATCGACAAAAGAGTTATGTTGATCTTCATCGAAAGGACGTAGAATTCGATATTGGAGATCATGTGTTGTTACGTGTTGCTCCATGGAAAGGAGTTACAAGATTTGGAAAGAGAGGAAAGCTCAATCCTCGATTCATTGGCCCATTTTTAATCCTCGATCGAGTAGGAACTGTGGCCTATAGACTTGCGTTACCGCCAAGTATGTCTCGTGTTCATAACATTTTTCACATATCCATGTTACGTAAATATGTGAAAGACTCGAACCACATTATTGAGTTAGAACCGGACGAAATAGAGGAAGATTTAACGTATGAAGAGGTTCCTGTTAAAATCTTGGATAAGAAGGAACATATTCTACGCTCCAAGGTTATACCTCAAGTCAAAGTTTTGTGGAAAAACCACGATGTTGAGGAAATGACCTGGGAGTTAGAATCTGAAATGAAATCAAAGTATCCTCACCTCTTCGACATACCAGGTACTCACCCTAATTTCGAGGACGAAATTTTATAAGAAGGGGAGGTTGTAAGACCCCAACTTTTTGAATAAAGATAAAATTTTCTCGAAATATATTTTTGAATATTATGGTGTGGATTTGATATAATGTTATAGTTGTGGGTAATATTTACAAATTTTGCAAAGTACGCAAGTTGTTATATAATATTCGATTGGTCGGGGAATATTCATTTTAACAAGGAATATTCGTACAACGGCACAATCATTGGTGGACCCCACAATGGAATTATTGTCGGATTGAGAAAACGACAAAAATACTTTATGAAAATAACGGCGGAAGTTTTACTGTTTAACTTGTTGAACTACCCGGTAGTAAAAGTACGATGTCTGGCGTGGTTGCATAGTAGCACACGTATTGATTATTGATGCTTCGTGAGAAGTCACTTCGGTTATACTCAATTATTGCTATAGTAATTCTTTGCATCATATCTATCATATTATTGATTCAATTATTGTCACAGTATCATCTGCATAAAATGTTTTTTTTATTAAATCAATACTTGAGACAACAAATTTATTCATATTATAAATTTCAATATTTACAATGTCTAGAAGTTACATCGAGGAGAGTTTGGTCACCTAATTGCCTTGATAGGTAGAAATTCTTATTGGAAAGCCCCTCTTTCCTGGGAACGACCTGGTTGATAAATATTGTGAGTTATAATATTAATGATGAATGTTGTTCGGAGTTGAATTTGGAGACGCGGACGTGATATTTGAGTCCGGAACGACGAAATTAGTAAAAATAGTCTATAAACACAAAATTTTCCTGGATTCACTATTTGGTCAAAAAGTCAACAGTTGACTTTTTTGGGAAAAGTCAAACTTTGAAATTTCAAAATTTATATTTTTGATAAAAATAGTTTCATTATGTTGGAATTGTTTGTGTTAGTGAAAATCGACATTTATTCCGATGATAATTGATGTTTAGGGGTTATATTGATAAATCGGGTAATTTATCGGATAAATGAGCAATTAATTGCTACTAATTCACATGCTTATATAACTATTTGTTCACATATGTGTACTATTGAATCACATTATTTACTATTAGGGGAGTTGGTGCAAGATTGATAATACTTGCATGACTAAGTTAAAAATGGAGGTATAGATGGATATTATCTTAATTCGTATTTTTCACATGATTATACTATTGATTCACATAATTGAACTATTGATTCACATTATTTACTATTAGGGAGTTTGTGCAAGATTGATAATACTTGCGGGACTAAATTAAAAATGAAAGAAAAGTTTGAGGTATTGTCTTTGTAATTTTCGAGCCCCAAACGCGTCTGATTATCGAAACTATATTTTCCTATAAATAGAAGTTCATTCTTCCTTCATTTCTCACCAATTCACAAAAGCTTTAGAAGCGATTATTATAGAGAGAAATTATAGAGAGAAAGAAGAAGAAATCTGCTACCTCACTATTCCATTATCCAGCTTTTTTTCCAAGGTAGGGAATATTATTTGTTGTACTTATTATTTCTTTCTTATCTATGAAGAGAACTTACATTATTCCATTCTTATTATTACATTGGAATAACTTTTGTATCTGTGAGCTACCTATACTTGGTGAAATTCTTACATTGTTCCATTCTTTATCATTATGTTGGAACATCCTGCATACATGCGTTCTACGGGACTGGTTAAAATCTTTATCATTATATTGGAACATCCTCATGCATGCATTCTATCGCTGACCTGATTCCGTCTTTATTATTCTTTGGAATATCACATGCATGCGTTTCTGGGGACTGATTCCGTCTTTATTATTTTATTGGAATATCCTCATGCATGCATGTTTCTGCGGGACCTAATTAAAATCTTTATTATTACATTGGAATATCACATGCATGCGTTTCGCCGGACTGATTCGTTTATTATTACATTGGAATATCACATGCACATGCGTTTTCTGTAGGACCTGATTCCATTATTTATTATTACATTGGAATAACCTTCGCTGTCGATTATCGCGTGCCTTGGTGATTTCTTTTGTTATTCCATTCCTTGTTATACTCGGTTGGTTAAAGTTTTGACTTCTATACTCCATGAAATTAGTGGAATATCCTTGATATTTGCGCTTCATCCATATCTTTTCATGAAAATATTCTTCCGAGCATTCTTGAATTTTACCTACAAAGCGATATCATGTTGACAATTTGGGCGTTATTAATTCTGGATAAATTAATTCTTGAACTTGTTTTATTGAATTCTTATATCATTGTCATCATCCTCATGTTTATATTTTGTTGAAAGTCATCTGTGGCCTATAGTGCATAGATGGACTTGGTATGATTATGACGGGTTATTATCAATCATGACCGTAATGTTACAAATGATGTGGAGAAAGTCCTCGTTGGCCCGTAGTGCATTGATGGATAGTTGTTGGCATGATCATGACCATTAATGAATACACAAATATTCTTGGCCCGTAGTGCATGGATAATTGTGGTCGTGATACTAAAGAATATCCTTGGTCAAATAGTGCGGGGGTGATTCGATGATGTGGATATTTATTAAAATTTGAGTCCCAAATGATAAAAGTGATGAAAAACCTTTTAAATCATAAAAGATAGTAGATTTTATTCTCTACTTGACTCTTTTAATGGATTGCTTGTTCATTGCGATTAAACTTGATGGTTTTTATATTGTATCGGTTTAACAACATTGAAGGCTAACGATAATATATTCTCGCATTATCTTAGTCATAATATTTCCTCTTTGGGCTAGTTGAGCTCACCCTTTTACTTTTATTGTTCTCTTGAAAATGAGAACGTGGCGAGGACTAGTCGGGGAGCGAGTGACGGACGGATGATAGCATTAGTAGTCCTCACTATTACGTGAAATAGTGTGATAATAATTGTAATGAGGACTCCTTTTGAGTTTATATAATCTCTAGTAGACAATATTTGTATTCAAACTCGCAGCTTATGTTTTGTCGTATTGTACACGGCAGTTGTATTATTAAGTTGTATTTGAATTCATGTACCATGTAAGTGGCGACCCAAGATGGGTGACGTATACCTAATTTTGGGGGCGTCACAGTTGGGCCTTGGCCCTTGGGCAGTGAGCTACTCAGACATGTACTATTATGTATATGATAACTAATTTTTTGTATTGAATGTAACATGATTGTTGACCGTGATCATTGGGTTGGGCTGGTTGGCAATGGGCAAATGGGTAAATGTTGAAGAGTATTTTTTTAATTTACTTATTGATCAAGTCAGGCATGTTGCACCGAATTAGACCATGCCAGATTTCTATCATTAAATTTTCTCCTTTTCAAACTTTTCAGGTCAAGCCTTGACCATACCGGATTTTGACCAGACCGAGCCTAGGTGATAAGTAGGTTTTATACCTATTTATCCGGTATCTGTTACTTGAATTAGTTTCTTAATCTCATGTTTTTAGTTACTTTTCATGCATTTTGTGTTCCTTTGTAGATTATATGCTTGGGAGTTGAAATCGCAAAGAATTGGTTTTGAAATCACAAAGAAAAGCAATCCAGACATCATTTGGGATTTCAAGTTTTTTTTCATATTCTTGGTCCGGAAATTGGATTAAATTTTAGAGCTTCTTCTTAGCTTTTTGGAACATCTTGAATCATTCCAATCGGAGTTCGGATGTAAGAGTTATGACATTTGTACAAACGGACGTCGAACTTCACTATTTTGGGTGGTCATTTGCATAGCAGTCCGTTCCAGGCCAATTTCGACATTCATCCGTCCGTTCTTTCTAAAATCTCAAAGAATCAAAGTTGTAGAACTCGTCGATATCTTCGATTTGATAGGTGGCAGGCCTCGTAGCTCTTCCCGGATCAAAAGTTATGGCCGATTTCCCAAAGGATGTCAAAGTAGAAAAGTTTCCTTCACAAAACCGCCGCCGGGGTGGGCATGCAAGCGTCAAAGCAGGCCCCTAGCCCGCCGGGGCGGGCCCAAAACAAGCCTAGACCCCCGCCAGGGCGAGGGTATGCCCAGAAAATGCGAGAAAATGTGAATTTTGGTCCAATTTGAATCCGGGAAGGATTGTTTCGATCCGATTGACACAAGGACTTCCGAGAGGACTTAAAGACATATAAAGAGACTTATAAAAGGAAGAGAATAACAAGGATTAGGAGAGATTAGAGACTAGATAGAGGATTCCATTAGATTAGATTAGAGTAAATTAGATTAAAAACACTAATTCTTGTTAGATTTGGAGATTGAAGCAACTTGGAGACCATTGAAGATTCAAAGTAGGAGCAAGGAGGGAGCTTCAAATCTACAGACAATCGATTCTATCTTCTTATCTTCTTCTATCTTTATCTTTTAATGATTATTCAATTCTGGATTCTTAGTTTTAATTCAATAATCATGAACTAATTCTTTGTTTGAGATTACAATGGATCTTATTGTGTAGTTTATTTTAATATGCTTTGCTATCAATAATTATGTTCTATTATGAGAATTGTCTATTGTGATTTGGACTTAATTGCTTAATTTCCTAGCTATCAATTACCGTGATAATCTATATGAACTCGAGAGATGAAGTATTGATTTAGATCTTATCATGATAGCATGTGTTTATGATTTCTACATAGATGGAATTCCTGATTCGTGTTTAGGATAGAAATATGCCTTTACGCCATATGTAATTTTATAGAGAACTTGTGCTTTAAATCCTTTTTAATTGTAATTCACATAGAGATATAGTGGATTAGTTAATTAGGGTGTCTTGCTTAATTCTATCATCTGTGGATTTAAGTGAGTATGGGTATTATGCATCGAGAGGTGGTTTTATTTGCTTTAGTGTTCTTGATTAACAATTCAAGATAGAAAATAATTGATGAGAAGTGTATTAACTTAAATGAAGCAATAAGTGAAGTTGTGATCTTAAATCTCCGTAATCTTAATTTAAGTAGTGGTAATTAGAATTAGTTTATTTATAAATTGAAATTCATTCGTTTAAATAAGATTGAGTTGGTTACGGGTTAGTACTTGGTGATTTTTATAAAACAATTCCTCGTGGAAACGATACTCTACTTTCACTTTATTACTTGTTGACCACGTATACTTCCGTGTTGTGCGTAATTAGATTTTACCCAACAAGTTTTTGGCGCCGTTGTCGGGGAATTAGTTAATATATTTTTGCCAATATTAGCTTCAATCAAATTAGTCTTAATTTAAACATTTTTTTCTCCTTTTTATTTAATTCTCAGTTGCATTGCATATCATTGTTGTTTTGTGTTTTTGCTTGAGGACAAGTAAATGTTTAAGTTTGGGGGTATTTGATAAGTAGGTTTTATACCTATTTATTCGGTATCTGATACTTGAATTAGTTTCTTAATCTCATGTTTTTAATTACTTTTCATCATTTTGTGTTCGTTTTGTAGATTATATGCTTGGGAGTTGAAATCGCAAAGAATTTGTTGAAATCGCAAAGAAAAGCAATCCGGACATCGTTTGGGCTTTCAAGTTTATTTCATGTTCTTGGTTTGGAACTTGGATTAAATTTTAGAGCTTCTTCTTAGCTTTTCGGAACATCTTGAATCATTCCGATCGGAGTTCGGATGCAAGAGTTATGACATTTGTACCAACGGACGTCGAACGCCACTGTTTTGGGTGGTCATTTGCATAGCAGTCACTTCCAGGCCAATTTTGACCTTCATCCGTCTGTTATTTCTAAAATCTCAAAGAATGAAAGTTGTAGAGCTTGTCGATATCTTCGATTTGATAGGTGGCAGGCATCGTAAATATTCCCGGATCAAAAGTTATGGCCGATTTCCCAAAGGACGTCAAAGTAGAAAGGTTTCCTTCACAAAACCGCTGTCGGGGTAGGCATGCAAGCATCAAGGCAGGCCCCTAGCCCGCCGGGGCGGGCCCAAAACAAGCCTAGACCCCTGCCGGGGTGGGGGTATGCCCAGAAAATGCGAGAAAATGTGAATTTTGGTCCAATTTGAGTCCGAAAAGGATTGTTTCGATCCGATTGACACAAGGACTTCCTAGAGGACTTCCGAGAGGACTTAAAGACATATAAAGAGACTTATAAAAGGAGGAGAATCATAAGGATTAGGGGAGATTAGAGACTAGATAGAGGATTCCATTAGATTAGATTAGAGTAAATTAGATTAAAAACACTAGTTCTTGTTAGATCTGGAGATTGAAGCAACATGGAGACCATTGAAGATTCAAAGTAGGAGCAAGGAGGGAGCTTCAAATCTACAGACAATAGATTCTATCTTCTTATCTTCTTCTATCGTTATCTTTTAATGATTATTCAATTGTGGATTATTGGTTTTAATTCAATAATCATAAACTAATTCTTTGTTTGAGATTACAATGGATCTTATTGTGTAGTTTATTTTAATATGCTTCGCTATCAATTATTATGTTCTATTATGAGAATTGTCTATTGTGATTTGAACTTAATTGCTTAATTGCCTAGCTATCAATTACCGTGATAATCTATATGAACTCGAGCGATGAAGTATTGATTTAGATCTTATCATGATAGCATGTGTTTGTGATTTCTATATAGATGGAATTCATGATTCGTGTTTAGGATAGAGATATGCCTTTACGCCATATGTAATCTTATAGAGAACTTGTGCTTTAAATCCTTTTTAATTGTAATTCATATAGAGATATAGTGGAGTAGTTAATTAGGGTGTCTTGCTTAATTTTATCATCTGTGGATTTAAGTGAGTATGAGTATTATGCATCGAGAGGTGGTTTTATCTGCTTTAGTGTTCTTTATTAACAATTCAGGATAGAAAATAATTGATGAGAAGTGTGTTAACTTAAATGAAGCAATAAGTGAAGTTGTGATCTAAAATCTCCGTAATCTTAATTTAACTAGTGGTAATTAGAATTAGTTTATTTATAAATTGAAATTCATTCGTTTAAATAAGATTGAGTTGGTTACGGGTTAGTACTTGGTGATTTTTATAAAACAATTCCTCGTGGGAACGATACTCTACTTTCACTTTATTACTTGTTGACCACGTATACTTGCGTGTTGTGCATAATTAGATTTTACCCAACACTAGGCCAAACCAAAGCCAAGCTGCAGGCCGAATACTATTTGTGCATCTCTAGTATATATCTTTAAATTCGATCTAAACTATCAAAAAATTGAAAATAATCTCTATTTGATACCATAAAAATATCAAAAACTTTTGATGAACAAGAAAATTAGATAAAAGTGTATTTGAATTTTATATATTTGTGTTTTGATCCCAATTAGACCTAACCATATAGTTAGTTAACTGTTGGGTCAAACCATATTAACTGGAACCAAATGGGTTGGTTAACCATTTTTATTTATTCAGGTTGGTTAAAATTTGGACCCATATTTTTTAAAACAAATATAGTTCTGAACCGGTTAACCATTTTCAACCTACATTCCATTCCGATCCAAATCAAAAAGTACTTTTCTCATCCTTGTAACGCAAGAAAAATAGTGGCCCACAAATTTCTAGATTTGCCCAATGTTTTTAAAGTTATTAAGTTCACCCATAGAAATTTGTGGATTCTCCGGGCAAGATAGATTATTTCAATATAGGAAAATAAGTTTTATATTTTTTTCATGATCCAAATCTTTTGAATTTTACTTTTTCAGGTAATAAAATAAAACGTTGATGTTATATATATATTTGTTTGAGTATGTGTGTTTGGATACTTAAAGAATATGAAAAAAATTACAGAAAAAAATGGTGATTTAAATCAAAATAAATTTTCACTCGACCTTTATCTAAAAAATTAGTGAATTGATTAATTAATTAAATTTTAATATGGTCTATAGAATTATATGATTCAGCTTTTCTACTTATCTTATATGTTCTATAAATTAATATGTTCTTATTTTGGGTGACTAATGTTGTTACAGATATGTATGGGTTTATGTAAATTCTAGATTCTAATTCTGAAAAGAATTATACTTATGGTATATTTTGAATGTGATCCAACCTTTCTATTAGCAAAGTTAATAATAATTTTGAAAAATTATTTAAATATGAATGAGTATTAATAATTTCAATTTAAAATTTTATTAGTATAGTTTTTTAGCATTTTATTATTTATATTAATAATTTTTATATCATATTATTACTTAATTAATTTAATTGTGACGGTCACAATTAAATTTTTCAAAAGTTCTATTTAAAAGTCAAAACATCTTAAAATGGTTAATATGATTTTGAACTATAACCGTATAGTTCTAAACAACAACCCATATTAAAAATAATTAATATGATTTTAGTTCTTAAATAGAACTATAACCATATTTAAAAAATCAAAAACAACTAATAACTGTATTTTGCCAGACTTGATCCCAATAGGAGGAAAAAACACAAATACTTGAAATTTAAATATAGTCATGCTATTTTCGTGTGTACATGGAAGAACTTTAAAAATATTAAATTCGGGCAAATATTCGAACACGTCCTCATTTCCTTCCAACAACTGTTTATCGCCACGGACAAAAAAGCTTCAAATCCAGACACTCAGCAGAGGAGAGACACAGAGAGGAGAGATAAATAGAATATGGCAACCGCAACTCTATGCAACTTTTCAGCTGTTTTGATACCGAGTCGAATCGGTATTAACTCGATCCGCCGCTGCTTCTTCAAACCCTCGTTGACTCAAATCCGTACCCACATTTTCGCGGCAAAAGTTCGAGCTTCTTCCGCAGCCATACTTGAAACCAAACCGGTATTTTGCATCGTTGTTATCTCTGTCTATACATGTATACATATACTGAAATATTATATATATATATATATATATATATATATATTAGTCCATTTCTTAATTATTGAAAAAACATAACTAATAAAAAATGTATAATAATTTTTGGAATTGAAAGATTTTTAAAAAAAAGTGTTTTGGGTGCGATTTGGGTACATATAACAAAACAGAGTTGTTCAGTCATCACACCCAAAACACTTTTTTTTAAAAAAACTTTCAATTCCAAAAATTATTATACATTTTTTATTAGTTATGTTTTTTTTTTATAAAAAAAAAGCTCAGGGTGAGCTCGGGATGAGCTCAATAAGGGTGAGCTTAAGATCCTTGCTCTATATATATATATATATGTTATTGGGTTATAGGAAAATTGGGATTGATTAGAGTATTCTTATAGTTTCATAAAATTAAGGGACTGGATGATTAATTGGAATGTTCCAAATTAAAATTTAGATAATTAAAATCACTATACAAGTTCTTTTTGATGCAGTTGTAAAAATAGAAAATTGTAATGGAAATTGGAATTGCCTAATGTGGGAATTAAGACACTATATAAGTTATGAAGCTGGGGGAATTTAAAAGGTAAAAAAGTACTAGCCATGATTGTAATTTTGTTAAAAAAATTGGTCTAAGTGTAACAATTCTGAGCATTGCCCACATTATCATTAATAAAAATTTAGTTTGTATTATCAAAATTCCACTAAATTTTTGAGTTATATCTTAATAATCTGTCGATTTTGAGTCTTTGACTATGTTTGTGCATGCAATCGCTTCGATCCTTCTAATTCATTTGTTAAGTTTTGACTTAGTCTCAACCCCCATGTTGAGGACGATAGACATATTTGATTAATTTAATAGATACTAGTATGTTTTCAAGGAGATAAATCCATGAGGGACCTCATAAGTTTAACAGTGTGATCGATAGACTCTAAGGCATATTTGTGTGAGGTGGTCGTCGTCCGAATCGTTTCTAACAAAATCGTAAGTGGAACGCTCACGTCACCTCAACCCTTCGTTTATATGAAAACGAGAACCTTGATACAATCGTTTGCGCAAGGAAGTTTGCATTGAATGGACACCAACGACACCTAAACCCCGTACTTATAAGAAGCAGGAACCTCAGTATAATCGACGAGTGATGCTGTAGAAAATGCCACACTCAACTATGTATTGTTGAATGATAAGTCAAAATTGAATCTTAAAAAAGACTAAGAATAACTTAGAAATTTTTCAAAGAACCAAAAGAAGAGAATAATTTTACAATAACTATATTGAATAAATCTGAAGTGTTTTTGGAATTACATCATCCATCCTTATTTATACTAGACAAGAAACCCTAGAAGCCAATAAGGAATTGAACTACTAAATAGCAACTACTTTGGAATCAAAAACTAGTTAATAAACATCCTAATTACATTAGAACTTGTAAAGGATCTCAAAAATTCCCTAAAACGTGTAAGAAAATCTAATAAAATCGCATAAAGTTGTGTCCTCGAACCGCGTGCATGGCGCGACAACGCCAAGATTCGGCTTACACCCGGCGTGGCAGCACCACAACTCTAGAGCCCAACTCTGGACCTTCAGCGCGGTAGCGCCACTTCTAGAACTACCCATGGCGCGTCGGCAGAGTTGCTTCCGCTTCCTTTTGACTCTTGACTTGGCGTAATCACTTGTATCACATTCATGAGCTTGGAATTCAACTCAAATGCCTTTGAACTCAAACTTGTGACGCCCCCAAATTCAGATACTTGTACCTCGAATTTGGTGCTCCACAATCTAACTTATACAACATACTAATAACACTTACAGCGAAATAATAGAATAATTTACATTGATATAACATAAATATTCTCGTCCCAACTCTTGCAACCATTACTAATACAAAACATAACTTAATACATAACCATAATTAAGTCCTATTACAACATAAAAATTAAATTCTAACATAGAAGAACAAAGCTACTCCGTAGCCTTGCCTTTGCCCTTGTCCTTTCCTGAGGACACACACTGTTCTGCCTTAACTGAAATGTTTAAGGAAAACAAGAATGGACAACAAATTTGCCCAGCAAGTAATAGAACAATAAATGTGAACAAGCGTATATAAGATTCGAAATCTCAAAGGATATAACGATAAATGATAGCTCAGGAATTTAAATAAGAACGTTGTGAACAAAGAAAATATAAATAGTTCCAAATCTGTCATTTGAATTTAAATAATGAGTTACTATGGACCGAAAGATTATTAAAAAATTCAAAGGTTTCAACAATTTCAAGTTAAAGAATTTTCAACACTGAGTAGTCATTATGGACCAAGAACTACTGCTATAATTAACAATATTTCACTGATAACCCAATATAAACAAGTACAATAGGTGATTAGCCCAAAGTACCCTATGTTATGCATAGCACTTAAACATGTTCACGCGTGTCGGTTTTCCAACATAATATATTTTCCCCTTCTATGAGGGTTCATCTCAACTGATTATAAGAGTCCGCACCAAAGCAATTGGTTTGGATCGCTTTCTAACACATGGTAATAGTTTAGCCGAATCAAATGACGTAGACACCTTTCTCAATGTATTTAGGAACAATTCATATGTCCAATGTTTGCAACATGATTCAAAGAATTATGATTTAAATTAAGCTTTAGAGTATGAATAATAGTTTTCATGAATTTATATAACACGCGAATCATTCTAACAATTATTTACTCGTACGATCAATAAGAGTACAAGTTTAGGTACTTGCCTGAGTCGTTAATTATATTCGACCTCAACTTCTTATCCTTCGAATAACCTATGTTTATTATAACGGTTAATCTCTATCAATCCATAATATAAATCTTAATCGATCTAATTTACTAGCCTTAGATAACTAAGACTTCACAAAACAATTTATTTTATTAATTGTTTCTATGTTTATCACCCTCTTTATCCCATTTAATGGTTTCCTCAATCATCCCATTTAATACAATAATTATTTATTATTTTACTTGTTTAATTAAGGGTTCACACCTTATTGTATTTATTCACGCCTTAAAGTATTCTTACTTTATTTATTTTCATTTAATTACTCGTTAAGAAATTTTTAATTACCATTCATACTTTATTAGCCCACAATTAAATATTATTCAAAGGTATTTAATTGCTCATTATTATTATTTCATAACTAAAGTGATTATTAACTTTTAATATCATTTTAATAGTCCACAATTAAAATGTTATTAATGTCATCTTAATTGTTCATACTTCATTAATTTAACAATTAGAAATAGTCTTCACTATTTTTTTAATTGTTTACCACATTATTATTCAAATGGTTTATTAGCTCAATTGAAATAATTAATATCTTAATTGATTATTTGTTTCACAATTAAAACCACCTTTAATTTTAATTGTTTAATTATAACTTAGGAATTTCTTAAAGAAATCCTTAATATTAGAATAATTGTAATTTACTAATCCACAATTAAAATTACTTTAATTGTTTAATCATCCTTAATTAAAATAATATTTTAATATTAATTATTTTAACTATTATTTTATTTTAGGAAAATTTTCATTTCTGACACGGTCTGACCCAACACAACTCGTTTCACCACGGCGGACCTAATTTGATTCGACCTGTGAAGTAGGCTTGGCTGGCAGTACTTGAGTTCGAAAGCTTCTGACTAATGACGGCGTTGGCCTTCCAGGGTTTTTATTTTTGACGAAATGGCTATGGTGCGGTAGCGTCAAATTTAGCTCTTTGGGCGGCGCGGCAGGGCCGACCTGGTTGATTTTCTAGGTTTGAGGTTATTCAACATTTTGATCTTCTATCTCTTTTGATTCAATCTTGTATAACTTTTGCATTATACATTCAAATGAGTTCACCACTTCCATTATTTCATAAACTCATATATTTTCAATATTTGATTTCTTAAACAATTTTCCAAAATATTTATTTAATCAAAATTATTGATTTTCCAAGCTAGGGTTCTGATTTTGACAGGCTTTACTAAACGTTTCACTACAAGTTCATTTTACGTCAAAATTCGATGATTCCACTTGGGTTGTTTTTGCATCTCATAGATGTTCAACTTAACATTTTTGGATCATATACATGACTTGCACATTTTATAATATGTAACATCAAATCTCATGCTTATAAGTAATAAGTATTCTAATTAGGTTCATGCTTGCATTGTAACGCCCCGAAATTCGGTCTATCTTCACACCCGGATTCCGTACGTCACGGTCCCACTTCTTACCAAACATACATTATTATATAGTTAAATATAATAACATATATTCTCAAATCTCAGGTTCTATTACCTTATAAACTCGTTCATTACATATAATGATAATTACATTATTCTTTACATCGTATAAGAGTGACTTTTATCCGCCACCAAAGATACATAACAGTTCATTAAACTAATTTATAGTTCAATTAAACTATTCTACATTACAAGTCTTGTCTTGATCTTCACGCACATTCACATACTGAATGACACTTCATCTGGATGCCGTTCAGCTTGATCTTTACGGGATCCTTAAGTTCTTGCTAACATCGTTCACTGAAAATGTTTTTATTTAAAGCAAGTGTGAGCATTCAATTGCCCAGCAAGTCATAGCAGTTGAACAAACAACTTCAAAAATTTAAACATTCTTTTAAGACTTCAATAACCGAACAAAGGTTATGAAGCAACTTGAACAATAGGAATAATCCCGATTTCTATCATTTTAAAACATTCATCACATACTCTTTACATGACTTTCATTCTTCTACCTTTTTCCATACATATCATGTCTGGCTAGAATCATTAGCACAAACTTAACAATAACGGTTCATGTATAAACAGAACATACTCGGATTGAACAACTCAATCACATAACAGTTCATCTCAAAGAAATACCGAAGTGTTCAAATTGTGGCACAAGGCCTCATATATACTACCACCTTGTACAAATATCACACATTTGCACATAGACCAGACTTCTCAAGTTCAACATCTGAGAAGTTTAAGAAACTAACATTCATGTACTATGAATGAAGTTAGGAAACTTGCCTTACGCGCAGCTACAACTTACGCTGAACTGTTCATTCTAACCCCTAGATAACAAATAAAGAAATAACACGTACACCAATTAGTCATATATTTGACTTACGTATTGGTTTACTTTACTTTACTTCTTAGGGTTCGCGTTCTTGTAATCTAAGTTTACGCGACCAACTTTCTTCTACCGTTTTACGGCTTCATGACATGCGGAAATGTCTTACTCATACGATTATTATCTTTAATTCTACGCATTTATAGCATTAAGCATTTTACATTATCTTATTCATATCTTACAACGTCCGGTTCATTCGACTCGGAATGTCCTCCAAGTATCATTACTAACTCGGCTTCTTAACGTTATACGTCATTGTCTTTCCTTCAATTTTTCATTCTTCATTACCTTACGGTCTAATCATACACGAGGTGTAGGTTCTGCCTGTGTAATATTCATGTACACTCGACCCTACTTCGGCTAAAGTGTTTAACGCTTACGTTCGTTCTTTATCCGACCCATATCGGATTTTCATTAATCTTGTTACCGTTCGCTACGGCTGTCTTGATAATTCAAATCTTACTTACTACCTTCATCAACGTCTAAGTCATACACCCATTGTACACTTAGAACGTTCGTCCGACGCGAATATGATTCACGAGGATTGCTTACGTATTCAACGTTCACGTTGTTCGTCTCTTAATCTCTCATTCAACCTTTACTCAAGGTTTTAATCGCTTTCAATCGTTATCCATCCCATGAACCCCACGTTCATTATTTTTCTTAATGTCGAAGTCATACGGTTCGTTGTATGCTAAGACCGATCATTCATCGCAACAACGTTGCGTTCACAATGTCTAAACGCTTTACACTTAACTCTCATAATGACATCATAACATCGAAATGTTATATATCATCCTCGTCACTCAACGTCAATCCCCCACGTTCGCTTTATCGCGACTACGGTCCTCGAATATCGGTTACGTAATCTAGCGTTACATTCTTCGTCTTTTAATCCCGTTAAATCTTTTCGTTCAACCTTTACTAAAGGTTTAAATCACTTATTTAAGTGTTACATTAGTTAAACATTATGTTCTTTATCTTACCTTACATTTCCCCCAAGAGTTGAGCAGATAAAAGCTCTTCTCTGGGCCTTTCCCATACCATACCCTTTTGCGGGGTTTGCTCTAAAATAGCCATTTTTGCCGGCCTCACCTCTATAATCTAATTAAGTTCCCCCCACCTTGCCGGGTTTGGCCTTCAACAATGCATTTTCCGTGGGTCCCTTCTGTTTGCTTCTAAGTCTTGAACTAGTTGGAGACGCTTACTACTAAATCTCATACCTTCTTCGTTATAGCTCGGAACGAGGTCGTTCCAAAGCCATTCTCTTCCTTATCTTACATACTTCAATTTCCTCCCGGACAGAAATTTATTTTGAATCCGTTAACATGTTATTCGATTGGCTTATATTCTACCCTTCATTCGTTTTACGTTATTAACATTCTTCGTCCGCTCGTTCGTAATTCGGTCATCCGAACTCGGAACTCGATCGTTCTCGAGTCCACGACTCACGTTTTCTACGTTCTCTTACATTCTTACGAAACCCTTCATATTCGGGTTCATTTACATACTTTCTACTTCTCGTTCGTTTTTTACAAAATTTTCGTCATAACTTTGTTATAGCCAAGTTTAATCCGTTCTTCATGAACGTTTCTACCGTTCCTAACCAAGCAATAAACAACTAACTTATACACGATGGTTTTAAACTTGTCCATCAACAACAATTATACTACGATGGTTTTAAATTTGTCCATCAACAACGTTCTTCGTGTTCTTCGCTCGTTCTTCATTTTTAATCGATATTTTGATTACGGTTTCACTTTTTCTTGGAATTCTATGTTATAAAACACCATTCCTTACTTATTTCACCGAATCGTTCATATGATTCATTTGGATTGCTCAAATTCATTACGAATCTTATACTTCCTTGAGAATTTTTTAACATAAACTTCTAATTCTTATTTCTTCGATTTCTCATGATTTCAACCATATGAAACCATTCGTAACATCTTTTACTCTTATTCTTAATAAGTTATGTTTTTAATATATAAAACTTAAAGAAAAACTATATAGAAGTTAGGTTTCGGGTTACCTTCCTTCTTTAATCTCCTTTCGTCGGACAAAGTTTGCTCACGAGTAACTTTTCATCATTTTCCTCTTCTTCGTCATCCGAAAACTCTCTCTCTCTCTCTCTCAAATGTTGTACGATTTTCAAAATCCTAAACAAATGAAATTAATCCTATTTATAGATTTTTCAAGCTAGGGGCCAAATAGTCATTTCGCCCCTCCGGTTACTATTCACACCTCCTTACTATTCACGAAACTTTTCGTGGTTCCGTCTTTCGGGTTTCGTCCGACAGTTTTAAAAACTGCGATTTTCAGAATCCAAATATTTTTGGATATTTCGTCTTTCTTCTACAGTCTAACTTTTATGCATTCTTCGGAACTCTGAAAAATTTAAAAACACTTTTTGACAGTAAACATTTTTCTTCAAGTTTTCCCCTAACGTAGCTAAACGAATGAAAAGTACATAACAATACTTTTCGTCATTTTTATTTTGTCCGATTTTTGCGCGTTTTTCGAGAAAATTTTTTATCGACTTAACTTTTCACGATATATTATTGCCAAATCTTTCGACGGAATGTCATTTCGACATACCGAATTCTCGGAAAGGCTTAAGTTATTCATACCCTAACCCTTAGGTTTCGTCGGGTGAATAGTGCCTATTTCGTCTTTTTCCCCGGAAATATTTTTGTTCCCGGAAAAATTTTATTTTCGTCTTGAAAATTCTTACTCGTCCAGTCTAGCTCGTAGCCAGAATCCTTCCGACTTATAATCATCCTAGGTTCTAAAATGATTAATAAACACATAACACATAGTAATATTAATAAAAATTCATTTTATTAATAACTAATTCTTTAACTTAAATTCTGGACAATTCGGTTTTACTTGGGTTGTCACACTTCCATCATAAAAATTCCGTCCTCGGAATTTCTTAAAACCACACCCATACCTGTGTCCTCACATTCTCCCCTTCTTCACAGAATTTCGTCCTCGAAATTTTATCTTACTCCTCTTTCCAACTTCTCTTCAAAGAAGTTCTTATCTTTCAAACATTCCCTACTTTTCATAACTTATCAAGAATTACGAAGTAGAAGAAATTACGAGGAACATAAGGATTCCTTTAAAACATTTCATACTTTTGCTGAGAGGTCAAATTGACCATGAACTTTTACTAGGTTTAACAACATTTTGCCGTAAATCCTTCTACCACGGTCAGTTTACAATCACCAAGAAGGTAAACTACCTCTTCCATATGTAGGCGATCAACCCATCGTATAACCCTATTTCGGGGCATGTTCACCTCAGACTTAATCATTAGATTCCGCACCAAAACAATTTGGCTTGGCATAACTTTTTCAAAGAAAGCTTGATTTTCTTATAACATGACATACCATTTGTCTTGGCCAAATCAATTAGCTTTGACCATACCAATAAATTAGACATCAACTTGAAACATTCGTCTAGTCAAATCAATTGACATCGACTACTTCTTTTAAATTCTTTTACAATACATCAAAACGTTTCGTGACGTCATGATACCGCACTTTTCACAGTACGTTGAGGACTTCGTTAGTTTATGACTTCGTCATTTATACATCATATGTAAGACCCCAACTTATTATAAATAAAATCGAATTTCCTCTAATTATTATTGTGAATAATAAGGTATTAATTTGATATAATTCTCTGGTTATGGGTGAAATGTGCAAATTTTGCAAAATATGCAAATGGTTATAAAATAATCATTGTTGTCGGGGAATATTCATTTGGTCGTGGAATATTCTTGTTGTCGGGGAATATTCGTGCACGACCAGCGATCATTTGTGGGCCCCTATAATGTAATAATTGTTTGGACAAAGAAAACGACAAGTTTGAGTTTTTATAAATAACGGCATAGTTGTTACTGCTTAACAACATTTGAATACCCGTGGTTAAAATACGAATACACGTGGATGCACAAAGTATTGATGAATTATCGATCCTTACGTAAGAAAGCACTTTACTCAATAATTGTTACGATGAGTTCTTGCTCAATATTTTATTTTATTGATTCAATAATTGTCATATTGATATTTTATATTATTGTTGTTTCAATAATTGTCACTACACAACATTTTCCATTATCGATCAATAATTCATATTATTTGAATAATATTATTAGATATCATTATTGGTAATGTCTAGAAAGTTCACAATGAGAGGTTTGGTCACCTAATCATGGCCACCAAGATGAGGAGAAATTCTTATTGAAAGCCCCTCTTTCCCGGAACTACTGGTTGTCATAAATGTGATTCTCGTAATATTATTTGTGAATAATTAATTATCGATTCTTATTATAAGGAAATATTTATTTTATGTGGATATAAATGTTGGATATATTTATTGTGGTTAAAATGAAAGAGTTAATATTGAGGTGTTTTATCGGTATTTTGTTTCCGAATGAAGGTATTAAAAAATTAAACCAAAGTTTTTGAGATATATTATGAGTTATAATTTTTAATCCGACCGTTGGATCGTTGTAATTTTTGGATATGTTATACATATATAAGTTGAGTATATGTCCACAAATTTTGAGCAATTAAAATGAACGTATGATTTGTTATGAATTTTAAGAGGTGATCGTTCGTAAATTGTTAAAGTATCCGAATTTAGCATTTTGGTGGACAATTCTAGAATTGAGTGGGCCCCACTTGTGGTTGGTGAAGAAATGTGCTGAATTTATTTCAAATGTGGTGGGTGGGAATAGTAGCAGGTAAAGCCATCAGGTTGCAGGTCAAGTCTGCTAACATTTTCCTATAAATAGAGGGCTAAGTTAGAATTGAAAATCACACTAGAAACAAGTTTTCTCTCTTTCTCTCTCTAGATTATTGAGTGTATTTTGTGAGTATTTAAATACTTTGTGAGTTTCTATTCATCAGTGCAAGTTTCCTTCAACCTTATACCGATATTCCGATCAGAAGTACTAATATTTTGAGGTAAGGGATGTTATTTTCTTCATATATGATATTATTTCTTCAATATCATTATGCCGAAGTATTGATCTGAATTTTTATCAAATTTGGAACTTTTTGTGTCGGGGGTTACTATTCACGTGTACTGGCACTATTCACGATACTGACACTATTCACGATATCTGCACTATTCACCGAAAAATGAAATTTTCTTCTTTTTGTCCAAGATGTCTATTATGGTTACTATATTTGATTGTATCCATGTTTTGATCTTTATTTTTGAATGTTGCTTCAAAATTGGTATTTATAAGTATTATTGATCTTTGATAAACATTATACCTAATCCCTACTATTTGTCCTTCCGTTTCAATTGGATTCGTTTTCTTTAAAATATTTTTCATCATCCTCAAATTCTAAATGATGATATTACTAAATATCTTCTACCAGTAGTGCGAGATAAATGATTAATCGATGAATATCTTTGGCCCAGTAGTCAAAGATGAGCAGTGTTGAGATGAACATGACGACCAACCGGTGATACAAATGAATATCTTTGGCTCAGTAGTGCAAAGATGAATATTTGATTAAAGATGTATATTGATTGTTGTTACAAAGAATAAAATATCGATGGACTTTTAAATCTTAGAAGATAGTAGAACTCATTCTCTACTCGACTCTTCTAATGGATTCTTTGTTTCACCGCAGCTTGTTGATCTAAAACTTGTTGACTATTATATTTTATCGATTTTTCCCTGTTGAAGACTAACGATAATTTGTTGATATTATCTTAGTCATAATATTCTTTATCGGGCTAGTTGAGCTCACCCTTTTTCCTTTTTGTTCCATTTTTCGTGGAGGTGAGAACATAAAGCAGAACTAGTCCAGAATGCGGAGTGATGGTTCTAGAAAGATGTTTTAGCGGTCCTCACTATTTCAGAAATAGTGTTTGAATAATTGTAATGAGGACTTATTTGAATGTGGATATTATACAGAAATGAATATTTGTATTTAAACTCACAAATGTGTGTTATGCATTATTTTGCACGACATTTGTATTATTGAAGTTGTAGTTTGCTTTCTGTATCATGTATTTGGCGACTCAGAATGGGTGTTATATACTTATTTTGGGGGTGTCACATCATACCATAGCGGTTTGTTGATCATAAGACCACATCCAACACTAGGTTTAATTGTATTAATAACTTCATCCTTTTACCATCCTTGCATTAAATGCACTGATGATATAAAATTCATTTTGATATTTCAAATCAACTTCTGTCTAGTCGAAACAATTAGCATAGACATACCAAGAATAGCTCTTTTAAAATCCGTTGGTTCCAAAAGTTGAACCAAGTCTTTTCTTTTTAAAACGCACATATAAGCACGATTTCATTAAACTTCACAATCTAGCATAGCTAGATGACTTGGAATATCCTATTTCTCCATCTTCCTTCATTGTCTTACTTGTGACAATACTTAATCTTCTATAACACCTTCAATGCTAAGTCTACTGAAATTACTCATTTCCAGTCTAAACATTCCTATACCCTAGTATAGTCCATCAACTTAACACAGTTTGTGTTTAGGAACTTTCCACAACCATATGTGTTTAAGAACTTATCTTCACAATATGTAATCCAAGAACAAATCAAGGACTATCCATACGTTTAGAGCTCAGAAACATAGCATATAACTATGAGTCACAAACTTTGCATAAGTATGAGTTTCAAGAACTCACACCTACCTTAACATTCTCTACCTATCACACATATACATGAGAAAAGATTCACCTTCTCACCATATACATATTGATAGCGCGACCTACTATTCCAATGATTATCACTGCCAGAAGCTAAGTGATTGTCGAACCAAACACAATACCCTGCCCATACAGAGAATTAGTCAACTCAGCTACTAATCAATATAGGAAGCTAAGCGGTTGTTACACCAAGGACAATTCCCCGCCCATACAAAGAATTGTTCAACTTAACAACTATATCGAATAAGGAGCTAAGTGGTTCTAAAACCAAGTACAAATTCCCTGCCCATACAAGGAATCATACAACTCAACTGCTGATATGAGTCCTCAATTGAAATTCTAAAACTTCTTACTTTCTCTTTACTTAATACGATTTTTTTTAATTCATATGCTAACCTTTATAACTTAATCTGAGTTCTCCTTCCTGTACTACTTAGTAGTATCATTCATCTATAACATTAGCTATAAATCATCCATCGTTTAACAGAACAACTGTTATTACGATTTACTATGATCATGTAGTGATCTTCTTCCTTAATCGTTTAACTCAACGATCTTCTTATCCTTCTCTCTACGATTATAGTCTTAGGTCTCATACCTAAGAGTTATAACCTATCAACTCTGATACCAACTTGTAACGCCCCGAAATTCGGTCTATCTTCACACCCGGATTCCGTACGTCACGGTCCCACTTCTTACCAAACATACATCATTATATAGTTAAATATAATAACATATATTCTCAAATCCCAGGTTCTATTACCTTATAAACTCGTTCATTACAAATAATGATAATTATATTATTCTTTACATCGTACAAGAGTGACTTTTATCCGCCACCAAGGATACATAACAGTTCATTAAACTAATCTATAGTTCAATTAAACTATTCTACACTTAAAGTCTTGGCTTGATCTTCACGCACATTCACATACTGAATGACACTTCATCTGGATACCGTTCAGCTTGATCTTTACGGGATCCTTAAGTTCTTGCTAACATCGTTCGCTGAAAATGTTTTTATTTAAAGCAAGTGTGAGCATTCACTTGCCCAGCAAGTCATAGCAGTTGAACAAACAACTTCAAGAATTTAAACATTCTTTTAAGACTTCAATAACCGAAAAAAGGTTATGAAGCAGCTTAAACAATAGGAATAATCATGATTCCTATCATTTTAAAACATTCATCACATACTCTTTACACTACTTTCATTCTTCTACCTTTTTCCATACATATCCTGTCTGGCTAGAATCATTAGCACAGACTTAACAATAACGGTTCATGTATAAACAAAACATACTCGTATTGACAGAACAGTTCATCTCAAAGAAATACCAAAGTGTTCAAATTGTGGCATAAGGCCTCATACATACTACCACCTTGTACAAATATCACACATTTGCACATAGACCAGACTTCTCAAGTTCAACATCTGAGAAGTTTAAGAAGCTAGCATTCATGTACTATGAATGAAGTTAGGAAACTTGCACTTTACAAGATGACTACGACTTACTTTACGCTGAACTGCTCATTCCAACCCCTAGATAACACATAAGGAAATAACACGTACACCAATTAGTCATATATTTGACTTACGCATTGGTTTACTTTACTTTACTTCTTAGGGTTCGCGTTCTTGTAATCTAAGTTTACGTGACCAACTTTCTTCTACCGTTTTACGGCTTCATGACATACGGAAATGTCTTACTCATACGATTATTATTTTTAATTCTACGCATTTATAGCGTTGAGCATTTTACATTATCTTATTCATATCTTACAACATCTGGTTCATTCGACTCGGAATGTCCCCCAAGTATCATTACTAACTCGGCTTCTTAACGTTGTACGTCATTGTCTTTAATTCAATTTCTTCATTCTTCATTACCTTACGGTCAAATCATACACGAGGTGTAGGTTCTACCCGTTTAATATTCATGTACACTCGACCCTACTTCGGCTAAAGTGTTTAACGCTTACGTTCGTTCTTTATCCGACCCATATTGGATTTTCATTAATCTTGTTACCGTTCGCTACAGCTTTCTTGATAATTCATATCTTACTTACTACCTTCATCAACGTCTAAGTCATACACCCATTGTACACTTAGAACGTTCGTCCGACGCGAATATGATTCACGAGGATTGCTTACGTATTCAACGTTCACGTTGCTCGTCTCTGTCTCTTAATCTCTCATTCAACCTTTACTCAAGGTTTTAATCGCTTTCAATCGTTATCCATCCCATGAACCCCATGTTCATTATTCTTTCTTAATGTCGAAGTCATACGGTTCGTTGTATGCTAAGACCAATCATTCATCGCAACAACGTTGCGTTTACAACGTCTAAACGCTTTACACTTAACTCTCATAATGACATCATAACATCGAAATGTTATACATCATTCTCGTCACTCAACATCTAAGGAATCACAATTATAGCAATCCCCCAAGTTCGCTTTATCGCGACTACGGTCCTCGGATATCGGTTACGTAATCTAGCGTTACATTCTTCGTCTTTTAATCCTGTTAAATCTTTCCGTTCAACCTTTACTAAAGGTTTAAATCACTTATTTAAGTGTTACATTAGTTAAACATTATGTTCTTTATCTTACCTTACATTTCTCTCAAGAGTTGAGCAGATAAAAGCTCTTTTCTGGGCCTTTCCCATACCCCCGCCCCGGTGGGCCTCACCTCTGCTAACGAATAAAATTACCCCCAGCTACGGGTTTGCTTTCAACAATGCCTTGCCGGGGTCCCTTCTGTTTGCTTCTAAGTCTTGAACTAGTTGGAGATGCTTACTACGAAATCTCATGCCTTCTTCGTTATAGCTCGGAACGAGGTCGTTCCAAAGCCATTCTCTTCCTTATCTTACGTACTTCAATTTCCCCGGACAGAAATTTATTCTTAATCCGTTAACATGTCATTCGATTGGCTTATATTCTACCATTTGTTCGTTTTACGTTATTAACGTTCTTCGTCCGCTCGTCCGTAATTCGGTCATCTGAACTCGGAACTCGATCGTTCTTGAGTCCACGACTCACGTTTTCTACGTTCTCTTACATTCTTACGAAATCCCTACATATTCGGGTTCATTTACATACTTTCTACTTCTCGTTCGTCTTTTACGAAATTTTCGCCATAACTTCGTTCTAGCTAAGTTTAATCCGTTCTTCATGAACGTTTCTATCGTTCCTAACCAAGCAATAAGCAACTAACTTATACGCGATGGTTTTAAACTTGTCCATCAACAACAATTATACTACGATGGTTTTAAATTTTTCCATCAACAACGTTCTTCGTGTTCTTCGCTCGTTCTTCATTTTTAATCGATATTTTGATTACGATTTCACTTTTTCTTGGAATTCGATGTTATAAAACACCATCCTTACTTATTTCACCGAATCGTTCATATGATTCATTCGGATCGCTCAAATTCATTTCGAATCTTATACTTCCTTAAGAATTTTTTAACATAAACTTCTAATTCTTATTTCTTCGATATCTCATGATTTCAACCATATGAAACCATTCTTAACATCTTTTACTCTTATTCTCAATAAGTTATGTTTTTAACATATAAAACTTAAAGAAAAACTATATAGAAGTTAGGTTTCGAGTTACATTCCTTCTTTAATCTCCTTCCGTCGGATAAAGTTTGCTCACGAGAAACTTTTCCTCATTTTCCTCTTCTTCCTCGTCCGAAAACTCTCTCTCACAAATGTTGTAGGATTTTCAAAATTCTAAACAAATGAAATTAAGCTTCCTATTTATAGATTTTCCAAGCTAGAGGCAAAATAGTCATTTCGTCCCTCCGGTTACTATTCACACCTCCTTACTATTCCACCTCCTATTCGCTTCACGCGAAACTTCCTCGAAGTTTCGTGGTTCCGCTTTTCGGGTTTCGTCCGACGCTTTTAAAATCATGATTCTCTAATCCAAATATTTTTGGATATTTCGCCTTTCCTTTACTACGCCTAACTTTTACGCATTCTTCTAACTCAAAAAAGCGAAAAAAACTTTTTTGACAATGGCGTTTTCCTTCACGTTTTCCCCTAACGTAGCTAAACGAATGAAAAGTACATAACAATATTTTTCGTCGTTTTTATTTTGTCCGATTTCTGTGCGTTTTTCGAGAAAAACTTTTATCGGCTTACTTAACTTTTCACGATATATTATCGTCAAATCTTTCGACGGAATGTCATTTCGACATACCGAACTCTCGGAAAGGCTTAGGTTATTCAAATCCTAACCCTTAGTTTTCGTCGGGTGAATAGTACCTATTTCGTCTTTTTCCCCGGAAATATTTTTCTTCATGGAAAATTTTATTTTCGGCTTGAAAATTCTTACTCGTCCAGTCTAGCTCGTAGTCAGAATCCTTCCGATTTATAATCATCCTAGGTTCTAGAACGATTAATAAACACATAGCACATAATAGTATTAATAAAAATTCATTTTATTAATAACTAATTCTTTAACTTAAATTCTGGATAATCCGGTTTTACTTGGGTTGTCACATGCATGCTTTCTTCTTGTTCCTTTGGTTATAAAATTACATATAAGACATATAAATCACATATTCTCCTTTCAATACCCATCCTTATACCTTCGGATCCATCATAATCCCACAACACATTAACTTCCACAACCAAGCATGCAACTCTACCTAGAATCATATACTAACTTTAACTTACAAAATTAAAACTAGGTTGTGAACCTATCTCTTTGATGCTTTATTTCTCGTAGTTAAAAACTTCAAGTAGCTCTACACCTTTGTTCCTTCTTCTTGGACTCCACCAAAATGCAAGAGCTCTCCTAGGTTTTCTTTTTTCTCTCTCAATTCTCTCTAGCCCTCTTATCTTCTAACACTTAGCAAATGTAGCAACTCTAGCAAATGTGTTAGGAGATGCAAACTTCATTTACAAAATGCATATATTAATACTTGTATTTGTACACCCAACTAGGAAATAACCGATGGTAAAAGCTTATTAGGTAGAAAGCTACCTAATCCTTACATCATTATTTGTATTTGTACTTGTTCATCATTAGCATCACATGGACTTAACTTGTTGGCTAAAGGGAAACAAAATTTAGCATTTTGGCTATGAGGGACAAAAATTCGGCCATGGGGTCTATGTACCCACATGTTGCATTTTTATTTTACCTTTTGTACATTATGCTAGCTTATTTGCTTCCTACATATATCTATGCACATATATATATATATATATATATATATATATATAGTCATCCACATACATATATATGTATATTCACCGTCATTTGTTTTCTTTTCTTCACTCTCTTTTCTTTGTACATAATCTTTTTATAAATGTAATTGATCTTCATGCACTTGCTTCAGCGACATAGGACATAGAGTGACTTTTCGCTGATTGTGAACAAATGAATACTCGTTTGTAAAGTCATTATGCTTCACACGCCTGTAAAATTTCCATGGCCTTCTAAGTAACAAATGGTCTGCCTGCATTGGAACCACGTCACACAATATTTTATCTACATATCTCCCAATGGTAAATGGAACTAATACCTGCTTATGCTTAGTCACTTTTACATCACCGCTGTCGTTGAACCATTGCAATCTATACGGCTGAGGATGCTTAGTTGTTGGCAGCCCTAACTTCTCTCTACCATTGAAGTACTCGCCACATTGGTGCAACTCCCACAATCAATCACCACACAACAAATCTTCCCATGAACAAGGCACCTCACGTGGAATAGATTCTCTCGTTTCTCCATGCTTTCTTCCTTCACTTGTGTGCTAAAAGCTCTCATTGTCACCAACACTTCACCATGGATAGCGATTTCCCTTTCATCTACCTCCTCCAAAGGCAGCATAGAATCAACACCGCTAACATCATCCTTGACATTTAAAGCATCTAATATCACGATTACGACTAAAAGAAGGTTCCGTTTTACCTTGAATTCCACGGTTAGTCGTATCCAGTTTTGACTCTACTTTTGGTTTGCTCATGGCTGGTTTCTCCTCTCGCTTAACAACATTGGGGTTCCAAGATGAACCCGAAGTGGAAATTGATCATTACTACCTCTCCTCTTGAGTTGCTTCTCCATTTTAACAGCCATGTGTACCATATCTTCCAATTCCACATAATGTTGTCACTCAACCAAGTCCGCAATCTCTCAATTTAAACCTGCTGAAAATCGAGCCATTGCTGCCTCATGGTCCTCCACAATGTTGGCTCTAGTCATTAGCATCTCCATTTTCTTGAAGTAGTCCTCTACGCTCCTACTACCTTGCTTCAAACTCTACAAATTTCGGAATAAGTCTCGGTGGTAGCCGCTTCTTCATCACGTTTTTCATCTCCTCCCAAGTTTCAATTAGGGACTCTCCACATCTTCTCCGGCTGGTCATCAACTGATCCCACCATGTAACGACATCAGAAAACTCTGTGGCTGTAAGTTTGACTTTCTTAAGCTCCAAGTAGTTGTGGCAGTCCAACACCCACTCTATCTTCTTCTCCCACTCCAAGTATGCCTCATGATCACTCCTCCCTTGGAAAGCTGAAATTTTCATTTTGATGCTATCCAAGTTGTTATCTTCTCGATTCCAACTTTCTCTATTCCTTGCTCCATGTCTTCGATGAATGAAGTCGAATTCACGATCCTCATCTTCGCTAAATCTACCATCATAGTAAGCCGCTTCCTCCGTTCTAGCTCCTCTTTGTTGCGTTCTCCCCTGTTGACGTGCCCCATGAGGATGTTGAAACTGATTCCCTTAGGACACACTCATTTGATGCTCCATTGCTATGTCCAACTTCCTAGTAAATTCCTTCATCATGGCTTCCATTACAAATTTTGTATCAAACTTTGATGGGGTCTCCTCCATAACACCTTTATCCTTTGAGTTGGACATAATTTGTTGCAAAACAAAGGTTAGTAGAAAATAATTTCCTCACCACTCCCTTACGTGTTTTGCTCGAATTAATGTTTCACTCGTGTATACACTCAAAATTGACTTTTATCCTCAAGTATTATCACTACTCTTGCCTTTTACCACTCCCATATTCTCTCTTATAGGTTATTTTTGAATTCACCAAACAGTATCACAGTTTTCTAATCAATTCAAAAATAACTTATCAAAAACAAAATATTGGTGTGAATCATGGATTAATGACAAGAATTACGGGTTGATCGCCTTGTACTCCTCTTGTAAGCCTGTAAAATTTCGAGAAAGCTTGTTAGGCTAGCGGAAGTTTTTTCCGGGTGTTTCTTTGTTGGAATCGTTGTTTGGATGATCAGATGATTGCTACTAAATTCGTTAGCATCTATTGAAATAAAAAATTGAAAATTTTTCTAGGCTTTTTTACCCTCAATAATTCAACAAGAAAATTAAAGATAGATAACTCGCTAGAAAACTTAGCTCTGATACTTGATAGACTCCACGGTACGCTTGCGTGAGGTGGTCGTCGTTCGGGTTTGTTTCTAGCAAAGTCGTAAGTGGATCTCTCACGACACCTCAACCATTTGTCTATATGGATACGAGAACCTTGGTACAATCGTTTGCGCAAGGAAGTCTACATTGAATGGACACCAATGACACCTAAACCCCGTACTTATAAGAAGCAGGAACCTTGGTATAATCGACGATTGATGTTATAGAAGATGTCACTCCCAACTATGTATTGTTGAATGATAAGTCAAAATTGAATCTCATATAAGACTAAGAATAGCTTAAAAATTCTTCAAAGAACCAAAAGAAGAGAATAATCTCACAATAGCTATATTGAATAAATCTGAAGTGTTTTTGGAATTACATCATCCAACCTTATTTATATTAGACAAGAAACCCTAGAATCCAATAAGGAATTGAACTAGTAAATAGCAACTACTTTGGAATAAAAAACTAGCTAATAAACATTCTAATTACATTAGAACTTGTAAAAGATCTTAAAAATCCCCTAAAACATGGAAGAAAATTTGATAAAATCGTATAAAACCACGTCCTCGAACCGCGTGCACGGCATAGCAGCGCCAGATTTGGCCTACACCTAACGCGGCAGCGCCACAATTCCAGAGCCCAACTGTCTGGACCTTCAGCGCGACAGTGCTACTTCCAGTACTACCCATGGCGCGGCAACACCGGTTTGGCAGAGTTGCTTCCGTCGCTTCCTTTTGACTCTTGACTTGGTGTAATCACATTCATGAGCTTGGAATTCAATTCAAATGCCTTTGAACTCGAACCCATATCCTTCCAAACTCCTTGAATTAGTCTGTTGAATTAGTCCGTTAAGTTCTTCCTTGAAACGTTTAACTCGTGCTCTCGTCACGGGACCAATAGGAACTTGCACCGGATCCGCTCCATGGTTTCCATTCCCGTCGCTTGTCCTCATAAGTGATGCTAGATATAAAAAAGAATGGAAAATTAGGATTCTTTTAGTTGATCATAATGCAAACACCCTAATATACCACATCCATTCAGTACCTACACTTTTAATATCTTTTACTTATGCATTGGTTTCTTTCATCTACATTTCGTCACTGAAGAACTTTTCCATTTAATGATATGCAATCTTGTATTGGATGGTGCTTGCTAGCTATTTTAAATTATTTTTTTGGCGTTCAAATTATTCTTATTTTTCTTTCATGTCTGTTATTCATGTTTAGGCTTCCGTTATGGATGATGATGAAGTTACGGTCAAGAACATATTAGCTTGTCCCATTTGCTATGAACCATTTATATGGAATGGTGCTACAAGCTTGTCTGTGTAAGTTTTGTGCCATATTTTTGCAACACAACGCCTTGTTACTTGATTTGGCATTTTTTGCACTCCTTTCATTTCAATATATCTATTTATTTTTAATCTCTTGCTTTGAAAAAGTTGCACACTGATACTTATCCTTTACTTGGTGTTTAAATCGGATAAATCTGCTACAGGGATTCTGCACCTGAGACTAGTTTCCAGTGCGGCAGCTGTCGGAAGGTTTACTCTGGAAACGAAACACATCTTAACCTAACAGTAGTTAGTGGAGCCAACGTGTATGGTGAATCTATGCCGGCTTCTACAGAAATTTTCAGGTATTTATATTTCTATATTCGGTGTTTTCTCGAAGTCCAAAAACCAGAGAAAAAATATCTATATTTACTAATTTATGGCATCATACATATTGAGGTAAGGGTTGAATGGGGTTGGGTTCATTGGGATCATATCAGGGTGAAGGTTAAAATTGTTGGACCATTCTGATTTTGCATTATGTGAAGCATAACTTGATTCAAAAAATTGGAGGCTAATTTTATTGAACATTAAGAAATCAAGTTGTTTACTTCATTTGATGGCTTACATATCTCTCTCTCAGTCTCTCTGCCCTCCCCCAAATCACCCCCCGTGGCCCACACGCCTCTTTTGCTCTTGTCTTCTTCTAATAATTTAATAAAGAAATTTTTTTTGACAAATTATTGAATGATTCGTATCGTCATTTCCAGCATGAGTACTGCATCTAACATGATAGTTTTTATGGGTAGTAAAACATTGAGCTTCCTGTTAGGACCCTCTTCATAGATTTCTCGAGATACCTTCTTACGAAGTTTTGTTATAGCATCTATAACTTCCTCTTATTTAGGTGGGCTTCCCGGAAAATAGACATCCACAGGAATTTGCTTATCGACCCCTAAAACCAGGTTCTATCAAACCTGACTATTTCATCCCAGGGTTCTTGTTCGTTAGTCTTGTATCCGTAAGTAGTAAATAAAGCAAAGCAAGGATAGAAGGACGGGAGAGTCATCCCGGTCTCTAACGCTCTAACCTCTAAGCCAGTAATGAGTTGGATAGAAAAAAGTCAGTAAGGGGGGTAGCGGTAAGCCGAGTTCTATTTTGTTCAAGTCCCACAACGGTCAATGAAACCTAAGTAAACTAGTTGCCAACCTGCCTGCTAATCTTGAGTTGTAGAATGTAATCTTTATGGGGTTTGGAAACCTGAAAGTTGTTGCATTTAGATTTTTCATTTTTTGTTATTTCTACTTCTTCTATAGGCTTCCCCAACTAGTTTGGAATAAAGGACGCTGTTGGGTTGAGTTGAATTGAGTTACTTCTCTTCAGTTGTTCCAGTATATGTTTTGGGGTAACCACTTCAACTTGGATGCAACATAAGTTGAAATTGCAATGAATTTATGATCATCACAGATTGTTTGGTTCTATTTTACATGAAGGTGTAGCTGATTGATTAAAATTGTATGTGTTTGACGCAGGGGCGGAACCAACAACTCATATTGGGAGGGGCAAAATATTTACGAAAAAACATATTATTAATTAAATAATCAATTATGTTTGTAAATATACAAAAATAGAAAAATCTGTTTTAGTAAAAATGTTATACACACACACATTGATTGTTGAAAATTTCATCTATTTTAAAACAATGGTATATTTAAGACATTTTCAAATTTAAAGCTAAAATAAATTCAATTAATTTTAAACAAATAATTACAAAAATTGTAAACTAACAAAAAAATATTACTAATTATAAGATTTATTGTTAGTAAAAGTTATAAATTTAAAACATTCTAGATTTAACAAGTATAAATCAAAATTAAACTTATATTTTTTAACGGATATTAAAATATACTCCCTCCATTCCTAAAAGATTATCGTTTTAGAAAAAAAAAATTTGTTCTAAAAAGTTTGTCGTTTACAACTTTCGAGGAGAATAAATTATTTACTTTCCTATATTACCCCTACCTTCTCTCATTGTCCCAAGAAATTCTCTCCCTTGTATTAATAGTTTTCAACTTCCCATAAAGGAGTGATGGAATTTCAAACAAATTTTACTTGGTAAATGATATTTTCTTAATCCATGTGCCAAAACCTTAAACGACAATCTTTTAGGAACGGATGAAGTATCAATTAATTTTAATAGGATTATGATTAAAATTAATAAAAGCTTAGGGCTATAGAAAAATTGGAACGGATGAAGTATTATTAATTTTAATAGGCTATGAAGTATCAAATTTTAGGATATTTTTTTTCCTCGATTGAGTGTTGTATCTTTTAGCCAAGCAGTCCAATGTTCAATGTGGAAATAGTGGTACAAATCAGAAAAAAAATGATGTTGACTGGTAGAGTGATTATTTTACTAATGTGTATAATTTTTGTATAACAATGCATAAACACATGTAACATGGATCCCTTGAATGTGTCTTGTGACTCTTTTTCTATTGTATCTTGGAATAGAACCCCTGTCGTGTCTTTTCTATATGAGCGAGGTTGGCGGCAAACTTTTTCTTTCTTGGGTGGCTTTCCAGGTCCAGAGAAAGAGGTAATGTGACAATTTCTATTTTCAGATTTTTGATTGAATTATATATTTTCTCTATCGAGTTCATTTGGTAGTCTTACTTCATTCCATTTATGAAATATTTTGGAAACTCTTGCTATTATTGGGGCTTGAATAATGTTTGAGAATCCATAGTGTAGTTGCTTGTATATATATATATATATATATATATGGGTATCCATCCACAAAGAACTGGTTGTTGTTGGAAGCAACCTATTTTAGCTACCCAGCCTGCTACAACCTCAGTAGCGGCTTATAAAAAAAAAATTTTTTAACAAATAGCCACAGGTGTGTAGCGGCTTGGCCAAAATGGGTTGTTCCCCAACAACCGGTTGCTGTGGATGAAATCCATATATATATATATATATAAATATCAACAAACGGTACATGTCACCTAACTTCTTGATGTAGGAATCCCAGAAAGTGTTTTGCACTACACTTCCGGGGTGAGAGTACCGGAAGGTAGTGCAAACACCTTCCGGCACTCGTATCAGCGAAAATTAAGATGACACCGAGCAATGGATCATTCTCATATATATATATATATATATATATATATATATATGTACATACATATGTATACGTGTATATATATATGTATTATGTATTATGTGTATACTTGTACCTATACATATGTACGTATACATTTACATATATTTTTATCTAGATAATGTTTTGCCATCTCGAAAATTGAATTATCCCAACATACATTTTCAATGTTCATGCCAGGAATGTTATTAAGCAACATCATCTTATTTGCAAATTCAAAAGAAAAGAAGTGACAACAGACAAACAAATTCCTTCCATGGACTTTTAAATTATATTGGCTTAAGCATGATAAATACCAAGTCGACTAAGATTGCCTCATTTAAATGCTCAGTGACCCTAGTGAACATTTCATTGAATATCGACAGCTGATATATTGACTATTATATTGCTTTTCTCTTAGTTCAATTCTAAGTATGAACACAAGATTCAAGATTCTCTATTTCTCATGCCACTGTGCCTCATTGTTTACACTAATAGGAGGCTGCTAATCAAGTAATTTTTCTTTACTGCAGTTTGATATGATGAAAGATTACCTTAAGCCAGTTCTAGGTGCAAGTATTGTTGATGCTAGTTGCGGCAGTGGGTTATTCTCACGACTTTTTGCCAAAAGTGGACTATTTTCCCTTGTTGTTGCTTTGGATTTTTCAGAGAACATGTTGCGGGAATGTTATGGATTCATTAATCAGGAGGAGAACTTTCCAAAAGAGTACAAAGCTAATCTGAACTCTGATGTTTATCAATATACAAATGTTTTGACAATTAATTGCATGACCTTCTCTACTACAAATGCTTTCAAGTTATAATTAATTTGAGACATTATTGTTCATGTATACTTTACTTTTTATAGGAACTTCATCTTGGTTAGAGCTGATATCTCTAGACTTCCATTTGCCACGAGTTCTATTGATGCTGTGCACGCTGGTGCTGCTTTGCATTGTTGGTCATCTCCTTCGGCAGCTGTATGCATTTTCTAGAAATGATTTATATTACTTCTTTATATAGCCTATATTCACTGCTTGGGATAAGTCATAGACCTTGTTATTCAAAGGCTTGTTAGGCTGTTGTAGCAGACTCAATCAAGGTATACTGGATTTCTTACAATTGACATTCAGTTACATATCTATGTGTTTAACTAAATGGACTACTTTGTTGTTTTGAGGTTCAATTTATGGTTATGCCTTGTACCATGAACTATAGGGCTTTCAAATAATTTATTTATTTATTATTTTTAACTTGAGTTAACTTACTTTCCTTCTTCTTCTTTTTTAATTGAAACAAAAATAAATAGATTTCAAGTAGAGGAGTGTCTTAGACTTTGTATGGTATTTAGGGCATTTAGCTTGAAATCTAGGCTATTTCCTAATAGTTTGAAATCATTGATAATGCGCTTGAGTCTCTTTGTTCCTTCAATACCGAATTGATTTTGAATTACGTATTGATGAAAATGATGAAACAAATTCTTTTACACCAAAAAAAGAGAAAGAAACATACTTGTAAAATAATATTAGCAACTCGTCTTTCATACTTGTTATTTAGTGTTTTTTTTACCTTTTGCTTTTGTTTTAATTCATTTTTTTGTCTAAAATTTGATTTTGTAAAATCATTGCAGTAGATTTGAAACTTGAGTTTCCACTTGAATGAGAGCCAAAATATGGAAGTTTTAAAATTGTTGTGCTCTTGAAATACGTTGCTGATCACATTTTCGTCTTTAAGATGTAAATGTAGTTTATTTGGTGTCTTAAATTTGTCTATACATTTTGTATTTTCTGGCATTGATAGTTAATTGTCTTGTTTTTCTCCTTGCTTCCAATTTTTTTGTTGTACAAGTATTTGTTTTTTAAGAGTTATTTGAATAGTTTTAAATTTTAAAAGATTGTTCAAGTTTCAAAATCTTTTGGCTAACATCTGTGTCGTTTGTCCCATGGTTACCACTCACGTGTTAGCGAATTGCTTGTTGGTACAAATATTTCAAAACATGATAAACTTTTGTTCCGGACCATGAAATGTAGCGATCCAAAACCTTTTTTTCCCTTTTTACTTAAACTTGTACTAGACAAGTATGATTACAACTTTACTTGATGATTTATGAATGATGAGCATCCTCTTATATTGCCCTTGGGCCATGCAACCAATGACTAAGATCAAATCTAATGGAACGGTAGGATCGACTATCTAGAATCATCATCTAAAATAGAAAGAATATTTACAAAGTATAATAATCACACGAGTAAATTTAGAATACTATTAGAAACCCTAATATATAGAAGAATATTATAGGGATTGTCAACTAATATAACTAACTGAGCGCGATGACACGATGTAATCTTGTAGAAAATGCTCTTGTTATGCTTAGAAACAACTCAACTAGTTTTAACTACATATTTGTATTCCAAGCTCACCACGTCCTTTTCCACCAACTAAGAGATTCAAAGAAACTTACCTCTACTGTACTCCATAGTCCATACGACGAAAAGTTTTCATCCTGAATTCGTTCCACGTACCGCATCAAACCATGATCTAGTTAATATTGGCTTGTCCTTCGTATGAGCAAGGCTATTTCCCACTAAAAAACATGGCTTAACAACTGATTTTAGTATGTGCTCTTAAGTATGTTTTGGAAAACTATACTTATCTTTGGCTTCGTCAAAAAGGATATTAATCACAAGGATATATCATTTAGGGTTTGACAAATTTTGGAAAGTCTTTACAGATCAACTGAAATGTGCGAGAAACCGACCATTATTAGTTCATGGATGTTGTCAATAGATACTATAAGTGCTTTACCAACATTGTAATAGAGAACAATTTCATCAAATTATATGGTAGACTTGTTAAATTTGATAATACTATATATTTTTTGATTTTTAAAATGGGAGCTACGACTACTCGATTTGCGCAATGATAATTTTGCTATCTTTCCATGAAATATTGGGATTCTTACAGATGTACGGAGGTCTTTTTACCTATTTAAATATTTCTCTTGCAAAAAGTAAATAGCACATGAAGTCCTCCTATGCTATTCTGGCACTGAAAACTGATTTCTGTTGCACATTTGTACCTTTTCCATATGGTGAAATAACTTGAGTAGTGCTCTCGGGGAGGGTTTATTTGTCTATCTATCTTGGAATGGTTTTTGTACAAGCTCCGTAGTGATTGTTATCCGTTATCATTGTTTTAGCACCTGTTCTCCATAATCTGATAGCTATGTTTTTCAGGTAGCTGAAATAAGTCGAGTGCTGCGTCCTGGGGGAGTGTTTGTTGCTACCACCTACATACTTGATGGCCCTTACTCATTGTTTCCATTTTTGGGGTCTGTACGCCAGGTAAATTTTTTGAGCTTGAGATTTATGTTTGAATACCCCCGTCAAAGGGTAACATTTGGAAGCTTAAAAATGGGGAAAAAAAAAGTCTATGAAAATGGTGAATTTCTAATCAAGTCAAGTTATTCCTCCATTAATTCCTTTTCTAGGGCCGAGTGGATTCTGGTTCCAAGTTATTCTGCTCCACAAATTTAATACATATTCGTCTAGCTTTCCCAGCTGTTTGTTGGCTTTATCTGTGTCTGATGATAATTGAAATGTTTCTCATGGCAGAGCATTGGACAAATATCGGGCAGCCACGTTTTCCTATCTGAACGTGAACTTGAAGATCTTTGCATAACTTGCGGGCTTGTTGATTTTACAGTAGTTCGCAATAGACTTTTTGTAATGATCTCTGCTAGTAAACCTAGCTAACTACCTGCCCTTGTTACAGTTCTGGAAGACTGAATGTGAACATGAAGATCTTTGCATAGCTTGCAGGCTTGTCGATTCTCCAGTTGTTTTGAGTACGCAGTTTCGTAATGATCTCTGCGAGAAAACCAATCAAAATTTCTACATGCTTGAAGGGCACATTTTATATATGGTGTCTGTAATTTATGTATAGGTTTTTCTCTGATATGATCATATTACATGCAAATCTCTGAGGATTGCATGAAATGGTTATGAAAATAACATTGTACATAATAGTATCATTGCTAAATTTGTGATTATTTGTTGATAACAATTTTGAACGTCTTCTTTAAGCATATTATCGTCTCTTAACATTGTATCAAAGATGATGAAATTCCATAATTCTGATATTTTTTTTTTGTTTCAATTTTAAATATTAAGGTTTATTTATAAATCAGCTATGAAGTACCCCATGGGATGAAAGTCGTGGAATGAATTTTTATTTTATCGAAATGGTTTATTTGTCAGAATGAGTCCTCTTGAATACAATTCTTCACCCTGCAAGAGAATTTCCCAGTTAAGGAAGACCCTAAAATTGAAAAATAAATTTCTCTTGTATATCTTTTGGATGAAGCTTGCCTCTTTTCGTCGGTTAAAATTTCATACATAACAATATATATACAAGTGTTGTTAGCATGATATCATATCATTATTTGAACTACTTCTGCATAAAAAAAATTTCCTCATTTTAATTACGTATCCTATCATGAATCTAATATCGCCTGTGTTTATCAAATTTAAACTGAAATTAAAATACCCTGGTTAATTATAACAGCAGCTAGGATTGATGAATCAAGCAAAGTTCAACTCATAGTCTCATACCTTTTGTAGATTGACAAGGGGGAGCCTCCATCTATGGCAGAAAACCATTCCTTTAAATTCGCAAACAAAATGCCAACTGCCATTCAATAACATCTTCTCCTCACTATCATCAAAACCATATCAGATTCTATAAGAGCCTGCATTTGAGCATGCTCCCTGTCTCTAGGGTAGGTACAGTAGAGGAAAGAGTATATAGAGCAACATAAAGGCATAGGAATTCCTATTGCTGCGTACAGTGCCTTGGCCAACGACGCTGCATTCTCCCTGTCTGTTGCAATAGTTTCAGATCCTTCAGGAACTGGCTGACAAGCATAAACATGCTGAGCCAGTAAACCAACCACAGGAGGAGCAAATGATGATAATAAAGTAAAATGATATATTTGGTATTATCTCTGTTAACGCCAAGATTTTTCCACGCGTCCAATCCTGCATAAAAACGGGTAAACACCAATAAAAATGGGTAAACACAAAAAACTTGACGGCTTGGGCCGCCGGGGATAGCTCCGGTGTGAGAATAAGTACATGCTGATATAATGTTAACAATGGAGGCTTAAAGCTCTAATGCTGGAAAGTAAATTGCATGTACCTTAGAATCAATGAAGAGCCCTGTATTTATAATAATCTTAATGCAATCCTTCTCCAAATCAGGTTAAGGTTCCTAGCCACCGACCAATCCATGATAGGATTGTATCAAATCTCCTTTAATTAAGGAAGTGGATCCATAGTCCAACACTTTCTTCCAAAGTCAGAGTCCAAATATAATTAGGAACCTCAACCTATAAGTCCCCCATCCACTCAATCCAATTCTGGTCCAAGCCCAAATAACTCCACATAATTAATGGCCCATTACATTCTAGAGGCCCAAATAATCATGGCCCAACATTGCCCCCAGTCTTTCATCAAATAGAACATTTGATGGAAGAGTATACAAAAAATGGCCCAATCAGCAAAGAAACCCAAACAAGGCCGAACAAGGCCCAATTATCAGAAGAAGCTCAATACCGGACGTCAAATAAGGCCCAAACAACAAAGAGATCCAACACCGGATATATAGCAAACCCTTCAACTCCAACATCATTGCCCCTCATTAATACGCCGCCCTCGAGATTCGAAATCAACTGAAAATACAATATTATAAAACTCATTTTCCCCAATTCGTATGGTTTCACCTGCTTGTTTGAATTTCGAACTTAAAAAGTATTCCTCTTTTCTCCTTCCTCTCAGCTTCCAACCTTCAAAGTGCATCAATGATCCAGAAAATGCCATACCATCTCTGTAACCCCAATCTCAGTCATTGGGGTCTCCTAATACTGCAACTAACCTCCCTACCATCAATTCCATGCCAGAGCCAAGTCCTAACACTGCTCCCTCCTCCAGTAAAAACCCTCCAACAACCGATTCACAAAAAACCCCTAGAATACCACAAAGAAGACTAATTCCCCCACGCCAACACCCCCTTTCAACTCACAGAGGCTGACATTCGTGTGATCCGAGAACACTATCAAGTACCAGACACCCATCACCTGAGAACCCCCACTCCAACTGACCGCATGTACCACTGCCCCGATGGCTGGACCGCCATACCCCTCACTCTTCTAGAGTAAGGGGTTCGTCTACCCCTCCACACATTCGTTATCACCGTTCTAGGGTTCATGGGCATCAGACTAGCCCAACTAGTGCCCAACTCCTACATCCACATCCTTGCCTTCATCGCCTTCTGCCACGAGATAGGAGTTCCTCCTTCAATTGACTTTGTGACGCCCCCAAATTCAGACACTCGTATCTCGAATTTGGTTCGTCACGAACTAATTCTAATCTCATCACAACAAAATAATAGAATAAATTACATTGTTATAACATAATTATTCTTGTCCCAAGGTCTCACAACCGATACTAATACATGACAACTGTTATGAGTGCGATATTGTTAACACAAAGACCCATTTCGTACAACTTACAAAAGATGGAGATAGAGTTAAAGAATCCAAGAACCTACATGAAGATAACTAATACACGATTAGAATCGACTTTAATCGATAAAGTTAAAGCTGCTCGAGCTACAGACCCGGAACTGATGCGTATGAAGAAGAAGGTACAAGAATGTGTTATTCCAGAAGCAAGAGTTGATGAAGAGAGGAAATCTCAACCCTCGATTTATTGGTCCATTTGAAATCCTCGATCGAGTAGGAACTGTGGCCTATAGACTCGCTTTACCGCTAAGTATGTCGCGTGTTCATAATGTTTTTCACGTATTGGTGTTACGTAAATATGTGGACGACCCTAACCACATTATTGAGTTAGAAACATACGAGATAACAGAAGATTTAACGTACGAGGAGGTACCTGTCAAGATCTTGATTAGGAAGGAGCATGTCCTACGCACAAATGTTATACCACAAGTCAAAGTTTTGTGGAGGAACAATGCTATTGAAAAAATAACATAGGAGTTGGAATAGAAAATGAAAGCGAGGTACCCTCACCTTTTCGAAACACCAAGTACGTACGTCAATTTCGAGGACGAAATTTCATAAGGAGGGGAGGTTGTAAGACCCCAACTTTTTATAAATAAAATAAAATTTCCTCTAATTATTATTTTGAATAATAAGGTGTTAATTTGATATAATGTTTTGGTTATGGGTGAAATGTGCAAATTTTGCAAAATAAGCAAATGGTTATAAAATATTCATTGTTGTCGAGGAATATTCGTTTGGTCGTGAAATATTCTTGTTGTCGGGAATATTAAATGCGATGGCGCAAACTATTTGGGGCCCCATAATGTAAAAAGTCCGCTTGATGAAGAAAGCGACAAGTATGCATTTTTTTATAAATAACGGCGTAGTTGTTACCGTTAACACTGTTGTAATACCCGGTGGTTAAAATACAGTAATACGCGTTGTTGTACAGTAGCACACGATATTGCACAAATTATTGATTCTTACGTAAGAAGTCACTACTTAATAATTATTACAGTCATTAGTGTTCAATATTTTATTTTATTCATTCAATAGTTGTTAGGTTTGTAATATTCAAGAACGCAATCAAATTGCATAAATAAGCGGAAACGTGTAAAAATCAGAGTTTAAAAATTTTACAAACCATATACCCGGATCACCCTTTATGCACAATTATTAATTAAACGAAAAAGATGAATAAGAAACATACCCTTGAAGATCCGAGCTTCCTCAGGTACAAGTTCACCTCCAATCCTTTTCGCGTTCAACTTGAATCCACCGGGTTTGGTTCCTTCTTTTGATCAACGTTAGCCACCCAAATGTTTGGCCTCTAGAGGTGATCCACCAAGGAAGAAGAAAGATCCAAGAAGATGGGTGGTTGGCTAAACCCTAGTTTTTCTATCTCTATAGAAAAGGAGCGTACTCTCCAACCATTGGAAATATCACATTCTTGATATCTGATATAAGACTCCTCTTATAAAGATATTAAGTAACCCTATTAAAATAAGGTATTATTTAATTAAACCCTTTTAATTAAAGGGGCTCCCTAATCTTATTAGGGATAATTAATTAAACTCCTTTAACTAATTTTCCTTCCTAATCCAATTAGGAATAAATGAGAGTACTTATATTAAATTAGTTCCTAAACTCTTTTAGAAATTAAAATAATAATAATAATTGTAATAATATTAATAAGACTCCTCTTATTAATTTATATTTAATATTTCTAAAATATTAAATAATAATATTAAGCTATTTAATTTATTCTATCACCATAGATTAAATTAAATATACATAACATATTATTACGATTATGCCATTAACTTCTTAAATAATTATTCTTCCTTTTATGGTGTGACCCTTTATGTTCTCCATATTAAACCTATTGTGAATAAATCAATTAGAACAATTCTAATCTTATTTAAATAAATAAATTAAATAATTAATTTATTTAAATAAATAATATTTATTCTACAATAGGGATAAGCCTCCCAAGCGATCAACGACTTTTGTATAATATAGATTTCAACATTAATCATAAAAGAACCTTTGAGTAAATAGTTACCGTGACAATTCAATCCTTCCACCATACAATTTCCCAATTAAATATAAGACATGGAATTACCACAAGTTTTATTTTATTTAATTATATGTATTTCGACTCTTAAATGCATTAAACTCAAATAATGCAAATTAGAAACTCCTTTCTAATTTCATTCGCCTTTGCCAAGATTACCGGGTTGTCATTTATCGAATCACATAGACATTTCTCTTCTTTTAATAGAAGTGGTAGATTCTTTATCGATCATACATTATCTCCATGTATAACTTATTATATCCAAGCATACCCTTTAATATACCCTAAGGGTCTTAAGGAATAAGTCAAAGTATAACTCATCATACACAAGATACTATGATGATCTCAAGTCCAAGGATCACTTGACTACTATCACTACAGAATTCCTATCGACAAAAAGTAAAACTCCATTAGGTATTCCTTAGCGAGCCACGCTCAAAGTGAACTTATTCTCTAATAAGCACCTACATACTTGCTTTAGTGTCTCCACACAAATGATCATGAGATCAATCATCCTCATCCAATGAGCAAGCAACGATGTATGTACCAATCTATCCGGATTCACTAATCCCCAATTTAGTAATCCAATGATTGGGAACTATTTTAGTTTTAAGCTTTCTAAGAATTTAGATCTCATTAGAATGATCATCATCATTATTCTAAAAGCATTGCTTAAAACTATGGGTTTATCACATATTATAAAACAAAGATCATGTAGATAATTAAAAGCCTTTAATAAATTAATACTTTTTATTAATAAATGAATAAGATTGTTACAAAGTATATGCTTTATCATCAAACATGATTGGCTTGTGTGCATACTACTTTCAATCTCCCACTTGCACTAAAGCCAATCGTCATGGTATCTCATACTCTTCTTCTCTAAGTGACGATTATCCTACTGTTGGATAAACTTTAGTTAATGGATATGTAATGTTGTTCATGAGAGTCCACTATCTCTATAGTGATTTCCCATCTTTCAATGATTCTAATAATCAAATGAAAGTGCCACAACACATGTTTAGATCCAAGATGAGACTTAGGAACTATTCCTAGTTCTGTAATGAACTTTTAATCCAAACAATCAACTTGCAGCTTCATTTATAGCTATATACTTTGTCTTTATCACTAAACCAAAGAACTCTTTCTTTGTTTGGAACCTTTCCAATTCACTGCACCACTGTTTAAGGTAACCCTTTACCTTAAAGTGGATTTTTCTGTCGTCTTGGTCTGTCTGAAAAACTTGAGTTTGTTAAGCCCTCTAGTTTTAATTAAGACCCACCATGAATATGATCACATCCTTAGTGCCGGTTAAGCACTTTAAGATGTTTTTCACCGACTCATAGTGAACTTCTCCATAATATGACTGATCAACATCAGGTCTCGTACATTTCATTGCATACATGATTGTCACTCATGCGCGACCTCTCTTTTCGTGAGTCTGTGGGACTATTAAGAGAGATACACTCCATAGCTCATCGACATGAGACATCTCTTGAGTTTGCCATGCTAAACGACTTTAGCATCAAATGAATATACGTTCCTTGGGTTAAGTCGAGCATCCTCTTAAATCTATCTATATAGATTTATATCCCCAATTAAGATACTCTTCCAAATCATTCATGGAGGAATGTTTAGACAACTTTATCTTTACTGATTGTAGCATTGGTATGTCATTCCTTATCCGTAGTATATCAACATATAGTACTAGGAATGTCACGATGCTCCCACTGACCCTTTTGTACACACTAGGTTCATTCTTATTTTTGATAAAATCAAACTCTTTTGATTGCCTCATCAAAATGAATGTTACATATTTGATAAACTTGCTTCAATCCATTTCTCTGAGTGTCTACAACACTTACCTCATCGTATGTAACTGGATCATCATCTTCTATGATGTGTACCTCATCATCATCATCATCTATGATGAATCCATACCTCCCAGGTATCTTTGGTACTATTCCAGATTTACGATTCAGTTGTGGTATAATAGGTCTATCTACAGGTTCCTCTTATTTGACTTATAGTATTTTGTGGTTCTTGAACTCTTCAAGATCTATTATCCTCCCACTAGCCCCTTTTAATGATAAATACCTTTATCTTAGAAAGGCGCTGTGTTTCGTAACAAACACCTTTTGCTAAGTAGAATTATAGAACATATATCCTAAACTTACTTTAGGATGTCCCACAAATCTATACATGTCAAATCTTGTCCCAAGCTTATCCTTCGAAACCTTTTCACATAAGTTGGACAAACCCTTATCTTAACATACTTAAGATTAGGAATCCTCCCTGTCCATAACTTTTATGGAGTCTTGGGGCTGGATTTTGAGGTTACCTTTTAAGTAGATATCGCACCATTTCTAGGACATGATCCTGAAAGGATAATGGAATGTCAGTAAAATCATTTTGGACCGTTCCATGTTCAACAAGGTATGATTTTTCTTTTCAGATACATCAATCAATTATTACGTATCATGAGGTGTCCATTATGAGAAAAACCATTTGAGATGATCTAGAAACTTATTGCACAAGTATTTATTTCTTGATCTAATCAAAGAATCTTAATACTTTGCCAATTTGTTTCACTTCTGAATTCTTTGAACCTTTCAAATAATTCACACTTGTATTTCAACAAATACATACATTCAACTCTTTGAATGATCATCTCCTTTTCTTATACTAGTTTGTTCAATTTATAAAATAATTTTTTTCACGTAAGTCAAGTATACGAATCCATTAAGTAATCTTTCATTTCTATACTGAAACATTATTATTATAAATAGAACAACAATTGTTCTTAATTATAATACCAAAAATTTTATTGTCCAACAATAAAATGGAAATAATGTTTCTAACAAGAATTGGAATACAATAACAACTTATTGACTTAATAGATTTGCTTCGTAAGCGTCTTAAACTATAAGTTTTATGGCTAATATGGCAACCTTTGTTACATTTCCCTTGCGTAGGATTACTTATATTTGTTTAGCTTTCTACTGCTTGGTCCTTCATAAATCTATATTTATGATAACCAAAGTCGGTATCCAATACCCAAGTAGAACCTTGACTTAAAGAAAAATTTATTTCAATCATGAACAAAAATCGTATTATGTAATCAAACTTCACTAAGCTTCTTTGGTTAGCCTCTGCAAGATGCTTCTCAGTTTCTTTCCGGTTATCCCGCTTATTGCGGTGGAAGCAAGCTCCTTTGCTATCCGTGACGGTTTGGTTCTTATTATCCTTTATTTATGCCTTTCTATTTACCTTCTTTGAATCGTTCTTCTTTTTCGTAAGATCATTTGGCCCTACCAAGAAGACTTGATCTTTCTTGGTTGGAAAGTGACTCTCAACATTTTTCAACATGTTAAGCAAATCAAAGAAAGTCGATATCTAGCTTGTTCATATGAAAAATTCACAACAATTGTGAAAGGAGTCCGGGGAGTGAGTGCAAGATCAAATCTTGGCTCAACTCTCCATCTATGATAAAACTCGTTGTCCTAATTGATCAATCAAATTGATAATGTTAAGGACTTTTATCCATCTTCAGAGTGTCATCCGGTCATTCTAGATCTAAGAGCTCCTTAGATATCGATATCTATCGGTCCTACTTTCCTCACCATCAACTACTTGATGTGCAGGAATATAGTAGAAGCATCCATAGTTTCTTGCTGACGCTGAAGCTCATTACTCATAGATGCGAGCATGATGCATTGAGCCAACTATGCATCATCTTGCCACTTTCTAAAAGTAGCAATGTCTTCCTCAGAGGCATTGTCTACAACCATTGCAGGGATAGACGTATTAAGGACATAAGATAGCTTTTCAGCCATGAGAACTATTCTCAATTCCTTAACCAATCCGAGTAATTCGGTCCGGTTAATTAACATCAAATATGTTTCGCAGTGATAGTAATTTGGACATTGTAAAATTCTATAAATGAATTTGTAATTAACAACATTTTAACATACATTCTTTTATTAATTACCAAAATAAATTAGGTCTTGTTTTAAATTGGTATCTCCCACTATTTTCTTTGAACTATATTACCTCACTTATATAGTTCGGCAAAATCTAATTAAAGATTTGCTAGTGAGAATAAGGATCCCATTTCAAATGTATATAGCCTTGTGGTGACACAATAAACTATATATAAATAAATAGGTAGACAACTTTTGTCAATTACATCAACTATGCAACTCCTTTTATTTTGCCTCTTAGATTATTTTGATCAAGTGGTGGCACATCCGAATCAAAATTATCCAAGTTAAGTCCGACCTAGCACTCCATATATTCAAAAAGAAAATATCATCCTTGTGGTGACACAACAAAACAATATTGTTCAATTTTCTTTATAAGCATCAAATTTGATAAATTAACATCTTAAATACTTAATACTTGCCTTGTGGTGACACAACAAACTCATATTAAATATTTAATACTCTATTAATTTTATCATGCTAGAAGGCGACGTTAGATATTCCAAATATCTTTGAACGCTTAGGACTTAATATAAAAATTTGAGGGGTTTGTTATTAAAATGTCTCATCTTGTTTAGCGCACATGCACATATATATATATAAAATACACATCATATTAATGAACATGTGAAGCATGTTTGCATAATATATAATATATATAGTATAAGCATGCACATATAGAATACTATATTCTACCCGGATTGATTATGGACTTTTATTCTAGTTTGGTTCACTAGAGCCACCAAGTGAACCAAAAGGTCAAACCCTAGGGTGCAAGAATTAATATTTAAATATAACTATTACATTTAAACCCGGGCTCCATTACAAACCGGGTCTTCAAGCGCTCTTTGTTCCTTGATCTCCAATTCTTCAAAATTAATTCTAACTATTCCTATTACAAAACTATTTAAAAATAAATAGAAACCTTGATCAGCAGTCAAGGGGAAGTACATAGGAGAAAGATAGAATTTACATTAAGAAAAATTAGAGAAGACGAGTCTGCAGACCCCATTTAATAAAACCCATACATTCATGCATCCAACTAAAATAAAATCCAATCACATCGGTCAATAGTCCATAATCAATCCCATTTATTATCATACACATCACCATATGCATCAATAAATAACATTCATCTCATGAATAATAAACATTCAATATATATATTGATATCATTTAATGAGCAAATTTAGTTAGTATAAAATCTATTTTGAATAAAAATAAACTCCTTTATTTTAATCCAAATTTAAATCAAAATAAAACTATTTTATTTTAATTTATCCAATTTTGAATAAAATAAACTATTTTATTTTTAATCAAAATCTTTAATTAAAATAAACTCCTTTATTTTAATTAATTATGGAATCCAATTTCATGTAAAAAAATAACTCCTTTATTAAAGAAAACACGGATTCTCTTTCCTATTCGCAAATAAACTCCTTTATTTTGAATAATATGAAATCTTATTTCATATCTAAATAAACTCCTTTATTTAAGGAAATTAGGATTCTCTTTCCTATTCACAAATAAACTCTTTTATTTTAATAATATGAAATCTTATTTCATATGTGACGTCCCCAAAATAGGTATACATCACCCATTCTGAGTTGTCAATATATGGTACAGAAACAACTACAACTTTATTATTACAACAAGAAAAAAGTGAGTTTGAATACAAATATTATCTTCTGCACAATATCTATACTCAAATAAAAATCCTCATCACATTTATTGATACATTATTTTACAAAAATGGTGAGGACTACTAAACAATTCTTTCTAAAACCTTCATTCCATACCCCACTGTACTTTCGCTATATTCTCGCCTCACGAGAAGAAAATGGAACAAAAAGGAAAAGGGTGAGCTCAACTAGCCCGAAGAAAGAATATTATGACTAAGATAATATACAACAAATTACCGTTAGTCTTCAACAGGAAAAATCTAATAGAATACAATAGACAACAAATTTTAAATCAATATTCGGCAATGAAATAATAATTCATTAGAAGAGTTAAGTAGAGAATGCAAACTACTATCTTCTATGTATGAATTTAAAAGTTCATCGCTCATCTTTTATCCTGTAACATCAATCATTATACATCCGAATCAAATATTCATCTTTGCACTACAGCCAAAGATATTCATCGATTGGTCATGTTCATCTAAACACTATTCATCTTGCACTACTGACCAAAGATATTCTTCAAAATCATTCATTCTGCACACTGTGCCAAAGATATTCAATAATATCATCATTTAAGACCGAGGATGATGAAAAATATTTTTAAAGAAACGAATCCAAAGAAACAAAATGACAAGGATTAAGGATTAAGGATTCGTACTTTGTTTTATCCATGTTCAAAAATACCTCAAAAATAATCATAGTGGTGTAAAATTCAAGAATGATCAAAACATGGATACAATCAAAGCTAGTATCCGAATAGATATTTTGGACAAAAAGAAGAAATTTTATTTTTCTATGAATAGTGGCAGATATCGTGAATAGTCCGCAGTACGTGAATAGTAACTCTACACCAAAAGATAGAAATTCCACAAAAAAACATCTTCACGCTTCATGAATAGTACTGTGAATAGTAACTCGTGAATAGTAACTCGTGAATAAGTAACCCCGACATGAAAAAGTTCTAAATTTGATAAAAAGTTCCAACCAATATTTCAAAGATAATGATATTGAAGAAATAATATCATTTGAGAAGAAAATAACATCCTTTACTCGAAAGATTAGTACTTCTAAATTTGAAATACCGGTATATATAGTCAAGGAAACTTGCAATCGCCTAACAATACTCAAAGTACACTCACAAGAATACGCTCAATATATCGAGAGAAAAGAGAGAAACTTCATTTACATTGTGATTTTCAATTCTAACCTAAGCACCCTATTTATAGGAAAATGCTTAGAACACCAAAGCGAAAAATTGAATATAATATTAATATATTTTTCACATTTTCTTCAAATTTCACCTTAGACAACTGATCTCAGCCCATTTGAATCACATGTGAGGCCAACTTAGTTGCAAAAAAACGTTTTTCTCAAAATAATTAACTAAAACTCCCAAAATTAATTATTTGAACTTGAAACTTCAATAATTCATAATAAATAGCCCTTTTATCAGAAAATTCAAATATCGCGAGTTTTTATAGGAAATTCAATTCTCTACAACTTTGCAGAAGAAAGGTTTTCAAATTCCAAATGAGAAATTGACCAAAATCCACAAGCAGGCGATTTTACAGCTATAATCAAATTTCTATTATAATTGTGTCCACCAACACACAAAACATATGTTAAACATTTAATGCCACAAAATACTCTTCCTCCTCATATACTCATATATCCCACATTCATTGTAAAAATATCATCGTTAATATATTATTAAAATAATATATTTAAATGAATTATTTTATCGTAAAAGATAAAATATAAATTTTCAACAATTGTCACATTAAAATTTTCTCCATCTATATCCTCATAAAATCAATATTTTCCTCATCATATAAATCAATAATTAATTATTCATAAATAATATTACGAGAATCACATTATTGACAACCAGTGCGGTTCCAAGATAGAGGGGCTTTCAATAAGGATCTCTCCTTCTTGGTAGCCTTAGATTAGATGACCAAACCTCTCCTTGTATGTAACTTTCTAGACATTGTCAATAATGTTATCTAATAATATTATTCGATAATATGAATTATTGTCTCCGATAATGGAAAATACGGTTGTAATGACAATTATTAAAACAACAATAATATAAAATGTCAACGCAAAGAATTATTGAATCAATAAAATAAAATACTTAACATAAGAATTATCGTAACCATTATTGAGTAGTGCCTTCAATAATTGGTGCAATAATGTAATGTACTTCTTGTGCAACAACGCGTATTAATGTGTATTAACCAACGGGTATTCCAACAAAGCGTTAATTCAGGTAATAACTACGCCTGTTATTTTTAAACAACTTATATTTGTCGTTTTCTTCATCCAATCGCTTTTTCAGTTATGGGGCCCACACATGGTTGTTGGCAAATACGATAATATTCCCCGACAGATCTAAATATTCTCCTAAACAACAATGAATATTTTATAACCACTTGCTTATTTTGAAATATTTGCGTATTTTACCCTAACTATCCACATTAATCAAATCAACCCTTACTATTTCAAAATAATAAATAGAAAATTAAATTTCATTAATAATAAGTTGGGGTCTTACATCATATCTAAATAAACTCTTTTATTTAAGGAAACATTGAATCCAATTTTAACTCCAATTAGTTAGCATGAAATTTAATTTTAAAATTAAAATAAACTTTTATTTTAATTATAAATAATTAATAATAATATATATAATATTTATATTACCAAGTAATCATATCTATATAAGTTAGGAACTTGAGATATATATGTATGATTACCACGTTGATATATTAATATTATATATATAATATATCACCAAATCAAGAATCCAGGAAGAATCAATGCTCCAGCCTCCACGTGACAAGCTCCCCTTGAATCACATGAATTACTAAAGTTTAATAACAGGTAAAAGGCTTCAGGTTAATTCACGTGAATAAGCTTCTGAGTCCTACGTGAATGGTTACGCAAATGGACGGCTTTTTCAATTTTTTTTTTTATTTTTATACAATAAAATTATGCCCAATTAAATTGTTCTAAACAAATATCAACATACATATCAAATTAAAATAATTAATAATTAGCATAAAGGTTTGGCTCTGATACCACTGTTAGGTTTGTAATATTCAAGAATGCAATCAAATTGCATAAATAAGCGGCGACGTAAAATCGAGTTTAAAAATTTTACAAACCATATACGGATCACCCTTTATGCACAATTATTAATTAAACAAAAAATGAATAAGAAACATACGCTTGAAGATCCGAAAGCTTCCTCGTGTACAAGTTCACCTCCAATCCTTTTCGCTCAACTTGAATCCACCGGTTTGGTTCCTTCCTTTGATCAACGTTAGCCACCCAAATGTTTGGCCTCTGAGGTGATCCACCAAGGAAGAAGAAAGATCCAAGAAGATGGGTGGTTGACTAAACCCTAGTTTTTCTATCTCTATAGAAAAGGCGTATTCTCCAACCATTGGAAATATCACATTCTTGATATCCGATATAAGACTCCTCTTATAAAGATATTAAGTAACCCTATTAAAATAAGGTATTATTTAATTAAACCCTTTTAATTAAAGGGCTCCCTAATCTTATTAGGGATAATTAATTAAACTCCTTTAACTAATTTTCCTTCCTAATCCAATTAGGAATAAATGAGAGTACTTATATTAAATTAGTTCCTAAACTCTTTTAGAAATTAAAATAATAATAATAATTGTAATAATATTAATAAGACTCCTCTTATTAATTTATATTTAATATTTCTAAAATATTAAATAATAAATATTAAGCTATTTAATTTATTCTATCACCATAGATTAAATTAAATATACATAACATATTATTACGATTATGCCATTAACTTCTTAAATAATTATTCTTCCTTTTATGGTGTGACCCTTTAGGTTCTCCATATTAAACCCAGGTTGTGAATAAATCAATTAGAACAATTCTAATCTTATTTAAATAAATAAATTAAATAATTAATTTATTTAAATAAATAATATTTATTCTATAATAGGGATAAACCTCCTAAATGATCAACGACTTTGCAGATAATATAGATTTCAACATTAATCATAAAAGAACATTTGAGTAAATAGTTACCAGACAATTCAATCCTTCCACCATACAATGTCCCAATTAAATATAAGACATGGAATTACTTTGTCAAGTCTTATTTTATTTAATTATATGTATTTCGACTCTTAAATGCACAACTCAAATAATGCAAATTAGAAACTCCTTTCTAATTTCATTACGCCTTAACCAAGGACTCTTTGGGTTGTCATTTATCGAATCACATAGACATTTCTCTTCTTTTAATAGAAGTGGTAGATTCTTTATTGATCATACATTATCTCCATGTACAACTTATTATACCCAAGCATACCCTTTGATATACCCTAAGGGTCTTAAGGAATAAGTCAATGTATAACTCATCATACACAAGATACTATGATGATCTCAAGTCCAAGGATCACTTGTACTACTATCACTACAGGAATTCCTATTGACAGGCAAGTAAAACTCCATTAGGTATTCCTTAGCGAGCCCAATGCTCAAAGGAACTTATTCTCTAATAAGCACCTACATACTTGCTTTAGTGTCTCCACACAAATGATCATGAGATCAATCATCCTCATCCAATGAGCAAGCAACGTATATACCAATCTATCCGGATTCACTAATCCCTAATTTAGTAATCCAATGATTGGGAACTATTTTAGTTTTAAGCTTTCTAAGAATTTAGATCTCATTAGAATGATCATCATCATTATTCTAAAAGCATTGCTTAAAACTATGGGTTTATCACATATTATAAAACAACATCATGTAGATAATTAAAAGCCTTTAATAAATTAATACTTTTTATTAATAAATGAATAAGATTGTTACAAAGTATATGCTTTATCATCAAACATGATTGGCTTGTGTGCATACTACTTTCAATAGTTGCTACGTTGATATTTTATATTATTGATTCAATAATTGTCATTGCATAGTATTTCCCATTATCAGATCAATAATTCATATTATTTGAATAATATTATTAGATAGCATTATTGGCAATGTCTAAGGAAGTTCTGTCTAGAAAAGGGGTTTGGTCACCTAATTGCGCACCAACAAGGAGAAATCCTTATCGAAAAACCCTCTCTTTTCTAGGAACGACCTGGTTGTCATTATTGTGATTCTGTAATATTATTTGTAAATAATTAATTATTGATAAAAATGATAAGGAAATATTTATTTTATGTGGATATAAATGAAGGAATTAATGCCGAGGTGTTTTATCAAATATTTTTGTTAATGGAGAATTTTTAGAAAAGTGACAATTGTTGAAAATTGATATTTTATCTATATTATTATATTATATTATATTATAAATGTATAATGTGATAATATAATAATATAATAACGGTGATATTTTTACAATGAATGTGCGATATATGAATAAATGAGGAGGAAGAGTATTTTTGTTTCAATAAATGCCAAAAACATGTTAAACATGTTAGTGGGCCTCATTTTTGACTAAAATTTGATTATAGTCTGCAAGATCATCCATATGTGGATTTCAGTTATTTTCTGTTTGGAATTTGAAAAAACTTAAAGCTACAAAGTTGTAGAGAATTAAATTTCTTATGGAATGGACACAAGATTTGAATTTTTCTGATAAAAGACTATTTATTATAAAATATTGATGTTCCAAAATAATTGATTTTTGGATTTTAAAATATTTATTTTAAGAAAAACATTTTTTGCAATTGGGTGGGCCCTACATGTGTTGTAAATGTGCTGAATTCAGATTTCAAGAGGTGGGTGTGAATTTTTTTTTAATAAATATTATTATTTTATTAAATTTTCTGCTTTGGTGTTCTAAGCATTTTTCTATAAATAGGATGCTTAGGTTAGAATTAAAAATCACACCAGAATCAGAAGTTTTCTCTCTATAATATTGAGCGTATTTTTGTGAGTATTTAAATACTTTGAGTGTTGCTATACGGTGCAAGTTTCCTTCAGCATTATATCCGATATTCCAGTCAGAAGTACTATTCTTTTAAGGTAAGAGATGTTATTTTCTTCGTAAATGATATTATTTCTTTCAATATCATTATACCATAATATTGGTATGAATTTTATTATGAAATTTTTACATTTTTATGTTGGAGTTACTATTCATGAGTTACTATCCACGAGTTACTATTCATGAGTTACTATTCACAAGTACTATTCACGAAGTATGATGATTTTTCTTGCGAAATTTCTACCTTTTAGTGTCGGGGTTACTATTCACGTATACGACACTATTCACGTATACGACACTATTCACGAATACGACACTATTCACAGAAAAAAATAAAATTTTCTTTCTTTGTCCAAGTTGTCTATTGTGGTTACTATCTTTGATTGTATCCATGTTTTGATCTTTATTTTTGAATTCTGCTCTACAATTGATTATTATGGAGTATTTTTGAACTTGGATAAATCGAAGTACGAATCCCTAATATTTATCTTTTTATCTCTCTGGATTCGTTTTCTTGAAAATATTTTTATCATCCTCTGTCCTAAATGGTGATATAACTGAATATCTTTGACCTATAGTGCAAAGATGAATGATTATTTGATGAATATCTTTGGCCCGTAGTGCAAAGATGAATAGGTGTTGAGATGAACATGACCAACTAGTGATACAAATGAATATCTTTGACCTGTAGTGCAAAGATGAATATTTGATTCAAGATGTATATTGATTGATGTTACAAGAATAAAATATTGATGATGGACTTTTAAATCTTAGAAGATAGTAGAATTCATTCTCTGCTTGACTCTTCTAATGGATTCTTTCATTCTACTAGCGATTGTTGATCTAAAACTTCTTATCATTATATTTTATCAAATTTTTTTCTGTTGAAGACTAATGATAATTTGTTGTATATTATCTTAGTCATAATATTTTTAGTGGGCTAGTTGAGCTCACCCTTTTTCTTTTTGTTTCATTTTTCTTCCAAGGAGGCGAGAATATAGCGGGAACTAGTCGGGGTGTGGAGTGATGTTTCCAGTCAGTTGTTTTAGCAGTTCTCACTATTTTATAAAATAGTGTGATAATAATTGTAATGAGGACTCCTTTTGAGTTTGAATACTGTCTATTAGACAATATTTGTATTTAAACTCATTGTATATGTGTTGTCATATTTTGCACGACAATTGTATTAATGAAGTTGTATTTATTTCTGTACCATGTATTTGGCGACCCAGAATGGATTGGGTGGAATGGACCTATTATGGGGGCGTCACATCAAACACATCCCTGTCCCCACACTCAACGAAAGCCTTCTTGACATGCCCATTGCCGAAAGTACCCAAATTCTTCAAACCAAAAAGTAATGAGCCAAAATCACCCCTCTCACAGCTGAAGAGCTTAGGGTTCCCCAAACCGAAGCCAACCAAACTCCCAACATTCTAATCGAGATCAACAAAGCCGAGGAAATAGCTGAACCCGATTATCCTCTCATCAAAAAAAGAAAACATGCTTCAGACAACCAACCGACCCCATAACTGAAATACCAACAACAACTCATGCACCAACCCCAACTAAACAACCAAGACCTTCTCCCCAACGACCATCTACCTCCGAAGCCACACCATATATGCCCGAAGCTAGTCGTTCTCCCACACTTTGGCCAGATAAGAATGAAGACTTCCCCCTACACCTATATGACACCTTCGTCCTCGGAACCGGCGATCACCGCTTTAGAAACAACTCCACCTCTGACCTCATTCGTGCCGGCATGACCCACCAAGCCCGAGTAAGCCACTATACTATTCAACTGCTGTCATTTATAAACAAGTTTCTTATACCCCATACTAAACTATGAACATATGCAGGCCAATGGAATCTTTGGGAGGCTCAACCAAAGATATAAGGAAATTGAAGCCGAAGAAGAAGCCACCCAAAAAGAAAACAAGATCTTAAAATCTTCTTTGGCGAGGGAAAGGAGTCTGCATAGCGATGCCCTGTTCTACGCTAAAGGCCTCAAAAAGGACATCGCCAAACTCAAAGAACAACTAACCACTATCGAAACACTTCAACAAACCACTTTCCGAACAGAACCAGGAGATAACAATGACAAATGAAGTGCTGATGCAAAAGAACCAATCCCTCACTCGCCAAATCAACGACACAAAGATTTCAGAACAAAGTCATCTCGCACTTCGCATCAAAGTTGAAAAAGAACTACGTGAACTCAAAGCTCTTGCCCCCCAGTAACCAAAGAACTCCGCAACGAAATCCAAAACAAATACCAAAAATCGCCCGAACTAACCAACAAAATAGTTCAGATGTATATTGAAGGCTAGGAAGTAGTCCGAAGCAAAGGCAAATCGAAGCTGGCCACCGCCTCACTGAACCCATTACTTCTCGATTCTTCTGAAGACAAAGACAAGAATAATGCCGAAGACAACACTCCTCAACCATAGCTTTCAAACTTGTAAAAATACAACATTGTAACTGCTTACTTACATTTTAATGAAATATAATTTGCTCCTTTTTATTTATCACATACACTTACTTTATCAAACAATAATCAAATAATCTGAACTCAACACTTCAAATAAAATCAAACAATAATGCAAAGCAATACTATTCGCCATCAAAAGGTTTAAATAGATCTTCAACAATCCTGTTCCCCATCTTTAGGACGAACATACTATGGTCACAATCTCTATGATGAATAGACCACCGAACCTCCCAATAAACCTGTTTGCCATCTTTAGGATGAACAAATTCTGTTCACAATCTTTAGGATGAACAGATCCAACCGAACCCTGTTCACCATCTTTAGGATGAACAGGTTCTGTTCACTATCTTTAGGATGAACAAATCCAACCAAACCTTCAAAATAAACCAGTTCGCCATCTTTAGGACGAACATGCCCTATTCACCATCTTTAGGATGAACATGTTCTGTTCACCATCTTTAGGATGAACAAATCCAATCGAACCTCTGAATAAACCTGTTCGCCATCTTTAGGACGAACATGCCCTGTTCACCATCTTTAGGATGAACATGTTCTGATCACCATCTTTAGGATGAACAAATCCAACCGAACCTCTGAATAAACCTGTTCACCATCTTTAGAACGAACATGCCCTGCTCACCATCTTTAGGACGAACATGCCCTGTTCACCATCTTTAGGATGAACAGACCACCGAACCTCCAAACAATCCTGTTCGTCATCTATAGGACGAATCATGACTCTGATCACCATCTTTAGAATGAACTGATCCATCCGAACCCCAAACAATCCTATTCGCCATCTTTAGGATGAATCAGGACTTTGTTCGCCATCTTTAGGATGAACAGACCACCGAACTTCTAGACAACCCTGTTCGCCATCTTTAGGACGAATCAAGACTCTGTTCACCATCTTTAGGATGAACAGATCCATTTGAACCCCCAAACAACCATTAGATAAAATAGTATTGGAGAAAAAAGCTTCTTTTATTAATAATTGTTGAAAGAATTACAGACTCAATTATTCTAACATCGACCCTACTGAAAATATTTTCGAAGCCTTTTCGCATGCCAGGTTTTCTTTATCCCAGTCCCATCCATTGCTCGCATTCGATAAGTCCCTGGTTTCGGTACTTCAATAATTTTATAAGGACCTTCCCAGTTTGGCATCAACTTTCCAAAATTCTGAGGCATAGAAGCTTTCACTTCCCGAAGAACAAGATCCCCTACTTCAAATCTTTGAAGCTTTACCCCTTTGTTATAATATCTTGCCACTCGACACTGATATGTTGCCAACTTCACCAAAGCTGCTTCCCTGACTTTTTCAAGCAAATCTAGGTTGACCTTAAGTCCCTTGTCATTATACATCTCCCGAAACTGACTGACCCGAAGAGATGAGGAGCCAATTTCCACAGGAAACAAAGCATCAGAACCATAGGCCAACCTAAAAGGCGAATCTCCCGTAGTAGTTCTTGGCATGGTACGATAAGCCCATAACACACTAAGCAATTCTTCAGGCCACCTTCCTTTGGTCTCATCGAGTCTTCTTTTAATACCATTCAGAAGTGTTTTGTTAGTCACCTCAACTTATCCATTTGACTGCGGATGAGCAACCGAAGTCTTCCGATGCTAAATTCCTAACTCCTTTAAGAACGCTTCAAATTTTGAACCCACAAACTGACGTCCATTGTCCGAAACCACCACCATAGGAATGCCAAACCGGAATGCCGAACCGGAATGTGATGCCCCCAAATTCAGACCACACTTGTCTCACATTTGGTCATCACGTACTAACTCTAATAACATACTAAAATCATCACAACAGAAAAATAGATTAAATTACATTGTTATAATATAATTATTCTCGTCTTAAGTGTTCATAACTTAAACATCTCTTACATACCTCAAACATAATTGATATATAACTAATACATAATATAACTTATGTCATTATATGAATATAATAATCTCCACTAAATATAGGCTAGTCAGTAGCTTTGCCCTTGCCCTTATCAATGCTTGAGGGTCCGCCTTGCTCTGCCTTAACTGAAATGTTTTAGGAAAACAAGAATGAGCAACAAGTTTGCCCAGCAAATAATATAGCAATAAGGGTACTCAATGTAGTTTTAGCTTCTCAAGGGTACAACAATAATGGTAGTTCAAAAATAGTATGAAGTATCAATAGTCTTCAACAATAGTCGCTAAGGACAAAAAATATCAATAAGATTCAACAATTAATCAATTCAAGATTTCAAAGTAATGAATACTGAACAGTCACTAAGGACTATGAACTTCTCCTAGAATTAACAATAATAAGCTGATAATTCTACAAAACGAGTACAACAAGTGATCAACCTAAAGTATCCTATGTCATGCATAACATTTAATCATTCTCATGTGCGCACGTCGGTTCCCCAACAATATATAATTCCCCTACCAAGAGGGTTGTTCATCTCAGTTATAAGAGTCCGTACCAAGTTAATTTGGTTTGGATAGCTTTCGATCATATATCAATAGTCTAGTCGAATAACTGGCTTAGACAACTTCCTTTCAAAGTATATACATAAACAATTATCGTTCGATATCAAGGTTCGAAAACAATTTCATTTCTAAACTACGAAGTATTAAGTCATGAGATATGAATCATACTTTCAAGGATTTACTTATACAACCAATAATAGTACAAGCTCAAGTAATGCTCAATAAAGAGTAGAATTCGAGTACTTGCATAATATTCAAAGTTGTGAAAGCTAGAAAATTTGCTCAATATAAAATATAGTTCGGATACTTGCCTCAAGCGTAGTTTACCAAAGTATAACTTATCAACACTCTTTGAATCCTAACATAATATAGTTATGCGTATATGATATTCATTAGTTACATATACTCATACATGATATGTAAGTTTAAACACATATATAAACGTCTAACTTAGTTGTACACTCTTCACATACTTCATCACATATCTTGCGTGCTTATAGCACAAAATAAGTTAATAAGACACCATGAAGTCAATAACATAGTTTCTAATAATTGCTTTATAGTTTGCAAACATCTTTTGGACTTAACATTTGCAAGTTTATAATCACTCATTAAACATTTAATTCAATCATTTAGCATGCCTCTTAACACATTGGATAGTATACTAGTCATATAATACAGGTTAAGGTAACAATATAAGCCTGTAAACACCCTCAGACTAACAGCAAAAAACTGATCCTACTGCAGACTGGCGCGACCGCGCTTGGTTTGTAATAAGGAGTGGCACGGCCGCGTTGCTCCTGGTGCAAACCAAGACATGGCTGCTACTGCAGAAGGTTAGTGTACACCCGTCTTGCACGTATATAAATAATCATGCAAAACACACATGTTAGTATGTGGATAACTAAGTTTGACCTTATATCAATACATTAACATAGGTCATCATCTATTCTCATTTAATCAAGAGTTTAAGTGTTCAATTCACCATTTTCTTATGTTTAATTGTTAAATACATGCTATGTGGTCCATAGGTCTTAACTACACATGCTTGCATTAGATTAGTCATGTATGTCAAGTTTGTATAACTCTACTTCATTTAGACTTGATCTAACCATTCCCAACTACTTTATAATGCATACGATTAGCTAGCATGCTTGTCAATCATGTCTACATGCATGATACGCGTAATCACGATGTCAAGTGCTAGAATACTTTTAATGTAGTTATTGACAAAACTAATTTTCAAGATTTTTTGTGAAAATCGCATGTTAAGCCATCAAGCATGCAAAGCTACTTTACATACTATGCATCACATTTTCACATATGTATAGCTAGAACACATAAACATGCTCACAAATTCCCATCTTAAGCGTATATAGTTTATCAAGTTTGTTTTTGAAACTTTAAGCCTCCATTAGTAAGACTTAATTAAGCATGCAAGATAAGTCCACCTTGTTTACATAATGCTTTCATACTCACACAATAGATCACATGAGCATGTTTTGAAGTTTAAAACTTAGTATATGCATAGTTCTTGTACACATAGCTAGTATAGTCTTTCACTTGCATTTTCCTTGAAGTCATACTTGAATATCTTATATTATCTTTAGCAATATAAACTAGTATATTGGTCATATATAAGAACTTAACATGTTGGACCTTTAGGTTAGGTTATACATTATTTCATGTTCATGAATTCTAGTTCCTAATTTGTTAAGTTTTCTTTGAATACATACTAAACCAAGCTAAAATAACTTACTATGTTCATAACAACATTTATTCATGTGTTAAGTTCATTTATATACATATTCAAACTTAAGTAGCATGCTCATGACATCTTAAGGAATCAACAATGATGAATCGTGATAGCAACTCACATGCAATTGCGACGATGAAGGATTAGGGAAGTGGTATGCGTACCACACCACTTTGTCCAGAGGCAAAAATATGGCTCTGTTTCTGCAGAGCATCAATCACAAGTATTTCTAAGCATCTTCTGCTGCAACTCAAACTACTTCTAATACTTCTAAGCATGCATACAAACTTAAACAACACACTCTCATGCCAATTCATACCAAATAACAGAGAATTCATGAGAATTGCAAGAATTTTAACAAAACTAAAACTAAAAAAAAAGTTAGAATTTTTATACCTCTTGAAGCTTTAATGGATTCCTCAAATACACTAATTATAATTCCTTAATGCTCAGCAGCTTTTACTCTCACATCACACTTATCAGATAATTTTTCACGCAACAGAGAATTGAGAAGGAAAGGGTGCTTTATATAGAGAGTTTGTTGCCCAGTTTCTAGCTTTGCACCAAGGTTTGAATCAATGGAAAATGAAAGTAAACAACTGATATGCAAGAGTTGGCCAACTGCCAATTTTGTAGCCATCATCACCATGGATTATAGCTGCTTGAGTTTACGCAATGAGATTATAGGTTACTGTGCAACACTGTTTGGTTAACTGAGGAGTTTTAAATCTCAGTAATGTGATTGTAATACTTAGTTTGGTTCCTTGAACTGCCAAAATATAATTTTAATGTGTTAATGCTACTACATAATGGAAAGTTATGGATTATTTTTGTATCCACATCATATAATCCATGTACATTAGTCTAGTCCAATTAATTTTTATAACATGTATGGACTCAATATAATTGGTCACTAATAATTTAATATCTCCTTAAAACTTTATTATTCCAATTAGACTCACTTAATGAAATAATTTGTAATTCTTTGATAAAGTACATCTTTAATGTTCCTACACATACGTATTGTCATATAAGCAATTATTTATGTAACTTATAATTTCTTTCACTTTACTATATAGTTTCTATATATTATATAGTTATACTAAAGTGTCACATTGCACTTTCTTTTAATGTAGGAACTATATGTTAACACATATCTTACACACATCAATTAAATGGATAATATAATTCTAATTATGTAAATTGCTCATTCAGATTCACAATAATAATTAATTAATAATATAATATTAATTAATCATCCACTTCTTAATTTATTTATTATCTTAATTAATCAATTTAAACCACTTAAATCTCCATTCTCATGCCACACAAGGCATTTCATAATTCTCATCATCAATTCCGCATTTCTCAATTCTTATAAATTCAATTTTTAATTAATTGAATTACTCATCTCACAACACATCAATATTTATATTCAAATAAATATTCATTTTCTTATTATATCAAAATAATATTTATTCATAAAATTCACGGTTCTTACACGGAACACTACATACTACTTTAGAAATTTTAAGCATTCTTGCTCCGTGGTTGCCCGAAGAGGTTTCGCCTCCACCCACTTAGTCATATAATCAATCGCCACTATAACAAAACTGACTTGCCCCTTAGCCTTTGGCAATGGACCCAGTATATCCAAGCCCCAAACAACAAAAGGTATAGGAGATAAAATCGAATATAACTCTTCTAGTGGCTGATGGGGGATCGAACTGTTCAACTAGTACTTCAGACACTTCTTCACATAATCAGTAGCTTCTTTGAAAATCGTTGGTCAATAATACCCCTGTCGAAGCACCTTATATGCTAGCGACTGTGCAACCATGTGATCACCACAAATTCCTTCATGAACTTCTTGAAGAACATACTTAGCTTCAGAGGGAAGTAAACATTTCAACAAAGGCGAAGAATAAGCTCGTCGATAAAGATCCCCATCAATAAGCACAAAATTTGAGTTCCTGTACTTAACCTTCTTAGCTAGCATTAGATCCAAAGTCAGTACTCCATCTGCCAAGTAAACAAGGTAAGGATTCATCCAACAGTTAGAACGTTCCACATACATCACCTCCCCATGTTGAACACTTGGCTGACCCAGGACCTCCAAATAAACTGACCCATTGAATGTACATGCTTTAGTTGTAGCTAGCTTCGTCAATGCATCTGCTATCGAATTATCTGATCTGTCTATCCCTTGAAACTCATAAGAATCGAAACACTAAAGCCGATCCTTCAACTCTACCAGATATTTCACCATTCTTAAACCCCGAGCTTCATACTCCTCTGAAACATGCTTGATGACCAACTGAGAGTCACTGTAAATAATCAACCTCTGAACCTCAAGACTCTTCGCCAACCGTAACCCCGCCAACACTACTTCATATTCAGCCTCATTATTCATTGCCTTGAATTCGAATCTGATAGCCTGCTGTACTTTAAATCCCTCTGGACTCGTTAAGATGATCCCATCCCCACTGATATCCGAAGTAGACGATCCATCTGCATACAATGTCCATGAACTCTTCACCTACTGAAGCACTGCAACCGCCTTTTTAGATCTTGCAACTTCATCCAAACTAGATCAACAGCTTCAAAAAACGAACACTTTACCACAAAATCATCCAATGCTTGACACTTAATAATTGTTCGAGGATGGTACTCTATAAAAAACTATGACAGCTCCATCATCCATGCAGCAAGCCTCCCCAAAACTTCTGGTCTACACAACACCTTCTTTAGTGGCTGATCCGTGTACACCACTATTAACCAACCTTGGAAGTACTTCTAAAGCTTTCGACTGGCTATTATCAAAGCACAGGCAAACTTCTCAAGGTTCGGATACCTTATCTCTACATCCTTTAGGGCATGGTTCACATAGTAAACTGGGTGCCGCTTACCCCTGATCTCTCGCACCAGAACTGCTCCTACTGCCAATAAACTTATCGGCAAATATAAATACAGAGGTTCAGTAGGAATTGGCTTCACCAACAAAGACACCGAAGATAAATACCTCTTTATCCCCTGGAAAGCATCTTCACACTCCGTAGTCCATTGGAAACTCTTCGCATTCTTCGGCCCTTTCAACGTGTCAAAGAACAACAAGCACCTTTTCTGTCAACTTAGACATAAACCTCCTCAAAAGCCGCAATCTGACCCGTTAGACGCTGAACATCCTCATAAGACTATGGAGACTTCATATCCAAAATATCGCAAATTTTCTCTGGATTAGCCTATATTCCCCTTTTACTAACCAGATACCCCGGGAACTTACCTGCTCCTAGCCCAAAGGTGCACTTGGTCGAATTCAGTCTTAAATTATAGTGATGAACAGTCTGAAAGCACTCCTCCAAATCATCCAAATGACCTCGAACTGACATGCTTTTGACAATCATGTCATCAATGTAGACCTGCATGCTTCACCCCAGCTGCCTTATGAACACGTAATTCATCATCCTCTGATAAATAGCTCATACGTTAGACAAGCCAAAAGTCATCTTCTTATAAGCATATACCGACCGATGAGTGATAAAAACTATCTCCGGGATGTTCTCCTTACACATAGAAATTTGATGATAGCCAGAGAAAGCATCCATAAAACTAAGCAGAGTATATCTCGAAGTCGCATCAATAAGTTGATCGATGTGGGGGCAGAGAATAAAAGTCCTTCAGGCATGCCTTGTTCAGATCAATGTAATCTATGTAAACTCGCCACTTCCCATTATACTTCTACACCAGAACTACGTTCACCATCCACTCCGGATAGTCGATCTCGAATATAAAATCCACTGCCAGCAGTTTTGCAATTTACTCATCAATTATCTTCTGTCTCTCTGGCGCCAAAATCCTCCTCTTCCGCCAAACTAATTTCTTCGTCGGGTCCACATACAGCCTATGATTGACAACTTTTCGACTCACTCCAGGCATGTCACTGGGTACCCAAGCAAAGATGTCAGCATAACACCGAAAAAACTCCACCAGGTTCGTCCGGAAAGGTTTTGGCATACCTGAACCTATCTTTATGGTCTTCTCATTCTTTCTCGAAATCAGCTCGACCTCTTTAGTCTCTTCTACTGGCATAACTAATGGCTCCATACTACTTTCTATAAATGATTGGATCTCAATCGCCATGGTTTACTTCTGTCTACTGACCCCTACACCGTAAGTGATTAATACATTTCGGTAACATCTCCTTACTAAGTCCAGATCTCCATCAACTTTCCTGACTCCACGTGGCATCAGAAACTTATTTTTAAAGTTAGGAATCGACGTAAGTGCCTAAAGAGCGGTCATATTGGGCCTTCCCAAAATAGCATTGTATGCCGAGTCCACGTGCACCACATAAAACTTGCACATAATTTCCACCTACTGGGGAGCCGTCCCGAAGATTACTGGTAGATCAATAGTCCCTACAACTTTAACTTTCTCATTGCTAAACCAATATAAAGGAGTCTCTTGCTTGATTTCCATCTTCTTTCTGTCTAGATTCATCCTCTGATAAGCATGTGCTTACAGGATATCTACCGAAGACCCATTATCAATCATTATCCATTTTATATCCACCGAACCCACTTGTGCAGTAATTACCAAAGCTCCTTCATGCTGTTCGATTGGTTTTAAAGGGAAGTCATCATCAGAGAAAGAAATCACCGAGCCCGAATACACCCTTTCACATCTGGTTTATCTACCACTGTCATCACCGAATCCAGATACCCATGATGCTTCTTCCCAATAATTTTGCCCATGTTTCCTCCTGTGATCACATCCACAACATGTCTCACCACTTGATTCTGACTTGGCTATTCGAGCTGACTGTTCTGGACATGCATACTATTCCTTTACTGCTCCCTCGTGGGCTCATGTCCTGCCGCATACTGAATTAACGGCCCACTTTGCACTTTCCTTTCAATAAATTCTCTCAAATTCCAACAGGAATTCGTATCATGCCCTACCGCCTAATGGTAATCATAGTATTTATAAGGATTCTTAGACCCTGGTTTAAGGTTGTCCCAAGGCTGCTCGAAGTAGGGCTGGTTCTTTATTTGCTCCAGAATGGTAGCCCGATCGGTATTAAGTTTTGTGTAAACCTTGTTCACCTTCTGACTCAGAAAAGGTGGGCGACCTCCTCCCGAGACCCAATTGTTGTTGTACTTCTTCTGATTCCCATCAAATAGATCATTATTACCACCGCTCCTCTTTTGATTACCATCCAATTTATTTTTGTCCTTCTCCTTTGGTTTTTCTGAAATTCCCTGCTTTAAGCTGCCCATGACTTCTTCTACCACTATGAAGCCTTCTGCCTTCTCAAATGCTTCGCCCAAACTCTTCGGATGGTTAAACATCAGCTTCATCACTAATTTCTGTGACTTCACCAGATCTAACCCATTCTGAAATAGACCTACAGCCTGAAGGTCGTTAAGATTTGACACCTGACCCACTGCTTCTCTGAACCTCTTCACGTACTGGCCCAAGGTCTCATTAGAATATTGTCTGACCCGGGCTAACGATCCTGCAGGTCTCCTTCTTCTCTTATTACTTCCAAACCGGGCATGGAATTTGTCACACAGCTCTTCCCATGATGAGATCGAATTCGAAGCCAGGGTCCCCATCCACTATCTGACATCTTTTCTCAATGTTGTCACAAAGGTCTGACACTTAGTCGCATCCGAGTAGTCATAGTAGTCCATCAACCTATTATAAGCATGGCTGTGGTCGTACGGATCCCCTGTGCCATCATAACTCTCCATATGGGGAAGCTTTTTACTGGGGTCTGCTTTCTCCAGAAGAATTTTTAGGGAGAAAAGGGATGCCTTCTTGCCCAAACTTTCCTTCCCTTGTTGAACTTCAGGCAGTTGCTTTCAAAGCTCCTTCAACTCTCTGGCTAACAGTTTTACCCCTTCTAGCTATGAAGAGACTTCCTTCTTCAGGGAGCCCTTCTTCTTATGATCAGACTGACCTTTTCCATCTGAACTGGCTGCCCTAGAGGGGTTTCGTCTATCCTTCCTGCTGTGGCAAGACTCCATAGGGCGATGTGCCCTCTTTGGATTTTCAGGAGTACGACCTCTCGATCTGCTTCGGCGTCTATCCTTCTCACTGCGCCGAGAATTCTCAAGATGAGGTACCTTCTTTGAACCCTCGGGTGTGCATCCCCTTGATCTGCTCGTCGCCTATTATTATCATTATCCAGAGAATCCTCAGGGCGATGCCCTCTTTGGATTCTCGGGAGTACAACCTCTTGAAGTACTTCGATCTCAAGAACGGCTCCAAAGCCTACTTTCAGACCATCTAGGATCCTCATCCCTCCGTGTTCTGGCTCGTTTATCCAAAGACCTGCCACACTCTTTGGGTCAAGTATAACTGGATGCCTCATCTTCTAGTTCGACCATAAGAACCATCTGTTTGGCAATATCTTCTCTCTGTTGCAGCAGCACCTTCAAAGCTTTATCAATTTCCTGTGCCATTTTGGCCAGAGTAGATGCCTTGTCTGCCTGATCTTCTCGGTGTTGGGTTCTAGGCGGTGTGCCTTCTACCCTTTTTCGATCCTTACCAGGCCCCTTACTGCCAGTGGAAAATAACTTCTTCCTAACATCATCATGGCCTCTAGCTTGAGACCCTATTGGGGCACCTTGTGGCCCAAGTCTATCATGGGAACTCTTTGATGGCCCCAACCTATCTTTAACCAAAATTCTCTGGTGAGAAGAACTGGTCGTCGTCGGCTATCTTTCACCGGTAACTGTCTTACTGTTCTCCATAACTTTTGATGTAGGATGTTAATGGATGTGATTGAAATCTAGAAACACTAGAAATCCCTTCCTTCTAGCGCCAATGTTAACGCCAAGATCCGTCCATGCGCCCCAATCACCAAAGCGCGTCCAATCCTGCACAGAAACAGGTAAACACCAAAAGCCTTACGGCTTGGGCCACCGGGGGATAGCTTCGGTGTGAGAATAAGTATAGGCTGATATAAGGTTAACAATGGAGGCTTAAAACTCTAGTGCTGGAAAGTAAATTGCACGTACCTTAGAATCAATGAAGAGCCTGTATTTATAATAATCTCACTACTTTTATGCAATCCTTCTCCGAATCAAGTTAAGTTTCCCAGCCAACGACCAATCCATGATAGGATTGTATCAAATCTCCTTTAATTAAGGAAGTGGATCCATAGTCTAACACTTTCTTCCAAAGTCAAAGTCCAAATATAATTACGAACCTCAACCCATAAGTCCCTCGCCCACTTAATCCAATTCTGGTCCAAGCCCAAATAACTCCACATGATAAATGGCCCATTACATTCTAGAGTCCCAAATAATCATGGCCCAACAATCTCTTTTTGTTGGTCAATGCAAAATAAACCTTCTACTATAAAAAAATTTGGATAACAAACCTTTATTTAACAATTGGACATTCACTATTAACAATTGGGCATTGACTATCCTACATGGCAATGATGTCATGTAAAATAAGTTAAAATAAGACTAAAAAAATCGCTTTCGTCAAGATTTGAATTAAAAATCTCAACCTCGTAACTTTAAATAACTATCCAACTAAGCTACATGATGTAATTGTAATTGAGACAACATAAATTTTATTTATACAAGTTTCTCCATTATAAATTGAGTGCGTGCAATTAATATTTTTATTGCAATTAAAAAGAAGAAGGTTAATATGGGATATTTTAAGTAAACATTTTCAACTTTATTTGGCCAAAAATAGCACTTTATTTCTATAATAATTAAGATGCTTTAATAAAGGTGCGTCAAATAGTATTATCTGACTTGATGAATAAAAAGTGTAAACTAAACTAATAATTAAGTTAAAAATTGCATTATATTAACCTGCAACTTGGTATACAAAATTTTGAAGCAGTTGAATCCAGACAAAGAATATGAGAATTTTTTTTCTATAGGCATTTAGCTATATATTACCTTTAGTCTTAAAAATTCTTTGTCTCAATGAAAATACATATTATTAGTATAATTCCTAATTAATAAATAAATTAGATAAATATTGATTTGATTGATCGTCCCTAGTTTTAGTATGTTAAGAAATATCAAAATATCAAAATATACAGATTCATTATATTATTCAATAAATGCAATTATTTGTTTTTAAAAAAATCTTATGATTATCAAAATAAACTTAAAACTCCCCTTATAAATCAATACCAGACAAAACTTATTTATCTTTTTTTAAAATTTAAATGGAGAAGCTTGTATAAATAAAATTTATGTTGTCTTATATATAATTACATCATTTAACTTGGTTGAATAATTACTTAAAGTTATGAGGTTGAGGTTTGAATTACATGTCATCATTGCCACATAGGATAATCAATGCACTTCTGTCACATAATATACTAAGAGTACAATGGTTACTTTTGCATATATATTTTTTGATAACTGGGAGTTTCCCAACCGTAGTCGGACTAATCTCCACGAGCCCGATACTAGAGCGGTTTGCTACCCGACATGCGCCAGGGGTACCGTGGCCACCATGAACCCGATACCAGAGCGATTTGTTACTTTTGCATTTTACTTGATGATAATATTGAAAGTAGTATCCTCTTAAGTCAATTACATTTGATGTAATACACATTTACTTTGTAATCTTATTCATTTATTAATAAGAGAATTTATTTAATAAAAGACATTGTTAGGAATAAGAATGTGAATGTTGTTCTTTTATTCGTATAATTTGATGATGAAGATGATGAAGTAAATAAATGAATATGCAGATATGTCTGCATTGCTAAAAGCTGCAAAGTCCTTAATAGATGATAGATAATATGGACAAGGACTTAGATAGATATGGTCAAAATTGTTAGGTTGATCCATGCTTAATGTTTATCATTCTATAAATGAATGTATAGAAGAAAAGATCAAAGCTGTTAGGTTGATCTATTTTGAAGTGTAATAGATAGGCATGTCTGATCGTAGAGCTCTGCACAAGTCATGCTAGCCTGCCAAGGAAGTAAAGCAGAATCATAGTCTACACTCGAAATCGGAGAAGATGTCTGCCGAGCGTCTGTCATGCTAGAAACATAGACTTAACTCTGAATCGTGAAGTCTGCATGTCACCTATCAGGATCATAATTTGCAGAACTAGAGCGAAAGTCACAGACAACGAGATGCTTGCATAGCCAAGGCATAATCTTAGAAGCACTCTATGATTCTCTACAGAAGCAAACATGAAGTATAATGCATAGATCACTTTTTCTGGTAAAAACAATCAAGCTTAAGAATGCAACCTACTTGAAGATTTTCAGAAAGCATTCTCTCAATGATCTGCAAGCAAGTGGAAGATCAAAGCACAATTAAGAGGATTAATAGAGAAGTAAAAATCCAGTCAAAAGGAATCCCCAAAAGTACTAAACATAAAACTACGATCGCAGTGCTCACCAAAGAGAAGAAGAGCCTGACAAAGGAAATACAGAGATTACGGTAGACTTGCCATAGAGCAAATGACAAACAAGGAGGATGTCAATGCTCTGCCTTATCATAAAGTGTGATCAAGAGATCACAAGGCAGAACGCTATGAAAGCTGAATATGACGAACCAAAAGAGACTGCTGGAGCCAATACAAAATCGTAGAGTATCAAAGAAGTTGTTTGAATCAAAGTCTGACTTGAAAGCCACTCAGACTCATAGAGTTGGGCAGAGCGCCTGCCGAGCCAAGTCAAGAATCGTAATTTGCTCTCGGGAACGTAGAGTCTGCAATACAAGCAAGTAAAGATCGTAGTCTACTAGTACTTAAGAGAAATAGTAGTGTTCTCTCTGTTGAGGCTGAATCAAACACGAATATAGAATAGATTGTGAAATGCAAGGTACAAGATGGCACAACGTTGAACACTCTTGGAATCATAAAAGGTGTCAAGGTCAAGTCACCCTACGATTTCCATAAACAAGCACTCGTAGAGTTCATAAAGGTCAAAACCGTAAAGGGCATTCATCTAAGGAGAGAGAATGTCCAAGCAAAGAAGACTGGCATTTGAACGTTGTGAATTGGAGATCCCGATATCCTTTCCAAGTATCCTTGATGAGAATCAAGGAAACAAGAGAAGAAGGTGACTACCTGCTAGCCTGCTGAAAGTAACATATATGAAGTGTTAGGTGATAAAGCAGACTGATGTGTCAGGAAAGTCAAAAAGGAGTCGTCACATCAACTTGACATGTCTACATCAGTGCTCAGAAATGTCTGGAGCATTAACTGCTACAATGGATATCTTCGACTAAGAAATTTCAAAGGCTACTTCACAAGCAGAGATTCAAAAGGAAGCTCGTCAATAGAAGACCTCTAACGACTATATATTCTAACGGGAAGATAACAAATTAATGTACAAATAGCCAAAGCTTCAAAGAAGAAGGAGTTGTTGACTTGAAGAGATGCAAGTCATATAGAGCATATCAGAGAAAAGGTCTTCATGTGAATGAGACCACTATAGTAGAGTGAAGTACAACTGATGAGAGTTCTATAATGATAAAGCTTCACTCCATAAAAAGGAGTATGACAATGAGATGTCATCTGTACTGAGAGTCGGAAGGCTAATAAGGCTACAACCTAAGTGGCAGATCAGAAAGCAGAATACTTGAGCCACTTTATATCTCATCTTGAACACATTGAGATAAAAAAAAGGTACATAACTGAATCTGTGCACAAGATAACCAGTGTTCAAGGACTGCTAAGTACCCAAAGAAGCTAAGCTGATAAGCAAAGACTTAGCAGTACCTCAACGATAATGATGTAGAATGCTGAATATCAGATGAAGATAAGCATCAACGGCAAAGAACAGCAACACCAAAGGATGAGTCAAACTGCTAAGTTTCAACAAGATGTCAAACTGAACGTACATCTTAGCAGTCCAGAGGATGTGATCAAAACCAAAGCTGAATGCCCAATGATCACAAGAAGCTGTTAAGTACTAGAAAATGAACAAGCTGAACGTCATCTTAGTAGCTCAACAACAACAAAGAACAAACAAACAAGCAACCAGGGCCTGTAAGGTCCTTATCTTCATAACTAAATCAAAGTCAAGTCTGCTGAACTTACTGAGTACCAGAGGATACAAGAGATTCTAAGTCTATCGGGCTTAGCCTACAGTTTCTAAGGCTGCTGGACTTGAAGAGTTCTTAGTGAACTAATGTTCCAAGGCTGCTGGTCTTGAATGAATCTTAATGATTCAAAGTTGATCAAATCCTTAGTGGAATCCCTGCTTGTTGAAGTAGTAGAGTGGATTAGGAGCATTCAGTCTCTGAACCACTTAAAACCTCTGATGTCATTTACTTTATGTCATTTACATTTAGTACTATAACTGCTATATCTGCTTGCAATTAACTCTACATTAGAACTATGTTTAATGCTATATTTCTGAAGGGTATCTTAATCTATTCCGCTGTGCAAGAATTGATTCCTCTATTCATTATCTATTAATCACTTAACAAGATAAAAGAAAAAAAGAAAAAGTTTTAAAGGATCTATTCAACCTCCCCTTTTAGATCAATTGTGTGCCTCCGGGAACTAACAATTGGTATCAGAATAGGTTCTCATGAATATGATAAAGCTCATGCTTTGAGTTTGATCCTTGGCATAAATAAGTTCTAAATATAGTATTAGTTGTAAGTCACTTTAGAATGTAGTCGAGCTCACAATGTGAAAATTATATATGCAGATAAATGTATATATCCACCAGATGCAATCCAGATTGGCCCTCTTTCTTATATGATATTACTATCAAATCCAATCTAGCAAAATCTGCAGTCTGCGGCCCATAGACGAAAAGTCCAGATGCAGCAAGAACTGTGAACTTTCTGTTCAAAGTTCAGGAAGAAAATGCGCCTAAATAAACTATGTGCTGCATCTCCGACTAAGGAGCTAGAGAAACTCGTTAAATGCACAAGCGACAAGATCCATGAATCCGAACCTTGAGGTTCAAGATCTTCGAAGAATTAGAGATGTTAAGGCCTTCATTTGATCATAATTGAAAGATTCTGCTTGACTAATCTAAAGCCACATTGAACAACAAATGTTCTTAGTATTGGTTATACAAAGTTAAATTTTATATTGTCTCATACCATTGTGCAAATAAACTGAACAATTAACTGTCAAAAGACTGATAGTAGCAAGGTATGTATCCTCATCAAAATTTACTCTCATCACATTAAAGTTGGACACCACTCATAAAATAACTCTCTCCACCTATGGTTAAGATTAAAAATATTCCACTTAGAAGATGTCTAGTGTATGTCTTGAGTTAAGAATAATCTAAGCATTCTAAGTTGGTCGACCCTTGCTAATGGGTTGGTGTGTATATTCATCAATGTTTTGTGATTTTGACAAAACGTAGAGTGTGATCAACACCACAATTGTATCTTGAAGGTTCTTGGAAACTGATCAACTCTACGAACCTACTTGATGTAAACTATGGAACTAATCCCCACTCTATGAAAGTTTAAAATCCAGAAGCATAGTATAAGCAAAAAGTGATTAAACTAAAAGAAAAAGTGAACACACCAAGATTTCTTCAATCATACACACACTCATAATCATAACTATTATCATTCATATGTGTACATACTTCATGACCATTAATGATAATTTTAATGAATATTGGAAATCCAAAGAGTTTGAATGACTAGGGTTTTGTTAAAACTAGCCTAGAAGGACCAAAATCATATTGGGTACCAAAATAGAAAATTATCTAACCTGGAGGCACGTGATGATATCTGACCAGTAACTAAGAGAGCCCGGAGCTTAGTTACCAAGGTTCTACCAAGTTGAATTATCAAAATCCCTCAACTATGCTCCCATTCAAGATCATCCAAGGAAGAATGAAATTCATATCAAGAAATTGAAGACTGTACAAGCTCATCCATGCAAAGAATTTCATCTCAAGAGGATCAAGAAGGAAGATCACATCTGTAATCATCTACCAACAATGTTGTAGTATGAATAGTAGTAGAAATTCTACGAGTATGAGAGATGCTGGAAGTCTGAATGATGGAACCTACGTTCGTAGTGGCTGATCAGCAAATCGTGGAGTGATCAGTTCTAAAGAAAGTACTCTACAATCCAATGAAACTGATTTAATTATGGAGATATTAGACTAGTTCAGAAGATTCCATCTAGAAGGAGAAGTACAAGGTGACCTTGTAAAGATCTGTTTATAGAAGCTAGTTCATCCACGATGGACGCAACTGAACCTGATATAAAGGCAAGAACAACCGAGGATATGAAGATCACGATAAAGAAACTTATGGAAAAGCAGAAGTGGAACTCATTGCTATACTCAGAGATAAGCTCAGATGAAAGTTCAACCTTCCTTACATCTCTAAAAACCATGTCACAAAGCACCAGTCCTCTACTACGAAGCATTTTGAATCAGCAATGAACAATCAAAAGTACTGGACCAAGAATTCTCCAGAAGCTGACCATTAGATGCTCATCTTAAGTTTTTCTTAAAATGAAAGGTGCTTCACCAGACAATGCTACATAATGAACTATCCACCTACAATTCTTAAGGTATTGAGAGAAGCTTCAATGATTCTTGAAATGAAACTCCGGTTCATCCAAACAAATCCTCTCCCAATAATAGAGTCCCAAAACTCTGTGGTTGATGTACCAAATAAATTTCTATTCACGGTCGTAGAGCCTAAACTCTACGACTAATAGTCAAGTTAGTCTTACCGTCTCAATCGTAGATTCCACACAATCAACATCTTGATCGTAGAGTATAAAAGTACTAACTCTACGATTGTAGCACTTCTTGATACACTCTTTTGACCATACAAATGCAAATATCAAGTATATCCAATGATGATGAACAAACTCTTGCAAAAAGGCCTGTCGTGATGACATTTTTACCACCAAGTATATACAGTCTTTCTTTTGATAAGCGCCTCAGAGACAAACCTAGCCCTAAGTTTTATACTAAGAGGCCAACCCTTTCTGAGATTCCTTAACCCAGAAGAAGAGCTGAAATAGAATGCATCACAAGAGCTCATACGGAGTACATGTACAGAGAATTCCTCAGAAGTGATCCTATGTGTTGATGAATCATGTAACTTCTAGTTGGGGATTAATGGCGAATCATTCACTGAAACATGGTCACAGAAGACGATCGTTGTGTTAACAAAGATAAACGTAGAGCCTATAACTATCTTATCAAGCTACTTTATGTACTGAAGAAGTCAACGGTCAACCAACTTCAGTAATGCTTATTTTCTTGAAAGAAAAATCAAAACTGAAAAACTGATCAATTTATAGGGAGTTACAGTTTCTTATTGGGCATCGTGCAACCAATGGCTTTTTGACACATCACAGCTTTTGCAGAGTCAGAAGGAACTGTCATAAAGACAAATTCAAAATCCTCCAAATAGTTATCAAAGGATATTGACTTCCTCTCCCTCCCTTTTTCAAACCCTAAATCCTCTTCAAAGCCAAAATCCACCACACATTGAGCTCCGCCCAAATCGCCTTCAAATATCTTTGGTAAGATTCTTGAAATCGAATACCCATACACTTTGAATCCTCAAAATGGAAGATTTGTGTGTTATAACTGGAATCCAACTAGGTTCTAAGAAGTTCAAAAGATCAGAAAAAAAGTTCAAGGATATTCTTGAGCTTGTAAAGAATGCTGGGTTTTCAGAGTGCTTGGAAGCCAACACTCCAGTCTATACTGAATTAGTGAAGGAATTTTATTCAAATACAACGGTAGACTCTGAACTTCTATCCATAAAAGCCTCAGACATCAACCAATGTCTAGGGTTTCCTGACCAAGGTCTGATAAACCCGGAGGACGTCGACATTGAAGAAGGTAAGAAGTTAATGCACTACAAAAGAAATATAAATCTGAAAGACATGAAGAAGAATAAGTTTCCTGAGGAGTTTGAATTCCTAGCTGAGATTGCTGGAAAATGTATATTATGCAAAGATACTGTACACGATACTGTTAGTGATCTGCATCTGAGAGTTATGATTGCAATTGTCATGAAACTTCAGATGAATTTCGGAGCCCTTCTAATTGATTGGTTGTTCAGATGGTTGGAAAAAGCTGATAAGAAGAAGACTACAGATAAACCCCTCACAAAAGTTTTTCATGGAAAACTCTTAAGCATAATATTGAAGAAGAAACTAAAGAGCAAGATAAGGGAGAACCCCTAAATGTTCAAAAAGTCATGTCTCCAAAGCTGTTTGAAAACTGGAAGAAAAATTCCATGGAGAATAAAAGACTAAAGACATCTGGCAGCAGCAGGAAGGTCACTGCAATGAAGAGGAAGGCAAGAGTAATGGAAAATGAGTCATCTCAATCTGATGACTCTGTACCCCCAGTGGTCACTCCAACAAAGCCAACCAAGAAGAAAACGAAGGTCGTGAAGAAGGCTATAGAGGTTCCACTAAGCAGTCTCTCCATTGATAAAAATAGATATGAATCAGGAAAGGAAAAAATATCAATTGCTACACCCCCAAGGAGGAGAAAGAGTAACATGATACTTAAAAGAACAAAGCAGAAGAAAGAAGGAGGCTCTGCATTAAAAGTGATTGATCTCAATAATAGTGATGAAGATGATAAACTTGAGTCTATAAGAGAAGGCATTAAAGGAAAAAAGAGGAACATTTCTGACAGCTCCTAATGGTGAAAATAAAAGGACTGCAAATGCAAATGAACCCAAGTCAGAAGAAGATGATGAAGATGAAACAAATGAGTTTTTGAAGTCTGAAGAGCAGGAAATGACTACTGAGTCAAATAGTTTTGAGAAGGGTACTAAATCGTAAAGGGCATTCATCTGAGGAGTGAGATTGTCCAAGTAAATAATACTGACATTTGAACATTGTGAATTGGGGATCCCGATATCCTTTCCAAGCATCCTTGATGAGAATCAAGGAAACAAGAGAAGAAGGTGACTACCTGCTAGCCTGCTAAAAGTAATGTCTATGAAGTGTTAGGTGATAAAGCAGACTGATGTGTCATAAAAGTCAAAAAAGAGTTATCACATCAACCTGGCATGTCTACATCAGTGCTCAAAAATGTCTGGAGCATTAATTGCTATAATGTATATCTTCGACTAAGACATTTCAAAGGCTACATCACAATCAGGGATTCAAAAGGAAGCTCGTCAATAGAAGACCTCTAACGGCTATATTCTAATGAGAAGATAACAGATGAATCTAAAAATAGCCAAAGTTTCAAAGAAAAAGGAGTTGTTGACTTGAAGAGATGCAAGTCATATAGAGCATAACATAGAAAAGGTCTTCATGTGAATGAGACCACTACAGTAGAGTGAAGCACAACTGATGAAAGTTCTGTAATGATAAAGCTTCACTCTATAAAAAGGAGTAGGACAATGAGATGGCATTTGTACTGAGAGTCAGAAGGCCAAGAAGGCTATAACCTAAGTGGCAGATCAGAAAGCAGAATACTTGAGCCACTTTATGTCTCATCTTGAACACATTGAGATGAAAAGAAGAAGGTACATAACTGAATCTGTGCACAAGAAAACCAGTGTTCAAGGACTACTAAGTGCCCAAAGAAGCTAAGCTGATAAACAAAGACTTAGCAGTACCTTAACGATGATGGTGCACAATGTTAAATATTAGATAAAGATAAGCATAAACGGCAAACAACAGCAACACCAAAGGATGAGTCAAACTGCTAAGTACCAACAAGATGTCAAACTGAACGTACATCTTAGCAGTCCAGAGGATGTGATTAAACACCAAAGCTGAATTATGATGCCCCCAAATTCAGGTACTTGAAACCCAAACTCAGTGCTTCACGATACTATTTCTATGAGCGGAATAATACTAATAATAATAACAATAATATAGATTATCAAATTTAATTTACATATTATCAGAGTTTTCAATCCCAAGTACGAAACCTTCAAACATTCGTTACATTACATGATAATTAATATATATCATCATTATCCTAATAAAGTCTAGTTATTACAAAAGATAACATTATCTTTCATTCAACGACCTTCCCTTTCCCTTTGTTCTTGGTAGAGCCTTCAGGTTGTTCATACTTAGCTGAAAACATTTAAATTAAGCAAGGATGAGCATTGGAGTGCCCAACAAGTAATAGTAACAATAACATTTAGCTGAATAAATTAAATGTTTTCTTTGAACGATACTTCTACAATGAATCAACAGTTGTGAAGTAAACTGAACCAATAATAAACAACATATCATTTCGATTTCAAATTTTTGAAACTACGTATTGACTATAAATGATGATCATTTGACAGACTATGAACATTGTTTTCTATTTTCAAAAAGGTTAAACAGAACTTCATCTATAAACCGTCATAACTTACGGGCACGAGGGGTGATCAGCCCGTTATGCCTTGTATTAATCAATACTACATTATAGGACGATATTTTCGTCCAGCATTTCTGCCTTAGGCGCATAAAAGTTTCCCATATTTGGGATGTTCATACCAGTCTTGAATCCGAACCAAAACAATTCAGTTGGATAACAATAAAGTTCTTATCTTGTTCAACAACAATTTTAAGTTAGTGTCTAGCCAGATCAAATAGCTTAGACGACTTTTAATTCAACTTATACATACTGGACACCGATAAGTATGTATCAACATGTGATAAAATATAATGATTATCCAAGTGAGGACACTTGTATAACCATGTTTAGAAATTAACTAATGTAATATATTTCTTGATCTACAATAACAGAATTAAGGGACTTGTACAACAGATTATAATTTAATAATTTACTTATACGAATCATTGCATAAGTATATACAAAGGTTGAAATATTTAAACAATTGAAAAGAATAGTTTAGATATTATCTTAGGCATGTCCATTGCATAAAGTAAATGCAAAGGGTTAGATACTTGCCTTGTCTGCTGCTTACACAACTTAGATTTATCTTTTATATCAAGCCCTATCATTAAATAGATCATTCGTTTGATTAGAATAACATATCATATCATATTATACTGCTATTTGCAGTTAGCACATAACCTAATCACATTGTCATGTAAGTTTAACAACCATTGAATCACAAATAAACATTTATCAAGTCAACCTATCTAAGTCCAGATCAATTTCTGAAATATGTCAGTGTACTGACAACTTTATCGGGTATTTATCGAGTATAAGACTCTATACAGTAGTTCAATATCCATTTAGATGACTTATAACAAGTGTTAAACATTTATTCTAATTTATCAAAATTTTTGAAATATCGGAATCATTATTAAATGATTTAAATATTAAGTAATTTCATTATCATTGACATTTAATTAATATTAAACTATTAATGAATCCATTGTCAAAATATTAAAGTTATTTATAATAACTTAGAATATTTTTAAAGTATTAATATTATCCTTAAATGATTTTTTAAATATTTAAAATCATTTTTCAAATAATTACCATTAATATTAAAGTAATAATGTATTATTTATCAAAATATTAAAAGTCATTAATTATCACTTAAAATATTTTTAATTTATTTATATCAATTAAGAGTAATATATTTTAAATGATTAATAAAACCATTTTTAAACTATTTATTTAATATAATTATTAAATAAATTTAATATTATTAATAATAAATTGATAATCATTAATATTTATTAATGAAATTATTCTTTAAATATTAAAAGTTATATTTTATAACTTAAAATATCTTTAAACACTTTATTTTCATTTAAAATGATTATTATAATATTAAAATCATTTTAAAACTAATTTATTTAATATAATTATTAAATATCTTTAATATCATTAATATTAATTAATTAATGAAATTTTTACATTTAAATAATGAAAATTATATTTTATAACTTATAATATTTTAAATACCTTATTATTATTTAAAATAATTTTTAATATAATAAAATAATTTTAATTAATTTATTTAATTCATTTAGTAAATAACTTAATTATCATTAATATTAATTTATTAATGAAATTTATCACAAAATATTAAAAGTCAATAAAAATAACTTAAAATATTTTTCTTATATCATAATATAATTTTAAATGATTTTTCATGTATTAAAATCATTTTAAATATTTTATTTAATATTATAATTAAATAAATTAAATACCTTTAATATTCCAAAAATATTAAATATTTATGAATTATATTCAAAATAAATAAAAACTAATTTTCAGAATTTAAAATATTTTTTAAGAATTTAATTGGTATTTTTAATAATTAAAAACTATTTTTTCTATTTATTTAATATAATTAATTAATTTTATAAGGAAACTGTCGCTAAAGGGCCCTATTGCGATGAAACTGTAGCTATAGGTGTTGTTGAGGTGTTCTTCATGAAACCTAGAACATCAAGCTAGTTACCGAGTGACCAGGTTTGACCAGTTCTAATTTCGTGTGTGTTGTGTTTCTGGACACGTTGTTTGTCAGATCGTGTAGTACTAATGTAAGACTACAAGCTCAAACAACAAACAAGATTAGAACATGCACTAATTGAAAGATCTAAACCTTCAAAGTAGATGTCAGAACTGTTCTTCATTTTCTTGGTTACCCAGAAATGAAGAACAGTTCGACTTGTCCATTTTGGGCTTTCACAACTTGCATTTCTTTTGATGTTTTAGTGATGTAGTGGATGCAGTGTGTAGCCAGCATATAAGAGAGTATATCTATCCCAAAACATCAACAAAATCACAACACAATCGACAGATCCGGACCGGTCAAACCTTGTTAGATGTCATGATCATGCGTTTTATGGGTTACCCAGAAAATGCATTTCATGAATGTCCTACTTAGTTTGATTGCCTAATCGAGATCTACATGCTCAATATTTTAGTGATATAGTGCTATAATATTGTAGTCCAAACAATGACTATAACCTAGATACAAAGAGCATTACATAACATCATAATACTGATCGGATCTAAGCCCACGAAGATCTTGTCGAAGCCTTCCGGCATGATCTAGGTTTTTTCGAGAATTGAAAGTCATGGTCATTCATGAGGTTTGACCACCCATAACTTTCGATCCGAAACACGATCTAAGCTAGCTAAAAGTTCCAGATTATAGAGAACATAACAGGCTACAAGATCAAAGCTTTAAACGACTAAAATATATAACAGAGAAAGATTAAAGAGGCCTGACATTTGCTTGTCAAACAACAATAAAATTTTTCAAGATTTTTCAAAAACTTAAATTTAAAGATTTAGATGATATGGATCTACCTAAAACCAACCCAGATCATCATAACAAACTAGAAACAACATATTCTAACACTTAAATCTAACATCTAACAACAGATTTTTGAGTGGATTCAAGCTAGGGTTTTTATACCTTTCTTGGACAATTTCTTGATCTAGGGTTTCTGATTTGTTAAGTGGTTCATGGGGCTTCAATATGTGACTGAAAAGCTACTATATTTCGTTGGTTTTAGTGAGAGAGAGGATTGGTTGGGTGTTTATGCAAAATGGCTAGCAAATGTTACTTTTTCTCTCTCCCAATCTATTTATAAGCAAGCTAGATGCATGGAATGGCTGATATAAAGCTCATTGCTATCAATTATAAGGCAATGGAGTTGCTAGAGTTGGTAAACAACTAAAGGTAAATGTATTTTCACAAGTTACCCATTAAAGAAAATAGAAAAGGGCATTTTAGTCAATTGTTAAATCATTTTAATGGCAAAAATGTAATCTTTACAAACCCTTAGGGTTTGACCCTTAGGGTTTAACCCTAAGGTTTAACATATATCATTTGTAGAATTAACTAATTAGGGTTTGCATAAAATACAAATTTTAGTTTCTAAAATTTTATAAATTAGGGTTTTGTTAATTATAATTTTAAATTTCTAATTATACATGAACATTAGGGTATTATAATATAATTAACCTTGCCACTTAAGCAATTAAGGTTTTCAATTAGCAATTAGGATTCCTAAATATCAGTTAGGGTTTTGATTTCGCAATTAGGGTTTCGCGACAGTAATTAGGGTTTTATAATTATTAACTTAGGGTTCTAATCATTACGGTCTTTAATTACTAATTGGGTTTACTTTAATTAGCAATATAAAATCTATCATACATGATATTAATCACAGTAACACAATTTCTGACTGATCACAAATTCCAGTTTAGGTTTCAAATTAGGGTTTCTAATTATTAGAATTTCAAATCTAAACTAGGGTTTTAAATTTACAATTAGGGTTTCCTAATCAGCATATCATGAAGTAATACATAACATAAATCATATAACACAGTTATATAACAGTCTTAAATTTCCCATTTAAATTGAAAAACAGGGTTAAATAAATTAATGCTAGGGTTTGAGTCAATATACACCATAATTGACCAACCGTCAACAGTACCGGAGGGTTGCAGGTCCTTGTCTTCGTGACTAAATCAAAGTCAAGTCTGCTGAACTTGTTGAGTACCGAAGGGTACAAGAGATTCTAAGTCTGCAGGGCTTAGTTTACAGTTTCCAAGGCTGCTGGTCTTGAAGGAATCTTAATGATTCGAAGTTGATCAAATCCTTAGTGGAATCCCTACTTGTTAAAGCAGAAGAGTGGATTAGGAGCATTCAGTTTCTGAACCACTTAAAACCTCTGGTGTCATTTACATTCTGTTGGATAAAATCTAGTTACGCACAACACACAAGTATACGTGGTCAGAAAGTAAAATAATAGTAAATAGAGTATCGTTCCCACAAAGACTTTAATAAGAAATTAACTCTCACAATTACCAATTTCCTATTAATTCTTATTTTATTAAACTAACCAATTTCAAGTTTGTAACTAATAGTATTAAAAATATTAAAATTACCAAACAATCAACAAACCCTAAAAACTGAAATTTCAAACAAATATTGGAGAATTAGGCTTACAACTTCACTCTAAGCATCACTCTGATTATTACACCTTATTCCAGTTTAATTTATTATCCCAGTTTATTAATCAAGAACACGTATGTAGAAGTAGCCACCTCTCGATGTACTAATACTGTATTAACTCAAATCCACAAATTAGATAGAATCAAGTTAAACACCTTAATCAACTAACTCACTATATCTCTATGTGAATTACAATTAAAAAAAAGTTTAAGTTCAAGTTCTTTATCTGATTAGATGTGATGTCAATCATATCTCTTCCCTAACATTCATCAAGATTCTGTTCATTCACAAAATTCAAGAACACATGCTATATTAACTAAGTCTAGACTCATACTTCCTCTCTCGAATCCATACAAGTCCACAAAGAATTGTTGATCACGTGATTCATAAATTCAAGCTCAAATTAATATAGATAAACTGTATAATAGCTTATTAAACTGAAAATCAAAGTTACATATCCTTTGTTCAACTTAAAGATCCGTCATAAGCCTAAAAAGTACTTAGTTCATCATAAATGAAATAAAAACTGAATAAAGTAAAGATAACATCCTTCCAATTACAAATATAAGACTAGAGAAGAAGAATAATTCAGAACACCCTTCACTTTAGCCTTAATCTTCAATTGATATTAAAATCCTTCAATTATCTTCACTTCAATGCTTACTCCAAAATCTGTCCTTAGTCTCTATTAATTGCCTTCTGTCTTTTTGATCTTGTTGTTTAATGTAATTATATGTTTACACCCACATTCTAATTGCAATCCCACGCTATTTAGAGTCCCAAAGCATTCCAAGTACTAAAACTCACGTTCCAGCAGTGTTTAAAACCAACAAGGATCGCTTTCTGTTTGGGACCCCCATTGGGTATCTTCCCAAATTCGGGTATCTTCCAACCCGACAGATGGTGCTCCACTGTACTAACATCCATATAATCATTCTATTGAAAGTACAACAAAATGAAGGTAATTACTATCTTCTTATTACAATCAAAGTATAATCTTCCCAGGTTCATAAACCGATTACATCGTTCATTGTTCATAATGTATAATACATACAAACTTACTAAACTATTACACAATGCCTAAGCATCCATCTTAGCTTTGCCTTTATCTCTCTTGGCATTCGAGTAACCTTCATCTTTAACTGCAGTTATATAATTCACGCAAGAAGTGAGCATGGCGATTCAACAAGTTTAATCAAGGATAACGAGAATACCACATTCATGAATTATATAACAATTCCAACATAAGCGAACAATAGTTATGAAGTATTATGAATCAATAATACTCTAACGATTCATAACATCAATTCCCAAAGTATAGAATAGATTAGGAATTACGAGGCAAATTCGATAGACCATGAGCGATAAATTTCAGGTTTTCATACTTGAAAAGGAGTCCACAACACACTAAAGTAGTTCATCAGTATAACTTACGAGCACTTCTAGGTGATCGACTATATAGTACTTTATGTTGATCGACACTCATTCATTAAACATATTTACGTTTAATATTTTTGGCAAACTTCGCGTGCCCATCGAATAATCGATGAAAAATACTTTTGTTTGTTCATAGACAAACCTTACCTTCACGTCCATACAAATTACTTGGCATAGGATAAGCGTTAACATTTCTATATAGAATGATATGTATAATAATCAATCTATATATTACGAATAGTCTAAGCGAGAGTTAAAATCTGGCATCGACCCTTTCTTTAAAACAAGTCTTGCAATTCAGTTCAACGAATCACATAAAACTTGGCTAACATGGAAGTTAGACAAGCGTTAAGAAAACTTGCCTTTCAGCGTCTTCAAATAACTTACTCGACTGACCACAGCCTTTACAGAATCTACGTGATATATTCACATAGTACACTATAATTAGCTATCAAACAACCATTCACATTGTTCCTACAAACTTCTTTCTCTTCTATGTCTTTGTTAACTTAATATCTTTATTAAAGTCAACATGACTTATTACCCTTCGTTCCGGTTTATCACTCAACCGCGTTTATTAACGGGACTCAAACATATGTTGATAAGGTATCAACGTTGTTCATTATGTACATATCTTGTTAACATGCATTACATTCCTAAGTTTCATACCATATACCTTAGTATAATAATATAAGATTAGTCTTAGTACATTTATTGAGTATATAAACTCAACTCGGTGGGTCTCGAAACAATGAAGTTTAAAACCTACTTGGTCAACTTTTTTCCTTTTTGCCCGGTGTTTGGCGGGCATCCTTTATTTTAGTGGTGTTGCGGTAGCGAGTTAGCGAGGTACTCGGTAGAGAATCGGTGACTTCGGCTTCCACCACTTTGTCTTGGTTTTAGGTATTGCGGCCTTAGAATCAATACACCGAGTTAGCCAAACCAGTTTTTGGTTTCCTAACGAAACTCCGGCTTCCTAATTTGTTCGTTTTACATCCGAATTGACCCATTCAATTCCTACAAGTTAGGAATTACATCCTTTACGTGTTCATATAAAATTCAACACTTTTGAATCATGTTAACTTAAATTCACTATTGAGTTCATTTTATAGGCGTTAAGTAGCGTTAATGAGCGTTCAATGCTCGTTTTCTTTGTTTTAAGGCGGAATCCAACGATTCTCGTACCCACAACTCTTAATCACCTTATCTCATGTGTTGACATTGAAAACCAATGTTTTCAAGTCTCATGACAACTTTCGACTACCATTTCGGAATTTCTACATTTTCGACGTTTAACGTCTATTTCCGTAAAATTCGCCATAACTTCGTTACTAAGGTTCTCTAAACCAAATCACATGGAATACTCCATGAATTTCATATATACATCCTAACCAAACAAGATGCATATACTAACGCATTGATGGAGCTCAATTGTTTATCAACCATCGATCTCAACTATCAATGTTTTCATGGTTCAAAACTATATTAAACCTTATGATTCTTATAATCTCATGACTTATAGAGATTGAATCTATGGTAAGTCATCTTTAAATCCTCACATAAGACATATTCCACCCATTCTATGATTCTCTAAGATGAAAGAAAATCTAAAAGAGATGGAGATGAAAGGTAAGGATTATACCTTAAGAACTCTTGGTTTTCTTTCTTGGAAAACTCTAAGATCAAGCTTCCAAAGTGTATGTTTTGCAAGTATAGCTCTCTTTCTCTCTCAATAATCTAAGGTTGGCAAGTTGAAAACTCCTAAATGAATCAACCTAGCTATCTATTTATAGAAAACTAGAACGGAGGGCATAATTGACAAAGAACCAACACCTCCTTACTATTCATGTGTGGTCACCAAGTAAAACACTTGGTGACCAAGCCTTATGCTTGGCTTCCACACCAAGGTGGTCGACCCACCACCCCATATGATATCCCATGGGTTGCCCCATGGGTTTTACGCATTCGGTGACCCACCGGTTCGACCCACGGTTCGGTTTTAATGAATTGGGCTTAACTAAATTAACATTGGGCCTTGATCATTCAAATGATTGGATTAATTAATAATCCAACTCAAATGAATTAATCATTAAGTCTTAACTTAATTCTATAATACTAATCGTTCCACATACGTACAATTCACGTATTATCTCCGTATACTACTCGTACAATAATTGTATTGTACTTCGTATTTACTCAACGTATTATTCATAGATACTAAATAGTATCACCTAATGTACAACACTCACATTAACCCTAACGCCATTCCTTCTATGCATATTGTTTCCTTCTTGGAAATCAATATACTCAACCCTTAGGTTTTAAGTCCGCAGGCGAAAACTGCGTTTGCCATAAATGAAATATTATCAGATATTCCATCTTATCACGATATTCTATCATTACGCGTTTCTCGGAATTTCAAAATAATTTCCCGAACAGAAACGGATGAATAGTGTTTTTACGGAAATTTCTCGGAAAATAATTATTTTTGTCTTGGAAATTCCAAACAATTATTTCTAACACGTAGCCAGAATACTAACCACGTTAGCACATTCTAGGTCATAGAACGACCTTCACATAGCTTACTCACAAAGAAATCAATTAAATTCATTTAATTCACATAATCAAATAAAAATTTAATTGTCATAAAAATCTGATTTTCTCGGGCGTTACATTCTCTCCCCCTTATAAGGATTCTATCCCCAGAATCTTAGCTTATAATTACATAAACAAATGAGAAAAATCTTCCTTCATTTTACTTTTGAGCTCCCACGTTGCTTCTTCAGCATTGTGGTTTCTCCATAACACCTTCACTGAAGGTATTACCTTATTTCTTAAAACTTGTTCCTTCCTATCAATAATTTGAATTGGAAGTTCCTCATAGGACAAGTCCTTCTCTATCTGAATAGATTCATATTCTATCACGTGTTTATTGTCCGGTTTATAGGGACGCAACACTGACACATGAAACACATTATGAATGCGTTCCATCTCTGGAGGTAAGGCTACTTCATAAGCTACCTCCCCTATCCTTCTTAAAATTTCAAAAGGTCCTACAAACCTTGGACTTAACTTCCATTTCTTCCCAAAACGTATCTTCCCCTTCCAAGGCGATACTTTCAGAAAAATAAAAGATCCTACATCGAATTCTCTATTCTCTCTGTGAGGATCTGCGCATACTTCCTTTCTTGGGTCTTGAGCCACAACTAATCGAGTGCGTATTAACTTTACCATGTCCGTAATCTCTTGAACCATCTCGGTCCCAACATCAAGCGTTCACCCACCTCATCCCAACATGATGGAGTTGACACTTCCTCCCCATACAACGCTTCGTGAAAGGCGGCATGCCTATACTAGCGTGAAAACTATTGTTGTCTGAAAATTCCTGACAATGGTAGATATTCGTCCCAACTCCTTTGAAATTCATAACGCAAGATCTTAACATATCTTCAAGCGTTTGAATTGTCCGCTCACTCGACCATCCGTCGAGGATGATCGCCCGTACTCGATCTTATCTGCGTTCCCATTTGCTCTTGCAAACTTCTCCAAAGTTCGATGTGAATCGTGGATCACGATCGACACAATCAAAACAGGCACTCCATGTCTGAAATAATTTCCTTGACATACTGACTTAGCTAAGCGATCTAGGTTATACCTAACTCCTATTGGTAGAAAATGAGCCAATTTCGTCAATCGATCCACTATCACCCAAATAGCATCGCATCCTTTTCTTGTTGCTGGAAGTCCCACCACAAAGTCCATCGTGATGTGCTCCTATTTCCACTCTTGAATTTCTAACAGTTGTAACAACCCGCTTAGTCGTTGATGTTCAGCCTTAACTTTTTGACAAGTTAAGCACCTACTAACATATTCTGCTATTTCCCTCTTCATATTTGGCCACCAAAAGTTCTGACGAAGATCTTGATACATCTTCGTACTACTGGGATGTATCGAGTATCTCGAACTATGGGCCTCCATCATAATTTCTTCTTTTAATTCGGGATCATTAGGAACCCAAATTCTTCCCTCAAAACAAAGTAATCCCTCCTTATCGAGGTTATACTCAGTCTTTTCTTCATCTTCTATCCTCTTCTGCATCTGCTTGCACTCCTCATTGCTCAGTTGTACTCCCCTAACCCACTCCACTATGGTAGGTTGGGTTTCCATAGAAAACAACATCTCTCTTTGCTTCCTCTAGTAACAACTTCTAGCTCCATTCTTGCCATCGTTGTTACCAACTCATTACGAGTCGTTAACATTGATAATTTCTCTCTACCCTTCCTACTTAGCGCGCGCCGGCTACTACATTTGCTTTCCCGGATGATATAAAATATCACGATCATAATCTTTTATTAACTTTCTAACCACCTTCTACATCTCATGTTCAACTCCTTCGTGTGAAGATATATTTTTGAGACTTTTGTGGTTCAGTATATATCTCACACTTCTCACCATAAAGATAATGCCTCCATATCTTTAGGGCAAAGACTATATGTTACCAATTCCGGTCATGAGTAGGATAAACCTTCTCATAATCCTTGATTGACGTGGCCTTCATCTGTAATGACCTTGCCATCTTTGCATGAGCACCATGACCCGATCCTTTATCACGAAGCATCGCTATACACTACAAAATTTCCTGTATCGTCGGTAAGGACAATCACGGTGCCTCACTTAACCTCTTCTTCAACTCCTGAAAAGCTGTTCTCACATTTTCATTCCATACATACTTCACCGACTTTCTTGTCGGTTTGTCAGCGGAGTAGCTATTTTAGAAAAGTCCTAATGAACCTCCTATAGTATCCAGTAACCACTGAAAACTCCAGACCTCGGTTGGCGTTTTTTCGATTTGCTCCCATTAGTTAACTTCTTCTACTTTTTTTGGGATCTACGAAAATGCCATCTTTATCGATAACATGCCCTAGAAAGCGCACTCTCTCGAGCGAAAATTCACATTTTGTGAATTTACGCATCTGACTTCTCCTTTCTTAGTGTTTCCAACACTATTCTTAAATATTTTGCATGATCTTCTTGGCGTCTTTGAATAGACTAGAATATCATCAATGAACACTATGACAAACTTGTCCAAATATTGTTTGAACACTCTGTTCATCATATCCATAAATCACGGTTGGCGCATTAGTCGACCCAAACGACATTACGAAAACTTATAATGACCATAACGAGTTCGAAACGCAAATCTTAGGTACATCTTCCTTCCTCACCTTTAGCGATGATACCCGATGCGCCGTCTATCTTAGAAAATACTTTTCCCTTCTTTCAACTGATCAAATAGATCATCGATCACAGGCAAAGGTATTTATTCTTAATCGTTAACTTGTTCGACTCTCGATAGTCGATAAAAAGCCTTAACGACCCATCCTTCTTCTTTACAAACAACACTTTGGTGCTCCCCGAGGAGACACACTTGGTTGAATGTACTTCTATCTAATAGTTCTTGTAATTGAACCATTAACTCCTTCATTTCGATTTGGCGCCATTCGATAGGGTGCCCTTAAAAGCTGTGTGCCGTTCCGTAACGGATCGATTACAAACTCCACCTCCTGTCCGGTGGAATGCGGTAACTCCTCTGGAAATACATCCATGAACTCTTGCACAATGATAGGTATCGATCGAGGATGTTCCCACTCTTTGGGTATCCACAACATAGCACGAGATAACCTACACACCTTTTTCTCAACATCTTCTACAACTTGTGTCATAGAGCGACAACAAGAGCGTCTCGGTGAATTACTACTTAGAAGAAACCTTTACCTTGGTTTTCTTAGAAAGCGAAAGGTTTACACTTTTCTATGGAAATCTATAATTGCCTTATGGTTAACCAACCAATCTATACCACAAAAATTACGTCGAATTCTTTTAGCCTTATCGGTACCAAATCTACCGATAACTTATTCCCTCTAATTTCCATGCAAGAATCCTTATGAATATGTTCAATGGGGATTATCTCCTCATTTGCTACCTTAAAGTCAAAAGGTATAGGTAACTTTTAGAGGATTAAACCTAATAAACAGCAAATTCACATGGTATAAAAAAAACAAGTAGCACCCGAGTCGAATAGCACATAAGCATTTATCTCATTGGCCAGGAATGATACACTACTACCATCTCTGTTGATGCAACCGCATCTTGAGCAGTCGTATTAAGCGTCTGGTGAGGTCTACTACCTTGATGGTGTTGGTCCAGTAATGACTAATTTACCACTACCAGAACTCTTATTCCCCTCTAAACCCTTCTTCGGGCAATTTCTTGCCATGTGGTCCATTGACCCACAAACAAAACACCCCTGATTCTTCTTAGGGTTAGGACAGTTGGGTGACAAATGCCCCTCCTGCCCACAGTTGTAGCATACTGCTTTCCCCTTTAAATTGACTCCGATGTGAGATTTTTCGCATGTCTTACATGCTTCTGTCCTCCATTTGGGATCTTCCTATTTTACCCCGGTATTCCAAGGGTTAAAACTCTTCCTCTTTGGCAAGTTTCCACTTCCGCTGGCAACTTCAGCCTTATTACCTCCTTCTAACTTACTCTTAATCTTCCGCTCTTTGTGGTACTAAGACAAAACCTCACCACCACCTTCAGCTATTATTGCCTTCTCCAGAATGGTCCCGTAAGAAGCACTCTGGAAAACTGATATCTTACTATAGAGCCAGGGTTTTAAGCCCTGCTCAAATTTGCGCGCCTTTCTCTCCTCTGTTTCTACCTGATGTGGAGCAAATCTCGCCAATTCGTTAAACTTGGCGGCATCTTGAGAACTATCATATCCCCTACTTAAGTTCTAGGAACTTAATTTCCATCCTACCTTGCATGCTAGTAGGGAAATAGTTCTTGAAGAAAACCTTCTTAAACTGTTCCCACGTAACAGCCTCGGTCCTAGCCCCACCCTGGTGAGCTTCCGACGAGTAGTTGGCTTCCCCCTTCATCATGTAAGTTGCAAAAGAAGTCTTTTGCGCCTCACATACGTTTGTTATCACAAATGCCTTTTCAATCTCTCTAACCCAGGTCTGGGCTTCTAGTGGATCCGCCGTTCCTCGGAACTCGGGAGGACCCACACTTTTAAAGTCCTTAAAAGTAGTTGTTCTTGCTACCCCAGGAGCTACAGGAATCCCACCCCCTACTTGGTTAAATGCAGTCGTTAATAAACTAATGAACTCTTGCATAGGGTTGTTAGGACCCCCTTGATTTTCATTATAAGACTCGACCTCTTGGTTCCGTTGTCTCCTTCTCGGCGGCATAATTCTGATTAAATAAATAAAGCTTCATTATTATCTATTTAACTACTCTGTTATCATTTTAAATCAACAACAACCATTCATACCACAACAAGCATGTTAAATAAAAACTTCAATATATAAATATGCTTTCATAGTCAAAACTATTTACATCATGTTCCCTTAGCCAAAAGCTATTACATACTATCCATGATTGCCTTCTACAAAATTGGGATTTACAAAAAACTACCCTTAGTTATCTGAAAAGAGGGTTTCGTCACTACTTATATTGAAAAGATCTAATGATCTACTAACAACTTTGAGAGCGGCATTCTCATATTTTTGATTTGCGAAATCGACACTATATCTCGACTTATGGTATGTCGAGTGCGCTTTGGGACTCAATAGAATAACAAGCAATTTTTAGCTTGAAATCCTCATGAGCGCATTCATGGATGTATGACATCCTAGTTATTTTCTGGTCTTTCTCGACCGTTTCTTTTGTAGCTCGAGGACCTCATCCTTATAATTACGAGCCTTATCGATCATAAGCACTTTCTCATCGTGCTCGACTCAAAGTCCGCCTCTGCTGATTCTTTACGCCTCTTATAAAGCGATTATTTCCTCAATACGTGCCTCTACCATAAATGCGCAAATGCACATTCTATCCAACCTTTGCCCGAGATACAATGCTCTAGTTGCATCCGGAGATGTTGGCTCTGAGTAGTAAGTAACACAGTGTTAATCGATGTCACCTCCATCTCCTCCTCCACATCTAGCATCTCGTTAAGGTATGATGCTAATCCATGGTCTCCTCGGAGTATTCCTCCTCGAGATGCTGTACTCCTCGATGTACGAGTCGTCTAGTACAACTATCGGTACCTCACTTGGCTGGCATTGGTACAACCTCAACTTGGTTAACGAGTCCTCACTTATCATTTCCATGTTTCTAAACATCAAGCTATCGGTTGACATCTACAAACACATAACACATTGATTAGTACATAATACACAATAATATAAGCACAAATCACATTTAATATCTTTAAGATTAATTTTCATCTTTTAATTCTTTCAATCTTGAGTTATCTCAATATCTTTTTAATTGATGGACTTGAATTTCATTCCTCGGACTTTACCTTCCTTACGAGGTTATTAGCCTAAGGTTTCCCCCCTTAAGTTTTATAACCTAAGGCTTTGATACCAACTTTGTGGCGCCCCCAAATTCGGGTATCTTCCAACTTGACGATGATGGTGCTCCTTTGTCTTAACATCCATACAATCATTCATTGAAAGTACAACAAAATGAAGGTAATTACTATCTTCTTATTACAATCAAAGTATAATCCTTCCCAGGTTCATAAACCGGTTACATCGTTCATTGTTCATAATGTATAATACATACAAACTTACTAAACTATTACACAATGCCTAAGCATCCATCTTAGCTTTGCCTTTATCTCTCTTGGCATTCACGATACGTTCATCTTTAGCTGCGGTTATATAATTCACGCAAAGTGTGAGCATGACAGACTCAACAAGTTTAATCGAGGATAACGAGAATACCACATTCATGAATTATATAACAATTCCAACATAAGCGAACAATAGTTATGAAGTATTATGAATCAATAATACTCTAACGATTCATAACATCAATTCCCAAAGTATAGAATAGATTAGGAATTACGAGCCGGTCGATAGACCATGAACGATAAATTTTAGGTTTTCATACTTGAAAAGGTCCACATCACTAAGGTGGTTCATCCAGTATAACTTACGAGCACTTCAGGGTGATCGACCTATAGTACTCTATGTTGATCGACACTTCATTCATTAAACGTATTTATGTTTAATATTTTTAACAAACTCGTGTGCCCATCGAATAATCGATGAAAAATACTTTTGTTTGTTCATAGACAAACCTTACCTTCACGTCCGTACCAATTACTTGGCATAGGATAAGCGTTAACATTTCTATATAGAATGATATGTTTAATAATCAATCTATATATTACGAATAATCTAAGCCAGAGTTAAAATCGGCATCGACCCTTTCTTTAAAACAAGTCTTGCAATTCAGTTCAACGAATCACATAAAACTTGGCTAACATGGAAGTTAGACAAGCGTTAAGAAAACTTGCCTTTCAGCGTCTTCAAATAACTTACTCATTGACCCACGACCTTTCTGAGAATCTACGTGATATATTCACATAGTACACTATAATTAGCTATCAAACAACCATTCACATTGTTCCTACAAACTTCTTTCTCTTCTATGTCTTTGTTAACTTAATATCTTTATTAAAGTCAACATGACTTATTACCCTTCGTTCCGGTTTATCACTCAACTGACGTTTATTAACCGGACTCAAACATTGTTGATAAGGTATCAACGTTGTTCATTGTACATATCTTGTTAACATGCATTACATTCCTAAGTTTCATACCATATACCTTAGTATACGTAATATAAGATTAGTCTTAGTACATTCATTGAGTATATAAACTCAACTCAGGTAGGTCTTGAAACAACTGAAGTTTAAAACCTACCTGGTCTACTTTTTCCCATTCTTGCCGGTGTTGCTTGCGGCGGCATCCTTTAATTTTTAGTGGTATTTGCTTGGCGTGAGTTAGCAGGGTACTCGGCCGAGTCTGGCTTTCTGCTTTCCACCACTTTATCTTGGTTTTGTATTTGCGGCCCAGTCTCTGCATACCAGATTAGCCAAACCGGTTTTGGTTTCTAACGAAACTCCCGACTTCCTAATTTGTTTGTTTTACATCCGAATTGACCCATTCGAATTCCTACAAGTCAGGAATTACATCCTTTACGTGTTCATATAAGAATTCAACACTTTCGAATTCGTTAAATAAGAATTCACTATTGAGTTCATTTTATAGACGTTCGTAAACGTTAATGAGCGTTCAATGCTCGTTTTCTTTGTTTTAAGGCGAAATCCGACGATTCTTAAACCCACAACTATTAATCAGCCTATCTCACGTGTTGACATTGAAAACCAACGTTTTCAAGTCGCACGACAACTTTCGACTACCATTCCGGAATTTCTACGTTTTCGGCGTTTAACGTCTATTTTAAGTAAAATTAAATCATAACTTCGTTACTAAGGTTCTATAAACCAAATCACATGGAATACTCCATGAATTTCATATATACATCCTAACCAAACAAGATGCATATACTAACGCATTGATGGAGCTCAATTGTTTATCAACCATCGATCTCAACTATCAATGTTTTCATGGTTCAAAACTATATTAAACCTTATGATTCTTATAATCTCATGACTTATAGAGATTTAATCTATGGTAAGTCATCTTTAAATCCTCACACAAGACATATTCCACCCATTCTATGATTCTCTAAGATGAAAGAAAATCTAAAAGAGATGGAGATGAAAGGTAAGGATTATACCTTAAGAACTCTTGGTTTTCTTTCTTGGAAAACTCTAAGATCAAGCTTCCAAAGTGTATGTTTTGCAAGTATAGCTCTCTTTCTCTCTCAATAATCTAAGGTTGGCAAGTTGAAAACTCCCAAATGAATCAACCTAGCTTTCTATTTATAGAAAACTAGAATGGAGGGCATAATTGACAAAGAACCAACACCTCCTTACTATTCATGTGTGTTCACCAAGTAAAACACTTCGTGACCAAGCCTAATGCTTGGCTTCCACACCAAGGTGGCCGGCCCACCACCCCATGTGACATCGCATGGGTTGTCCCATGGGTTTTACCCATTCGGTGACCCACCGGTTCGACCCACGGTTTGATTTTAATGAATTGGGCTTAACTAAATTAACATTGGGCCTTGATCATTCAAATGATTGGATTAATTAATAATCCAACTCAAATGAATTAGTCATTAAGTCTTAACTTAATTCTATAATACTAATCATGCCACATACGTACAATTCACGTATTATCTCCGTATACTACTCATACAATAATCGTATTGAACTTCGTATTTACTCAACGCATTATTCATAGATACTAAATAGTATCACCTAATGTACAACACTTGCATTAATCCTAACGCTATTCCTTCTACGCATATTATTTCCTTCTCGGAAATCAATATACTCAATCCTTAGGTTTTAAGTCCGCATGCAAAATTGCGTTTGCCATAAATAAAATGTTATCAGATATTCCATCTTATCACGATATTCTATCATTACGCGTTTCTCGGAATTTCAAAATAATTTCCCGACGAAAAGCGGATGAATAGTTTTTTACGAAATTTCTCGGAAAACAATTATTTTAAATCTTGAAAATTCCAAATAATTATTTCTAACACGTGGCGAATACTAACCACGTTAGCACATTCTAGGTCATAGAACGACCTTCACATAGCTTACTCACAAAGAAATTAATTAAATTCATTTAATTCACATAATCAAATAAAAATTTAATTGTCATAAAAATCGATTTTCTCGCGTTCTGGTTCTCTTATTAGGAATCATACAGAGTAAACTCAAAAGTTTCAAAAACAGACGAGTTCCAACTAAAATCAAACATTCACCAAGGTTCGGGGTCCGAATAGGGTACTCATGCTTTCTTTTTCATTTACGGGGGCTCTTTGCTCTTATTTCCCATCTTTTTTTAGATAGATGGTTGGTCAGTGCATTTTACGCTCCATATCATGCCTGTGTTTATGGGGAGAATGTTTCACATTTCTTCTCAACCCACCACAAGACTCAACTAGAACATTTTTTTTCTTTTTCTGAAGCTTATATACCCACTTTCCCCCCCCCAAACTTAGGTTCTTGCCTAATTCTTTGTCTTCACTGCCTATTCTTGCCATTCTCTTATTTACACTAGCATTATCCTTTAGAAACTCTTTATGTATCAATTTGAACTACTCAGTCGATATAGGTGTTATTAACGTGCTACCTTTTTTATACCAGTTTCAAACATGCTAAAGATTCAATTCATAACTCAAAATTATATCATAGTTCTAATACTGGGTACTGTATTTATCTACTTAATCCCAATCTCATCATTGGCCAAAATAAAAATGAACTACAAAAACTGTTGGACATATGCAAAATAACACAATACTAACTAATTTTTTTTTATATATGGCAAACATAACATAACATGATGCACAAATAAATAAAAACTATTTATGATCCTAAGCTACTATGCAACTATATGATTACATGAATGCAATATTAAAAATCCTAAAACTAAACATGAACTAACAAATGTAAACTTAATTAATGACATTAAACATGCAAACATGAAACTAAACTAAATCCCCCAAACATGAAAACTATAATGTCCTCATTGTATAGATAAAGCAATGAATATTTGAGGACTTCCCTGTAATTGCCTAAGTCTGGGGTGATGGTGGTTATTTTTCTTCATCAGAGTCACTTGGTGGGAATCTTGGAATTGGGATGGGATACTGGTATGGGAATTATTCATTTGGATTGAAGCTCTGGAGCGTCACATTCAATGAAGCGAAGGACATATTCATAGCCTCGAACATGTGGTCCTGCCTCGTTGCTAGTCTCCGCATTTCTCGTCGTGCCTCCTTGTTTTCCTCATCCAATTTTTGTTGAAAGTTCAGGAATTGAGGGCTAGATATGATATCGAGCTGGGGTGCCGCCTCTGTTCCTTATTCTCCCATCATCGCATGCTTTGGAAACTCGTCATCATCGAAGGTGTCTTCCGCGTCAGCCTCGTCCTCCGAAGCTGAGGGAAATATAAAGCCTACTCCTCTAGGATGTATCTCACCCCCGGCCCACACTGCATACCGCACAATTATTCTGGAATCTAGTAGCTGAAGCAGAATCTGAGTGGGTTCATCATCGGACCATCTAACACCCGCTTGGCGACACAACCCACAAATGAGTGATGGGTGTGGCAAGTCGCCCGAGAAGTTTCCTCGTAAGCATCGTCGAATTAAAAAACTGATTATAGCCTCTATGTCGATGATGAAATCTTGCACAATTGCATATAAGAGTAATGCCTTTTCTTTGGTCAGATTAGATGTGTGTGTGGATGGAAACATCTTGGCACACAAGAATGCGTACCATATCTTCCCATATCTACTACGATCCTTACTGTGAAAAATAGTGCCTCCTTTTTGACCCTTGATCCATGTGGTTCCCGACTTAGTCATTTCTTTCAGAATAGCCTCAAATTCAGGATCATTATCATGTAAGTGAACATATAGGAAATGTCTCGATACTCTTAACTGGTAATAAGTGTTGATAGCATCGGCACTAAAAGAAACTAGCCTCCCCCGCACAAAAGCATTGAAAGGGGCTTTATCTTCGGCGTTAGCGTAGAATTCTTTGACCACACTCACAACTGCGGCCTCGGGCTCTTTCGTGAACTTATTCCAACCCTTCTGATATATTTGTTGCATCATTTCACCATCGACATGGTCCGGTGCCAACCCCCGCTCCGGTGTAAGTGCTTTTATCACCATGCAGTCGTAACGGTCGGCGACGAAGACACTTTTGAATTTTTGCCGATCAAAGGTCCGTGTTGGTTGTGTGGACCCTGAACTTTTTCCCCTTTGTCATTTTGACGCCATTGAATTGAAAATCAGGAAGCTTTAACAACAATATTCCCCCCCAAACTTTACTCACATAATCTGACGAACACTTGGTGTGCACACTATTTTATCACCCCAAACTTGATGATTTTGCTTCTACTATGGTGATAAGAAGGGAGGAAATAGAAGACAAGGTGCTCACGCTCAATTTCTATACACTTTCCTCAATAAGAACCCTAATTCGTAGCTTTTGGAGTTAGATTTGAATGTATTGTTAAATTGGGTTGAGAGGGAATGAATTAATAAAGATGGTATGATGGTCCTAGGTTGTGGTGTGAAGTAATGGATTGAAATAGTGGGTGCATGTGTTAATGAAGTAGGATGGTAGATTTTAACTTGCCAAAACGTGGGTATATGAAGATGGTGGTGTGGTGTTTCAGTTAGGAACTAAGTAGTAGTGGGCAAATATAATGTAATTGCCGATTTTTTTGCTGGTTCGAATTCAGGACCCCTACCCCGGCGGGGGTGTTAGGCGTGTAGGGGCCCGCCCCGGCGGGGGTAGGTTCGGTTAATTGGGTTTGATGCCCTATTTTGTTTTATTCCTTCCATCCAATTCCACTTCATGATATTATCAAGTACCTAAAATACCAGTAACCATCATTATGAGTAACTTTTGAGCATTGTAAGCATGGTGAAAATAATAATCTTAATAACTACTTAATAACAACTTAATGATCTTATTGTATCCTAATTAGGCTAAACAATAATCTAACTGTCATGACTAAAAAATACTAAGAATTAAAAAGTAACATTGGGTTGCCTCCCAATTAGCGCTTGATTTTAAGTCGTTCAGCCCGACTACTCCCTATTTATGGCGCGTCAGCCAGTATGATTACGATGACATCTCAATTGGACTCGCCACCCCAATAATGCTTCAACCGTTGACCTTGAAAGTTTCCAATGGGTTTCTACTATAGAGTTCAACGGTGCCATGTGAGAAAACCCTTTTGATGGTGAATGGACCCGACCACCTTGATTTTAGCTTGCCTGGGAACAACCTCAATCGTGAGTTGAATAATAGGACTGATTACCCTGGCTCGAACGTTCTTTGTATTATTTTCTTGTCGTGCCATTTCTTGACTTTTTATTTGTATAACTTAGAGTTCTCATAAGCTTGGAGTCAGAATTCATCGAGTTCATTTAACTAAAGTAGTCTCTTTTCACCCGCAACTTCTTGATCGAAATTGAGTTTCTGAATAGCCTAGTAGGCCTTATGTTGTAACTCGACAGGTAGGTGACAAGCTTTCCCGTACAGTAATTAATATGGTGACATCCCAATTGGTGTCTTGTAAGCCGTTCTGTAGGCCCATAGTGCCTCATCCAATCTGAGAGACAAGTCATTTCTATTCGGATTTACTACCTTCTCCAAAATTCTCTTTACCTCCCTGTTTGAAACCTCAGCTTGTCCACTTGTTTGGGGATGATATGCTGTAGCTACCTTATGGTTGACCCCATATTTTTCCAGAAGAGCTGTGAACGATTTATTGCAGAAGTGACTTCCCTCGTCACTTATTATATCTCTAGGCGTGCCAAATCTTGTAAAAATATTCTTTTGCAAGAACTTAAGCACCACTTTGGCATCATTAGTGGGGAGTGCTATGGCTTCAACCCATTTTGATACATAGTCAACCACAAGCAAAATATACTTATTACTGAACGATGATGGAAATGGCCCCATAAAATTAATGCCCCAAACGTCAAAAGTTTCAACTTCCAAGATTGTTTGTAGTGGCATCACAAATTTTAACAAAATGGTGGGCGTCCTTAAATAATGTAGGCCAATAAAACCCGGCGTGAAGCACTTTTTCCGCTGTTCTCTCACTACCATAATATCCCCCATACGCAGATGAGTGACATTCATGCAATATGTTCTTCACTTCGCTGTATGGTACACACCTTCTAATCATCTTATCTGCGCATTATTTGAATAGGTATTGTAACGCCCCAAAATCTGGTCTATTTTCACACCCGGATTCTGTATGTCACGAGTACATCATTCATTCTGCATACATCATTATAAACTGAAATATAACAATATACACTCTCAAATCCCAGGTTCTAAAAACCTTATAGCTTTTCTCATTACAAATAATGATAATTACATTATTCTTTACATCTTTCACGAGTGACTTTTATCCGCCACCAAGGATACATAATCGTTCATTAAACTAGTCTATAGTTTAATTCTATCATTCTACATTACAAGTCTTCACTTGATCTTCTCACTCATTCACATTCTGAATGGCACTTCATCTGGATACCGTCAGCTTGATCTATACGGGATCCTTAAGTTCTTCTAACATCGTTCGCTAAAAATGTTTTTCATTTAAAGTAAGTGTGAGCATTCAATTGCCCAACAAATCATAACAGTTGAACAAACAACTTCAAGAATTTAAACATTCTTTTCATACTTCAATAACCGAACAAAGGTTACGAAGCAGCTTGAATAATAGGAATAGTCTTGATTCCTATCATCTTAAAACATTAATTACATGCACTTAGAAATACTTTCATTCTCTACTCTCTTTCATGCACATTCTGTCTGGCTAGAATCAATAGCACAGACTTAACAATAACGGTTCATGTATAAACAGAACATTCTTTTATTGAACAGTTCAAACATAGAACAATTCATCTCATAGAAACACCAAAGTGTTCACATTGTGGCACAAGGCCTCATACGTTCTACCACCTTGTACAAATATCACACATTCGCACATAGACAGAACTTATCAAGTTCAACATCTGAGAAGTTTTAGAAACTAGCATTCATTTAAAAATATGAATGAAGTTAGGAAACTTGCCTTACGCACAGCAACAACTTACGCTGAACTGCTCATTCCAATCCCTATAACACATAAGGAAACAACACATACACCAATTAGTCATATACTTGACTTATGCATTAGTTTACTTAACTTTACTTCTTAAGGTTCACGTTCTTACAACTAAGTTTATGCGACCAACTTTCTTTATCGGTTTACGGTTTCATGACATACGGAGATGTCTTACTCAACACGTTCATCATCTTTGATGATTCACATTCTTATCTTTTTCGTATAATTCTCTAGGACTCAGTACACATCGCTTCTCTGCTAGTAGTCCATATGGTACTCTGAGTGGTTTCCCACAAACAACCAACAAATAAGTTCCCATCTCATCTACACTGCCAATATAGTGAGTTAGATCGGTTGCCAAATTCGTATATACCTTCGCTCTCTGAAGGAATTGTTTAGCCCAGCTCCCATATGTCAACCATCAAAGGTTACGATTGTACCACAACCTAACTTTCTCTTAACTTATACGAACCATTTAACTATAATGTTCGTTAAGTCAACTTCTTATTCCTTATGGCTTTCTGGCAACTAAATGCCATACCTCAGGATTCATTCTTTATCGTGTAAGTCATACAATCTTTTGTATACTCAGAACGATCATTCAATGTCAATACTATGAGAACATAGTGTTAAACATTTCATATTAACATATTCATACCTTAAAACGTCCGGTTCATTCAACTCGGAATGTTGTCCAAGTTATACTTATTAACTCGGCTTCTTAACGTTATATGTTATTATCTTTAACTTAGTTTCTTCACCGTTCATGGCTAAAACTTAGTCTTCATTACATTACTATTAAACCATACACGGAGTGTAGGTTCTGCCCGTTTAACACTCGCTTACACTCAACCCTTACGCTGGTTAAAGTGTTCAACGCTTACTTCATTCTAACATTCTCATCCGACTTATATTCGGCTTTCTTTAATCTCATTACCGTTTGTTATGTCTTTCCTTGATAATTCATATCTTACTTACTACCTTCGTCAACGTCTAAGTCATACAACCAGGGTATACTTAGAACGTTCGTCAAATGCGAATACGATTTACAAGGATCATTTACGTATTCAACGTTCACGTTGCTCGTCTTTTAATCTCTTATTCAACCTTTACTCAAGGTTTTAATTGCTTTCGATCGTTATCCATCCCATGAACCCCATGTTCATTATTTTTTCTTAATGTCAAAGCCATACGGTTCGCTGTATGCTAAGACCAATCATTCATCGCAACAACGTTGCATTCACAGCGTCTAAACGCTTTACATTCATCTCTCAATGCCATGTCATAACATCAAAATGTTATACATTAACATCGTCAACCAACGTTTAAGGAATCACAACCATAGCAATCCCTCACGTTCGTTTATCGTGACTACGGTCCCCGGACATCGGTTTCGTAATCCACATCTACATTCTTTGTCTTTTATTCTCGTTTAATCTTTTCGTTCCACCTTTATTAAAGGTTTAAAACACTTGATTAAGTGTTACATTAGTTGAACATTATATTCTTTATCTTCTTTCTTGCACATCCCCCATTATCTGAGAACTAAAAATCTCATTTCTGGGCATTGCTCTACACCGCATCAAGGCGCGCCGTGTCTCTTCCTTTCTCTCTCTGGTACAAGGCCATTTCTACTTCTCTCTCTCTCTTCCGGATCAAGGCTGCGGTGCCAAGTCCTTTGTTATCTCTCGTGCTGCGGTGCCACTCTCCAGATGATTATGGCCGAGCTCGCGATGCGGCGTCACTTCTCGGCGCTGCGGCGCCGAGCCAAAACCCTAGAAATTTTTTTCTAAGTGTTAAGTCAAGTTTGAGACGCGTTCTTTACGATCTCATAACTTCTTCATTATAACTCGGAACGAGGTCATTCCAAAGCCATTCTCTTCCTTATCTTACGTACTTTAATATGCCTCGGACATAAATTTGTTCTAAATCCGTTAACATACCATTCAATTGGCTTAATCTTTGCTCTTCGTTCATTTTTACGCTTTTAACGTTCTTCGTTCGTACGTCCGCAATTCGGTCATCCGAACTCGAAATTCGTTTGTTCTTGAGTCCACGACTCACGTTTTATACGTTATCTTATATTTTTATGAAACACTACACTTTCGGGTTCATTTACTAACTTTCAAATTTTCTTTCTTCTTTTATGAAATTTTTCGCCATAACTTCGTTATAGCTTAATTTTAATCCGTTCTTCATGAACATTTCTAACGTTCCTAACAAAGCAATAAGCATCTAACTTATACGCGATGGTTTTAAACTTGTCCATCAACAACATCTATACTACGATGGTTTTAAATTTGTCTATCAACAACGTTCTTCGTGTTCTTCGTGTATTCTTCGCGTTCTTCGTTCGTTCTTCATTTTTAATCGATATTTTGGATTACGATTTCACTTTTTCTTGGAATTTGATGTTATATAACACCATTCCTTACTTATTCGACCTACTCATTCATAAAATTCACTCGGATCACTCAAAATCCTTACAAATCTTTTACTTGCTTAAGAAATTTATAAACTAAATTTCTTATTTCTTATTTTCTCATGATTTCAACCATATTAAATCATTACTAACATCTTTTACTCCTTATTCTCATTAAGTTATGTTTTAAACAAATTAAACTTAAAGAAAATATTAGAAGAAACTAGGGTTCGGATTACCGTTCTTCTTTATTTCTCTTTCGTTATACAAAGTCGGCGATTTGCGAGCTTTTCTATTTCACGATCACTTTGGATCTGAGCCTTCATGCTCATACTCTTCTTCTTCCTCTTCCAACCGAGCTCCCTCTCTCTCTCTCAAGTTATAGGATTTTCAAAATCCTAGAAAATGAAAGTTTAGCTTTCTATTTATAGATTTTCAAGGTTAGGGGCAAAATAGTCATTTCGCCCCAAAAATCTCTATTCACACTTCTTTACTATTCAATACTTAAGGACTAAGTTAACTTAGCCCTCAAGTTTGCTTAGCCCTTAAGTTTCGTAGTTCCGTCTTTTGGTTTTCGTTCGACAGTTTTAAAAACTGCGATTCTCGGAATCCAAATATTTTTGGATATTTTGTCTTTGGCCATAACTGAAATATTATTAAATATTCCATCACGTCTCAACATTTTACGTAATCTATAACTTCTCGGAATTTCAAAATAAATCTCCGAGCAGAAATGGATGAATAGTGCCTATTTTGTCTTTTTTCCCAAAAATATTTTGTTCCCGGAAAACTTTTATTTTCGCCTTGAAAATTCTTACTTGTTAAATCTAGCTCGTAGCCAGAATACTCCCGACTTATAATCATCCTAGGTTATAGAACGATTAATAAACACATAGCACAGAATAGTATTAATAAAAATTCATTTTATTAATAACTAATTCTTTAAATCTTAATTTCTGGACAATCCGGATTTCCGGGTTGTCACAGGTATGGCTCATCCCACATGTACCACTTGACGTCATGAAGGAATTTATTTTTCTACTGTCGTGTAAGATCAGGGGGAATGATGTTGCTCACTAGATAATTAGCGAAGTCCGCGTACCATGGAAATTCCGTATTGATCCCAAACAACTGCTCATCCGAAAATGACTCATTAATTACACATCTGTCCTCTTCCTTTTTATCCTGATTTTCTAGCCTTGACAAATGGTCTGCAACTTGATTCTTTGTACCCTTTTTATCTTTTATTTCCAAATCAAATTCTTGGAGAAGGAGAATCCATCTGATAAGGCGTGGCTTATCATCTTTTTTTGAAATTAAGTACCGAATAACCGAGTGATCTGTATAAACTACTACTTTCATCCCTATCAAGTATGCCCGGAATTTATCGAATGCATATACCACTGCAAGTAATTCCTTTTCCATAGTTGTGTAATTCATTTGGGTCACTGTAAGTGTTTTACTTGCATAGTATATAGCATGGAATACCTTCTCTCGGCGTTAACCCAAGACAGCCCCAACCGCATAGTCGCTTGCATAATACATTAACTCGAAGGGCATATTCCAATCTGGTGCGACGATTACGGGAGCTATAGTCAATTTCTTCTTCAATAGCTCGAATGCCAATTTACAATCCTCATCAAACTTAAAAAACTGATTCCTTCTCTAAAAGACTGCACAATGGTTTTTCAATTTTAGAGAAGTCTTTTATAAATCTCCTGTAGAACCCGGCATGTCCTAGAAAACTTTGAATTCCCTTAACTAAACTTGGTGGAGGAAGCTTTTCAATCGTTTCCAGCTTCGTTTTATCAACCTCTAATCCTTTAGCCGAGATCTTGTGCCCAAAAATTGTTCTTTCTTCAACCATGAAATGACACTTTTCCCAGTTAAGTACCAAATTCGTGTCTGTGCATCTCTGTAAAGCCATTACCAAATTCTCTAGACAAGCATCAAAATCATCCCCATAGACAGAAAAGTCCATGAAGACTTCCACATTTTTCTCCACCATGTCCGAGAAGATGGCCATCATACACCGTTGGAAGGTAGCGGGTGCATTATATAAGCCGAATGACATTCTCCTAAATGCGAATGTGCCGTATGGGCACGTGAAAGTAGTCTTCTCTTGATCTTCAAGAGCAATGACTATCTGATTATATCCCGAATACCCATCCAATAAGCAGTAGTACTCGTGTTCCGCTAATCTGTCCAACATCTGATCGATAAAAGGCAAAGGAAAATGATCTTTGCGGGTCACCTTATTCAACTTCCTGTAGTCCATGCAAACCCTCTAACCAGTCACTGTCCTTGTTGGAATTAGCTCATTGTCATTATTTTGTACCACTGTCATTTCTCCTTTTTTCGGCACACATTGAACCGGACTGACCCACTTACTGTCGAAAATTGGGTAGATGATACCCGTGTCCAACCATTTCAGGATTTCTTTCTTCACTACTTATTTCATGATTGGGTTATGCCTTTTCTGTTGTTCACTGTCGGTTTTGCATCATCTTCCATCAAAATTTTGTGCATGCAAAAGGATGGGCTGATTCCTTTGATACCCGCAATTGTCCATCCTATGGCCGATTTGTGTTCTCTAAGTACTCTCAGCAATTTCTCTTCCTGCAATTCATTAAGTGCAGCAGAAATAATAACAGGTAAAAAATTAGAATTGCCTAAATATGCATACCTGAGATATTTAGGGAGTGGCTTAAGTTCAAGAATAGGTTGCTCCTCTAATGAAGGTTTCATCCTTGTTGTGGTTTTTTCATCCTTATGCAATGGTTCAAAGGGTGCTTTAAATCTGCTAACTCGTTGCAGGGAGTCTAGCATCTGCCAGTAATCCATAAATTCTAGATCATCTAAATCTTCATCTCCCAATAATACTGTTTCCAATGGATCATTAGCCAAACTTTTAACTATGTCTTCTCTGATTATCTGATCAATGGCATCCATCCTGAAACACTCCTCTTCATCTGTGGGGAATTTCATGGCCTTGAAAACATTAAACTTTACTTCTTGATCTTGGAACCTCATCGTTAGTTCTCCTTTTTGTACGTCAATGAGCGTCCTACCCATAACCAAGAAAGGTCTCCCTAGGATAATTGGGATGTTCTTATCTTCTTCAAAATCCAGAATTATGAAATCCACGTGGAATATAAATTTGTCAACCTTGACCAAAATGTCCTCCACAATGTCTCTCGGGTACGTGACTGACCTATCCGCCAACTGCAATGAGATGTTCGTAGGCTTTGGAGCTGGAAAACCCAATTCTGTATAATCTGATAACGGCATAAGGTTCACACTTACCCCCAAATCACATAAACACTTGTTGAACGCCATGTTCCCAATCGTGCACAGAATGGTGAAACTCCCCAGATCTTTCAACTTTAATGGTAACTTTCACTATAAAACCGCACTACACTCCTCTGTTAATGCCACTGTTTTGAAATCCTCCAACTTCTTTTTCCTCGAAAAAATCCCTTTCATGAATTTCGTATAACTTGGCATCTGCTCCAGGGCTTCTGCAAAAGGGATGTTAATATGAAGTTTCTTAAAAACTTCCAAAATTTTTGCAAATTTCTAATCTAATATCTGCTTTTGGACTATTTGTTGAAACAACGGTGGAGGATAAACAACCGGTTTGTCATCTAACTTTGTTTGTTCACTTTGCTTTTCCTCACCCTATTTTTCGTCAACCACTTTGTTCTCATCAACTTTTTCATCTATTCTAACTGATTTTTCTACACTTTTCCCATCTAGATGTTTTCCACTCCTCAAAGTGATTGCCTGACACTGTTCGTGATTTCCCTTCGAATTTATTTTGGTGTCACTTGGTAGAGTCCCTTGCGATCTATTGTTTAATGCTAATGCAATTTGTCCCATATGATTTTCCAAATTCTTGATGGCTATTTCTTATGATTTCATGGCCATTGCTTGGTTTTTCATAGCTGCCTCGTTGCTTGTTATATACTTAGACAACAACTCTTCTAAATCTGATTTCCTCTCTTGATGATGAGCTGGTTGTTGATTCTGAAATCTTGGGGGATAAGATGGTCGTGTAGCTTGCTGATGCTGATTATTACTCCATGAAAAATTAGGATGATTCCTATTCCCCAGATAGTATGTATTCTGGTACGTATTCTGTGGAATTATGTTGTAGCTACCCATAAATTGCACTGACACTGGGTTGATTGCACATTGATCTATAGGATGTTCACCCGCGCACAATTCACAAATAATTGCAACTTGCTGTGTCTGTCCCCCTGACCAAACATCGAATTTCTTAGTGAGCGCTGAAATCTGTGCTGTTATTGTCGTCACTCCTTTTAACTCTAACACTCCAGCTACCGTAGGTTGTGTCATTCTTGTCCTGGGCCACTGATAATTGTTAGCTACCATTCTCTCTATCAATTGATACGCCTCCTCATAATTCTTTCCCATAAAAGCTCCACCCGAAGCTGCATCAATACTGGTCCTGAGATTCCCATGCAATCCATTGTAAAATGTGTTAATCTGCAACCACTTAAGCAATCTGTGATGTGGGCATTTTTTGAGCAACTCTTTGTATCTCTCCCATTCCTCGCACAATGATTCCCCATGTTGCTGATCAAACATAGTAATCTCGTTTCTCATCTTTGTAGTCTTTGCTGGCGAGAAAAATTTAGCTAGAAACTTTTGAGCCAGGTCATCCCATGTAGTTATTGAACCCGATGGTAGAGAGTGTAACCAACTCTTTGCCTTGTCCCGTAGAGCGAATGGGAACAAGCGAAGTCTAACTGCTTCATCCGACACCCCATTGTATTTGAAAGTGTCGCATATTTCCAAAAAGCTGATTAAATGTTCATTCGGGTCATCATTTGCGAGTCCCCCAAACTGAACCGGGTTTTGGGTCATCTGAATAGTCCCAGGCTTAATCTTAAATGTGTTCGTAGCTATAGCAGGCCTGGTGATACTCGACTGTAGCTCAGTCACCTTGGGTGTAGCAAAGTCCCTCAACGCTTTCTGGTCTTCGGCAGCCATTGCTTCTTCTTTTTTAGAATTTTCAAAGTCGTCCCTTGTTTCTTTAATCCACTTACTTAGCCTTTGAAAGCGTCTCTCAATGTCATCCTCAAAAGGAAGCAAGTCTGGATTTTTTAATAGAGTTTGCATAAACCAACTTCAAAAACCTGAAATAAGGCGAAAAAAAAACAAAAACAAAAATGTTTAAGTAAAACTGGCCGGACTAATTAAACTGATATCGCAAAATATTAAAATCTATACTAAAGTCCCCAGCAGCGGCGCCAAAAACTTGTTGGGTAAAATTTAATTACGCACAACACGCAAGTATACGTTGTCAACAAGTAATATAATAGTAAATAGAGTATCGTTCCCACATAGACTTTAAGAAGAAATTAACTTTCACAATTACAAATTTCCTATTAATCCTAATTTTATTAAACTAACCAATTTCAAGTTTGTAACTAAAAGTATTAAAAATATTAAAATTATCAAACAATAAACAAACCCTAAAAACTAAAATTTCAAACAAATATTGGAGAATTAGGCTTACGACTTCACTCTGATTATTACACATTATTCCATTTTAATTTACTTTCCCAATTTATTAATCAAGAACACGTATGTAGAACTAGCCACCTCTCGATGCTAATACCGTATTAACTCAAATCCACAAACTAGATAGAATCAAGTTAAACACCTTAATCAACTAACTCACTATATCTCTATGTGAATTATAATTAAAGAAGGTTTAAGTTCAAGTTCTTTATCTGATTACATGCGATGTCAAGCATATCTCTACCCTAACATTCATCAAGATTCTGTTCATTCACAAAATTCAAGAACACATACTATATTAACTAAGTCTAGACTCATACTTCCTCTCTCGAATCCATACAAGTCCACAAAGAATTGTTGATCAGGAAATTCATAAATTCAAACTCAAATTAATATAGATAAACTGAATAATAGCTTATTAAACTGAAAATCAAAGTTACATAACCATTGTTCCACTTAAAGATCCGTCATAAGCCTAAAAATACTTTGTTCATCATAAATGATAACATCCTTCCAATTACAAATATAAGACTAGAGAAGAAGAATAATTCAAAACACCCTTCACTTTAGCCTTAATCTGCAATTGATATGAAAATCCTTCAATTATCTTCACTCCAATGCTTGCTCCAAAATTTGTCCTTAATCTCTGTTAATTGCCTTCTTTGCATTTGATCTTGTTGTTTGATGTAATTATATGTTTACACCCACATTCTGATTGCAATCCCACGCCATTTAGAGTCCCAAAGCATTCCAAGTACTAAATCTTACGTTCCAGCAGTGTTTAAAACCAACAAAGACTGCTCTGTTTCGGATCCCCTACTTCCGTAGGTATTGGCTTAGAAAGGGTTCATTTCCTACGGGCAAGCTCTCATGTCTGAGTTGAAGACCCCCCACCCTGACTGGGGGTGTAAGGCACAAAAAGGCCCGCCCCGGCGGGGGTAGGCTCTTACTTCTGATTTTTGTAACCTCAAAACTTGCTCAGTTCTTGCCACAATTGCATCCTTTTTTAATCACTTGCCACACCACCAAACCTACGCACAAAATAACAATAAACAAGTAAAAACAAACATGAAAATAAGGAATTAACACCGATTAAGTTTGAATTAGGAACCGTTTTGCGGGTATAATACCCACTTATCACATTCAGTACTATAACTGCTATATCTGCTTGCAATTAACTCTACATTAAAACTATGTTTAATGCTATATTTCTGAAGGGTATCTTAATCTATTCTGCTGTGCATGAATTGATTCCTCTATTCATTATCTGTTAATCACTTAACAAGATAAAAGAAAAAAAAAAAGAAAAAGTTTTAAAGGATCTATTTAACCCCCTTTTTAGATCTATTGTGTGCCTCTGGGAACTAACATACATCATTTATCCATGTTAATTAGTTGAATTAATAAATATGATAAACCCATAGTTATTGAGCAATGCTTTTAGAATCATGATATTAATCATACTAATGAGATCTAAATTCTTGATAGCTCAATACTAAAATGTTCCTAATCGTATGGATCACTAATGTGGGGTTACTGATTCTGGATAAATTTGTACATACTATGCTTACTCTGTTGAAGAGGATGATTGATATAGTGATCATTTGTGTGGAGACACTAAAGCAAATATGTAGGTGCTTATTGAAGAATAAGTTCACTAACCGTAACTAATAATGGAACCCTAATGAAGTTTTACTTGCATGTCAATAAGAGTTTCTAATGTGATGGTAGTAAAAGTGATCGTTGGACTTGAGATCATCATAGTATCTTGTATATACTGAATTATGATTTGACATATTCCTTAATACTCTTGAGTATATCGTAGGGTATGCTCGAATATAATAAAGTATTTATGGAGATAGTTGAATGATTAACAAAAGATCTACAACTTTCAGTAAAAGGAGAGAATGTCCTATGTGATTCAATAAAGTGACAACATGGAAATCCCTGGCCAGGGTTGAATGGAAATTAGAAAAGAGTTTCTAATTTACATTAACTATTATTGTGCATTTTAGAATCGAAATACATATAATTAAATAAATAAAACTTGATAGTAATTCCATATTTTATATTTGATTGAGACATTGTATGGTAGAAGAATTGAATTGTACAATAACTATTCACGGAATAGTTCTTTGTATTCTTTGTGACAATCTTTGTGATTTACGTTGAATCCATATTATTCGGATAGTCATGATACATTATTTATAAGGTATCACTCATGATGTAGAATAAATATTATTTATTTATAGTTGAATTAAATGAGTTTAATTCATTATAAATAATATTAGAATTGTTTTAATTTATTTATTCTACTACTGGCTTAATATTGAACCTAGAGGGTCACATTACAAAAGGGAGAAATATTATTAAGTGTATTTAATTAATTAGTGAAATAAATTAAATAACTTAAGATTTATAATCAAGTATTTGGAGAAATACTAATATTATATATTAATGAGATTGGTCATCTTATTATTATTATTATTATTACTATTATTATTATTATTATTATTATTATTATTATTATTATTATTATTATTATTATTACTTTTATTATTATTATTATTATTATTATTATTATTACTATTAAATTGACTAAATAATAATAATATAGGATTTTGAGAAATACTAATATTTATAATTAAGTATTTAGAGAAATACTAGATTATAAATAAATAAGAGAAGTATTATTATTATTATTATTATTATTATTATTATTATTATTATTATTATTATTATTATTATTATTATTATTATTATTAGTTCCTTGGGAATTAAATTAAAAGCCTAAATTTTAAATGGTTTAGGATTAGGGTTAGTATTTAAATAAGAGGAGTCTTATTGTGAGAAAAACAAATGTTTATGCAACTTGCTTCTCTCTTGCAAGTATTCTAAAAACGCTAAGTTGTTAGGATAAAGAGAATTAGGACTAGTCATCCAAGACCTAGTTGAGTCTAAAATCAAATCTTCAATCTATTACTCTTGGTGGATACCTCTTGGGCGTTGCATACACTTTGTGACGAACGTGTGATCCGGAGATAAGAGAGATCGCGAACAAGGATTGAAATTTGAAGTCTTCACCAAAGGTTGACACGCTTCAAAGGTATATCTTTATCCTTCCTCAATTAATGATGTTTCAAAAGGCTATACATTGGGATTCCTGAAAATTTTAAATTGCTATTTTGCATGCTTCCGCTGTTATTACAGTTAGTTTGTATGCTTTAGTTATGTTTTTAGCAATCTTACAAATATAGTCTCCAAAGATTCGTCTAGAGCATAGATGCATGTTCGCGATTTCTCTGGGACAATTTTTGCAAAAATTGGACTGTTCACACCACATTATCATATTACTCAAATCAATCTATACTCGGGTACAAGAAAAAGAGTCCTATTTTCTTTGTGATTTCCATAGAATTTGTTAACTTTTTCCCTGACAGAAGGAGTATAATGCTAGAATATTACTATCGCTTATTTTTTAATTGAGAAATGCTACCATATGATCGAGCTTAGTGAGCTCAATACTGTTATATATTACTTCAGTAATTAACTTGATTTAAGAAAAATAAATATGTTATTTTAGTGATACTAGATTGAATAGTCGCATTGGTTCAATATTAGGTATTGTGTGAATAGTTACAATTGTCTACTTCCATTGATAGAACTCATGTGTAAATAGTTGCAATGGTTCGTTCTCCGACGGTGCTACTCTTCACACTAGTCAAATCAATACAACGGTTCGTTCTAAAATATGTATCCTAGAGGTGTCTTTAAATTTATAAATAGAACTCTTATATAAATAAAACCTAGTTAGAAATTTTATATAGATTTAGGAAAAAATAATCCAAAGTAAAGTAATCAAGTCTTTAGGTCTATTGCCAATGACGTCTTAGTCTAGTGGTTAAGATCACCTTTAGGTTTCAAGTTTTACTTAGGTGAGTTTATTTCTCACTTACATGAATTTATTTCTTCTTTTATGTGAAGTCGTGTTTCCTTTTTTATTGTAACACTTGTTTGGTTTGTGAGTTTATTTATTTCTTTTCTAGTGAGACAATTGGTTCTTAATATTGTAATAAGGTTTGTGAGTTTATTTTTCCTCTTCTAGTGAGGCATGATAGATTCTTATTGTATTATTGATAATGTACTTGATTATGAATTATATCATACTCTCCAAAAAGTAGGGTTTTGAAAAAAAGGAGGAAAAAAAGTGAGGTTTATTTCCTCCTCTCCCGAATAATTTTTTTACTCTTGTACTTACGAGATCAAAGTGTTCGGTGACAATTCTCTATTAGTGAAACGCGACGACTTACATATACTAGGTAGACTTGTTGTATCCTAAAAGCGAATTTCATAGAACCTTAATGTATTGTGGTAGGAGTGAATATTTCTTTAAAGATAGCGATTACGATTTACGCGCCTCAACTTAGTAGTGTGTTTTTTCTATTTTCTGCCATTGTTTATAAATTTACATTAACAATTACTCCTATAAGCTTGATCGCACAAAACCATTTTCCTCTTAATTGATCTTAGGTCAATTAGCTTTAAGTCACTTTTCATCAAACTAGAAAAATAAATGAAAATAAAGAGCAGGTTGTGAGTATTTACTTGTTTGTAGCTGGAGCATTCCAAGACGTACAAAATCCTGTAATGAACAAGATCAATCTGTGCATGAACATGGTGGATGGATTGCGGGGTAAAGCTAACAAAAGTATTGCCCACAAAGGAATGGTTGAAGTTGAGCTTATCTGAGACAGAATTGTCCTGCCAAAATTTGGCATTCACGTTGAGAGAAAATCCCCCATTCTACATCCAAAAAGTCCTCAAAGTGAACTAGCAATCACAAAAACTAATATGAGAAAAGAATTTTTTTTTACTAATTTGGGGATTTGAACCTAGGACCTCTTAGTTGGTATAAGGCTTAGACTACCACTTGAGCCAAAGGCTCTTGACAAGTGAATACTATTTTATAATTTTGATTCCTTTATATTTAGTTTTATTATTTATTTTATAAGACCTCGAATTTTATGAAATAAAAGTATTCAATTTTTCTTATAAATATTATTCTATTCAGTAAATGGTTAAATTGATAAAAGGTTAAAGTCTAGGGTGATATGTGAAAATTTTACAAAGTAAGCAAGTTGTCATAAAATATTCGTCGTGTTACGGAATATTCTTTTGTCGGGAAATATTAGTACGATGACGCAATCATTGGTGGACCACAACGGAATAACTGTCGGATATAGAAAGTGACAAAAATAACATTTTTATAGAAATAACGACAAAATTTTTACCATTAAACTGTTGAAATACCTGGTAATAAAAGTATAGTAATACGCAGCCTTGCACAGTAGCACACGATATTGCATAATATCTCTGATGATTGATGCTTACGTAAGAAGCCACTCAGTTTTATTCAATAATTGTCACAGTAGTTGCTGCAAAGTATCTCATATTATTGATTCCATTATTATCACAGTATTATTGGCATAATATTTTATATTATTAAATCAATAATTGACACGCCACAATTATTTATATCATTATTTGCATTATTGACAATGTCTAGAAAGTTCTGACGAAAAAAGGGGTTAGGTTATTTAATTGTGTGCCAATAAGGAGAAATTCTTATCGGAAAATCTCCTCTTTTCTGGGAACGATCTGATTGTCAATATTGTGAGTTATAATATTAATGAGGAATAAATGTTGATAAAAATATTTCCACGTAGACAGGTTTATTTCTGGATGTTAAATTGACCAAACGGATAATTAATCGGATAAATGAGCAATTAATTGCTTTTAGTTCACATGCAAGGAAGTATTAGTTCACATACAATGAACTATTGGTTCACATGCAAGTACTATTAGGGGATGTTATGCAAAATTGATAATACTTGAGTGACTAAGTTAAAAATGGAGGCAAAGATGAAGGTACTAAAGTATAATTAACCTTGTAATTTACCACATTTTCCTAGCCTATAAATACCCATCCATCCATTCATTATTTCCTACCATTTTGAAGAGCAAAGTTATAATCACAAGCTATAATGTGAGAAACTATAGAGAGAGAAAGCAGAAGAGTATTATGCTACTACACTATTGTATTGTCCAATCTCCTACTAAGGTAAAGGGTATTATTTCTTTCATATTTGTAAAAGATGTTATTTTTTTTTACTCATAAGGGTTGTCATTCCATTCCTTATTAATATGTGGGAATAACCTGTCTACGCGAGTTACTGCATGCCTGGTGAATAACCCTTCGTATTCATTCCTTATTAATCTGTGGGAATAACATGTTTACGCGGATTACCGTATGCCTGGTGAATAACCCTTCATAATCATTCCTTATTAATTTGTGGGAATAACTTGTCTACATGGATTATCGCATGCCTGGTGAATAACCCTTCGTATTCATTCATTATTTATCTGTGGGAATAATCTGTCTACGCGGATTATCGCATGCCTGATGAATAACCTTCGTATTCATTCCTTATTAATCTATGGGAATAACCCGTCTACACGGACTAACGCATACCTGGTGAATAACCTTTCGTATTCATTCTTTATTAAGTTGTGGAAATGATCTGTCTACGCGGATTACCACATAACGGGTGAAAATCCATTCACATTTTCTTTTATTATTTCATTTCATATTCCTAAATCTAAACGTACTATTTCTTCTATAATTCTTAAAATGATTAGAAATTCCTTTAGGTTTGTGCTTCATCTAATATCATTTCACTGAAATATTGGTCTGAACTCTCTTATTGGAATTTTAATCTTTTCATGTTGGGGTACTATTCATACGGTATTATACATGGTTACTATTCATACGGTACTATTTATGAGTACTATTCACAATGTAATATAATTTTTTTTGCTGTCAAAATTATTTTTGATACATGAATATCATTCTTGAATTTTACTCCACAATTGGTGATCATGTTGACAATTTGGACATTCTTGAACTCTAGATAAATTGAAATGTAAATCTCTAATATTTATCATTGATCTCACTTGATTGATTATTTATATCATTGTCATCATCCTTATGCTTATGATTATGACCAGGATGCATAGATGGACTGTTGATTAATATGATTATGACCAGGGATTGTGTATTGGTATAATTATGACCTGTAATGTTACAGACAAAGGTTTGTGGTGAAAGTCCTCTTTGGCCAGTAGTGCATAGATGGACAGTTGTTTGACATGATCATGATCACTGGTGATACAAATGAATATCATTGGCCCGTAGTGCATGGATAATTTGTTGATTTGAAACATTTATTAATTGGTGTTACAGGAATAAAATATTGATGTTGGACTTTTAAATCATAGAAGATAGTAGACATCATACTCTACTTGACTCTTTTAATGGATTGCTATTTCCGCTGTAGTTGTTGATGTAAAACTTTTTGTCTATTGTATTCTATTAGATTTTTCACTGTTGAGGACTAATGATAATTTGTTCTTCATTATCTTAGTTATAATATTCTTTACTGGGCTAGTTGAGTTCACCCTTTTCCTTTTTGTCTATTGTTCTTCTTAGGAGGCGAGAATGTAGCCGTGACTAGTCGGGGAGTGGAGTAATGGTCCAAGATGGTTATTATAGTAGTTCTCCCTATTTTGTAAAATAATGTGACAATAATTATAATGAGGACCTTATTTGAGTTTGGATATTGTCTATAGGACAATATTTGTATTGAAACTCTCAACTTATGTGTTGTCGTATTTTGCACTACAGTTGTATAAATGGAGTTTGCATTTGGATTCTGTACCATGTATTTGGAGACTCAGAATGAGTTGTGTGGACCTATTTTGGGGGCCTCATAGTTGGTATCAGAGCTTAGGAATATGATCTCTGGTGAAGATCTGAGGTTAGAACTAGGAGGGGAGAGATGAGTAAAACCTTCTCTAGTGTGTCCTGCCTAAACTTATTTGTTATTTAATTGGTCGGTCGGAATATATCGATAATATGTGACATGTCAATTTCTTTAATTAACCTTTGTTTTGTGACAGTATTTAAGAATGACATCTGAAAATCAAGAGATGAACTCGTATAGAGTTTTATGTGATGAATTGAGGAAATTTATTTAAAGAATAAATATTGGAGTATAATATCTTGTTATAATAAAGATGTGTATTGGGGAGTACTGATTAAGTTATTGAACTTGATTGTAGGATGTCAAGTGAAGAAGAAATTAGAGATATCTATGTGGTGAGTGAAGAATTAATAGTTGCACTCGAGCTAGTCGCAGAGGTAGCAGCTGAGAGTGAGGAAGAAGAGGACCCTGAGGAGGATTTATTAGGATAATTTTATGATCGAAATATAGAACTGCAAGATCATATTCGTGAGTTAGAAGAGTAGGGTGAAGAACGACATGCGATCATGGAACAAAGGGATGCAACAATTCAAAATTTTGCTACCCGATATGCGAAGCTTGAATAGAAGCTCTCTTTGGCAGAGTATATGATAATAGATGTGGAATCTAAGAATGCAAATGTTAAGGATCAGCTGAAAGAAGAAACAACTGAACGAGTGAGAATGTAGGATGCATGGGTAAAAGCCGTACGATGCATTGATATTGTAGAATGAGACGTCCGTTCCAAAAAGGCCAAAATAGATCATATGGATCTCGCTTTTTGGACAGCAATTGGGAGAACCCAACATCGAGTTTGGAATTACCCCGTATAGAGCGGTCAACCCCTTCGATATAGATCGAAGATTAATGATTCAGATCATGGATCAGGTGTACGACGAAGCGATTGAGAGTGGAATGTGCCCTATAGCAAAGTCAAGTCCAGCTGGGACGGGGACACCAAAGACTGTCCTGGACAAGTTAAATTTGGTGGTTCAAGGGAGAGCGTTGTCGTGACTTCCCAAAAAGCAAGGAACCCGAACAAAGTTGTTCGTTTGAACCTTCATAACTTTCAATCTGGGCATCCGATAAAGGAGTAATATACCTTTTCAGAATGCTGTTGTCGAGAGCTACACAATGACATGGGATTAAAGGTTGTACAAAGTAGGGAAGATGGGTCCATGACCAGATATCCAAGTCTTCAAAGTCTATATGGTGTACTGTCTTGTGTAGTTGTCACTCTGGATTTGAGCTATGGTTCTTGTGGGACACCTTGGTATGCAGTGTGGAATTGTGTTGAGATGACGTGAATGTGATGTGACTCTTTAGGGAATTGCATTTTGATTGCTGAGGATCTGTATAATAGATTCCATCATCGGTCCTTCCTGATGAGGATGGTTTCCCATGGTTTGTATTGTCAGGTTTCTCTGATGCTTCGTTGGAGTTACTGCCAACGGTTTATAATGTCAAGGCTACCTGACCCTCGTTGAGATGACTTTCAATGGATAGAATCATCGAATCACTTCCAATGCTTTGCTAGAGTTATTTCCAATGACTGGTAATGTCAGGGTTGTCCGACCCTCGTTGAAATAGTTCTCAACGGCTAAGGATGTATGAAATCTCCACTGGGGATGGATTTCTAATGAGATGTATGCTTTTGATTGCAATTACAACCCCATGTTGATGGCATTGGACCTTCGCAATGCACTGTCAAAGGCTAGCTTTCAATAGCTTTGATCATTGGCTTTTTGAACCCTGTGTCTGGGCGAACACCAACGATTGAGTAGACCCGTAGTTTGGTCTCTGATAATCAGGATTTCAGGATTTTTCGCTTAATCACGTAACATCTTTTTTCCTGATTTAACTTTTCAGCTTGTGAGACCTCCTTTGCAACTCAAATTTGATTGAGCCAGAGAAGGTGGGGGACCACCCATGGTAGCCGTAGGTAGACTCGCGACCACCCGTGGGCTATATCTCACTTCCCTTTCCCTTTTACAAGTTATTTTCAAGTTGAAGCCGTACACAGAATCTGAGATTTCTTCTTTAGATCTACTAAGTTCTGGCTGTTTTCTATAAAAGCCATCACCGTACAATCGTTATGTACTATCCTGGTAATGTTTACATGTTTTCTTGTCCAGTTTTGACCGTTGAAAAGTGAGATGTCATATAGAATGCTTCAAAACACATAGTAGTGAATATGCATGCTAATATGACTTAATAAAAATTATTCAACACAGTAAATGTTAGTATTTTACCATGCTGAACGTATTGATGTGAAAAAAGTTAACTTTTGAAACAGTAAATTTGACACCTTTTTTTTGCTATTTTTCATCCTATTTGAAGATAAATGAGCAAAGGTTTTAAAGCAAAGTAATCCTGGTAATTAGGCTACCCTTATGGATTTTGACTTTGATGTTTTTCATGCATATAGGATGTTTATGACTTTGAGTTAGTGTGCTACTAAATGGCCACCTAGTCATGCTTAAACACATGTGGATGGTCCTTTTTACAAAGGAGACTCTGGAGAAATTATTTTTTCACGAGTCTAGGCATTGAATGAACATGTATTTTAATGCATGCATGCATATAGCTATGAGCTGCATTTAATGAGCACCAAATTAGAATTTACCACACCCTTTTAGAGGTGATTTGGAGACTTTTGTCCAGATATATGGATCCAGACCAGCCAAGTAGCTCCCGTAGCACCTCTTCAGGTGTGAGGAGAAGAGCTTCAGATGTGCCTTGCCCATCCCGATAGCCTCGTCAGTTGACGAAGTCAGTGATTCGTCCTATCCGGGTTGAGACACTGGATATTGAGGACGGGGATGAGGATGTACCCATTGCGGATCCCACTCCTTCTTCTTCCATTCCCCGCAGGGAGCTTCCAGCTATAAATATGACGATTCCAGAGCTTCTGGATGATTTGAGTCATCACCCCTCGATCTATCTCCATGCGAACGAGGTAAAAGTCGTGTTATTCTTCCTTTTCATATCTGTGGGGGCAAGGGTTTTAATGTTGATTTTCATTGATGCAGGTTCCTGACTTTACGCAGCCTAGAGGGAATTGGTTTAACATACAATCTCTGCACCAGACTCTTCACCCAGAGTACCGAGAGATGGTGCATGCTTGGGATTTTAAAGCTTTATTTTCCATCCTACTCTGTCATTATCCCTGGGGTTATCTCAAGGCTTTGTCTGAGCGCTGGTTTCACCAGACTCAGTCTCTCCATTTGCTGGATTATGAGGTGATGATGACATTGATGGATTGGCGATTAATCACTATGATGGAGTTTTTCGGTGCGTTAGTGCCTTTGGTGGCTGATATTTCCTCGACTGTCGTAAGATCCTTGTTGGGAGTTCCGGCTACGGCGCTCATGGGCAGGACAGTCCATACTGGTCCCTTGAGTGTAGATGCCGTGAGTGGGGCTCTGACTGAGCCATTGGCTGATGATTGGAGGGTTAGAGATTGCATCATTCGGCGATTATTTTCGATCATCCTCGAGCGTTGTTTTCTGACTGATAACTCTTCAACGATGTCATTTGCTTTAGTCAGCGCCACTTGGGAGGTGAACTGTATTGAGAATTTGATTGGGGTTCCTACACATTTGCTTACTTCCTCAGGGGAATGTGCCTACGCTCAGAGGTCGTGCTGGAGGCTTGGTTAGGGTTTTATCCATTCCTACTGGTGAGTATTTTCTCTTTTGATTTCCCTTATTTGGGTTGGCAGTTTGACTAAGTGCAAATATTTGATCTTGTATTGGTAGTTTTGGGCCTACGAGAGGCTCCCATGTCTTCGTCCCATTAGCTTGTTAAGTTTAGACACCTATCCACGGGGACGACGATGACATCACTCAACTTTAGCGGAGGTTCCTATAGCTGAGGGTTTCACCCATTCGCGCATACAGTTGGAGTTGTTGATAGCTGATGTCATTACATGGGTTCCTTAATCTGAGGACTACTTGACAATTGGCTTTGAGGGTGGTTCCACCCATCGGATTCATCTCCTTACAGACGGAGGTTGGGAGCTCTATTTAAGAAAACGTGTTATTAGGAGCACGACATGAGAGATTTATATTTCAATTTTTCTTCATTCTAGGCGTCATTGACCTTTGTTGTAGCCAATCACTGAGGTCCCATTCATGGGCGTTAATGGCTTTACTTTGTCAGAGGGACCTTTCACCAAGGAGGCTTTTTATCGCTGGTGGTTCCTTCGCACCATTGGAGCCCAGACCCGTGCCACACAGTTTATGTGGGATATGGTTCTTTACTCCGTCATGATGACGTATTAGATTACTTGCCAAGAGCCTACTCATATGGCACAAATTGATAGTTTGACCCAGTAGTTGGACCGAGCATGTTTCTTTATTCGGCAATCGAGGATGAGCTGTTTACTAGTTTGTCAGTAGCTCTGGTTGATTACCCCAGTATTCCTGCTGCTGTGACTCCACATTCTAAAGAGTATTTAGAGTAGAGTTTACATCTGATGACGTTTGAGAGGGATCGGGATAGGGCCTTGATGTTGCCAGCTCTTTCTGATAGAGATGTCGCTCTGGTTGAGAGATGATGCTCTAGCTCACATGAATACCGCTGTTGTTGAGCGGGATGAGGCTCGATCATCTAGGGATGCAACTGTTATAAAGAGGGATGAGGCTCTAGCTACCCGAGATGCTGCTACTATAGATAGTACTGCATTGAGATCTCATACTGCTGATATTATGGCAGAGATGAGTGCATTCTTTGATGAGCACAGTAGCACCATGCAGATAGCCGTAGATCTCTTTGCTTGTGTGGATACCCTAAGGCATGAGCTCATAGATTTACCTCCATCTAATGAGAGAGATGCCATGTTAGACTTGATGGCTCACTTATCCACTGGTTTGTAGATTAACTTTGATTTTCTAGCATAGACTAGGTTAGCCATTTTTGTCATGTACAAGATACATTGTATATATCAAATAGTATTATATGGCAAGGAAAGATGTTTTGATTTACTTCCCTGTTAGACATGCCTTGTTACTTGCTTGATAGTTGCCTGTTCTCTAGGACTTGCGATCTCGATGTATTCTGAACTCATCATGTATGGATGGACATTGAGATGTCTCAAGATCTTTTAGAATGGATTGTTGATCTTTGTATTCCCCTACCCTTTGGTGTCTTGGGACTGGTTTCTAAGTGTGGTTATGGAGAGGATTTTGGTTTTCCTCTCTGAGGTTAACCACCCCACAGATGGTCGTCGGTACTCCCTTGTATAGAGGAGACCAGGTAGTTCCATCTCTTATGGATTTGTATTTCTCTTTGAGGATTCAACTGCAACTTAGATGGTCACCGATTTTTCTCCCATTTGTAGGGGGAGACCAAGTAGTTCCATCGCTGTGGTCTAAGCCGATGAGGTGTTGTTTAACCTCCCCAAAGATGGTCGCCGATGTATTCCCGTATATTGTGGAGATCAGGTAGTTCCATCTCTTATGGTTTAGTTTGAGAGTTGAAGGATAATCCTAGTACTGTTGACAAGGTTTTATTTTTTTATAAGGGTGAGACAGCACCGTGAATGATTGCCTACATACTCCCATTGATGAGGGGGAGATCAGGTCTGCGTAGTTCCAACCTAGCATGAAAAGGTTGAAAGTTGTATGTTGAAGGGTGTATATTTTTTTTGTTTTTTCTGTAGTTAGACCGCACTATAGAAGGTGTTGCTGAATTGTCGTTACCCCTTCATCAGGGAAATATTTCCAAGGGTTTGAAATCCCTGGACGGTGTTGTGGCCAGTTAATCCTTAATTCCTTTACCTCCGATAGACTTTTTGGTCACGTAGATGATGTCAAATTGCTGGAGGATCAACTACCATCTGGACAGTCGAAAATTCAACATAGGTTTGCTGAATATGTACTTGAGAGTATCAATGCGAGATATGAGATGGGTTGTGTGACCATGGAGATAATGTTGTAATCTCATGGAAGCCTATGCTAACGCATAACAAGTTTTCTCAATCAAGGTATACTTGTGCTCACTGGTGCTGAATCTTTTGCTGAGATAATAGATAGCTCTTTCATGGCCTCAATCATCTTTTTATCCCAGCATGCAGCCCATGTCATTGTCATTAATTGACATGTACATAAAGAGGGGAACATTATCCCTGGGAGGTACCAAAATAGGAGCTTTAACTAGTTTCTCTTTGATGGAAAGGAAGGCTTTCTTACACTCTTCGTTCCATTTCTTGGAGGAGTTATTCCTTAACAACTTGAAGATGGGCTCACAGGTTGTTGTGAGTTGGGAGATGAATCGGCTGATGAAGTCGATTCTTCCCAAAAATCCCTATATTTCCCTCTTTATCAAGGGCACGGGCATCTCAGTAATGGCTTGAATTTTTGCAGGATCTAGCTCAATGCCTTTGTGGTTCACTAGAAATCCCAGCAACTTGCCTGACTTGATGCTGAAGGCGCACTTGGTTAGATTTAGCTTCAAGTTATACTTATGCAACCAGTTAAAGAGCTTTTTGAGATGGTCTATGTGGTCTTCTTCCCTTTGGGACTTGACAATGATGTCATCCACATAAACTTCTATCTCTTTGGGCATTAAATCATGGAAAAGAGCCATCATGGCTCGCTATTAGGTAGCTCTGACATTGATGAGGCTGAATGACAACCGTCTGTTGCAAATGGTTCCCCAAGGAGTGATAAATGTTGTCTTCTCCCGGTCTTCTGCAGCAACCAAGATTTGTTGATACCCAACAAATCAGTCAACAAAGGAGTACATGTCATACTGAGTAGTATTGTAATTGAGTATGTGGATAAATGGTACCGGGAAGTTGTCTTTGAGATAAGCTTTGTTTAAATCCCTGTAATCCACGCATACTTGCACCTTCCCACCGGGTTTAGGTATGAGAACTATGTTTGATAGCCACTCAGGGTATGTTGATACCATGATGATGCCGGCTTGAAATTGTTTCATAATTTCTTCCTTAACTTTCAAACTCCACTCAGGTTTTAATCGCCTGAGTATCTGTTTGACTGGCTTGAATCCCTCTTTAATGTGAAGGTGATGAATGATGATGTTAGTGGATAAACCAATCATGTCTTCACGAGACCATGCAAACACATCCTGGAATTGAGTCAATAAGGTAACCATGTCATTCCTTTGGCTAGGGTTAAGGTCCCAACCAATCTAGATCTGTTTGGGGTTTTCTGAGGTTCCAAGGTTGAAAGAGGTAGTTTGATCAAGGTTTGGATTGGGTTTATCTTTGACCCATTCTTTGATCTCCTCAAGCACCTCATAGTCCTCTTGCTTAATCTCCATCAAGTCAGAGTTCAGCTTTACATCAAAGTTGCAGTCCTTGTGAGGAATTGGCATTCCATCAGCAAGTTTAGACAAATCTAACTCTGGAGTCCTGAAAAAAAATGCTTTCACATAATATACGAAACTGTTTGATCATATAAAGTGTTAGCATGGCATGATAAAAACAATTGATAATTGAAAGTAGTATGCATACAAGACAATCATGTATGATGATAAATCATATACTTTGTAAGCAATCTTATTTATTTATTAATAAAAGAATTAATTATTAAAGGCATTTATTATCTATATGGTGCTGTTTTAATAATATGTGATAAACCCATAGTTTTAAGTAATGTTTTTAGAATCATGATGAGATTATGCTAATGATATCTAAATTCTTAGATAGCTTAAAACTAAAAATTTCCCAATCAATGGATTACTAAGAATGGGATTAGTGAATCCAGATAGATTGGTACGTACGTTACTTGCTCATTGGATGAGGATGATTGATCTCATGATCATTTGTGTGGAGACACTAAAGCAAGTATGTAAGTGCTTATTAGAGAATACGTTCACTGAACGTGACTCGCTAAGGAATACCTAATGGAGTTTTACTTGCCTATCAATAGGAATTCATGTAGTGATAGTAGTACAAATGATCCTTAGACTTGATATCATCATAGTATCTTATATATAATGAATTACACTTTGACTAATTCCTTAAGACTCTTAGAGTATATCAAAGGGTATGCTTGGGTGTAATAAGTTATGTGACGATTTAATTGTTTGAGTTGTGATTATGGGGACAGAATCCTTGTAAGGAGGGAATGATGTAACAATCCAAGATTTTATTTGTAATTTAAAATATTTATTAAATTAAATAAATATTTTATTGATGAAGTTGTTGTTTTGTAATTTAAAATATTTCTTAAATTAAATGAATATGTGATTTTGTTAGTAAATATTTATAAATTATATTTATTAGATAATATTTTAAATTAATTTAATTTATAGTTATATTTTTGTAAGATAACATGAGATATTATATTGTTGTTGTGATGTGATAAATTAAGATGGTATATTATTATAATAAAGTTATAATTTTGTAATGTTTGTTTAAGTGGAGTATTTATTTAAAATATAGTATGTATAATTATTTTATTTGATTAATGTTGGATATTGAAATCCAAATAAGTCATATGTGGTTATAAATTATAAACTAAATGGTTTATTAAAATAAAATTAAAGTAGTTTAATTTAGTTTTGACCAAACAAGGCTTAAATATATTAAGTCTTTATTTTAAAGACTTTTTTGCAAAATAAAGCCTTATGGCTTTTGGATTTTAATTTTGAATTTGTAAATAATATAAATAAATAAAATAAATAAAATTAAATAATAAATATAACATAATTATAACATATACGTTAATAGTTTGTTATTGGTATTATATTAAGTATGCGTATTAAGCCATATCGGTTTATTTTAGTTTACGTATACTTTTATTTGCTAAGCGTAAGAATTACAGAGACTGAGAGAAAATTGATAGAGATTGAGAGAAAACCTAAGAGTTTCAAGCGATTTCCAGCGATTTTAGCAAGGATTACAAGCTAATTGAAGGTAATTTTCCATAATCTCTATATTATATATATAGGTATATGTATATATGAGTTTACGACATAATTTCCAAGTTCCTGTGATTTCAATTTCCTTGAATCGTTGTTATATTAACTGAGTTGTTGCCTTTTGTGAGTAATTGGGATGTTAGAGATGGTATTTAGGCAAGAATTATTGTGTTAATTGTGTTTAAAAGGAAGAAAACTAATTATAGTGTGTGTATACATATGGTTTGTGAAAGTACCAATTATGGTGGTCAATTAGTATGATAAACTGTAAATTGAGTTTTGTTTATGTAAGACCCCAACTTTTATGAATAAAGATGAATTTTATATAAATATCATTTTTGAATATTATGGAATGAATTTGATATAATGTTATAGTTGTGGGTAATATTTATAAATTTTGCAAAGTACATAAGTTGTTATATAATATTCGATTGGTCGGGGAATATTCATTTTAACAGGAAATATTTGTACAACGTCACAATCATTGGTGGACCCCACAACGGAATTATTGTCGGATTGAGAAAATGACAAAAATACTTTATGAAAATAACGGCAGAATTTTTACCGTTAATTGTTGAAACACCCGGTGTTAAAAGTACAGTAATACATGTGGTTGCATAGTAGCACACGGTATTGATTATTGATGCTTACGTGAGAAGTCACTCAGTTTTGTTCAATTATTGCTACAGTAATTATTGCATAGTATCTCACGTTATTTGATTCAATTATTGTCAATATTTTATATATTATTAAATCAATAATTAAGATGACAAAGTTATTAATATTGTAAGACCCCAGCTTTTATAAATAAAGATGAATTTTTCTATAAATATTATTTTGAATATTATGGAATAAATTTGATATAATGTTATATTTGTGGGTAATATTTATAAATTTTACAAAGTATGCAAGTTGTTATAAAATATTCGTTTGGTTCTGGGAATATTCTTTTTGTTAGGGAATATTCGTATAACTACTCAATCATTGGTGGACCCCACAATGTAATTATAGTCGGATTGAGAAAACGCATAAAAAATTTTTATAAAAATAACGGCGGAGGTGTTACCGTTAAAACCGCTTGAACTACCCTATGGTAAAAATACGATGTCTGGCGTGGTTGCGTAAGTAAGAGACACGGTATTGATTATTGATGCTTACGTGAGAAGTCACTCATTATGCTCAATTATTGCTATAGTAATTTCGCATCATATCTCTTATATTATTGATTCAATTATTGTCACGATCATCCGTGTATAATATGTTATAAGTATTAAATCAATAATTGAGACGACAAGTTATAAATGATTAATAATTGTTGAAAGATTAAATATGTGTTGATGAAAAAAAATGATTTGTGGTAAGTTTGATTATTTTATGAGGGCTCATATGTCATCATCTAAGAGTCTCTTCGTCAATAGTATTTACCTTCGTCAATAGTAATTACCTTCGTCAATAAGTAATTACCCTTGTGAATAGTATTTACCTTCAAATCAATAGTAATTACCTTCGTTAATAGTAATTACCTTTACCGCAGACGTCGAACCACTTGTCGTTTCACATTACAAAGCGCCGAACCACTTGTCGTTTCACATTACAAAAGGCCAAACCACTTTTCTTTTCACATCATTAGTCGTCAAGCCACTTGCCTTTTCACACTCTGTGCTAAGCTAGAAATCTTCTATAAATAGAGGCCTAGGGGCTTCATTATTTTCACGAATTCATTCAAGCTATAGAGAGAAAGTATAGAGAGAATAAGAGAGAAAGAAGAAGAGTATTTTGTTATTTGCCTTCTTTGCAGATTCAATCTCCTACCAAATGTAAGGGGTGTTATTCTTTCTTATTCATGAAGAGAACTGTCCATATTCCATTGCTTATTATTCTCATGCTGAATAACTCAGTATCTGTGCTTACCCTATACTTGGTGACATTCTTCTATTATTCTCATTGGAACATCCTGTTTGTGTGTTTTTTACCGGACTGGTTCCGTCTTTATTATTATTACATTTGGAACATCCATGCATGTGTTTTTACGCTGCACTGGTTCCATTCTTTATTATTCATTGGAACATCCTGCTGCATGCATTTTACGCCGGGACACTGGTTCCGTTATTTATTATTCTGTTGAATAACTGCGCATATGCGGTCTATCGCATGCATGGTGATTTCTTTTGTTATTCTATTCTTTATTATACCCAAATTGGTTAAAACTTTGACTTCTATACTCCATGAAATTAGTGGAATATCCTTGATATTTGCGTTTCATCCAAAGATCTTTTCATGGAAATATTCTTCCGATCATTCTTGAATTTTACTCTACAAAACAAGATCATGTTGATAATTTGGGCGTTAATAATTCCTGGATAAAATAATTCTTGAACTTGTTTTATTGAATTCTTATATCATTGTCATCATCCTCATGTTTATATTATGTTGAAAGTCATCTGTGGCTGTGTAGTGCATAGATGGACTTGGTATGATTATGACCGAGAGACTATTGGTGTAATCATGACCGTAATGTTACAAATGATGTGATAAAAATCCTCGATGGTAGTAGTGCATTGGTGGGTGGGCGATTGTTGGCATGATCATGACCATTAATGAATACACAAATATTCTTGGCTCGTAGTGCATGAATAATTGTGGTCGTGATACTAAAGAATATCCTTGGTCGTAGTCAAGGGGGTGATTCGATGATGTGGAATATTTATTAAAGTCGAGTCTCAAATTTATATCGATGATGAAAAACCTTTAAAACCTAAAAGATAGTAGACTTTATTTTCTACTTGACTCTTTTAATGGATTGCTTATTCCACTGCAGCTTAAACCGGTTGTCTATTGTATTTTATCGGTTTAACATTGTTGAAGACTATTGATAATTTATTACGCATTATCTTAGTCATAATATTTCTTCTTGGGCTAGTTGAGCTCACCCTTTCTTTCACCGTTCTCTTCTTGAAATGAGAATATAGCCGGGACTTAGTCCTGCAAACGACAGTGATGGTCCTCAAGATAGCATTAGTAGTCCTCACTATTCCGTGAAATAGTGTGATAATAATTGTAATGAGGATTTTTTTTTTGAGTTTGTATAATATCTAGTAGGCGATATTTATTTGTATTTAAACTCACGGTTTATGTCGTATTGTACACCAGTTATGTTAATAAGTTGTATTTAAATTCTGTACCATGTAAGTGGCGACCCAAGATGGGTGATGTATACCTAATTTTGGGGGCGTCATAAATATTATTTTTTACAATATTAACGATGTCTAGAAGTTCTGTTAAGGAGAGGTTTGGTCACCTAATTGCGCGTCAATAGGGAGAAATCTTTATTGGAAAGCACCCCTGTGACACCCCCAAATCCGGGTTACCTGACCCCCGAATTTGATGTTGACGATCCACAATATATATAACATTTAACTACCCATTTATTTATAAATAGGAACATACACTTCATTAACTGATATAATTAATACATTAACCCTGGTTCTCTAATCTTAACATTACAAACATACCCTTTAGTTATACAAAAAGGGTTCACAAATACAACATAATAATAATGTTATTCATAACTAATTAATCACTATGTCTTTGCCTTTGTTCTTCACATCACCTCCTGCCACTTCGTCCCTAGCTGAAAAATTTTATTTAGCAAGGGTGAGCAACAAATTTGCCCCACAAGTTAAGATATACAATGAATGTATAAGTATCAGAATAATAGACTATCTATTTTGATAGAATGACACCAAAGTTTGGGGAACTTTGAAATAGCTGAACAAATCATTAATCAATAACAAGACTCCTCCCTTTCTATGCAACACAATAATTTGATAATAAAAAAGTACAACGCTTTCAAAGTTTCTACGATATTCAAATAAATAAACAAGAATCAATTCTACGCAATTACAAAGTGGAATGTTTTCCAGATTTATGCTGAGCGATCCATTGGATCTAGAACTTCTACTTTCTTGGGTATCTATCAAAGATTTACTTTGATACATACGCAGGAGTATCAGATAACCATAAAGATTAAATCATACCCCTCTGCAAATATAATAAGTGATTAGCTTTATTATACCCGATATTATGCATAATACTTAACAGTGCACAATGGCCGAATATATGACCTAAAATCTTCCCTTTATATAAAAGGTTGTTATTCTCAGTCTCAGAATTAAGATTTGATTTAACAACGAAATTTAATGATTTCAATTTCTATTTACTTATCGATCTAGCCAAAATAATTGGCATCGATCTAGCAATAACAATTGAATTCTCTTTTTAAATTTATCAAGTTCTAACAAATGTTCGTCTAGCCAAAATAATTAGCTAAGACATTTCTCAACATAATTTGACAATAAACAGGAATTATCTACACTGTCAATACTAGCTTCTACGAATATGAATATCCAACAAAAGTTATTCTACGAATGTATATTTTTCGAATCAGTAATTCAATTTGAATTATTAATCATGCACTAACTGCAAATTATCAACAATAAATTCCCTGGACATGGTATAATTAGCGATAATTAACCATTATAATAATTGAATGAATATAACTCAAGGTTGAGTTAGAAAACTTGCCTCTTCCGCTAATTACATCTACACAAAATACTTCTCTGCTTTCGTAAGACCTATAACCAATAATATCGGTCTCACAATTAGCACAATAATTCACAACACACAATACTGTAATTTACAGTCAAACTTCTCCTAGGCACATTACCACATAGGCACATTAGTGTTTATAACCTATATAAACACTTAACAAGTCTAACTAGTTCGGTCTGGTTGGACTTCGGTCTCATCTCGGTGTTCTGGTCACCCTATCCGATAATTAACACGTTGATTGTCAATTTTAATTTGGTCTCTAAGCTTTAATATTATTTTAGACAAGTCAATTATCGTTTATAATATTTTTCGAAAGCTTTTAATAATTTATAAACAATTATTATAATTTATAATAATTTTTCAAACACTTAAATCATTTTAAATGATTTAATTATCAAATAATCTTATTAGCATTAATATTTAATAATATAAAAATATTAATAACATACTTGTCAAAATATCAAAGTTATTTTTAATAAGCTAAAAATATTTTTAAATCATCAATATTCTACTTAAATGATTTTTAAAATAATTAAAATCATTTTTAAAACCATCACCATTAATATTTAAATATTAATGAAATTATTATCAAAATATTAAAAGTCATTAATTATAACTTAAAATATTTTTAAAATATTTTTCTCATTTTAAAATTATTTTAAATCAATAAAACCATTTTTAATTCATTTATTTAATTAAATAAATAAATAATCTAATATCATTAATATTAATTTATTAATGAGAATTCTCCAAAAATATTAAAAATTATATTTTATAATTCAAAATATTTTCTAACATTTTATTCTCATTTAAAATAATTTTAAATAATTAAAATCATTTTTATCTTATTTATTTAATTTATTAATTAAATAAATCTAATATCATTAATATTAAATTATTAATGAAAATTCTCTAAAAATATTAAAAGTCACTTTTTATAAATCAAAATATTTTTAAATACTTTATTCTTATTTAAAATGATTTTTCATAATATTAAATCATTTTCTTCTAATTTATTTAATACACTAAGTAAATAAATTATATACCTTTAATATTTAAATAATTATAAATATTAAAGAAAAATATTCAATTGGTCAAAAATTATTTTTCATAATTTAAAATAATTTTTAAAACCATTTTTAATAATTTTTATAATTTATTTTCTATTTTTAATTAATTACCGGAAATTCAGAAATTCAAAAAAATTAAAACCGTCGCTATAGGCCTTTAGTGACACAAAGCGTCACTGTTGGTGTTCTTGAGCTTAAGAACACTGACAGCTTTGTGCTCAAGGATCATTGTTTGACCGGCCATACGTTTCAATCCATTGTGTTTCTGGGTTATTTTAATCATTGATCATGTAGTTGAAATGTAACCCTACAGTACCCAACCATCATCTAGGTTATTCCACAAACACATAAGGAGATTGAATCTCCCAAAGTCGTTGTCGACGACGACTTACGGGTTTCTGGGTAACCCAAAACCCAAAGCAATTCGAGGGTCCATTTTGGGACTCGCTTAACTTAGTGTTCTGGTCAACTATTGAGTGTTATTATGGTTTAAATCTGTAGTACACATGTCATAGAACATAACAATAACAACATATCAATCAAAAAATATTAACATCGCCAGATCCAGCTCGGTCAAAGGCTGTCAGAATGCTTGCTCTAACATTTTCTGGAAATTCCAGAAAACAGGAATTCATACCGGATGGTCTACTTTGACCATCCACTAGATTCGATCACTTGATTTTTTAAGATATCTAAGGTCATGGATCTAAAGTCCCTACTACAGGCTACAACATGTATACAACAACATCCACACATCACATAAAACCTGACAGTTATAGGCTTGGAAAAATCGTGTCAGACGCTGGAAACATTTTCTGGGTAACCCAGAATTCCTCTGGTCATGCCCGGTCAACGGGGTTTGACCACGAATAACTCGACAACTGGACATCCAGTAGCTACGATTCCAGTTGTAGATCAACGTACTCATGTCAGACTACACACCCAAAGCTTAAAACAACAAAAATAGTAAAAAGGTAAATATCGGGAGCCACTGACATTTGTTTGTCAGGAGACATTTGTGTTCTTGGACAGTTTTTGTAAAACACCATTTTAAAGCCATTTGATGCTATGGATCCATCATGGATCAACATAGATCAACTAAAAACATCTTCTAACATGAATCTAAACACATAAACACAATTATTTCTGAAGCATACAAGATCAAAGTAGGGTTAGAGTTTATACCTTTTAGTTTCCAATCTTTGATCCTATTCTTTCTCCACTGATTTTGGTGTTCTAAGGGTGGTCTAGAGACTGAATCACTTAAACTTTTCGTGGCTAAGGGGAGAGAAAAGGTTTGTTGAGAGTTGGAGAGAAAATGAACAACTTTTGGTGACTTTCTCTCTCCTAATCTCTTATAATCTTAGATAATATGTATACAAGTAATGCTAGGTGGCTATTTGGATAGATTTTGCTGAGAGTTTAAGCCACAAGTCAATACCTAACATTGGTGAATCATGCATTCTAGAATTTTCTTAACTTAAGTTTTAAGTTAAGGGGTATTTTTGTGACGCCCCCAAAATAGGTCCATTCCATCCAACCCATTCTGAGTCGCCAAATACATGGTACAGAAATAACTACAACTTTATTATTACAACATATAAACTGTGAGTTTAAATACAGATATTGCCATCTAGACAATATCCACACGCAAATAAATCCCCATCATAATTATTGATACATTATTTTACAAAAATGGTGAGGACTACTAAACAACTCTCTCTAGAACATTCATTCCATACCCCGACTAGTTCCTACTATAATCTCGCTTCTACGAGAAGAAAAATGGAACAACAAGGAAAAGGGTGAGCTCAACTAGCCCAAGAAAGAATGTTATGACTAAGATAATGTACAACAAATTATCGTTAGTCTTCAACAGGAAAAATATGATAGAATACAATAGAATGACAAGTTTCGAGATCAATATTCACAAATGAAATAATAATTCATAGAAGAGTTACGTAGAGAATGAAATCAACTATAATCTATGAATTTAACGGTCCATCATCAATATTTTATCCTCAGTAACATCAATCAATATTCATCTCAAATCAAATATTCATCTTTGCACTACTGCCAAAGATATTCACCATTAGTCATGTTCATCTAAACACTGCTCATCTTTGCACTACGGGCCAAAGATATTAATCAGTCGGTCATGTTCATCTCAACACCTGTTCATCTTTGCACTACGGGTCAAAGATATTTAGTAATATCATCATTTAAGACTGAGGATGATGAAAAATATTTTAAAAGAAACGAATCCAGTGAAACAAAATGACAAGGATTAAGGATTAAGGATTCGTACTTTGTTTTATCCATGTCCAACAATACCTCAAAATAATCATAGTGGTGTAAAATTCAAGAATGATCAAAACATGGATACAATCAAAGCTAGTATCCAGAATAGATATTTTAGACGAAAAGAAAAATTTTCATTTTTCTATGAATAGTCTTGAGTATCGTGAATAGTAACTCCGACACCAAAAGATAGAAATTCAACAAAAAACATCTTCACGCTTCATGAATAGTACTCGTGAATAGTAACTCGTGAATAGTAACTCATGAATAGTAACTCATGAATAGTAACTCGTGAATAGTAACCCCGACATGAAAAAGTTCCAAATTTGATAAAAATTTCCAACCAATATTTCGGTATAATGATATTGAAGAAATAATATCATTTTCGAATAAAATAACATCCCTTACCTCGAAAGACAGTACTTCTAGTTGAAACACCGGATATAGGCTATGACTTGAACTTGCACCGTATCTCAACACTCAAAGTATACTCACAAGAATATGCTCGATAATATAGAGAGAGAAAACTTCAGTTTTTGGTGTGATTTTCAATTCTAACCTAAGCTCCCTATTTATAGGAAAATGCTTAGAACACCAAAGCAGAAAATTGAATATAATAATATTATTTATAAACAAAATTCCTTAGCCCACCTTTGAAATCTGATTTCAGCCATAGCACATGTTAAATGAGGTTCACAAACTCACCAAAAACGTTTTTCTCAAAATAATTAATTAAAACTCCCAAAATTAATTATTTGAACTCAAAACTTCAATAATTCATAATAAATAGCCTTTTATCAGAAAATTCGAATCTCATGAGTTTTTATAGGAAATTCAATTCTCTACAACTTTGCAGAAGAAAGTATTTCCAAATTCTAAATGTAAATGACCAAAATCCATAAACCAGACGATTTTACAAGCTATAATCAAATTTCAATCGATAAATGGGGTCCATGACACACAAAACATGTGTTAATCATTTAATGCCACAAAATATACTCTTCCTCCTCATATACTCATATATCCCACATTCATTATAAAAATATCACCGTTAATATATTATTAAAATAATATATTTAAATGAATTATTTTATCGAGAAAAGATAAAATATTAATTTTCAACAATTGTCATTTTAAAATTTTCTCCATCTATATCCACATAAAATCAATATTTTCCTCATCATATGAATCAATAATTAATTATTCACAAATAATATTACGAAATCACAATATTGACAACCGGCGGTTCCTGGAAAGAGGGGCTTCCAATAAGAATTTCTTCTTCTTGGCCGCAATTAGGTGACCAAACCTCTCCTTAGATGAGAACTTTCTAGACATTGCCAATAATGTTATCTAATAATATTATTCGATAATTTGAATTATTGCTTCGATAATAAAAAATATTGTGTAATGACAATTATTGAACAACAACAATATAAAATATCAACGCAACAATTATTGAATCAATAAAATAAAATATTGAATAATTAATTACCGTAATAATTATTGAGTAGTGTCTTTCTTACGTAAGAATCAATAATTGGTGCAATACTGCAATGCTACTGCTCAACAACGCGTAATAGTGTGTTTTAACCACCGGGTATTCCAACAATATATAATGGTAACAACTACTGCTGCTATTTATAAACAACTTATATTTGTCGCTTTCTTCATCCAATCACTTTCCGTTATGGGGCCCACAAAAGATCAAGGCCGTCGTCATTTAATATTCCCAAGCGATTTAATATTCCACGACCAAACAAATATTCCCGACGATAATGAATATTTTATAACCACTTGCTTATTCAAATATTTGCATATTTTACCCATAACTATCCACATTAATCAAATCAACCCTTACTATTTCAAAATAATAAATAGAGGAAAATAAATTTCATTTATTAATAATTTGGGGTCTTACAACCTCCCCTCCTTATGAAATTTCGTCCTCGAAATTGACTACGTACACTGTGTTTCAAAAGATGAGAATACCTCGCTTTCATTTCTGTTTCCAACTCCCAGGTCATTTCCTCAATAGCATGGTTTCTCCACAAAACTTTAACTTGTGGTATAACCTCGGTACATAGGACATGTTCTTTCCTCTACAAGATCTTGACAGGTACCTCCTCATCGTTAAGTCTTCGACTATCTCGTCCGGTTTCTAACTCAATAGCGTAGTTCGTCAGTCCACATATTTACGTAACATCGATACGTGAAAAATGTTATTAACACGCGTCATACTTGGCGGTAAAAGCGAGTCTATAGGCCACGGCCTCCTATTCGATCGAGAATTTCAAAAGGATTAATAAATCGAAGGTTTGAGCTTTCCTCACCTCACCGATTCTCGCTTTTGAAATAACAACTTCTTGCACCTCCTTCTTCAAATTCATCAGCTCCGGTGTGTAGCTTGAACAGCTTTAACTTTATCGATTAAAGTCGATTATACTCGTATATCATCACGTGGGTACCTAGAGTTCTTCAAAGCTCTTCCCACATTCCTTGCTCCATTCGAATTTTGTATCTCTACGAGTCAGCTGCGATAATGGAATAGCGATTCGAGAATATCCTTCAACGAATCTCCGATAATAACCAACTAATCCTAGAAAGCTACGTATTTCGATTCTGACTTAGGTTGTTCTCAATCGTGACTCATATCCCAACCTTGGATAGACGTTACAATGACACCTATCAATTTACTATCGCATACGAATATGGTGTCCCCTACGGAGAGTTCGCTTCGCATTGCATTCCACAAAGGAAGTCACCAGATAAAGGCTCAGGTACCAAATTCTATAGTTGAATTTTTAACTCCTGAAGTTCAATAGGAGCCATTCGATATGAGATTTTAGAAATGAGTTTTGTACCGGGTTCAAATTCGATACAAAATTTAATATCAGGCTTTGGGAGTAAACCAAGAAATTCTTCAGGAAATACGTCAGGAAAAAACAATAACAACAAGAATATTATTCAAATCTGACGTGTCTTTATTCAAATCCATAACATGGACTAAGAAAACTTGACATCCATAATAAACGAATGACTTCATGGCTTGATATGAAAATGTTTGACTACAATGGTTTGATTGCTTGAATTCGAATAACAGGTTGCTTAGGAATATGAAAACTAACAACCTTACAAAAGCAATCAATTTGGCATGATGAGTAGTTAACCAATCAATCCCTAAAATCACATCAAAAGCAAGTATCTTTAAATAAATAAGGTCAACAGGTAATGTGATGGTGCCAACTTGGATCAAACAAGATTTCTAAACAACGGATGTAATGAAAGTTTCTCCTAACGGAGTCTCCATAAATAGGTCAAAGTCTAATTTCTCCATAGTCAAGTTCAAACGTTGAGCGCAAGCAAGAGAGATAAAAGAATGGGTAGAACCGGTATCTAGTAAGGTATAAACTTCGCAAGAATTTATAATTAACTAACCCGTGCTAACTTCGTTCGGGTTCCTCGCATTTTGACCGGTCACGACAAACGCTCTTCCAGGAATCGTTGACTTTGACTTTTCTGGGACTTCGTTTTGAGTCACCATTCCCACTTGGATCTGGTTTCGATATCGCATAATCTCGGCGATATGTCCTTCTTTTCCACAATTATAGCATACCTTAAACTGTTGTGGGCGCTTTGGGATGTCCCTCTTTTCGCATTTTGTAACATATCGACCCAATGGGTCTTTTCTCCTCCTTGGAACCGGTTACTCTTGGCGCCGACATCTTCACATGGTCGTTGTTGAATCTCCTCTTTTTGAAATCTCCTCCCGACTAGCTTCTTCTATTTTTATGGCCACGATTACCACTAGAGTGGTTACCGCCTTTGTCCGTATTCTTCTTTCTCCGCTGGTTATCGTTATTTTGATGACTACTATCTTCGGTATGATCCTGGTTATGGTCCCTCGGTTGAACGTACTCGTTATCTCGCTCTAACAACTGAGCCCTATTGATAACATCTGAATAGACAGAAAATTTATGAGAAATGAGATACTGACGTATGTCGGGTTTCAAACCTCTCAGAAACATCCGCGTCATACATTCCTCATTCTCCACCAAATGAGGTGCAAACACGGATAACTCCGCGAACTTACTTTCGTCTTTGGGACATCGTCCATGTTATTCTGCTCGGTCTAATAAACTCCACTTCCTTCATATACCAGAATACTTTCGGGAAATACTTGTCATTGAACTATTTCTGAAATGTCTCCCATGACATACCGAAAAATTGGATGGGTACGCTTCACGATTCCCACCAAGAATCTGCCTCGTTCTGAACATAAAAGTAGCGAATGGAACTTTCGTTCTCTCCGTGCATCCCAAGACATCGAATATCTTGGTAATTTGTTTGACCCACGCCTCCGCCTTTAATCGGATCCGGCTTTCCCCAGTGCAATTCGTGGTCCCAACTCTTTGAACTGCTTGGGCAGTGACCACCGTGAATTGCTATCATTTCCTCCTCAGATTTTGAACACGAGTCTCCTCGTGCGATTTTGCATGAACTGCAAAAGCTTCTAAACATCCCTCGTTCATCATCCGCTTTCGGTGGTGTTGTTCATAGGAGGTACATTGTCGACTGTTGCATGTTCTCCTCGTTGGTAAATACAGCATCTCCACGGTCTCATTTACTCCAATCATTAATATTCTCGATTCGACATTCTCAAATATCGTCATAAAACAAGGGTTAATTAAGGAAATCAATATATCACATAATATCCCTATATATTGACCAACTAACAAATAAGCTTAGGTAGGACACACTAGCGAAGGATTTACTCGCTCTCCCTCCTAGTTCTATTCCCGATCTCCGCCAAAGATCATATCCCTAAGCTCGATACCAACCGCGACGCCCCCCAAAATAGGTCCATTCCATCCAACCCATTCTCGAGTCGCCAAATACATGGTATGTAAATAACTACAACTTTATTATTACAACATATAAACTGTGAGTTTAAATACGAGATATTGCCATCTAGACAATATCCACACGCAAATAAATCCCCATCATAATTATTGATACATTATTTTACAAAATGGTGAGGACTACTAAACAACTCTCTAGAACCTTCATTCCATACCCCACTAGTTCTCGCTATAATCTTGCTTCCTCGAGAAGAAAAATGGAACAACAAGGAAAAGGGTGAGCTCAACTAGCCCAAGAAAGAATGTTATAACTAAGATAATGTACAACAAATTATCGTTAGTCTTCAACAGGAAAAAATATGATAGAATACAATAGACAACAAGTTTCGGATCAATATTCGCAATGAAAATATAATTCATAGAAGAGTTACGTGAGAATGAAATCTACTATAATCTATGAATTTAACGATCCATCATCAATATTTTATCTCTCAGTAACATCAATCAATATTCATCTCAAATCAAATATTCATCTTTTTACTACTGAGCCAAAGATATTCACCAATTAGTCATGTTTCATCTAAACACTGCTCATCTTTTGCACTACGGGCCAAAGATATTAATCAGTCGGTCATGTTCATCTCAACACCTGTTCATCTTTGCACTACGGGCCAAAGATATTCAGTAATATCATCATTTAAGACTGAGGATGATGAAAAATATTTTTAAAGAAACGAATCCAGTGAAACAAAATGACAAGGATTAAGGATTAAGGATTCGTACTTTGTTTTATCCATGTCCAACAATACCTCAAAATAATCATAGTGGTGTAAAATTCAAGAATGATCAAAACATGGATACAATCAAAGCTAGTATCCAGAATAGATATTTTAGACGAAAAGAAAAATTTTCATTTTTCTATTGAATAGTCTTGCCGCTGTGAATAGTCTCAGATATCGTGAATAGTCTTGAGTATCACGTGAATAGTAACTCCACACCAAAAGATAGAAATTCAACAAAAAAACATCTTCACGCTTCATGAATAGTACTCGTGAATAAGAATCGTGAATAGTAACTCATGAATAGTAACTCATGAATAGTAACTCGTGAATAGTAACCCCGACATATGAAAAAGTTCCAAATTTGATAAAATTTCCAACCAATATTTCTAAGATAATGATATTGAAGAAATAATATCATTTTCGAATAAAATAACATCCTCTTACCTCGAAAAGACAAGATTTAGTTGAAACACCTGATATAAAGCTATGACTTGAACTTGCACCGTATATCAACACTCAAAGTATACCCACAAGAATACGCTCGATAATATAGAGAGAGAAAACTTCAGCTTTTGGTGTGATTTTCAATTCTAACCTAAGCTCCCTATTTATAGGAAAATCTTTAGAACACCAAAGCGAAAAATTGAATATAATAATATTATTTATAAACAAAATTCCTTAGCCCACCTTTGAAATCTGATTTCAGCCATAGCACATGTTAAATGAGGTTCACAAACTCACCAAAAACGTTTTTCTCAAAATAATTAATTAAAACTCCCAAAAATCAATTATTTTGGAACTCCGAAACTTCAATAATTCATAATAAATAGCTCTTTTATCAGAAAATTCGAATCTCGCAAGTTTTTATAGGAAATTCAATTCTCTACAACTTTGCAGAAGAAAGATTTTCTAAATTCCAAATAGAAATTGACCGAAATCCACAAACGAGCGATTTTACAGGCTATAATCAAATTTTAGTCAATAAATGGGGTCCACCGACACACAAAACATGTGTTAATCATTTAATGCCACAAAAATACTCTTCCTCCTCATATACTCATATATCCCACATTCATTATAAAAATATCACTGTTAATATATTATTAAAATAATATATTTAAATAAATTATTTTATCGTAAAAGATAAAATATTAATTTTCAACAATTGTCATTTTAAAATTTTTCCATCTATATCCACATAAAATCAATATTTTCCTCATCATATGAATCAATAATTAATTATTCACAAATAATATTACGTAATCACAATATTGACAACCAGCAGGTCTCAGAAAGAGGGAGCTTTCCAATAAGAATTTCTTCTTCTTGGCCATGGCAATTAGGTGACCAAACCTCTCTTTAGATAGAACTTTCTAGACATTGCCAATAATGTTATCTAATAATATTATTCAGATAATATGAATTATTGCTTTGATAATAAAAAATACTGTGTAATGACAATTATTGAAACAACAACAATATAAAATATCAACGCAACAATTATTGAATCAATAAAATAAAATCTTTGAGCGATAATTCTTATCGTAACAATTATTGAGTAGTGCCTTCTTACGTAAGAATCAATAATTGGTGCAATACTGCGTAATACTCTTGCTCAACAACGCGTAATAGTGTATTTTAACCACCGGGTATTCCAACAAGATTAATAACAGTAATAACTACGCCAGTTATTTATAAACAACTTATATTTGTCATTTTCTTCATCCAATCGCTTTCCGTTATGGGGCCCACAAAAGATCATACTGTCAGTATTTAATATTCCCAAGACAATTTGAATATTCCACGACCAAACGAATATTCCCCGACGATAATGAATATTTTATAACCACTTGCTTATTCGAAATATTTGCATATTTTACCCATAACTATCCACATTAATCAAATCAACCCTTACTATTTCAAAATAATAAATAGAGGAAAATAAATTTCATTTATTAAAAATTTGGGGTCTTACAATTTTGGTCTTTTCACCCTAAAAGGGTATTTTCATAATTTCCCTCACAAATTGAAGGGTATTCTAGTCGTTTAACATCATTCTCCTTAACCCTCACCATTAGGGTTTGGTAAATCCAATTAGGGTTTAGGGTTCTCGAAATGAAATTAGGGTTTTAAATAAAAATTAATATTTCTAAAGTATAATTAGGGTTTGTAAAATATAAATTAATATAACTAAAATATAATTAGGGTTTTCTAATCATATTTAAGTTTAATAAACACTTTAAGCTTACTAATTAGGATTATGGTTTCCTAATTAGGGTTTTAGGATTCTCGAATATAAATTAGGGTTTTCAGCTTTTGACTAGGGTTTCTAATGGTACGTTAGGGTTTCTAATCTTGAGATTAAGGTTTTTAATCTCTTATTAGGGTTTATAAATTTTAAACCTTATCCGATCTATCATTGATCAAAGCTTCTATACTAAGATGAACACATACATATTAATATAATTATTTTAATTATATTTTTATTGAATCCTATCCGTAAATTAGGGTTAGAGTTTCTAAAGTCATTAATCACAACTCTACTCTAATTTATTAGTCAATACAAAAATTGACCTTCTCGAGACTCGTATCACAGATACTTGTCGCAAAATTGATAATCAATATTAATATTAATAAATAAATAAAAATTTGTAAAATTTTAATTATTCAAAATCCTTGATATCACACCCTCTTTCTTGGGAACGACCTGGTCGATTAATATTGTGAATTATAATTGTCGACGTCGGGATTTTTGGATGTCCCTTTCCGTTACTTGTTCTTTGGTGTTCTCATTTTAGGTGAGATTTGATTGAAAAAACAAGTGAAAAAGGTCCGACATGTATAATGTCGACGATGGATTGTTAAGAGTCGCCAGTTGGTTTTTTAAATGGTTGTACCAACACAACCGAGAAAAGATTTGCACATTGACCCAGTGATGTGACACTGATATACGGGTCGGTGAAACCGAGATTCGTTTAGGATCTGGGGACTTGGTTATGCGGGGGGAAGGTGTTAGGCACCCCCCGACATCCGTGTTACCACGGTGATGGCCTCTTTTCAAGAAACTATTATCTGAGTGTGTGTGTGTGTGGGTCAATGTGCTGTTATATGGAAGTTGTACGAGGCCTCGTTCGAACCTATATACACAGGGTTTGAATTTATGTAAAAATTCAGTTTTTAGCAAGATATGGCAGTGATGTTTTATAAAAGAGGTTTTTCAAACCACGATGCTCAATAGGAATTGAGACCTTTTACACTCCCATTTTTATTAAGTGATCGGCGATTGATTATATTTGACGGATCTGAGGCATCCGTATTTAAAATAATATACAAAAATAATGCCGACTTCCTCATGGGTATGGAAACCATCCGAGGAAATTCGAGACAATCATGAGAATAATTTACAAGTCGCTACAATTTGAAAATGTCCATCACGATAACCGAATCTAGATTCAATGGGATGAATCTGTGATCACATGATTCCTAGGCTCACAAAATACTGCAGTTTATATGAAAGTAGTAAGCATGTATATATATTAAAGCTGTAAATATATATATACAGACGGGATAACCAACCACGAAGCATCTCCATGGGGGATCAAAAATGTAAATAAAGCTGTTAAAAGCTATCAACCGCCACAGAGGAAACTCCAGGCGGGACGAAACGTAAATAAAGTCATAAGAGCGATCAACTGCCACGAAGGAAACTCCAGGCAGGACGAAAATATATATATATATATATATATATATATATATATATATAAAAGCAATAAACGCACTGGATGTAAAATCCAGGCTCATCGAACAGAGTTCGACCACAGTTCATATATATAAATATAAATATATATATAAAAACGAGTAAATGCACCAGATATAAAATCCAGGGAACAGAGTTCGACCACAGTTCATATATATAAATATATATAAATATATATAAAAGTGAGTAAACGCACCAGACCGAAGTCTAGGCTCATCGAACAAAGTCCGACCAACGTTCATATATATATATATATATATATATATATATATATATTTATATATATCAATGTGTGTCAACTTTATTCGATGAAACTGAGACTTGATGCAGTGCATTTACTCGCTTATATATATATATATATATATATATATATATATATAAAAGCAAATAACTCGATAATGTTAGTATATATATATATATATATATATATATATATATATATATATATATATATATATATATATATATATATATATATATCGAACCAAGTCCGGCAAAAGCAAGCACCACGACTCTCAACATGTAGAAGGGTGTGTGCAAGATGAAGAGAAAGACTCTAAAGTGTGTGAGAAGGCTTATAACCTGATCGCTAAAAAAGGCTTCTATATCTTTAGAGTGGGTAAACACTTGGCTTTTGTGGGTACAAAAGAGGCTATATATGAGCTCACATGTGTTTAAAAGTGGGAAAATACACTCAGAGGCGAGTGCGAGCTAATTGTATGGGTTTTCCGTCTTTTTTCCTTTGAAAATTAGGACCCCAAGCCCTCTATTTATAGAGGGAGGAGCCACATGTCTACCTATGACACCTAGTAGCAGGTGTACCTGCGGCTGCCCGGGGTGCCCCGGGCGAAGGTGGGTCCCCCGCGTCGTCGGCAATGCGTCTGCGTTGTTCGCTTTCGCCGCTCATAACTTTCAATCCGGAGTCCGATGGAAGCGTGCCATACTGCTTTGGAAAGCTCTTTCCGAGAGCTACACAATGACATATTATTTGACCTTTTTTGATTCCAGGAAGATGGGTCCATGACCGAAATGGCATTCTCGAGTTTCTGTTAGGCAATCCGGTAAGCCGTTTTGTGTAGTTTGCGCTCCGGAGTTAAGATATCGCTCTTGTGGGACTTCCTTTGAAGTATTTTGAGTTAAAATGAGTGTATTTGATTTGAAGTGAAGTTGAGTTAGAAAAATGACCCTTTTGCCCCTCCTGGGGATCTCCGGTTTTTGCGCAGTTGTAGCAGTCGTTTCTCAGGGTTATCTCTGAGGTTGACTTGATGTTGAATTTGATCGTCCTCGGGGTTATCTCTCGAGGTTGGCTTGACCTCCTCGGGCTATCTCCGAGCTTTGATCTTGATCCTCCGGGGTTATCTCCGAGGTTGAAATCGACTTTCCGGGATTATATCCGGTGGAACCTAATTTCCCGGGGCTATCTCCGGGGTTGGAAACTAGATCTCCCGGGGTTATCTTCGGGGTTTGAATTTGATGTTGTAGTCCTCCAGGGTTATCTTTGGACTGGGAAAAAGACGCTTTTTCCTCCCCGCATGGTTAATGTAACGGAGAAGAAAATTTCGAGTGTCTCTGAGATGCCCTCTTTATCATGTTCATGCAATGCAATGGAATGGACATTATAATGATTAGTAGATACTTGAAACACGACAAGGTATTTTCAATGATTCAAATCGCAATGTAGTTGTGACGCCCCCAAAAATAGGTATACATCACCCATTCGAGTTGTCAATACATGGTACGTAAACAACTACAACTTTATTATTACAACAAGAAAAGCGTGAGTTTAAATACAAATATTATCTTATAGACAATATCTATACTCAAATAAATCCTCATCACATTTATTGATACATTATTTTACAAAAATGGTGAGGACTACTAAACAATCCTTTCTAAAACCTTCATTCCATACCCCCAACTGCGTACTCGCTATATTCTCGCCTCAGGAGAAGAATGGAACAAAAGGAAAAGGGTGAGCTCAACTAGCTCAAGAAAAGAATATTATGACTAAGATAATATACAACAAATTATCGTTAGTCTTCAACAGGAAAAATTTAATAGAATACTGATAGACAACAAATTTTAAATCAATATTCGCAGCAGAAAATAATAATTCATTAGAAGAGTTAAGTAGAGAATGCAAACTACTATCTTCTATGTATGAATTTAAAAGTTCATCGCTCTATCTTTTATCCCCCAGAACATCAATCAATATACATCTCAGAATCAAATATTCATCTTTTACCATACTGAGCCAAAGATATTCATCGACTAATCATGTTCATTTAAACACTGCTCATCTTTTTACTACTGGCCAAAGATATTAATCGATCGCCTATCATGTTCATCTCAACACCTGTTCATCTTTGCACTACAGGCCAAAGATATTCTTCAGAAATCATTCATCTTTGCACTACAGGCCAAAGATATTCTTCAGAAATCATTCATCTTTGCACTACAGGCCAAAGATATTCAATAATATCATCATTTAAGACTGAGGATGATAAAAAATATTTTTAAAGAAACGAATCCAGTGAAACAAAATGACAAGGATTAAGGATTAAGGATTCGTACTTTGTTTTATCCATGTTTAAAAAAATACCTCAAAAATAATCATAGTGGTGTAAAATTCAAGAATGATCAAAACATGGATACAATCAAAGCTAGTATCCAGAATAGATATTTTGGACAAAAAGAAAAATTTTCATTTTTCGGTGAATAGTGCCGTATTTGTGAATAGTCTCAGATATCGTGAATAGTCAAATTGAGTATACGTGAATAGTAACTCAAACACCAAAAGATAGAAATTCCACAAAAACATCTTCACGCTTCATGAATAGTACTGTGAATAGTAACTCGTGAATAGTAACTCATGAATAGTAACTAATAGTAACTCATGAATAGTAACCCAGACATGAAAAAGTTCCAAATTTGATAAAAAGTTCCAACCAATATTTCAAAGATAATGATATTGAAGAAATAATATCATTTGAGAAGAAAATAACATTCCTTACCTCAAAGAATCGAAGATTTCTAAGGAAAGATCGGAAGTGATCTTTGAATGAAACTTATCTTGACCGAACAAAGACTCTCAAAGTATCTAAATACTCACAAAATACACTCAATAATATAGAGAGAAAGAGAAAAACTTGTTTCGGTGTGATTTTCAATTCTAACTTAGCCCTCTATTTATAGGAAAATGTTAGCCGTAGAAAGGCAGACTTGACTGCTACTTACTGATGGCTTTACGCGCTACTATTGCCACCCACCACATTTGAAATAAAATTCAGCACATTTTTTTCACCAACCACAAGTGGGGCCCACTCAATTCTAGAATTTTCCACCAAAATCAATTATAACCCTACTTTCCTAATCAAACACCTCTTAAAATTTATAACAAATCATTCGTTCATTTTTAACGGTTCAAAATTTGTAGACATATACTCAACTTATATATGTATAACATATCCAAAAATCATAACGATCCAACGGTCAGATTAAAAATTATAACTCACGCAATATATATCGTAAAAATACTAATTTGATTTTTAATACCTCTAATCCTAAGAAAATACAAATAAAACATCTCAACATTAATTCCTTCATTAATAACCACATAAATAAATCCATCATTTATATTCATATAAAATAAATATTTCCTTATCATATGAATCAATAATTAATTATTCACAAATAATATTACGTAATCACATTTATGACATGAACCAGTACATTTCCCGGAAAAGAGGGGCTTTCCAATAAGGATCTCTCCTTCTTGGCGCCGCAATTAGGTGACCAAACCTCTCCTTAGACAAAACTTTCTAGACATTGCCAATAATGTTATCTAATAATATTATTCAAATAATATGAATTATTGATCCGATAATGGGAAATATGTGCGCGACAACAATTATTGAAGCAAGAATAATATAAAATACCAACGCAAAGAATTATTGAATCAATAAAATAAACTATTGAACAATAATTCTCGTAACAATTATCGAGTAAGTGCCTTCCTACGTAAGAATCAATAATTGATGCAATACCGCAGCTCTTGTTCAACAACGCCAGTATTAGTGTGTTTTAACCACCGGGTATTCCAACAATATTAATTGGTAATAATTACGCCGTTATTTTTAAACAACTTATATTTGTCGCTTTCCTCATCCAATCGCTTTTTCGTTATGGGGCCCACACATGGTCTGCTACTGTCGCATTTAATATTCCCCGACAAAGATTTAATATTCCACGACCAAACGAATATTCCCAGAGCAAAAATGAATATTTTATAACCACTTGCTTATTTTGAAATATTTGCGTATTTAACCTTTAACTATCCACATTAATCAAATCAACTCTTACTATTTCAAAATAATAAATAAAGGAAATTCCTTTTATTTAAAAAAATTTGAGGTCTTACAACCTCCCTCCTTATGAAATTTAGTCCTCGAAATTGACGTGACGTACTGGTGTTTTCGAAAAGGTGAGGATACCTCGCTTTCATTTCCGTTTCCAATTCCGTGTCATTTCCTCTATAAAGCATGATTCCTCCACAAAACTTTAACTTGTGGTATGACCTTTCTTGGCGTAGGACATGCTCCTTCCTATCCAAAATCTTGACAGTACCTCCTCATACGTTAAGTCTTCTACTATCTCGTCCGGTTCTAACTCTATAACGTGGTTCGGTCTTTCACATATTTACAAAGCACCGATATGTGAAACACATTATGAACACGAGAGACATACTTGAGGTAACGCAAGTCTATAGGCTACATTTCCTATTCGGTCAAGAATTTGAAATGGACCAATAAATCGTGGATTGAGCTTTCCTCTCTTCCCAAATCTTGTAACTCCTTCCATGGAGCAACTCGCAATAATACATGATCCCCTACACTAAATTCCACGTCCTTTCGATGAAGATCCGCATAACTCTTTTGTCGATCTTGTGCTTGCTTTGTATCGTTGGCGAATCATTTGGATCTTTTCGGTGTCATACGTACTAACTTTCGGGTCCCAACAATGTTGCTTCACCCACCTCATCCCAACATATTGGAGAACGACATTTTCGTCCATATAATGCTTCAATGGAGCCACACCTATACTTGCACGATAACTCTGTTGTTGTAGGAGAATTCCACCAATGGTAAATACTTATCCCAACCGCCTTGAAGTCTAGGACACGAGTCTTAATAAATCTTCAAGAGTTTGAATAGTCCTTTCGATTGTCCGTCCATTTGGGGATGGTATGCTTAAACTAAATCGCAAATCCGCGCTCCCATAGCTTTTTGCAAGCTAACCCAAAATCTTGAAGTGAATCTTGGGTCACGATCCGAAACTATGGATACAGGCATGCCATGCAACCTCACAATCTCATTTACGTACATACTAGCAAGACGTTCAAGGGAATAAGTCTCCCGTATCGGCAAGAAATGAGCAGATTTGGTTAATCTATCAACAATAACCCAAATAGCATTGATGCCTTGAAAAACCGTAGGAAGACCCGTAACGAAATCCATGGTAATGTGTTCCCACTTCCATTCCGGAATCTCAAGTGGTTGCAACGGACCCTTAGGTACTAGATGCTCCGCCTTTACACGTTGACAAGTTAAACACATTGAGATAAACTTTGCAATCTCTCTCTTCATATTGTTCCACCAAAATGTATGTCGAAGATCACGATACATTTTAGTACTTCCAAGATGGATTGCAAATGGTGTATTGTGTGCCTCCATCATAATCTTGTACTTCAAATCAGAGTCGTTAGGAACACAAAGTCTAGAGTGGACTTGAAGTATTCCTTCTTCATCAATTCTCGCTTCCGAAATAGCTCCTTCTTGTACTTTCTTCTTCATACGCATCAGCTCCGGGTCGGTGGCTTGAGCAGCTTTAACTTTATCGATTAAAGTCGATTATACTCGTATATCATCACGTGGGTACCAAGACATCGAATATCTTGGTAATTTGTTTGACCCACGTCTCCGCCTTAATCGGATCCGGCTTTCCCCAGAATTCTGGTGGTCCCAACTCTTTGAACTGCTTGGCTGTGACCACCGTGAATCTTATCATTTCCTCCTCATATTTTGAACACGAGTCTCCTCGTCGATTTTGCATGAACTGCAAAAAGCTTCTAAACATCCCTCGTTCATCATCTCGCTCGAAGGTGTTGTTCACCGGAGGTACATTGTCACTGTTGTTGCATGTTCTCCTCGTTGGTAAATCTGAGGCATCTCCACGGTCTCATTTACTCCATTGTTAATATTCTCAATCGACATTCTCAAATCTTGTCATAAAACAAGGGTTAATTAAGGAAATCAATATATCACATAATATCCCTATATAATTGACCAACTAACAAATAAGCTTAGGTAGGACACACTAGCGAAGGATTTACTCGTCTCTCCCTCCTAGTTCTATTCCCCGATCTCCGCCAAAGATCATATCCTAAGCTCGATACCAACCGTGGCGCCCCCAAAATAGGTCCATTCCATCCAACCCATTCGAGTCGCCAAATACATGGTACGTAAATAACTACAACTTTATTATTACAACATATAAACTGTGAGTTTAAATACAGATATTGCCATCTAGACAATATCCACACGCAAATAAATCCCCATCATAATTATTGATACATTATTTTACAAAAATGGTGAGGACTACTAAACAACTCTCTCTAGAACCTTCATTCCATACCCCGACTAGTTCCTGCTATAATCTTGCTTCCTGAGAAGAAAAATGGAACAACAAGGAAAAGGGTGAGCTCAACTAGCCCAGTAAAGAATGTTATAACTAAGATAATGTACAACAAATTATCGTTAGTCTTCAACAGGGAAAAATATGATAGAATACAATAGACAACAAGTTTCAGATCAATATTCGCAGCGGAAAATATAATTCATAGAAGAGTTACGTAGAGAATGAAATCTACTATAATCTATGAATTTAACAGTCCATCATCAATATTTTATCTCTGTAACATCAATCAATATTCATCTCAAATCAAATATTCATCTTTGCACTACTGGGCGAAAGATATTCACCAACTTAGTCATGTTCATCTAAACACTGCTTCATCTTTGCACTACGGGCAAAGATATTAATCGATCGGTCATGTTCATCTCAACACTGCTCATCTTTTTGCTACTGGGCCAAAGATATTCAAGAATATCATCATTTAAGATCGAGGATGATGAAAAATATTTTAAAGAAACGAATCCAAAGGAAACAAAATGACAAGGATTAAGGATTAAGGATTCGTACTTTGTTTTTATCCATGTCCAACAATACCTCAAAATAATCATAGTGGTGTAAAATTCAAGAATGATCAAAACATGGATACAATCAAAGCTAGTATCCGAATAGATATTTTTTGACGAAAAGAAAAATTTTCATTTTTCTATTGAATAGTGCCGCTTTTAAATGAATAGTCAGATATCGTGAATAGTGCCGATATCGTGAATAGTAACTCTGACACCAAAAGATAGAAATTCAACAAAAACATCTTCACGCTTCATGAATAGTACTCGTGAATAGTAACTCGTGAATAGTAACTCATGAATAGTAACTCATGAATAGTAACTCGTGAATAGTAACCCCGACATGAAAAAGTTCCAAATTTGATAAAAATTTCCAACCAATATTTCGGCATAATGATATTGAAGAAATAATATCATTTTCGAATAAAATAACATCCCTTACCTCGAAAGACAATACTTCTAGTTGAAACACCGGATATAGGCTATGACTTGAACTTGCACCGTATATCAACACTCAAAGTATACTCACAAGAATACGCTCGATAATATAGAGAGAGAAAACTTCAGTTTTTGGTGTGATTTTCAATTCTAACCTAAGCTCCCTATTTATAGGAAAATGCTTAGAACACCAAAGCAGAAAATTGAATATAATAATATTATTTATAAACAAAATTCCTTAGCCCACCTTTGAAATCTGATTTCAGCCATAGCACATGTTAAATGAGGTTCACAAACTCACCAAAAACGTTTTTCTCAAAATAATTAATTAAAACTCCCAAAATCAATTATTTTGGAACTCAAAACTTCAATAATTCATAATAAATAGCCCTTTTATCAGAAAATTCAATCTCATGAGTTTTTATAGGAAATTCAATTCTCTACAACTTTACAGAAGAAAGATTTTCTAAATTCCAAATAGAAATTGATCCAAATCCACAAATCAAGCGATTTTACGTGTATAATCAAATTTTAGTCAATAAATGGGGTCCACCACACACACAAAACATGTGTTAATCATTTAATGCCACAAAAATACTCTTCTCTCCTCATATACTCATATATCCCACATTCATTATAAAATATCATCGTTAATATATTATTAAAATAATATATTTAAATAAATTATTTTATCGTAAAAAGATAAAATATTAATTTTCAACAATTGTCATTTTAAAATTTTTCTCCATCTATATCCACATAAAATCAATATTTTCCTCATCATATGAATCAATAATTAATTATTCACAAATAATATTACGAATCACAATATTAACAACCAGCGCCTCCTGGAAAGAGGGCTTTCCAATAAGAATTTCTTCTTCTTGGTGCATGATTAGGTGACCAAACCTCTCTTTTAGATGTAACTTTCTAGACATTGCCAATAATGTTATCTAATAATATTATTCAGATAATATGAATTATTGCTTTGATAATAAAAAATCGTAATGACAATTATTGAAACAACAACAATATAAAATATCAACGCAACAATTATTGAATCAATAAAATAAAATACCGAATAAGAATTCTCAGTAACAATTATTGAGTAGTGCCTTCTTACGTAAGAATCAATAATTGGTGCAATACGTGCTACTCTCAACAACAATAGCGTAATAGTGTGTTTTAACCACCGGTATTCCAACAAGATAATACTGAATAACTACATCAAGTATTTATAAACAACTTATATTTGTCTTTTTCTTCATCCAATCGCTTTCAGTTATGGGGCCCACAAAAAGATACTGCCATCGTATTTAATATTCCCGACAAAGCATTTAATATTCCACGACCAAACTAATATTCCCAAGCGATAATGAATATTTTATAACCACTTGCTTATTCAAATATTTGCATATTTTACCCATAACTATCCACATTAATCAAATCAACCCTTACTATTTCAAAATAATAAATAGAGGAAAATAAATTTCATTTATTAAAAATTTGGGGTCTTACAATTTTGGTCTTTTCACCCTAAAAGGGTATTTTCATAATTTCCTCACAAATCAAGGGTATTCTAGTCGTTTAACATCATTCTCCTTAACCCTCACCATTAGGGTTTGGTAAATCCAATTAGGGTTTAGGGTTCTCGAAATGAAATTAGGGTTTTAAATAAAAATTAATATTTCTAAAGTATAATTAGGGTTTGTAAAATATAAATTAATATAACTAAAATATAATTAGGGTTTTCTAATCATATTTAAGTTTAATAAACACTTTAAGCTTACTAATTAGGATTATGGTTTCCTAATTAGGGTTTTAGGATTCTCGAATATAAATTAGGGTTTTCAGCTTTTGACTAGGGTTTCTAATGGTACGTTAGGGTTTCTAATCTTGAGATTAAGGTTTTTAATCTCTTATTAGGGTTTATAAATTTTAAACCTTATCCGATCTATCATTGATCAAAGCTTCTATACGGTATGAACACATACATATTAATATAATTATTTTAATTATATTTTTTATTGAATCCCTATCCAGAAATTAGGGTTAGAGTTTCTAAAGCTGTTAATCACAACTCTACTCTAATTTATTAGTCAATACAAAAATTGACCTTCTCGAGACTCGTATCACAGATACTTGTCGCAAAATTGATAATCAATATTAATATTAATAAATAAATAAAAAATTTGTAAAATTTTAATTATTCAAAATCCCGGGATATCACACCCTCTTTCTTGGGAACGACCTGGTCGATTAATATTGTGAATTATAATTGTCGACGTCGGGATTTTTGGATGTCCCTTTCCGTTACTTGTTCTTTGGTGTTCTCATTTTAGGTGAGATTTAATTGAAAAAACAAGTGAAAAAGGTCCGACATGTATAATGTCGACGATGGATTGTTAAGAGTCGCCAGTTGGTTTTTTAAATGGTTGTACCAACACAACCGAGAAAAGGTTTGCACATTGACCCGAAGATGTGACATCGATATACTGGTCTGTGAAACCGAGATTCGCTTAGGATCTGGGGACTTGGTTATCTTGGGGAAGGTGTTAGGCACCCCAGACATCCGTGTTACCACTGCATGATGGCCTCTTTTCAAGAAACTATTATCTCGAGTGTGTGTGTGTGTGTGTGATGTCTTTGTTATATGGAAGTTGTACGAGGCCTCGTTCGAACCTATATACACAGGGTTTGAATTTATGTAAAAATTCAGTTTTTAGCAAGATATGGCAGTGATGTTTTATAAAAGAGGTTTTTCAAACCCTGATGCTCAATAGGAATTGAGACCTTTTACACTCCCATTTTTATTAAGTGATCGGCTTGATTGATTATATTTGACGGATGCGAGGCATCCGTACGAAAATAATATACAAAAATAATGCCGACTTCCTCATGGGTATGGAAACCATCTGAGGAAATTCAGACACCGCAGAATAATTTACAAGCTGCTTACAGCTGAAAATGTCCATCACGATAACCGAATCTAGATTCAATGGGATGAATCTGTGATCACATGATTCCTAGGCTCACAAAATACTGCAGTTTATATGAAAGTAGTAAGCATGTATATATATTAAAGCTGTAAATATATATATACAGACGGGATAACCAACCACGAAGCACCTCCATGGGGGATCAGAAATGTAAATAAAGCTGTTAAAAGCTATCAACCGCCACAGAGGAAACTCCAGGCGGGACGAAACGTAAATAAAGTCATAAGAGCGATCAACTGCCACGAAGGAAACTCCAGGCAGGACGAAAATATATATATATATATAAAAGCAATAAACGCACTGGATGTAAAATCCAGGCTCATCGAACAGAGTTCGACCACAGTTCATATATATAAATATAAATATATATATAAAAACGAGTAAATGCACCAGATATAAAATCCAGGGAACAGAGTTCGACCACAGTTCATATATATAAATATATATAAATATATATAAAAGTGAGTAACGCACTGCATCGAAATTAGGGCTCATCGAACAAAGTCCAGACCACTGCTCATATATATATATATATATATATATATATATTATATTTATTATATATATCAACTGTGTCGAACTTTGTTCGATGAGCCTTGAACTTTTGATGCAGGTGCATTTACTCGCTATATATATATATATATATATATATATATATTAAAGCAAATAACTCGATAATGTTAGTTATATATATATATATATATATATATATATATATATATATATATATATATATCGAATCAAGTCCGGGCAAAAGCAAGCACCACGACTCTCACATGTAGAAGGGTGTGTGCAAAGATGAAGAAAAAAGACTCTAAAGTGTGTGAGAAGGCTTATAACCGATCGCTAAAAAAAGGCTTCTATATCTTTAGAGTGGGTAAACACTTGGCTTTTGTGGGTACAAAAGAGGCTATATATGAGCTCACATGTGTTTAAAAGTGGGAAAATACACTGTAGGGCGAGTGCGGAGCGAATTGTACAGGGTTTTCCCGTCTTTTTTCCTTTGAAAATTAGGACCCCAAGCCCTCTATTTATAGAGGGAGGAGCCACATGTCTACCTATGACACCTAGTAGCAGGTGTACTGCATGGCTGCCCGGGTGCCCCGGCGGGTGTGGGTCCCCGTGTAGTGTCGAGAATCTGTCTGCGTTGTTCGCTTTCTATCGCTCATAACTTTCAATCCGGGAGTCCGATGGAAGCGTGCCATACCATTTCGGAAAGCTCTTTCCGAGAGCTACACAATGACATATTATTTGACCTTTTTTGATTCCAGGAAGATGGGTCCATGACCGAAATGGCATTCTCGAGTTTCTGTTAGGCAATCCGGTAAGCCGTTTTGTGTAGTTTGCGCTCCGGAGTTAAGATATCGCTCTTGTGGGACTTCCTTTGAAGTATTTTGAGTTAAAATGAGTGTATTTTATTTGAAGTGAAGTTGAGTTAGAAAAATGACCCTTTTGCCCCTCCTGGGGATCTCCGGTTTTTGCGCAGTTGTAGCAGTCGTTTCTCAGGGTTATCTCTGAGGTTGACTTGATGTTGAATTTGACTGTCCTCAGGGTTATCTCTGAGGTTGGCTTGACCTCCTGGGGCTATCTCCAGGCTTTGATCTTGATCCTCCGGGGTTATCTCCGAGGTTGAAACTGACTTTCCCGGGATTATATCCGGGGTTGGAACCTAATTTCCCGGGGCTATCTCCGGGGTTGGAAACTAGATCTCCCGGGGTTATCTTCGGGGTTTGAATTTGATGTTGTAGTCCTCCAGGGTTATCTTTGGACTGGGAAAAAGACGCTTTTTCCCTCCTGCATGGTTAGTAACAGGAGAAGAAAATTTCGAGTGTCTACAGATGCCCCTCTTTATCATGTTCATGCAATGCAATGGAATGGACATTATAATGATTAGTAGATACTTGAAACATGACAAGGTATTTTCAATGATTCAAATCATGATGTAGTTGTGATGCCCCAAAATAGGTATACATCACCCATTCGAGTTGTCAATACATGGTACGAAACAACTACAACTTTATTATTACAACAAGAAATTGTGAGTTTAAATACAAATATTATCTTCTGACAATATCTATACTCAAATAAATCCTCATCACATTTATTGATACATTATTTTACAAAATGGTGAGGACTACTAAACAATCCTTTCTAAAACCTTCATTCCATACCTCGACTCGTTGCTCGCTATATTCTCGCCTCCCGAGAAGAATGGAACAAAAGGAAAAGGGTGAGCTCAACTAGCTCAAGAAAGAATATTATGACTAAGATAATATACAACAAATTATCGTTAGTCTTCAACAGGAAAAATTTAATAGAATACAATAGACAACAAATTTTAAATCAATATTCGCAATGAAAATAATAATTCATTAGAAGAGTTAAGTAGAGAATGCAAACTACTATCTTCTATGTATGAATTTAAAAGTTCATCGCCTATCTTTTATCCTCAGTAACATCAATCAATATACATCTCAGAATCAAATATTCATCTTTGCACTACAGCCAAAGATATTCATCGATTAGTCATGTTCATTTAAACACTGCTCATCTTTGCACTCTGGGCCAAAGATATTAATCGATCGGTCGTATTCATCTCAACACTGCTCATCTTTTTGACTACTGAGCCAAAGATATTCTTCAAATCATTCATCTTTGCCTTCTGGCCAAAGATATTCTTCAGAAATCATTCATCTTTTACTACTACAGGCCAAAGATATTCAATAATATCATCATTTAAGACCGAGGATGATAAAAATATTTTTAAAAAACGAATCCAAAGAAACAAAATGACAAGGATTAAGGATTAAGGATTCGTACTTTGTTTTATCCATGTTTAAAAAAATACCTCAAAAATAATCATAGTGTGTGTAAAATTCAAGAATGATCAAAACATGGATACAATCAAAGCTAGTATCCGAAATAGATATTTTGGACAAAAAGAAAAATTTTCATTTTTCTATGAATAGTCTTAGTATTTGTGAATAGTCAGATATCGTGAATAAAGGCCGTATCGTGAATAGTAACTCAGAACCAAAAGATAGAAATTCCACAAAAACATCTTCACGCTTCATGAATAGTACTCGTGAATAGTAACTCGTGAATAGTAACTCATGAATAGTAACTCGTGAATAGTAACTCATGAATAGTAACCCCGACATGAAAAAGTTCCAAATTTGATAAAAAGTTCCAACCAATATTTCAGCATAATGATATTGAAGAAATAATATCATTTGAGAAGAAAATAACATTCCTTACCTCAAAGAATCAAGATTTCTTGGAAGGAAAGATCTAAGTGATGATCTTTGAATGAAACTTATCTTGAATAAACAACTCTCAAAGTATCTAAATACTCACAAAATACGCTCAATAATATAGAGAGAGAAAGAGAGAAAACTTTGTTTCTGGTGTGATTTTCAATTCTAACTTAGCCCTCTATTTATAGGAAAATGTTAGCCCGCCGAAGCAGACTTGACCTGCTACCTGATGGCTTTACCTGCTACTATTGCCACCCACCACATTTGAAATAAAATTCAGCACATTTTTCACCAACCACAAGTGGGGCCCACTCAATTCTAGAATTTTCCACCAAAATCAATTATAACCCTACTTTCCGAATCAAACACCTCTTAAAATTTATAACAAATCATTCGCTCATTTTTAACGGTTCAAAATTTGTAGACATATACTCAACTTATATATGTATAACATATCCAAAAATCACAACGATCCAACGGTCAGATTAAAAATTATAACTCACGCAATATATCGTAAAAATACTAATTTGATTTTTAATACCTCTAATCCGGCAAAATACAAATAAAACATCTCAGCATTAATTCCTTCATTAATAACCACATAAATAAATCCATCATTTATATTCATATAAAATAAATATTTCCTTATCATATGAATCAATAATTAATTATTCACAAATAATATTACGAATCACATTTATGATGACGAAATTTGTTCCCGGAAAGAGGGCTTTCCAATAAGGATCTCTCTCATCTTGGCGCCAATTTAGGTGACCAAACCTCTCCTTAGATGTAACTTTCTAGACATTGCCAATAATGTTATCTAATAATATTATTCAAATAATATGAATTATTGATCGATAATGGGAAATCTTTGTGCGATGACAATTATTGAAACAAAGAATAATATAAAATACCAACGCAAACAATTATTGAATCAATAAAATAAACTATTGAACAATAATTACCGTAATAATTATTGAGTAGTGCCTTCCTACGTAAGAATCAATAATTGATGCAATACTGCAGTCTACTTGTTCAACAACGCCAGATTAGTGTGTTTTAACCACCGGCATTCCAACAATGATAACTTGGTAATAATTACGCCGTTATTTTTAAACAACTTATATTTGTCGTTTTCTCATCCAATCGCTTTCCATTATGGGGCCCACACATGGTCATGGCAGTCGCATTTAATATTCCCACAAGCGATCATTTAATATTCCACGACCAAACGAATATTCCCCACAAAAATGAATATTTTATAACCACTTGCTTATTTTGAAATATTTGCGTATTTAACCCTTAACTATCCACATTAATCAAATCAACTCTTACTATTTCAAAATAATAAATAAAGGAAATTCCTTTTATTTAAAAAAAATTTGAGGGTCTTACAACCTCCCTCCTTATGAAATTTCGTCCTCGAAATTGACGTGACGATACTGGTGTTTGAAAAGGTGAGGATACCTCGCTTTCATTTCCGCTTTCCAATTCCCGGTCATTTCCTCTATAGCATGATTCCTCCACAAAACTTTAACTTATGGTATGACCTTTCATGGCGTAGGACATGCTCCTTCCTATCAAAAATCTTGACAGTACCTCCTCATACGTTAAGTCTTGGCTATCTCGTCCTGTTCTAACTCTATAACGTGGTTCGGGTCTTTCACATATTTACAAAGCAATGAGATATGTGAAACACATTATGAACACGAGACATACTTGGAGGTAACGCAAGTCTATAGGCTACATTTCCTATTCGGTCAAGAATTTGAAATGGACCAATAAATCGTGGATTGAGCTTTCCTCTCTTCCCAAATCTTGTAACTCCCTTCCATGGAGCAACTCGCAATAATACATGATCCCCTACACTAAATTCCACGTCCTTTCGATGAAGATCCGCATAACTCTTTTGTCGATCTTGTGCCGTTTGTATACGTTGGCGAATCATTTGGATCTTTTCGGTAGTCATACGTACTAACTCGGGTCCCAACAATGTTGCTTCACCCACCTCATCCCAACATATTGGAGAACGACATTTTCGTCCATATAATGCTTCGAATGGAGCCACACCTATACTTGCCTGATAACTGTTGTTGTAGGAGAATTCCACCAATGGTAAATACTTATCCCAACTGCCCTTGAAGTCTAGGACACAGAGTCTTAATAAATCTTCAAGAGTTTGAATAGTCCTTTCTGATTGTCCGTCCATTTGGGGATGGTATGCCGAACTAAATCGCAAATCCGTGCCCATAGCTTTTTGCAAGCTAACCCAAAATCTTGAAGTGAATCTTGGGTCACGATCCGAAACTATGGATACAGGCATGCCATGCAACCTCACAATCTCATTTACGTACATACTAGCAAGACGTTCAAGGGAATAAGTCTCCCGTATCGGCAAGAAATGAGCAGATTTGGTTAATCTATCAACAATAACCCAAATAGCATTGATGCCTTGAGAAACCGTAGGAAGACCCGTAACGAAATCCATGGTAATGTGTTCCCACTTCCATTCCGGAATCTCAAGTGGTTGCAACGGACCCTTAGGTACTAGATGCTCTGCCTTTACACGTTGACAAGTTAAACACATTGAGATAAACTTTGCAATCTCTCTCTTCATATTGTTCCACCAAAATGTATGTCGAAGATCACGATACATTTTAGTACTTCCAGGATGGATTGCAAATGGTGTATTGTGTGCCTCCATCATAATCTTGTACTTCAAATCAGAGTCGTTAGGAACACAAAGTCTAGAGTGGACTTGAAGTATTCCTTCTTCATCAATTCTCGCCCTAATAGCTCCTTCTTGTACTTTCTTCTTCATACGCATCAGCTCCGGGTCGGTGGCTTGAGCATCTTTAACTTTATCGATTAAAGTCGATTATACTCGTATATCATCACGTGGGTACCAAGACATCGAATATCTTGGTAATTTGTTTGACCCACGTCTCCGCCTTTAATCGGATCCGGCTTTCCCAGAGTGCTCGGTGGTCCCAACTCTTTGAATCGCTTGGCATTTGTGACCACCCGTGAATTGCTATCATTTCCTCCTGTATTTTGAACACGAGTCTCCTCGTCTGCGATTTTGCATGAACGCAAAAAGCTTCTAAACATCCCCTCGTTCATCATCTCTTTCGAATTGGTGTTGTTCACCGGAGGTACATTGTCGACCGTCTGCATGTTCTCCTCGTTGGTAAAATACAGCATCTCCACGGTCTCATTTACTCCATCATTAATATTCTCGGTCGACATTCTCAAATATCGCCATAAAACAAGGGTTAATTAAGAAATCAATATATCACATAATATCCCTATATCTTGACTAACTAACAAATAAGCTTAGGTAGGACACACTAGCGAAGGATTTACTCGTCTCTCCTCCTAGTTCTATTCCCCGATCTCCGCCAAAGATCATATCCTAAAGCTCGATACCAACCGCGACGCCCCAAAATAGGTCCATTCCATCCAACCCATTCTGAGTCGCCAAATACATGGTACGAAAATAACTACAACTTTATTATTACAACATATAAACCGTGAGTTTAAATACGAGATATTGCCATCTAGACAATATCCACACGCAAATAAATCCCCATCATAATTATTGATACATTATTTTACAAAAATTGGTGAGGACTACTAAACAACTCTCTCTAGAACCTTCATTCCATACCCCGACTAGTTCTTGCTATAATCTTGCTTCCTGAGAAGAAAATGGAACAACAAGGAAAAGGGTGAGCTCAACTAGCCCAGTAAAGAATGTTATAACTAAGATAATGTACAACAAATTATCGTTAGTCTTCAACAGGGAAAAATATGATAGAATACAATAGACAACAAGTTTCAGATCAATATTCGCAGCGGAAAATATAATTCATAGAAGAGTTACGTAGAGAATGAAATCTACTATAATCTATGAATTTAATAAATCCATCATCAATATTTTATCTCCAGTAACATCAATCAATATTCATCTCAAATCAAATATTCATCTTTGCACTACAGGGCCAAAGATATTCACCATTTGGTCATGTTCATCTAAACACTGTTCATCTTTCCACTACGGGCCAAAGATATTAATCGATCATATTTCATCTCAACACCTGTTCATCTTTGCACTACGGGCCAAAGATATTCAGTAATATCATCATTTAAGACTGAGGATGATGAAAAATATTTTTAAAGAAACGAATCCAGTGAAACAAAATGACAAGGATTAAGGATTAAGGATTCGTACTTTGTTTTATCCATGTCCAACAATACCTCAAAATAATCATAGTGGTGTAAAATTCAAGAATGATCAAAACATGGATACAATCAAAGCTAGTATCCAGAATAGATATTTTAGACGAAAAGAAAAATTTTCATTTTTCGGTGAATAGTGCCGCTTTTAAATGAATAGTCTCAGATACGTGAATAGTCTTGGTATACGTGAATAGTAACTCAGACACCAAAAGATAGAAATTCAACAAAAACATCTTCACGCTTCATGAATAGTACTTATGAATAAGAACTCGTGAATAGTAACTCATGAATAGTAACTCATGAATAGTAACTCGTGAATAGTAACCCCGACATGAAAAAGTTCCAAATTTGATAAAAATTTCCAACCAATATTTCGGCATAATGATATTGAAGAAATAATATCATTTTCGAATAAAATAACATCCCTTACCTCGAAAGACAAGATTTTAGTTGAAACACCTTCTGATATAAAGGCTATGACTTGAACTTGCAGACCGTATATCAACACTCAAAGTATACTCACAAGAATACGCCGATAATATAGAGAGAAAACTTCAGCTTTTGGTGTGATTTTCAATTCTAACCTAAGCTCCCTATTTATAGGAAAATCGCTTAGAACACCAAAGCGTAAAAATTGAATATAATAATATTATTTATAAACAAAATTCCTTAGCCCACCTTTGAAATCTGATTTCAGCCATAGCACATGTTAAATGAGGTTCACAAACTCACCAAAAACGTTTTTCTCAAAATAATTAATTAAAACTCCCAAAAATCAATTATTTCGGAACTCAAAACTTCAATAATTCATAATAAATAGCCCTTTTATCAGAAAATTCGAATCTCGCGAGTTTTTATAGGAAATTCAATTCTCTACAACTTTACAGAAGAAAGATTTTCTAAATTCCAAACAGAAATTGACCGAAATCCACAAACGGGCAATTTTACAGGCTATAATCAAATTTTAGTCAATAAATGGGGTCCACCGACACACAAAACATGTGTTAATCATTTAATGCCACAAAATACTCTTCCTCCTCATATACTCATATATCCCACATTCATTATAAAAATATCACCAATTAATATATTATTAAAATAATATATTTAAATAAATTATTTTATCGTAAAAAGATAAAATATTAATTTTCAACAATTGTCATTTTAAAATTTTTCCTCCATCTATATCCACATAAAATCAATATTTTCCTCATCATATGAATCAATAATTAATTATTCACAAATAATATTACGAATCACAATATTGACAACCGTGCGGTTCAGAAAGAGGGAGCTTTCCAATAAGAATTTCTTCTTCTTCAAGCAATTAGGGTGACCAAACCTCTCTTTAGATGAACTTTCTAGACATTGCCAATAATGTTATCTAATAATATTATTCAGATAATATGAATTATTGCTTTGATAATAAAAAAATCTTGTGTAATGACAATTATTGAAACAAAAACAATATAAAATATCAACGCAACAATTATTGAATCAATAAAATAAAATACTGAACAGTAATTACTGTAACAATTATTGAGTAGTGCCTTCTTACGTAAGAATCAATAATTGGTGCAATACTGTGTGCTACTGTTCAACAACGCGTAATACTGTGTTTTAACCACCGGGTATTCCAACAGTATTAATGTAAAACTACACGTTATTTATAAACAACTTATATTTGTCATTTTCTTCATCCAATCGCTTTCCGTTATGGGGCCCACAAAAGATTATGCAGTCAGATTTAATATTCCCAAACGATGCACGAAATATTCCACGACCAAACGAATATTCCCAAACGATAATGAATATTTTATAACCACTTGCTTATTCAAATATTTGCATATTTTACCCATAACTATCCACATTAATCAAATCAACCCTTACTATTTCAAAATAATAAATAGAGGAAAATAAATTTCATTTATTAAAATTTGGGGTCTTACAATTTTGGTCTTTTCACCCTAAAAAGGGTATTTTCATAATTTCCTCACAAATTGAAGGGTATTCTAGTCGTTTAACATCATTCTCCTTAACCCTCACCATTAGGGTTTGGTAAATCCAATTAGGGTTTAGGGTTCTCGAAATGAAATTAGGGTTTTAAATAAAATTAATATTTCTAAAGTATAATTAGGGTTTGTAAAATATAAATTAATATAACTAAAATATAATTAGGGTTTTCTAATCATATTTAAGTTTAATAAACACTTTAAGCTTACTAATTAGGATTATGGTTTCCTAATTAGGGTTTTAGGATTCTCGAATATAAATTAGGGTTTTCACTTTTTTTGACTAGGGTTTCTAATGGTACGTTAGGGTTTCTAATCTTGAGATTAAGGTTTTAATCTCTTATTAGGGTTTATAAATTTTAAACCTTATCCGATCTATCATTGATCAAAGCTTCTATACTTTATGATATGAACACATACATATTAATATAATTATTTTAATTATATTTTTATTGAATCCCTATCCGTAAATTAGGTTAGAGTTTCTAAAGTCATTAATCACAACTCTACTCTAATTTATTAGTCAATACAAAATTGACCTTCTCGAGACTCATTATCACGAGAATACTTGTCGCAAAAAATTGATAATCAATATTAATATTAATAAATAAATAAAAAATTTGTAAAATTTTAATTATTCAAAATCCTGGATATCACACCCTCTTTCTTGGGAACGACACGGTCGATTAATATTGTGAATTATAATTGTCGATCGCCGATTTTTGGATGTCCCTTTCCGCTACTTGTTCTTTGGTGTTCTCATTTTAGGTGAGATTTGATTGAAAAAACAAGTGAAAAGGTCCGACATGTATAATGTCGATTGATGGATTGTTAAGAGTCGCCAGTTGGTTTTTTAAATGGTTGTACCAACACAACCGAGAAAAGGTTTGCACATTGACCCAGTGATGTGACACGATCGATATACTGGTCTGTGAAACCGAGATTCGCTTAGGATCTGGGGACTTGGTTATCTTGAAGGTGTTAGGCACCCCAGACATCCGTGTTACTACCATGGTGATGGCCTCTTTTCAAGAAACTATTATCTGAGTGTGTGTGTGTGTGTGGGTCAATGTGTTTGTTATATGGAAGTTATACGAGGCCTCGTTCAACCTATATACACAGGTTTGAATTTATGTAAAAATTCGGTTTTAGCAAGATATGGCGGTGATGTTTTTTTATAAAGAGGTTTTTCAAACCACGATGCTCAATAGGAATTGAGACCTTTTACACTCCCATTTTATTAAGTGATCGGCGATTGATTATATTTGGCGGATGCGAGGCATCCGCATTTAAAATAATATATAAAAATAATGCCGATTTCCTCATGGGTATGGAAACCATCTCGAGGAAATTCGCACACCGAGAATAATTTACAAGTCGCTTAAATTGAAAATGTCCATCACGATAACCGAATCTAGATTCAATGGGATGAATCTGTGATCACATGATTCCTAGGCTCACAAAATCTTTGCAGCTTTATATGAAAGTAGTAAGCATGTATATATATTAAAGTCAGAATATATATACTCTATGAGACGGGATAACCAACCACGAAAGCACCTCCATGGGGATCGAAATGTAAATAAAGTCATTAAAAAGCTATCAACCGCCACAGAGGAAACTCCAAAGCGGAATGAAACGTAAATAAAGTCATAAGAAGCGATCAACCGCCACGAAGGAAACTCGAGTGGGATGAAAATATATATATATATATATAAAAGCAATAAACGACCGGATGTAAAATCCGTGGCTCATCGAAACGAGTTCGACCACGCTTCATATATATAAATATAAATATATATAAAAAAGCGAGTAAATGCACGGATATAAAATCCGAGGAATGAGTTCGACCACAGTTCATATATATAAATATATATAAATATATATAAAAAAGTGAGTAACGCATTGTATCGAAAAATGCAGGCTCATCGAACAAAGTCCCACCACTGCTCATATATATATATATATATATATATATATTATATATATATATATATCAATCGTGTGTCGAACTTTGTTCGATGAGCCTGATTTTGATGCAGTGCATTTACTTTTATTATATATATATATATATATATATATATATATTAAAGCAAATAACTCGATAATGTTATATATATATATATATATATATATATATATATATATATATATATATATATATATATATCGAACCGAAGTCCGGGCAAAAGCAAGCACCACGACTCTCAACATGTAGAAGGGTGTGTGCAAAGATGAAGAGAAAGACTCTAAAGTGTGTGAGAAGGCTTATAACTGACTGCTAAAAAAGGCTTCTATATCTTTAGAGTGGGTAAACACTGGCTTTTGTGGGTACAAAAGAGGCTATATATGAGCTCACATGTGTTTAAAAGTGGGAAAATACACTGTAGGGCGAGTGCGGAGCGAATTGTACAGGGTTTTCCCGTCTTTTTTCCTTTGAAAATTAGGACCCCAAGCCCTCTATTTATAGAGGGAGGAGCCACATGTCTACCTATGACACCTAGTAGCAGGTGTACTGCTGCTGCCGGGTGCCCAGGCGGGTGGGTCCCGCCGTGTCGAGCACGTGTCGCGGCGTTGTTCGCTCGGTCGCTCATAACTTTCAATCCGGGAGTCCGATGGAAGCGTGCCATACCATTTCGGAAAGCTCTTTCCGAGAGCTACACAATGACATATTATTTGACCTTTTTTGATTCCAGGAAGATGGGTCCATGACCGAAATGGCATTCTCGAGTTTCTGTTAGGCAATCCGGTAAGCCGTTTTGTGTAGTTTGCGCTCCGGAGTTAAGATATCGCCTTGTTGGGGACTTCCTTTGAAGTATTTTGAGTTAAAATGAGTGTATTTTATTTGAAGTGAAGTTGAGTTAGAAAAATGACCCTTTTGCCCTCCTGGGGATCTCCGTTTTTTTGCGATTTAGTAGCGATCGTTTCTCAGGGTTATCTCTGAGGTTGACTTGATGTTGAATTTGACTGTCCTCAGGGTTATCTCTGAGGTTGGCTTGACCTCCTGGGGCTATCTCCAGGCTTTGATCTTGATCCTCCGGGGTTATCTCCGAGGTTGAAACTGACTTTCCCGGGATTATATCCGGGGTTGGAACCTAATTTCCCGGGGCTATCTCCGGGGTTGGAAACTAGATCTCCCGGGGTTATCTTCGGGGTTTGAATTTGATGTTGTAGTCCTCCAGGGTTATCTTTGGACTGGGAAAAAGACGCTTTTTCCCTCCTGCATGGTTAGTAACAGGAGAAGAAAATTTCGAGTGTCTACAGATGCCCCTCTTTATCATGTTCATGCAATGCAATGGAATGGACATTATAATGATTAGTAGATACTTGAAACATGACAAGGTATTTTCAATGATTCAAATCGCAATGTAGTTGTGACGCCCCCAAAATAGGTATACATCACCCATTCTGAGTTGTCAATACATGGTACAGAAACAACTACAACTTTATTATTACAACAGTAAAACTGTGAGTTTAAATACAAATATTATCTTCTAGACAATATCTATACTCAAATAAATCCTCATCACATTTATTGATACATTATTTTACAAAAATGGTGAGGACTACTAAACAATCCTTTCTAAAACCTTCATTCCATACCCCGACTGCATTACGCTATATTCTCGCCTCCCGAGAAGAATGGAACAAAAAGGAAAAGGGTGAGCTCAACTAGCTCAAGAAAGAATATTATGACTAAGATAATATACAACAAATTATCGTTAGTCTTCAACAGGAAAAATTTAATAGAATACAATAGACAACAAATTTTAAATCAATATTCATAATGAAATAATAATTCATTAGAAGAGTTAAGTAGAGAATGCAAACTACTATCTTCTATGTATGAATTTAAAAGTTCATCGCTCATCTTTTATCCTCAGAACATCAATCAATATACATCTCAGAATCAAATATTCATCTTTGCACTATGTGCCAAAGATATTCATCACTGGTCATGTTCATTTAAACACTGCTCATCTTTTTGCACTACGGCCAAAGATATTAATCGATCGGTCATGTTCATCTCAACACTGCTCATCTTTTTCACTACAGCCAAAGATATTCTTCAGAAATCATTCATCTTTGCACTACAGCCAAAGATATTCTTCAGAAATCATTCATCTTTGCACTACTGCCAAAGATATTCAATAATATCATCATTTAAGACCGAGGATGATAAAAATATTTTTAAAGAAACGAATCCAAAGAAAACAAAATGACAAGGATTAAGGATTAAGGATTCGTACTTTGTTTTATCCATGTTTAAAAAATACCTCAAAAATAATCATAGTGGTGTAAAATTCAAGAATGATCAAAACATGGATACAATCAAAGCTAGTATCCGAAATAGATATTTTGGACAAAAAGAAAATTTTCATTTTTCTATGAATAGTGCCGTATTGTGAATATTCAGATATCGTGAATAGTCTTAGTATACGTGAATAAGAACTCAGACACCAAAAGATAGAAATTCCACAAAAACATCTTCACGCTTCATGAATAGTACTTTCGTGAATAGTAACTCGTGAATAGTAACTCATGAATAGTAACTCGTGAATAGTAACTCATGAATAGTAACCCCGACATGAAAAAGTTCCAAATTTGATAAAAAGTTCCAACTAATATTTCAAAGATAATGATATTAAAGAAATAATATCATTTGAGAAGAAAATAACATTCCTTACCTCAAAGAATCAAGATTTGGAAGGAAAGATCGGAAGTGATCTTTGAATGAAACTTGTAATTTGAACAAAGAACTCTCAAAGTATCTAAATACTCACAAAATACGCTCGATAATATAGAGAGAAAAGAGAGAAAAACTTGTTTCGGTGTGATTTTCAATTCTAACTTAGCCCTCTCTATTTATAGGAAAATGTTAGCCCACCAAGCAGACTTGACCTGCTACCGATGGCTTTACCGCTACTATTGCCACCCACCACATTTGAAATAAAATTCAGCACATTTTTTCACCAACCACAAGTGGGGCCCACTCAATTCTAGAATTTTCCACCAAAATCAATTATAACCCTACTTTCCGAATCAAACACCTCTTAAAAATTTATAACAAATCATTCGTTCATTTTTAACGGTTCAAAATTTGTAGACATATACTCAACTTATATATGTATAACATATCCAAAAATCGCAACGATCCAACGGTCAGATTAAAAATTATAACTCACGCAATATATCGTAAAAATACTAATTTGATTTTTAATACCTCTAATCCGGCAAAATACAAATAAAACATCTCAGCATTAATTCCTTCATTAATAACCACATAAATAAATCCATCATTTATATTCATATAAAATAAATATTTCCTTATCATATGAATCAATAATTAATTGTTCACAAATAATATTACAGAATCACATTTATGACAACCAGGCTGTTCCCAGGAAAGAGGGGGCTTTCCAATAAGGATCTCTCCTTCTCGGGCGCGCAATTATTAGACCAAACCTCTCCTTAGATGTAACTTTCTAGACATTGCCAATAATGTTATCTAATAATATTATTCAAATAATATGAATTATTGATCCGATAATGGGAAATCTTTAAGCGATGACAATTATTGAAACAAAGAATAATATAAAATACCAACGCAGCAATTATTGAATCAATAAAATAAACTATTGAACAATAATTATCAGAACAATTATTGAGTAGTGCCTTCCCTACGTAAGAATCAATAATTGATGCAATACTGTGTCTTCTTGCTCAACAACGGCGTATTAGTGTGTTTTAACCACCGGTATTCCAACAATATTATCGGTAATAATTACGCCGTTATTTTTAAACAACTTATATTTGTCGCTTTCCTCATCCAATCGCTTTCAGTTATGGGGCCCACATACATCGCTACCGTCGTCGTTAATATTCCCCGACAATCTTTAATATTCCACGACCAAAACGAATATTCCCCGACAAAATGAATATTTTATAACCACTTGCTTATTTTGAAATATTTGCGTATTTAACCCTTAACTATCCACATTAATCAAATCAACTCTTACTATTTCAAAATAATAAATAAAGGAAATTCCTTTTTATTTAAAAAAAAATTGGGTCTTACAACCTCCCTCCTTATGAAATTTCGTCCTCGAAATCGACGTGCGATACTGTGTGTTTCGAAAAGGTGAGGATACCTCGCTTTCATTTCCGCTTTCCAATTCCCGTGTCATTTCCTCTATAGCATGATTCCTCCACAAAACTTTAACTTGTGGTATGACCTTTCAGGCGTAGGACATGCTCCTTCCTATCAAAAATCTTGACAGGTACCTCCTCATACGTTAAGTCTTGGCTATCTCGTCCGGTTCTAACTCTATAACGTGGTTCGGTCTTTCACATATTCTGAAATACCGATATGTGAAACACATTATGAACACGAGACATACTTGGAGGTAACGCAAGTCTATAGGCTACATTTCCTATTCGGTCAAGAATTTGAAATGGACCAATAAATCGTGGATTGAGCTTTCCTCTCTTCCCAAATCTTGTAACTCCCTTCCATGGAGCAACTCGCAATAATACATGATCCCCTACACTAAATTCCACGTCCTTTCGATGAAGATCCGCATAACTCTTTTGTCGATCTTGTGCCGTTTGTATACGTTGGCGAATCATTTGGATCTTTTCGGTAGTCATACGTACTAACTCGGGTCCCAACAATGTTGCTTCACCCACCTCATCCCAACATATTGAGAACGACATTTTCGTCCATATAATGCTTTGAATGGAGCCACACCTATACTTGCACGATAAGCTGTTGTTGTAGGAGAATTCCACCAATGGTAAATACTTATCCCAACCGCCCTTGAAGTCTAGGACACACGAGTCTTAATAAATCTTCAAGAGTTTGAATAGTCCTTTCGATTGTCCGTCCATTTGGGGATGGTATCTTAGAACTAAATCGCAAATCCGTGCCCATAGATTTTTGCAAGCTAACCCAAAATCTTGAAGTGAATCTTGGGTCACGATCGAAAACTATGGATACAGGCATGCCATGCAACCTCACAATCTCATTTACGTACATACTAGCAAGACGTTCAAGGAATAAGTCTCCGTGATCGGCAAGAAATGAGCAGATTTGGTTAATCTATCAACAATAACCCAAATAGCATTGATGCCTTGAGAAACCGTAGGAAGACCCGTGAACGAAATCCATGGTAATGTGTTCCCACTTCCATTCCGAAATCTCAAGTGGTTGCAACGGACCCTTAGGTACTAGATGCTCCGCTTTTACACGCTTGACAAGTTAAACACATTGAGATAAACTTTGCAATCTCTCTCTCATATTGTTCCACCAAAATGTATGTCAAGATCACGATACATTTTAGTACTTCCAAGATGGATTGCAAATGGTGTATTGTGTGCCTCCATCATAATCTTGTACTTCAAATCAGAGTCGTTAGGAACACAAAGTCTAGAGTGGACTTGAAGTATTCCTTCTTCATCAATTCTCGCTTCCGGAATAGCTCCTTCTTGTACTTTCTTCTTCATACGCATCAGCTCCGGGTCGGTGGCTTGAGCAGCTTTAACTTTATCGATTAAAGTCGATTATACTCGTATATCATCACGTGGGTACCTAGAGTTTTCATCTCCATCTTTATTATTTGTAAATTATACGAAATTAGTCTTTGACAATATCGTACTCGTACTTGTATAGGATCTTCTACTCAACACGTCAGCTACCACGTTCGCTTTTCTAGGATGGCATGGTCAGAACATGTGCTGAAATGAGTCTCCTCTTGAGTTCTTCGAAGCTCTTCCCACATTCCTTGCTCCATTCGAATTTTGTATCTCTACGAGTCAGCTGCGATAATGGAATAGCGATTCGAGAATATCCTTCAACGAATCTCCGATAATAATAACCAACTAAGCTTTAGAAAGCTACGTATTTTGATTCTTGACTTAGGTTGCTCTCAACCGTGACTCATATCCCAATCTTGGATAGCACGTCACAATGACACCTATCAGTTTACTATCACACGAATATGACGTCCCCTTATAGAGAGTCGGGCTTAGGTAAATTCCACAAAGGAAGTCACCAGATAAAGGCTCGGTACCAAATTCTATAGTTGAATTTTTAACTCCACGAAGTTCAATAGAGCCATTCGATATGAGATTTTAGAAATGAGTTTTGTCTTACGGGTTCAAAGTCGATACAAAATTTAATATCGAGCTTTGGGAGTAAGCCAAGAAATTCTTCGAAAAATACGTCGGGAAAAATCAATAACAACAAGAATATTATTCAAATCTGACGTGTCTTTATTCAAATCCATAACATGGACTAAGAAAACTTGACATCCGTAATAAACGAATGACTTCATGGCTTGATATGAAAATGTTTGATTACAATGGTTTGATTGCTTGAATTCGAATAACAGGTTGCTTAGGAATATGAAAACTAACAACCTTACGAAAATAATCAATTTTGGCATGATGAGTAGTTAACCTTAAAATCACATCAAAAGCAATTATCTCTATAGAAATAAGGTTAACAGGTAATGTGATAGTGTCAACTTTGAATCAAGCAAGATTTTTAAACAACGGATGTAATGAAAGTTTCTCCTAACGAGTCTCCATAAATAGGTCAAAGTCTAATTTCTCCGTGATCAAGTTCAAACGTTGAGCGCAAGCAAGAGAGATAAAAGAATGGGTAGAACCGATATCTAGTAAGGTATAAACTTCGCAAGAATTTATAATTAACTAACCCGCTAACTTCGTTCGGGTTCCTCGTATTTTGACCGGCCACGACAAACGCCTTCCAAGAACCGCTTGACTTTGACTTTTACGGGACATCCTTTTTAGTCACCATTCCCATTGGATCTGGTTTCGATATCGTATAATCTCGAGCGATATGTCCTTCTTTTCCACAATTATAGCATACCTTGGAAGGCTTTGAACAGTTTGACCTTATATGTCCCTCCTCTCCACATCTCAGTAGCATCTAACCGGAGATCGTTCTCTTCCCTAGAATTTGTTGATGGTGCCGATGCTGCACGACGCCTTCCGTCATCGTTAAATCTTCTCTTTTAGATTGGACATCTCTTTCCATAATATCAACGCGTCGTCTGCTTTTTACCCATGCATCACTCATTCTCACTCGTTCGGTTATTTCTTCTTTCACTTCGATTCGACTTTTTATCATCTTATACTCGCCAAAGAGTGCTTCATTCAAGCATCACGTGTCGGGTAACACAAGCTTGAATCGTTGCATCCTTTTGCTCCACGATCGCTGCTGCAATTCTTCACTTTGCTCTTCTAACTCATGAATACGATTTTGCAATTCTATATTTTGATCATAAAATACCTCTAATAAACTCTCTTGATGTACCTCTTCTTCCTCTTCTTCCTCACTCTCAAATTGTTACATCTGCGATTATCTCTGCAACTATCAATTCTTCACTCACCATGGATATCTCTAATTCCTTCTTCACTTTGACATCACATTATCACGGTTGGCGATTAGAGGTGTCTCCACGATCTCATTCACTCCATTGTTAACGTTCTCGTGACCCATTCTTAAAACTATCATAAAACAAGGGTTAATTAAATAAATTAACAAATCACATAATACCCTATATTATGACCAACCAACAAATAAGCTTAGGTAGGACACACTAACGAAGGATTTACTCGTCTCTCCCTCCTAGTTCTATTCCCCGATCTCCGCCAGAGATCATATCCTAAGCTCGATACCAACCGCAACGCCCCAAAATAGGTATATACATCACCCATTCCGAGTTGTCAATACATGGTATGTAAACAACTACAACTTTATTATTACAACAAGAAATCTGTGAGTTTAAATACAAATATTATCTTCTAGACAATATCTATACTCAAATAAATCCTCATCACATTTATTGATACATTATTTTACAAAATGGTGAGGACTACTAAACAATCCTTTCTAAAACCTTCATTCCATACCCCGACTGCATGCTCGCTATATTCTCGCCTCCCGAGAAGAATGGAACAAAAGGAAAAGGGTGAGCTCAACTAGCTCAAGAAAGAATATTATGACTAAGATAATATACAACAAATTATCGTTAGTCTTCAACAGGAAAAATTTAATAGAATCAATAGACAACAAATTTTAAATCAATATTCGCAATGAAATAATAATTCATTAGAAGAGTTAAGTAGAGAATGCAAACTACTATCTTCTATGTATGAATTTAAAAGTTCATCGCTCATCTTTTATCCTCAGTAACATCAATCAATATACATCATCAGAATCAAATATTCATCTTTGCACTACAGCCAAAGATATTCATCACCGGTCATGTTCATTTAAACACTGCTCATCTTTGCACTACTGGCCAAAGATATTAATCGATCGATTATTCATGTTCATCTCAACACTGCTCATCTTTGCACTACAGAGCCAAAGATATTCTTCAGAAATCATTCATCTTTGCTCTACAGGCCAAAGATATTCAATAATATCATCATTTAAGACCGAGGATGATAAAAATATTTTTAAAGAAACGAATCCAAAGAAACAAAATGACAAGGATTAAGGATTAAGGATTAGAGTACTTTGTTTTATCCATGTTTAAAAAAATACCTCAAAAATAATCATAGTGGTGTAAAATTCAAGAATGATCAAAACATGGATACAATCAAAGCTAGTATCCGAATAGATATTTTGGACAAAAGAAAAATTTTCATTTTTATGAATAGTCTTGCGTATTTGTGAATAGTCTTTGTATCGTGAATAGTCTTGAGTATCGTGAATAGTAACTCAGACACCAAAAGATAGAAATTCCACAAAAACATCTTCACGCTTCATGAATAGTACTCGTGAATAGTAACTCGTGAATAGTAACTCATGAATAGTAACTCGTGAATAGTAACTCATGAATAGTAACCCCGACATGAAAAAGTTCCAAATTTGATAAAAAGTTCCAACCAATATTTCAACATAATGATATTGAAGAAATAATATCATTTGAGAAGAAAATAACATTCCTTACCTCAAAGAATCAGTACTTCGGAAGGAAAGATCTAAGTGATCTTTGAATGAAACTTGTCTTGAAATAAAGAACTCTCAAAGTATCTAAATACTCACAAAATACGCTCAATAATATAGAGAGAGAAAGAGAAACTTTGTTTCTGGTGTGATTTTCAATTCTAACTTAGCCCTCTATTTATAGGAAAATGTTAGCCCGTCAAAGCGACTTGACTTTTGTTACACGATGGCTTTACCTCGCTACTATTGCCACCCACCACATTTGAAATAAAATTCAGCATATTTTTTCACCAACCACAAGTGGGGCCCACTCAATTCTAGAATTTTCCACCAAAATCAATTATAACCCTACTTTCCTAATCAAACACCTCTTAAAATTTATAACAAATCATTCGCTTCATTTTAAACGGTTCAAAATTTGTAGACATATACTCAACTTATATATGTATAACATATCCAAAAATCGCATACGATCCATCCAATTACGATTAAAAATTATAACTCACATGATATATCGTAAAAATACTAATTTGATTTTTAATACCTCTAATCCGGCAAAATACAAATAAAACATCTCAAAGATTAATTCCTTCATTAATAACCACATAAATAAATCCATCATTTATATTATATAAAATAAATATTTCCTTATCATATGAATCAATAATTAATTATTCACAAATAATATTACGTAATCACATTTATGATGACCAGTGTGTTCCGGAAAGAGGGGCTTTCCAATAAGGATCTCTCCTCTTCTTGGCGCCTGAATTAGGTGACCAAACCTCTCCTTAGACGAACTTTCTAGACATTGCCAATAATGTTATCTAATAATATTATTCAAATAATATGAATTATTGATCCGATAATGGGAAATCTTGTGCGTTGACAATTATTGAAACAACAATAATATAAAATACCAACGCAACAATTATTGAATCAATAAAATAAACTATTGAGCAAGAATTACCGTAACAATTATTGAGTAGTGCCTTCCTACGTAAGAATCAATAATTGATGCAATACCGTGCTACTCTTTCAACAACGCCGTATTAGTGTGTTTTAACCACCGGTATTCCAACAATGATAATACGGTAATAATTACGTAGCTATTTTTAAACAACTTATATTTGTCGTTTTCCTCATCCAATCGCTTTTTTCCGTTATGGGGCCCACACATGGCTCTTGTGGTCGTCATTTAATATTCCCCGACAGCATTCTGAATATTCCACGACCAAACGAATATTCCCAAACAAAAATGAATATTTTATAACCACTTGCTTATTTTGAAATATTTATGTATTTAACCCTTAACTATCCACATTAATCAAATCAACCCTTACTATTTCAAAATAATAAATAAAGGAAATTCCTTTTTATTTAAAAAAAATTTCGGGGTCTTACAGTAGTGAATGTTTATGATGAATGTGACAATGTTTTCGCAAATCGCAGTTCGTAAATCGCACATCGCATTTCGCACTTCGCTTTTCGCTTTTGGCCAAATCGCACATCGCAATTCGTACATCGCAAATTGCATATCGCAAATCGCCTATCGCAAATCGCATATCGCATATCGCAAATCACAAAATCACAAATCGCAATGTAATGAATATTATGATGAATGTTAAAATTTATTCATAAATCGCTTTACCTTTTACCTATCATTCCTGCTGCAGATGCTGGTGTTGACTCCAATGGTCTGGCATTTAATCGCTTATGCTTGTTTGATGAAGATAAGTTGAGATGTTTTCTACATCTCTGATGGGGACGACGCTCTGAAATCACCAGACCCTCCCGATGTATTCGCGGGTAGTTTGCAACGGTGCCTATTCTGCTGATCGCCAAACTTTTCTGGTTCCCACTCGAATGGTGGTATACGAAGCTTTCACCGCTGAACTGTGTTGATGTCGCGCTGTATTGATTGCAATGGTTTAGGATACCAGATCTTCCGATACATTCGCTGAAGTAATATTCCACGGATTACTTCACTAGACTTCGCCTGATGTTACGTTAGATTGATGACAACCACCCAATGTCTCACCCTTCTTGAGGTGATTTGGAGTTTTATTTTGCTGTTGGGTACTTGTGCCCCATTTCCTTAAGCGTTTGATTCACAACCCGGCTGAACTGATGACTTGAATGTCGCTGAAATCCTTGGAGGGTGTAATTCATTCTTTCGCTACCCAGATTTGAACGTCGGTGTAGAGGCCTTAGCTTGTGAGGACTTAACGCATGTTGATGGTGTAGATTTCATTCGCTAGGCCTTTCGTTGTTAACCTTCTACTTCTGAGTTAAGAACGTTTTTGAGAAGTTTCCCCTTCTTTCGTAGGGGCACGCTTATGTCGCTATGATTTCTTTCAGGAGTTTACCCCTTTCTTTTTGATGAGAAGCTTGATCTTGCCTTAAACTCCTTCCATTTCTTGGAATTGGAAAAATGCCCCAGTCCTTTCGCATGTTGATGCTGAGGGTTCATATGAGAAACTCTCTTTGTTGATGAAGTCGTGAGTGAATAATATCTGAATCGCCATTGAGATGATGATGGACCGTGCTGATGGCGCTAACTGGCGCATTTTCCATTTTAGGATGATTGATAAATGCCCCAGTGTTGAGTTGTCATTGCTTTTGAGATTGTCCCCAATCTTGTTGTAAGGGATCCACTATCCGGTTGTCGCTAGTTTTGAAATTGCCCCAGCCTCGCTTATTGTCTGGGATAGTTTCTTTGATAGATGAGCTGATAAGACGCTAGAGATCGCAAGAGGCTTTTACATCTGTACCATCTGGTGAACAGGTAGTGGATGTGGGCTTTGATGTTGATGACTCTTTACGGTAAAGATGTCGCTTTGTTAGAGATGATGATGCTCTAACTCATGGGGATATCATTGTTCTTTGAAATGGATGACGTTATATCCACCTGAGATATCGCATGTAGTTGGCAGTGGATCTGTTGGCTCGTGTAGAAACCCTTGGGTAGGAGATCACAGTGTTACTTCCTTCTTCTGAGAGGGAATTCATGTTGGACTTGATAGCCCGCATATATACTGATTTGTAGATGGGCTTGTATTTTCCTGCACAGACTAGCTTAGCCATTTTTTCATGTACAGTACACATTGTATATATCAAACAACATTATATATGGCAGGGAAATATATGTTGATTCACTTCCCTTTTAGTTGTGCCTTGCTACTTGCTTGATATTCGCTTATTTCTCCAGGACTTTGTGATCTGGATGTATTCTGAACTCCTCCTTGATGGATGGACAGTGAGATGTCTCAGGATTTTCAGAATGGATCGTCGATCTGTGTGTATTCCCTACCATCTTTGGTGTCTTGGGGCTTGTTTTTGTATGTGGTTATGGATAAGAGTGAGTTAATTTTTTCTGGGGTGAGATCGGACCATATAACATAGCTGTCTACGTACTCCCGTGTATTGGGGAGATCATGTCGACGTAGTTCGCCCAGGTATAGGGCGGATTTCAGATAAAGAGTTTAATCCCATGTACAGGATAAATTTAAGGTGTGAAAGGTTTGATCCCTGGTGAGATACCGAAGTTGTATGAAATGAAGTGAAACCAGGCTGCTGGTGTAAGACCCCAAATTATTATTAAATGAAATTTATTTTCCTCTATTTATTATTTTGAAATAGTAAGGGTTGATTTGATTAATGTGGATAGTTATGGGTAAAATATGAAAATATTTCGAATAAGCAAGTGGTTATAAAATATTCATTATCGTCGGGGAATATTCGTTTGGTCGTGGAATATTCGATATTTCGGGAATATTCGTGACGACGGCCAGCAGCGATTTTTTTTGGCCCCATAACGAAAAAGCGATTGGATGAAGAAAACGACAAATATAAGTTGTTTATAAATAACGATGTAGTTATTCACTAATTATCTGTTGGAATACCCGTGGTTAAAAAACACACTAATACGCTGTTGTTGAACAAGAAGACACAGAGGTATTGCACCAATTATTGATTCTTACGTAAGAAGGCACTACTCAATAATTGTTACGATAATTACTATTCAAATTTTATTTTATTTTATTGATTCAATAATTGTTGCGTTGATATTTTATATTACACAAATTTTTTCAATAATTGTCATTACAATAATATTTTTTTATTGGCAATGTCTAGAAAGTTCTCGCTCTAAGGAGAGGTTTGGTCACCTAATCAAGCCACCAAGAAGAAAAATTCTTATTGAAAGCCCCTCTTTCCTGAACTACTGGTTGTCAATATTGTGATTCTCAGAATATTATTTGTGAATAATTAATTATTGATTCATATGATGAGGAAAATATTGATTTTATGTGGATATAGATGGAGAAAATTTTTAAATGACAATTGTTGAAAATTAATATTTTATCTTTTCTCGATAAAATATTTCATTTAAATATATTATTTTAATAATATATTAACGGTGATATTTTTATAATGAATGTGGGATATATGAGTATATGAGAGAGGAAGAGTATTTTGTGGCATTAAATGATTAACACATGTTTTGTGTGTTTCGGTGGACCCCATTTATCGACCGAAATTTGATTATAACTGTAAAATCGCCTGCTTGTGGATTTCGGTCAATTTTTGTTTGGAATTTAGAAAACTTTCTTCTGGAAAGTTGTAGAGATTTGAATTTCCTATAAAAAAGTCGCGAGATTTGAATTTTTCTGATAAAAGGGCTATTTATTATGAATTATTGAAGTTTCAAGTTTCAAATAATTGATTTTTGGGAGTTTTAATTAATTATTTTGAGAAAAACGTTTTTGGTGAGTTTGTGAACCTCATTTAACATGTGCTATGGCTGAAATCAGATTTCAAAGGTGGGCTAAGGAATTTTGTTTATAAATAATATTATTATATTCAATTTTCGCTTTTGGTGTTCTAAGCATTTTCCTATAAATAGGGAGCTTAGGTTAGAATTGAAAATCACACCAAAACTCAAGTTTTCTCTCTATATTATCGAGCGTTATTCTTGTGAGTATACTTTGAGTGTTGATATACTTGCAAGTTCAAGTCATAGCCTATATCCTGTTTCAACTAAAGTACTGCCTTTCGTGGTAAGGGATGTTATTTTATTCAAAATGATATTATTTCTTCAATATCATTATGCCGAAATATTGGTTGGAAATTTTTATCAAATTTGGAACTTTTTCATGCTCGGGTTACTATTCACGAGTTACTATTCATGAGTTACTATTCATTAGTTACTATTCACGAGTTACTATTCACGAGTACTATTCATGAAGCGTGAAGATGTTTTTTTGTGGAATTTCTATCTTTTGGTGTCGAGTTACTATTCACGATACTCGACACGATACTCATTACTATTCACTTAAAAAATGAAAATTTTTCTTTTCGTCTAAAATATCTATTCGGATACTAGCTTTGATTGTATCCATGTTTTGATCATTCTTGAATTTTACACCACTATGATTATTTTGAGGTATTGTTGGACATGGATAAAACAAAGTACGAATCCTTAATCTTTAATTCTTGTCATTTTGTTTCACCGGATTCGCTTTCTTAAAAATATTTTCATCATCCTCAATCTTAAATGATGATATTATCAATATCTTTGGCCCAGTAGTGATGAAAAGTTGAATAGGTGTTGAGATGAACATGACCGAATACGACCGATCGATTAATATCTTTGGCCCAGAGCAAAAGATGAATGTGTGTTTTAGATGAACATGACTAATCGTGAATATCTTTGGCCCAGAAGTGCAAAGATGAATATTCTATTTGAGATGAATATCGATTGATGTTACAGGATAAAATATTGATGATGAACTTTTAAATTCATAGATTATAGTAGATTTCATTCTCTACGTAACTCTTCTAATGAATTATTATTTCACCGCTAATATATTGATCCGAAACTTGTTGTCTATTGTATTCTATCATATTTTTCCTCGTTGAAGACTAACGATAATTTGTTGTATTATATCTTAGTCATAACATTCTTTACCGGGCTAGTTGAGCTCACCCTTTTCCTTGTTGTTCCATTTTTCTTCTCGTGAGCGAGATTATAGCGAGTAACTAGTCGGGTATGGAATGAAGGTTCTAGAGAGAGTTGTTTAGTAGTCCTCACCATTTTTGTAAAATAATGTATCAATAATTATGATGGGGATTTATTTGCGTGTGGATATTGTCTAGATGGCAATATCTCGTATTTAAACTCACAGCTTATATGTTGTAATAATAAAGTTGTAGTTATTTCGCACCATGTATTTGGGCGACTTAGAATGGGTTGGATGGAATGGACCTATTTTGGGGCGCCACAATTGGTATCGTAGCTTAGGATATGATCTTTGCGGAGATCGGGAAATAGAACTAGGAGGGGAGAGACGAGTAAATCCTTCGCTAGTGTGTCCTACCTAAGCTTATTTGTTAGTTGTTGGTCAAGATATAGGGATATTATGTGATATATTGATTTCCTTAATTAACCCTTGTTTTATGACAAGATTTTGAGAATGTCGACCGAGAATATTAATAATGGAGTAAATGAGACCGTGGAGATGCCTCAGTACTTACCAACGAGGAGAACATGCAACAGTCGACAATGTACCTCCGTTGAACAACACCACCGAAAGCGTATGATGAACGAGGGGATGTTTAGAAGCTTTTTGCAGCTCATGCAAAATCGATTTAGGGAGACTCGTGTTCAAAATACAAGAGGAAATGATAGCAATTCACGGTGGTCACAAATGCAAGCAGCTCAAAGAGTTGGGATCACCGAATTCTGGGAAAGCCGATCCGATTAAAGGCGAGACGTGGGTCAAACAAATTACCAAGATATTCGATGTCTTGGGATGCACGGAGGAACGAAAGTTCCATTCGCTACTTTTATGTTCCGTAATGAGGCGACATCGGTGGAAATCAGTGAAGCGTACCCATCCAAATTGCACTCAAAGATGTCATGGGAGACATTTCAAAAATAAATCAATGACAAGTACTTCCTCGAAAGTATTCAAGTTATATATGAAGGAAGTGGAGTTTATTAGACTTGAGTAGAATAACACGACGGTGTCCCAAAGACGAGGCGGCAAGTTCATGAGTTATCCGTGTTTGCACCTCATTTGGTGGAGAATGAGGAACGATGACGCGGATGTTTCGAGAGGTTTGAAACCCGACATACGCCAAGATCTCATTTCTCATAAATTTTCTCTATTCAGATGTTGTCAATGTGGCTCAGTTGTTAGAGCGAGATAACGAAAGTACGCTCAACCGAGGGACCATAACCAGATCATACCAAGATAGCAATCCATCAAAATAACGATAACCAAATGGAGAAAGAAGAATACTGACAAAGGCGGAACCACTCTAGTGGTAATCGTGGCCATGAAAATAGAAGAAGCGAGTCTGGAGGAGATTTTAAAAGAGGAGATTCAACAACGACCATGTGAAGATGTCAAAGATTAAGAGTAACCGGTTCCAAGGGAGAGAAAAGACCACCGGTCGATGTTACAAATGTGGGAAGAGGGATATATCACCCCAAACCGCCCACAACAGCTTTAAGGTATGCTATAATTGTGGAAAAAAAGGACATATCGCCGAGATTGTACGATATCGAAACCCAGTCCAATGGAATGGTGACTCAAAAGGATGTCCTAGAAAAGTCAAAGTCAACGATTCTCGGAAGAGCGCTTGTCGTGACCGGTCAAAATGCGAGGAACCCGAACGGTTAGCACAAGGTTAGTTAATTATAAATTCTTGCGAAGTTTATACCTTACTAGATAGATACCGCTTCTACCCATTCTTTTATCTCTCTTGCTTGCGCTCAACGCTTGAACTTGACTACTGAGAAATTAGACTTTGACCTATTTATGGAGACTCGTTAGAGAAACTTTCATTACATCCATTGTTTAGAAATCTTGTTTGATCCAAGTCAGCACCATCACATTACCTGTTAACCTTATTTATTTAAAGATATTTGCTTTTGATGTGATTTTAGGGATTGATTGTTAACTACTCATCATGCCAAATTGATTGCTTTTGTAAGGTTGTTAGTTTTCATATTCCTAAGCAACCTTGTTATTCAATTCAAGCAATCAAACCATTGTAGTCAAACATTTTCATATCAAGCCATGAAGTCATTCGCTTATTATGGATGTTAAGTTTTCTTAGTCCATGTTATGGATTTGAATAAAGACACGCCGATGTGAATAATATTCTTGTTGTTATTGTTTTTCCCGACGTATTTCAAGAATTTCTTGGTTTACTCCCAAAGCCCGATATTAAATTTTGTATCGAATTTGAACCCTAAGACAAAACTCATTTCTAAAATCTCATATCGAATGGCTCCTATTGAACTTCGTGAGTTAAAATTCAACTATAGAATTTGGTACCGAGCCTTTATCCGGTGACTTCCTTTGTGGAATGCACCGCCGCATCGTAGGGGACACCCATATTCGCATGCGATAGTAAACCGATAGGTGTCATTGTAACGTGCTATCCAAGGTTGGGATATGAGTCACAATTGAGAACAACCTAAGCTCAGAATCGAAATACGTAGCTTTCAGGCTTAGTTGGTTATTATCGGAGATTCGTTGAAGGATATTCTCGAATCGCTATTCCATTAACGCAAATGACTCAGAGATACAAAATTCGAATGGAGCAAGGAATGTGGGAAGAGCTTCAAGAACTCAAGAGGAGACTCATTTCAAAGACATGTTCGACCATGCCATCCTCGAAAAGCTTAACGTGGTAGCCGACGTGTTGAGTAGAAGATCGATATACAAGTACGAGTACGATATTGTCAAAGACTCATTTCATATAATTTACAAATAATAGAGATGGAGATGAAAACTCTAGGTACCCACGTGATGATATACGAGTATAATCGACTTTAATCGATAAAGTTAAAGCTGTTCAAGCTACACACCGGAGCTGATGAATTTGAAGAAGGAGGTGCAAGAAGTTGTTATTTCAAAAGCGAGAATCGGTGAGGTGAGGAAAGCTCAAACCTTCGATTTATTAATCCATTTGAAATTCTCGATCGAATAGGAACTGTGGCCTATAGACTCGTTTTACCGCCAAGTATAACGCGTGTTCATAACGTTTTTCACGTATCGATGTTACGTAAATATGTGGACGACCCAAACCACGTCATTGAGTTAGAACCGGACGAGATAGCCGAAGACTTAACGTACGAGGAGGTACCTGTCAAGATCTTGTAGAGGAAAGAACATGTCCTATGTACCGAGGTTATACCACAAGTTAAAGTTTTGTGGAGAAACCATGCTATTGAGGAAATGACCTAGGAGTTGGAAACGAAAATGAAAGCGAGGTATTCTCATCTTTTCGAAACACCAGGTACGTACGTCAATTTCGAGGACGAAATTTCATAAGGAGGGGAGGTTGTAAGACCCCAAATTATTAATAAATGAAATTTATTTTCCTCTATTTATTATTTTGAAATAGTAAGGGTTGATTTGATTAATGTGGATAGTTATGGGTAAAATACGCAAATATTTCGAATAAGCAAGTGGTTATAAAATATTCATTATCGCTTGGGAATATTCGTTTGGTCGTGGAATATTCGTATCGTCGGGAATATTCGCATTTACGACAAGCAGCTTTTTTTGTGGGCCCCATAACGAAAAGCGATTGATGAAGAAAACGACAAATATAAGTTGTTTATAAATAACGATGTAGTTGTTACCAAGTATCATCGTTGGAATACCCGGTGGTTAAAACACACTAATACGCTGTTGTTGAACAAGAAGATACCAGATTGCACCAATTATTGATTCTTACGTAAGAAGGCACTACTCAATAATTGTTACAAAGAATTACTCGCTCAAAGATTTTATTTTATCGATTCAATAATTGTCATATTGATATTTTATATTATCATTGTTTTCAATAATTGTCATTACACAAGATTTTTTATTATCGGCTAATAATTCATATTATCCAATAATATTATTAGATAACATTATTGGCAATGTCTAGAAAGTTCTGCTCTAAGGAGAGGTTTGGTCACCTAATCATACGCCAAGAAGAAGAAATTCTTATCGAAAGCCCCTTTCCTGAACCGCACCGTCACAAATATCAGTGATTCTCGTAATATTATTTGTGAATAATTAATTATTGATTCATATGATGAGGAAAATATTGATTTTATGTGGATATAGATGGAGAAAATTTTTAAATGACAATTGTTGAAAATTAATATTTTATCTTTTTCTCGATAAAATAATTCATTTAAATATATTATTTTAATAATATATTAATTATGATATTTTTATAATGAATGTGGGATATATGAGTATATGAGGAGGAAGAGTATTTTTGTGGCATTAAATGATTAACACATGTTTTGTGTGTCATGGGACCCCATTTATCGATCGAAATTTGATTATAAATTTGTAAAATCGCCTGCTTGTGGATTTCTTTTGCCAATTTCTGTTTGGAATTTGGAAAACTTTCTTCTCGCAAAGTTGTAGAGAATTGAATTTCCTATAAAAAGTCGCAAGATTCAAATTTTCTGATAAAAGGGCTATTTATTATGAATTATTGAAGTTTTGAGTTCAAATAATTGATTTTTGGGAGTTTTAATTAATTATTTTGAGAAAAACGTTTTTGGTGAGTTTGTGAACCTCATTTAACATGTGCTATGGCTGAAATCAGATTTCAAAGGTGGGCTAAGGAATTTTGTTTATAAATAATATTATTATATTCAATTTTCTACTTTTTGTGTGTTCTAAAGCATTTTCCTATAAATAGGGAGCTTAGGTTAGAATTGAAAATCACACCAAAAATCAAGTTTTCTCTCTATATTATCGAGTTTATTCTTGTGAGTATTTTTTGAGTATACTTTGAGTATTGCTATACGGTGCAAGTTCAAGTCATAGCCTATATCCTGTTTCAACTAGAAGTACTGCCTTTTCGAGGTAAGGGATGTTATTTTCTTCAAAATGATATTATTTCTTCAATATCATTATGTCAAATATTGGTTGGAAATTTTATCAAATTTGGAACTTTTTCATGCTCGGGTTACTATTCATGAGTTACTATTCACGAGTTACTATTCATGAGTTACTATTCATGAGTTACTATTCACGAGTTACTATTCATTCAAGTACTATTCACGAAGCGTGAAGATGTTTTTTTTGTGAATTTCTATCTTTTGTGTCTGAGTTACTATTCACGATACTGCACTATTCACGATACTGACACTATTCACTTAATTTCGGCACTATTCAATTTAAAAATGAAAATTTTTCTTTTCGTCTAAAATATCTATTCTCGATACTAGCTTTGATCAGATCCATGTTTTGATCATTCTTAAATTTTACACCACTATGATTATTTTGAGGTATTTTTGGACGTGATAAAAACAAAGTACTAATCCTTAATCCTTAATCCTTGTCATTTTGTTTCACCGATTCGCTTTTTTAAAATATTTTTCATCATCCTCACCCTTAAATGATGATATTATCAATATCTTCGCCTCAGAAAGATAATGATTTTCGATGAATATCTCTTGTCCGTAGTAGTAAAGATGAACAGTGTTGAGATGAATACGATCGATCGATTAATATCTTTGGCCAGAGTGCAAAAGATGAACAGTGTTTTTAGATGAACACGACTAATCGATGAATATCTTTGCCCAGTAAAAGCAAAGATGAATATTTGATTCCGAGATGAATATCGATTGATGTTACAGGATAAAATATCGATGATGAACTTTTAAATTCATATATGTATAGATAGAGTTTCATTCTCTACTTAACTCTTCTAATGAATTATTATTTCACCGCGAATATTGATTTAAAACTGTTGTTGTCTATTGTATTCTATTAGATTTTTCCTCGTTGAAGACTAACGATAATTTGTTGTATATTATCTTAGTCATAATATTCTTTATCGGGCTAGTTGAGCTCACCCTTTTCTTTGTTGTTCCATTTTTCTTCTCTCGTGAGGCGAGAATGTAATGAGTAACTAGTCTGGGTATGGAATGAAGGTTCTAGAGAGAGTTGTTTAGTAGTCCTCACCATTTTGTAAAATAATGTATCAATAATTATGATGGGGATTTATTTATGCGTGTGGATATTGTCTAGATGGCAATATCTCGTATTTAAACTCACAGCTTATATGTTGTAATAATAAAGTTGTAGTTTATTTCGCACCATGTATTTGGCGACTTTCGTAATGGGTTGGATGGAATGGACCTATTTTGGGGCGCCACAAATTGGTATCGTAGCTTAGGATATGATCTCCATGAGATCGGGAATAGAACTAGAGGGAGAGACGAGTAAATCCTTCGCTAGTGTGTCCTACCTAAGCTTATTTGTTAGTCGGTCAAGATATATAGGATATTATGTGATATATTGATTTCCTTAATTAACCCTTGTTTTATGACGACAAGATTTGAGAATGTCGACGAGAATATTAATGGGAGTAAATGAGACCGTGGAGATGCCTCAGACTTTACAACGAGGAGAACGTGCAACAGTCGGGACAATGTACCTCCCGTGAAACAACACCACCGAAAGCGATGATGAACGAGGGATGTTTAGAAGCTTTTTGCAGCTCATGCAAAATCGATTTAGGAGACTCGTGTTCAAAATACAAGAGAGAAATGATAGAAATTCACGGTGGTCACAAACAAGCGCTTCAAAGAGTCAGGGACCACCAAAATTGGGGAAAGCCGGATCCGATTAAGGCGAGACGTGGGTCAAACAAATTACCAAGATATTCGATGTCTTGGGATGCACGGAGGAACAGAAAAGTTCCATTCGCTACTTTTATGTTCCGTAACGAGGCAGACATCGGTGGGAATCAGAAGCGCACTCCATCCAAATTGCACTCAAAGATGTCATGGGAGACATTTCAGAAATAGCTTCAATGACAAGTACTTCCCGAAAGTATTCATATACGAAGGAAGTGGAGTTTATTAGACCGAGTAGTATAACATGACGGTGTCCCAAAGACGAGGCGGTTCATGAGTTATCCAGTTTGCACCTCATTTGGTGGAGAATGAGGAACGATGACGCGGATGTTTCGAGAGGTTTGAAACCCGATATACGCCAAGATCTCATTTCTCATAAATTTTCTCTATTCAGATGATGTCAATCACAGGCTCTCATTGTTAGAGCGAGATAACGAGTACGCTCAACCGAGGGACCATAACCAGATCATACCAAGATAGCAAAATCGTCAAAATAACGATAACCAAATGAGAGAAGAAGAATACGGACAAAGGCGGTAACCACTCTAGTGGTAATCGTGGCCATGAAAATAGAAGAAGCGAGTCTGGAGGAGATTTTAAAAAGAGAGATTCAACAACGACCATGTGAAGATGTCAACCCAAGAGAGTAACCGGTTCCAAGGGAGGAGAAAGACCACCGGTCAGATGTTACAAATGCGGAAAGAGGGATATATCACCCCAAACCGCCCACAACAGCTTTAAGGTATGCTATAATTGTGGAAAAGAAGGACATATCGCCGAGATCAGACGATATCGAAACCCACCCAAATGGGAATGGTGACTCAAAAGGATGTCCCGTAAAAGTCAAAGTCAACGATTCCCGAAGAGCGCTTTGTCGTGACTTCATTAAAATGCGAGGAACCCGAACGGTTAGCACGCAAGTTAGTTAATTATAAATTCTTGCAAAGTTTATACCTTACTAGATACCGGGTTCTACCCATTCTTTTATCTCTCTTTCTTGCGCCAACGCTTGAACTTGACTACGAGAGAAATTAGACTTTGACCTATTTATGGAGACTCCGCTAGAGAAACTTTCATTACATCCGTTGTTTAGAAATCTTGTTTGATTCAAGTCAGCACCATCACATTACCCGTTAACCTTATTTCTATTAAAGATATTGCTTTTGATGTGATTTTATTTTTGATTAACTACTACTCATCATGCCAAATTGATTACTTTTGTAAGGTCATTAGTTTTCATATTCCTAAGCAACCCGTTATTCAATTCAAGCAATCAAACCATTGTAGAGTCAAACATTTTCATATCAAGCCATGAAGTCATTCGCTTATTACGGATGTCAAGTTTTCTTAGTCCATGTTATGGATTTGAATAAAGACACGCCGATTTGAATAATATTCTTGTTGTTATTGATTTTTCCCCGACGTATTTTCAAGAATTTCTTGGTTTACTCCCAAAGCCCGATATTAAATTTTGTATCGACTTTGAACCCTAAGACAAAACTCATTTCTAAAATCTCATATCGAATGGCTCCTATTGAACTTCGTGAGTTAAAATTCAACTATAGAATTTGGTACCGAGCCTTTATCCGGTGACTTCCTTTGTGGAATGCACCGCCGCATTCTCTCCGTAGGGGACACCATATTCGCATGCGATAGTAAAAATCGATAGGTGTCATTGTAACGTGCTATCCAAGGTTGGGATATGAGTCACAATTGAGAACAACCTAAGCTCAGAATCGAAATACGTAGCTTTAGGCTTAGTTGGTTATTATCGAGATTCGTTGAAGGATATTCTCAATCGCTATTCCATTAACGCAAATTTACTCAGAGAGATACAAAATTCGAATGGAGCAAGGAATGTGGGAAGAGCTTCAAGAACTCAAGAGGAGACTCATTTCAAAGACATGTTCTCGACCATGCCATCCTCGAAAAGCTTAACGTGGTAGCCGACGTGTTTGAGTAGAAGATCGATATACAAGTACGAAAGTACGATATCACAAAGACTCATTTCAGATAATTTACAAATAATAGAGATGGAGATGAAAACTCTAGGTACCCACGTGATGATATATATGCAGTATAATCGACTTTTAATCGATAAAGTTAAAGTCGCTCAAGCTACACACATCGAGTCGATGAATTTGAAGAAGGAGGTGCAAGAAGTCATTATTTCAAAAGCGAGAATCGGTGAGGTGAGGAAAGCTCAAACCTTCGATTTATTAATCCATTTGAAATTCTCGATCGAATAGGAACCGTGGCCTATAGACTCGCTTTTACCGCCAAGTATGACGCGTGTTCATAACGCTTTTCACGATCGATGTTACGTAAATATGTGGACGAATTCAACCACGCTATCGAAGTTAGAACCGGACGAGATAGCCAAGACTTAACGTACGAGGAGGTACCACAAGATCTTGTAGAGAAAGAAACATGTCCTATGTACCGAGGTTATACCACAAGTTAAAGTTTTGTGGAGAAACCATGCTATTGAGGAAATGACCTAGAGTTGGAAACGAAAATGAAAGCGAGGTATTCTCATCTTTTCAAACACTGTGTACGTACGCCAATTTCGAGGACGAAATTTCATAAGGAGGGAGGTCAGAAGACCCCAAATTATTAATAAATGAAATTTATTTTCCTCTATTTATTATTTTGAAATAGTAAGGGTTGATTTGATTAATGTGGATAGTTATGGGTAAAATACGCAAATATTTCGAATAAGCAAGTGGTTATAAAATATTCATTATCGTCGGGGAATATTCGTTTGGTCGTGGAATATTCGTATTGTCGGGGAATATTCGTACGACGACGCAGTCTTTTGTGGGCCCCATAACGGAAAGCGATTGGATGAAGAAAACGACAAATATAAGTTGTTTATAAATAACGATGTAGTTGTTACCGTTAATACTGTTGGAATACCCGGTGGTTAAAACACACTAATACGCGTTGTTGAACAAGAAGACACCAGATTGCACCAATTATTGATTCTTACGTAAGAAGGCACTACTCAATAATTGTTACAAGAATTACTCGCTCAATATTTTATTTTATTGATTCAATAATTGTCATATGATATTTTATATTATTTGTTGTTTCAATAATTGTCATTACACAATATTTTTTATATTATCGAAGCAATAATTCATATTATCCTAATAATATTATTAGATAACATTATTGGCAATGTCTAGAAAGTTCTCGCTCTAAGGAGAGGTTTGGTCACCTAATCATGCGCCAAAAGAAGAGAATTCTTATCGAAAGCCCCTTTCCTGAACCGCCTCAATGCAATATCATGATTCTCAGTAATATTATTTGTGAATAATTAATTATTGATTTATATGATGAGGAAAATATTGATTTTATGTGGATATAGATGGAGAAAATTTTTAAAATGACAATTGTTGAAAATTAATATTTTATCTTTTTCTCGATAAAATAATTCATTTAAATATATTATTTTAATAATATATTAACTATGATATTTTTATAATGAATGTGGGATATATGAGTATATGAGGAGGAAGAGTATTTTGTGGCATTAAATGATTAACACATGTTTTGTGTGTCGGTGGACCCCATTTATCGACCGAAATTTGATTATAAATTTGTAAAATCGCCTGCTTGTGGATTTCTTGGCCAATTTCTGCTTGGAATTTGGAAAAACTTTCTTCTGCAAAGTTGTAGAGAATTGAATTTCCTATAAAAAAGTCAAGCGAGATTCGAATTTTCTGATAAAAGGCTATATTTATTATGAATTATTGAAGTTTTGAGTTCCGAAATAATTGATTTTTGGAGTTTTAATTAATTATTTTGAGAAAAACGTTTTTGGTGAGTTTGTGAACCTCATTTAACATGTGCTATGGCTGAAATCAGATTTCAAAGGTGGGCTAAGGAATTTTGTTTATAAATAATATTATTATATTCAATTTTCTACTTTTGTGTTCTAAGCATTTTCCTATAAATAGGGAGCTTAGGTTAGAATTGAAAATCACACCAGAAACTGAAGTTTTCTCTCTCTATATTATCGAGTTTATTCTTGTGAGTATTTTGAGTATACTTTGAGTATTGCTATACTGGCAAGTTCAAGTCATAGCCTATATCCTGTTTGTTTCAACTAGTAAGTACTGCCTTTCGAGGTAAGGGATGTTATTTTTCTTCAAAATGATATTATTTCTTCAATATCATTATGCCAAATATTGGTTGGAAATTTTATCAAATTTGGAACTTTTTCATGCTCGGGAAGTTACTATTCATGAGTTACTATTCACGAGTTACTATTCACGAGTTACTATTCACGAGTTACTATTCACGAGTACTATTCATGAAGCGTGAAGATGTTTTTTGTGAATTTCTATCTTTTGGTGTCTGAGTTACTATTCACGATACTTAAGACTATTCACGATACTACACTATTCACTTATTACAACACTATTCAATCAAAAAATGAAAATTTTTCTTTTCGTCTAAAATATCTATTCGATACTAGCTTTGATCAGATCCATGTTTTGATCATTCTTGAATTTTACACCACTACGATTATTTTTGAGGTATTTTGAACATGGATAAAACAAAGTACGAATCCTTAATCCTTAATTCTTGTCATTTTGTTTCACCGATTCGCTTTTTTAAAAATATTTTTCATCATCCTCACCTTAAATGATGATATTATCAATATCTTTGGCCTCAGTAAAAGATGAATGATTTTCGATGAATATCTTCGCCCAGTGCAAGAGAATGATGAACACGATCGATCGATTAATATCTTTGGCCCGTAGTGCAAAGATGAACAGTGTTTAGATGAACATGACCAATCGATGAATATCTTTGGCTCAGAGTGCAAAGATGAATATTTGATTCCGATGAATATCGATTGATGTTACAGGATAAAATATCGATGATGAACTTTTAAATTCATATATAAGATAGTAGAGATCATTCTCTACGTAACTCTTCTAATGAATTATTATTTCACCAACGAATATTGATTTAAAAACTTGTTGTCTATTGTATTCTATCATAGATTTTTCCTCGTTGAGACTAACGATAATTTGTTGTACATTATCTTAGTCATAATATTCTTTATCGGGCTAGTTGAGCTCACCCTTTTCCTTTGTTGTTCCATTTTTCTTCTCGTGAGGCGAGAATGTAGCGAGTAGTACTAGCTCTGGGTATGGAATGAAGGTTCTAGAGAGAGTTGTTTAGTAGTCCTCACCATTTTGTAAAATAATGTATCAATAATTATGATGGGGATTTATTTGCATGTGGATATTGTCTAGATGGCAATATCTCAGATTTAAACTCACAGCTTATATGTTGTAATAATAAAGTTGTAGTTATTTCGCATCATGTATTTGGCGACTCGTAAATGGGTTGGATGGAATGGACCTATTTTGGGGCGCCACAATTGGTATCGAGCTTAGGGATATGATCTTCAAGAGATCGGGAATAGAACTAGGAGGGAGAGACGAGTAAATCCTTCGCTAGTGTGTCCTACCTAAGCTTATTTGTTAGTTGGTCAAGATATATAGGGATATTATGTGATATATTGATTTCCTTAATTAACCCTTGTTTTATGACAAGATTTGAGAATGTCGAATCGAGAATATTAACAAAGGGAGTAAATGAGACCGTGGAGATGCCTCAGTACTTACCAACGAGGAGAACGTGCAACAGTCGACAATGTACCTCCCGTGAACAACACCACCGGCGGCGCGATGATGAACGAGGGATGTTTAGAAGCTTTTTGCGCATGCAAAATCGCATTTAGGGAGACTCGTGTTCAAAATACAAGAGGAAATGATAGCAATTCACGGGGTCACAAACAAGCCAGCTTCAAAGAGTTGGGACCACCGAATTCGGGGAAGCCGATCCGATTAAGGCGAGAGACGTGGGTCAAACAAATTACCAAGATATTCGATGTCTTGGGATGCACGGAGGAACGAAAAGTTCCATTCGCTACTTTTATGTTCCGAATGCGAGGCAGACATCGGTGGGAATCGTGAAGCGCACCCATCCAAATTTCCACACTCAAAGATGTCATGGGAGACATTTCAGAAAATAGTTCAATGACAAGTACTTCCCCGAAAGTATTCGGCTATATGAAGGAAGTGGAGTTTATTAGACTGGAGTAGAATAACATGACGGTGTCCCAAAGACGAGGCGGTTCATGAGTTATCCAGTTTTGCACCTCATTTGGTGGAGAATGAGGAACGATGACGCGGATGTTTCGAGAGGTTTGAAACCCGACATACGCCAAGATCTCATTTCTCATAAATTTTCTCTATTCAGATGTTGTCAATGTGGCTCAAATTGTTAGAGCGAGATAACGAGTACGCTCAACCGAGGGACCATAACCAGGATCATACCAAGATAGCGCCATCAAAATAACGATAACCAAATGGAGAAAGAAGAATACGGACAAAGGCGGAAACCACTCTAGTGGTAATCGTGGCCATGAAAATAGAAGAAGCGAGTCGGGAGGAGATTTTAAAAGAGGAGATTCAACAACGACCATGTGAAGATGTCGCCGCCAGAGCAACCGGGTTCCAAGGGAGGAGAAAGACCACCGGTCAGATGTTACAAATGCGGGAAAGAGGGACATATCACCCAAACCGCCCACAACAATGCTTTAAGGTATGCTATAATTGTGGAAAAGAAGGACATATCGCCGAGATTGTACAATATCGAAACCCACCAAATGAATGGTGACTCAAAAGGATGTCCCGTAAAAGTCAAAGTCAACGATTCTCGAAGAGCGTTTGTCGTGACCGGTCATCAAAATGCGAGGAACCCGAACGGTTAGCACGGGTTAGTTAATTATAAATTCTTGCTAAGTTTATACCTTACTAGATACTGGGTTCTACCCATTCTTTTATCTCTTCTTGCTTGCGCCAACGTTTGAACTTGACTACGGAGAAATTAGACTTTGACCTATTTATGGAGACTCAGATAGAGAAACTTTCATTACATCCGTTGTTTAGAAATCTTGTTTGATCCAAGTTGGCACCATCACATTACCTCGTTAACCTTATTTATTTAAAGATATTTGCTTTTGATGTGATTTTAGGGATTGATTGTTAACTACTCATCATGCCAAATTGATTGCTTTTGTAAGGTTGTTAGTTTTCATATTCCTAAGCAACCCATATTCAATTCAAGCAATCAAACCATTGTAGTCAAACATTTTCATATCAAGCCATGAAGTCATTCGCTTATTACGGATGTTAAGTTTTCTTAGTCCATGTTATGGATTTGAATAAAGACACGCCGATGTGAATAATATTCTTGTTGTTATTGTTTTTTCCTGACGTATTTCCTGAAGAATTTCTTGGTTTACTCCCAAAGCCTGATATTAAATTTTGTATCAAATTTGAACCCTAGACAAAAACTCATTTCTAAAATCTCATATCGAATGGCTCTATTGAACTTTAGGAGTTAAAAATTCAACTATAGAATTTGGTACTGAGAGCCTTTATCTGGTGACTTCCTTTGTGGAATGCACCGAAGCCGACTCTCCGTAGGGGACACCATATTCGTGCGATAGTAAACTGATAGGTGTCATTGTAACGTGCTATCCAAGGTTGGGATATGAGTCACAGTTGAGAACAACCTAAGTCGGTAATCGAAATCGTAACTTTCCTAGGCTTAGTTGGTTATTATCGGAGATTCGTTGAAGGATATTCTCGAATCGCTATTCCATTAACGCAGCTGACTCGTAGAGATACAAAATTCGAATGGAGCAAGGAATGTGGGAAGAGCTTCGAAGAACTCAAGAGGAGACTCATTTCAAAGACATGTTCGACCATGCCATCCCGGAAAAGCGAACGTGGTAGCCGACGTGTTGAGTAGAAGATCGATATACAAGTACGAAAGTACGATATTGTCAAAGACTCATTTCAGATAATTTACAAATAATAGAGATGGAGATGAAAACTCTAGGTACCCACGTGATGATATACGAGTATAATCGACTTTTAATCGATAAAGTTAAAGTCGCTCAAGCTACACCGGAGAGTGATGAATTTGAAGAAGGAGGTGCAAGAAGTTGTTATTTCAAAAGCGAGAATCGGTGAAGTGAGGAAAGCTCAAACCTTCGATTTATTAATCCATTTGAAATTCTCGATCGAATAGGAACTGTGGCCTATAGACTCGCTTTTACCGCCAAGTATACGCGCGTGTTCATAACGCTTTTCACGATCGATGTTACGTAAATATGTGGACGACCAACCACATCATTGAGTTAGAACCGGATTGAGAGATAGCCAAGACTTAACGCATACGAGGAGGTACCACCAGATCTTGTAGAGGAAAGAACATGTCCTATGTACCGAGGTTATACCACAAGTTAAAGTTTTGTGGAGAAACCATGCTATTGAGGAAATGACCGGGAGTTGGAAACGAAATGAAAGCGAGGTATTCTCATCTTTTCAAACACAGTATCGTCGCCAATTTCGAGGACGAAATTTCATAAGGAGGGAGGTTGTAAGACCCCAAATTATTAATAAATGAAATTTATTTTCCTCTATTTATTATTTTGAAATAGTAAGGGTTGATTTGATTAATGTGGATAGTTATGGGTAAAATATGCAAATATTTCAAATAAGCAAGTGGTTATAAAATATTCATTATCGCTTTGGAATATTCGTTTGGTCGTGGAATATTCGTATTGTCGGGAATATTCGCATTTACGCCGCAGCCTTTTGTGGGCCCCATAACTGAAAGCGATTGGATGAAGAAAACGACAAATATAAGTTGTTTATAAATAACGATGTGTAGTTGTTACCGTTAATACTGTTGGAATACCCGTGGTTAAAACACACTAATACGCGTTGTTGAACAGTAACACACGGTATTGCACCAATTATTGATTCTTACGTAAGAATGCACTACTCAATAATTGTTACAAAGAATTACTTTATTCAAAGATTTTATTTTATTGATTCAATAATTGTTGCGTTGATATTTTATATTCATTGTTGTTTCAATAATTGTCATTACACAATATTTTTATTATCGAAGCAATAATTCATATTATCTGAATAATATTATTAGATAACATTATTATTGGCAATGTCTAGAAAGTTCTCGTCTAAGGAGAGGTTTGGTCACCTAATTGCAAGCGCCAAAGAAGAAGAAATTCTTATTGAAAGCCCCTCTTCTCTGAACTACCGTTGTCAATATTGTGATTCTGTAATATTATTTGTGAATAATTAATTATTGATTCATATGATGAGGAAAATATTGATTTTATGTGGATATAGATGGAGAAAATTTTAAAATGACAATTGTTGAAAATTAATATTTTATCTTTTTCTAATAAAATAATTCATTTAAATATATTATTTTAATAATATATTAACTTGGTGATATTTTTATAATGAATGTGGGATATATGAGTATATGAGGAGGAAGAGTATTTTGTGGCATTAAATGATTAACACATGTTTTGTGTGTCGGTGGACCCCATTTATTGATCGAAATTTGATTATAAATTGTAAAATCGCCTGCTTTGTGGATTTCTTGACAATTTCTGCTTGGAATTTGGAAAAACTTTCTTCTCGCAAGTTGTAGAGAATTGAATTTCCTATAAAAAGTTGCAAGATTCAAATTTTCTGATAAAAGGGCTATTTATTATGAATTATTGAAGTTTTGAGTTCAAATAATTGATTTTTGGGAGTTTTAATTAATTATTTTGAGAAAAAGCGTTTTTGGTGAGTTTTAGTGAACCTCATTTAACATGTGCTATGGCTGAAATCAGATTTCAAAGGTGGGCTAAGGAATTTTGTTTATAAATAATATTATTATATTCAATTTTCGCTTTGGTGTTCTAAAGATTTTCCTATAAATAGGGTGCTTAGGTTAGAATTGAAAATCACACCAAAAACTCAAGTTTTCTCTCTATATTATCGAGCGTATTCTTGTGAGTATACTTTGAGTATACTTTGATATTGCTATACTGCAAGTTCAAGTCATAGCTTATATCCTGTTTTTCAACTAAAGTCACTGCCTTTTCGAGGTAAGGGATGTTATTTTATTCAAAATGATATTATTTCTTCAATATCATTATGCTTAGAAATATTGGTTGGAAATTTTATCAAATTTAGAACTTTTCATGCTCATGTTGGGTTACTATTCACGAGTTACTATTCATGAGTTACTATTCATGAGTTACTATTCACGAGTTACTATTCACGAGTACTATTCATGAAGCGTGAAGATGTTTTTTTGTGAAATTTCTATCTTTTGGTGTCGAGTTACTATTCACGTGATATTCACGACACTATTCACGAAAATGGCACTATTCACCGAAAAATGAAAATTTTTCTTTTCGTCTAAAATATCTATTCTGGATACTAGCTTTGATTGTATCCATGTTTTGATCATTCTTGAATTTTACACCACTATGATTATTTTGAGGTATTGTTGGACATGGATAAAACAAAGTACGAATCCTTAATCCTAATCCTTGTCATTTTGTTTCACCGGATTCGCTTTTTAAAAATATTTTTCATCATCCTCGGTCTTAAATGATGATATTATCAATATCTTTGGCCCGTAGTGCAAAGATGAAAATTGATGTGTTGAGATGAACATGATTTCGTTGATTAATATCTTTGGCAATATCTTTAGTGCAAAGATGAACAGTTTTTAGATGAACATGACTAATCGGTGAATATCTTTTGCAGTGTAGTGCAAAGATGAATATTTGATTCCGTATGAATATTGATTGATGTTACAGGATAAAATATCGATGATGAACTTTTAAATTCATATATTATAGTAGATTTCATTCTCTACGTAACTCTTCTAATGAATTATTATTTCCGCATTATTGAATATTGATTTAAAACTTGTTGTCTATTGTATTCTATCGATTTTTTCCTCGTTGAAGACTAACGATAATTTGTTGTACATTATCTTAGTCATAACATTCTTCTTGGGCTAGTTGAGCTCACCCTTTTCCTTGTTGTTCCATTTTTCTTCTCGAGGCGAGATTATAGCGAGAACTAGTCGGGGTATGGAATGAAGGTTCTAGAGAGAGTTGTTTAGTAGTCCTCACCATTTTTGTAAAATAATGTATCAATAATTATGATGGAGATTTATTTGCGTGTGGATATTGTCTAGATGGCAATATCGTATTTTTAAACTCACAGCTTATATATGTTGTAATAATAAAGTTGTAAAGTTATTTTTCGTACCATGTATTTGGCGACTCAGAATGGGTTGGATGGAATGGACCTATTTTGGGGGCGTCACAAAGGAGCCTCTTGGATATCAATAAATGTCATTACCATCTTAGCTTCTGTCATTGATGGAATGACTTGTGCTGCTAGATGTCTCCACCTTTAGGCATATTCTCGAAAAGATTCAGTAATTTGCTTTTTCACTTTAGTCACTTGATATCGATCTGGTGCCATTTGTGAATGAAAACTGTACTAATTTAGAAAGGCGTGGGCCAATTCTTCCCAGTTGTGGATTTTGGCATTGTCAAGTCGGGCATACTAGGCTTTAGCTTCTCAAGTGAGACTCTTTTGAAAAAGTTACATTTGAGGCTTTCATTTTTAGCATAAGACCCCAGTTCGCCAATGTACACTTTTAGGTGCGTATAGGGATCGCTTTTAACCGTTGTACTTTTCAAACTCGGGACTTTGAATTTGGTAGGATATTGAGCCCCAGGAATATCTGAGAGATCCGAATAGGTGACACTCCCATAATTTCCAGTCCCTTTAATTGGAATCTTGGTATTCTCCATTTGTTGGACTTTTTTCTTATATCCCCACCTTCTCGATCATCCACAGATTTGTGATTTCTTTATTGGAATGAGGTTTAGGTATCTGGGTTTCCATCTTTTTACCAATGCCCTGACTGCCCCTGGTGTGAAGGACTCTGGTTGAGTAGGCATTGTCCGGCCCTGCGTATTTTTACTTTGTTCTTTTAGAAAGACAACCAATTCTTCTATCTGATTCCTTAATCCTTCAAACTCATCTCGGGAAACAGGAGTAGGATTAGGCTGGGCACTTGTAGCCATGTTTGACGGTTGGCTCAGTGCCTTCTTGGACTTGAAAGTAATATGCACACAAGCCAATCATATTTGATGATAAAGCATATACTTTGTAACAATCTTATTCATTTATTAATAAAAAGTATTAATTTATTAAAGGCTTTTAATTATCTACATGATGCTGTTTTATAATATGTGATAAACCCATAGTTTTAAGCAATGCTTTTAGAATAATGATGATGATCATTCTAATGAGATCTAAATTCTTAGAAAGCTTAAAACTAAAATAGTTCCCAATCGATGGATTACTAAATTGGAGATTAGTGAATCCGGATAGATTGGTACATACGTTGCTTGCTCATTGGATGAGGATGATTGATCTCATGATCATTTGTGTGGAGACACTAAAGCAAGTATGTAGGTGCTTATTAGAGAATAAGTTCACTGAACGTGGCTCGCTAAGGAATACCTAATGGAGTTTAATTTGCCTGTCAATAGGAATTCCTGTAGTGATAGTAGTACAAGTAATCCTTGGACTTGAGATCATCATAGTATCTTGTGTATGATGAGTTATACTTTGACTTATTCCTTAAGACCCTTAGGGTATATCAAAGGGTATGCTTGGGTATAATAAGTTGTACATGGAGATAATGTATGATCAATAAAGAATCTACCACTTCTAATAAAAGAAGAGAAATGTCCTATGTGATTCGATAAATGACAACCCAAAGAGTCCTTGGCGAGGCATAATGAAATTAGAAAGGAGTTTCTAATTTGCATTATTTGAGTTGTGCATTTAAGGATCGAAATACATATAATTAAATAAAATAAGACTTGACAATGAATTCCATGTCTTATATTTAATTGGGACATTGTATGGTGGAAGGATTGAATTGTCTGATAACTATTTACTCAAAGGTTCTTTTATGATTAATGTTGAAATCTATATTATCTCGAAAGTCGTTGATCGCTAGGGAGGCTTATCCTATTGTAGAATAAATATTATTTATTTAAATAAATTAATTATTTAATTTATTTATTTAAATAAGATTAGAATTGTTCTAATTGATTTATTCACAACCGGTTTAATATGGAGAACCTAAAGGGTCACACCATAAAAGGAAGAATAATTATTTAAGAAGTTAATGGCATAATCGTAATAATATGTTAAGTATATTTAATTTAATCTATGGTGATAGAATAAATTAAATAGCTTAATATTTATTATTTAATATTTTAGAAATATTAAATATAAATTAATAAGAGAGGAGTCTTATTAATATTATTACAATTATTATTATTTTAATTTCTAAAAGAGTTTAGGAATTAATTTAATATAAGTACTCTCATTTATTCCTAATTGGATTAGGAAGGAAAATTAGTTAAAGGAGTTTAATTAATTATCCCTAATAAGATTAGGGAGCTTAATTAATTAAAAGAATTTAATTAATTAAATAAAACTCAATTCCTTAATTGTTAAGATGGGTTGCCCACATCTATAAATAAGAGGAGTCTTATTATGGGTGGTGGGGTTGTTGACTTTTTCAACATACGACATAATTCCAATTGTTGGGAGAGTACACCTTTTTCTATAGAGATAGAAAACTAGGGTTTGAGCCAAATACCCATCTTCTTGAATTTTCTTCTTCCTTGGTGGATCACCTCTAGAGGCCAAACATTTGGGTGGCTAACGTTGATCAAAGGAAGGAACCAAACCCGGTGGATTCAAGTTGAACGCGAAAAGGATTGGAGGTGAACTTGTACCTGAGGAAGCTCGATCTTCAAGGGTATGATTCTCATTGGTTATCTTTTTCATTTAATTAATAATTGTGCATAAAGGGTGATCCGGGTTTATGGTTTGTAAATTTTTAAACTCTGATTTAACACGCTTCCGCATTATGTTTGCAATTTGATTGCGCCCATGAATATTACAAACCTAACAGTGGCATCAGAGCCAAACCTTTATGCGAATTATTAATTGTTTTAATTTAATATCTATATTGATATGTGTTTAGAACAATTTAATTGGGCATAATTTTATTATATAAAATTTAATAAAAAAAAAAAAAAAAAAACTGTCATGCACGAAAATCGAGGTAAGGATTTAGCAGCCAATAAAAATAACAAAATTCCGTGCATGATTGGCTGATGATTACAATGGGCGCGGAAATCATGGCTAATCATGGCTGATGATTGGCTGATAATTGGTGGACTTGCAATGCACGGAATTCAAGGCATTCAATAATCAAAAAAAAAAAAAAAAACGGATTGCAAAGAGGTGCCGTTTTTTTGAAGCAATAAATATATGCAAATCAAGATAGCAACAAAAAAACCCAAGTATGAAATTGTTGATTTTTTTTTTTAAAATAACGATCTTAAACTAATCGGATGTAAATATATATATATATATATATATATATATTATTAATATATATATACATATATATATTCTTAATTATTATATAATTAAAATAAAAGTTTATTTTAATTTTAAAATAAAAGGTTTATTTTAATATTAAAATATAAAGTTTTATTTTAATTTTAATAATTTTATAATTAAAATAAAAGAGATTTATTTTAATTTTAAAATAAAAGTTTATTTTAATATTAAAATAAAAGGTTTATTTTAATTTTAAAATTAGAATTTCATGCTAACTAATTAGATTTGGAATTGGATTCCATAATAACTAATTGGAGTTGAAATTGGATTTTATTTTTCCTAAAATAAAGGAGTTTATTTGTGAATAGGGAAGTAAATCCATCTTTCCTTAAATAAAGGAGTTTGTTTAGATATGAAATAAGATTTCATAGTATTCAAAATAAAGGAGTTTATTTGTGAATAGGAAAGAAAATCCACGTTTCCTTAAATAAAGGAGTTTATTTAGATATGAAATTAGATTTCATATTATTCAAAATAAAGGAGTTTATTTATGAATAGGAAAGATATCCGTGTTTCCTTTAATAAAAGATTTTTTTTTTTACATGGAATTGGATTCCATAATTAATTAAAATAAAAGAGTTTATTTTAATTGAAGATTTTTTTTTATTACATGGAATTGGATTCCATAATTAATTAAAATAAAGGAGTTTATTTTGATTAATGTTTTTTGATTAAAATAAAATAGTTTATTTTATTCAAAATTGGATAAATTAAAATAAAATAGTTTTGTTTTGATTTAAATTTGGATTAAAATAAAGGAGTTTATTTTGATTCAAAAAATAGATTTTATACTAACTAAATTTGCCCATTAAATGATATCAATATATATATTAAATGTTTATTATTCATGAGATGAATGTTATTTATTGATGCGTATGGTGATGTGTATGATAATAAATGGGATTGATTATGGACTATTGACCAATGTGATTGGATTTTATTTTAGTTGATGCATGAATGTATGGGTTTTATTAAATGGGAATTCACAGTACCTCGTCTTCTCTAATTTTTCTTAATGTAAATTCTATCTCCTCCTATGTACTTCCCCTTGATCACGATCAAGGTTTCTATTTATTTTAAATAGTTTTGTAATAGGAATAGTTAGAATTAATTTTGAAAAATTGGAGATCAAGGGACAAGGAGCGCTTGAAGACCCGTTTGTAATGGAGCCCGGGTTTAAATGTAATAGTTATATTTAAATATTATTTCTTGCACCCCTAGGGTTTGACCTTTTGGTTCACTTGGTGGCTCTAGTGAACCAAACTAGAATAAAAGTCCATAATCAATCCGGGTAGAATATAATATTCTATATGTGCATGCTTATGCTATATATATATATTATATATTATGCAAACATGCTTCGCATTTTCATTAATATGACGCGTATTTTATATATATATAATGCTGCGCTAAAACAAGATGAGACAAATTAATAACAAACCCCTCAATTTTTATATTAAGTCCTAAGCGTTCAAAGATATTTGGAATATCGAGCGTAAGCCTTCTAACATGATAAAATTAATAGAGTATTAAATATTTAATATGAGTTTGTTGTGTCACCACCACAAGGCAAGTATTAAGTATTTAAGATGTTAATTTATCACATTTGATGCTTATAAAGAAAATTGAACAATATTGTTTTGTTGTGTCACCACAAGGATGATATTTTTCCTTTTTGAATATATGGAGTGCTAGGTCGGACTTAACTTGGATAATTTTGATTCGGATGTGCACCACTTGATCAAAATAATCTAAGAGGCAAAATCTGAGGAGTTGCATAGTTGATGTAATTGACAAAAGTTGTCTACCTATTTATTTATATATAGTTTGTTGTGTCACCACAAGGCTATATACATTTGAAATGGGATCCTTATTCTCACTAGCAAATCTTTAATTAGATTTTGCCGAACTATATAAGTGAGGGTAATATAGTTTGAAGAAAATAGTGGGAGATACCAATTTAAATCAAGACCTAAATTATTTTGGTAATTAATAAAAGAATGTATGTTAAAATGTTGTTAATTACAAATTCATTTACAGAATTTTACAATGTCTAAATTACTATCACTGCGTAGCATATTAGATGCTAAATTAACCAGACCAAATTAAACGGATTGGTTAAGGAATTTGAGAATAGTTTTCATAGCTGAAAAGCTATCTTATGTCCTTAATCGCCTATCCTGCAATGGTTGCGCATAATGCCTCGAGGAAGAGATTGCTACTTTTAGAAAGTGGCAAAATGATGCACAATTGGCTCAAAGCATCATGCTCGCATCCATGAGTAACGAGCTTCAAATCGACGGCATGAAACTATGGATGCTCTACTACTATATTCCCCGCACATCAAGTAGTTGATGGTGAGGAAAGTAGGATTGATAGATATCGAGATATCTAAGGAGCTCTTCCGATCTAGAATGGCCAATGGCACTATAGTATGCATAAAAAGGTTCTTAACATAATCAATTTGATTGATCAATTAGGACAACCGGTTTTATCATGGATGGAGAGTTGAGCCAAGATTTGATCTTACACTCACTCCGGACTCCTTTCACAATTGTTGTGAATTTTTCATATGAACAAGCTAGATATCGACTTTGTTGATTTGCTTAACATGTTGAAAAATGATGAGAGTCACTTTCAACCAAGAAAGACCATGTCTTCTTGGTAGGGGCCAAAGGATCTTCCGAAAGAAGAAGAACGATTCAAAGAAGGTAAATAGAAGGCATAAACAAAGGATAATAAGAACAAAAGCGATCACGGATAGCAAAGGAGTTTGCTTCCACCGCTATAAGCTTTGGACCTTTGAAAGAAATCTGCGAAAAGCATCTTGCGCAGAGGCTAACCAAAGAAGCTTAGTGAAGTTTCTATTCTAATCTGATTTTTGTTCATGATTGAAATAAATTTTTCTTTATGTCAAGGTTCTACTTGGGTATTGGATCTGAGACTTTGGTTATCATAAATATAGATTTATGAAGGACCAAGCAGTAGAAAGCTAAACAAATATAAGTAATCCTATGTGTGGAAAATGAAGCAAAGGTTGCTGCATTAGCTATAGAAACTTATAGTTTAGCACTGCCTACGGGCAAATCTATTAAGTCAATAAGTTGTTATTGTATTCCAATTCTTGTTAGAAACATTATTTCCATTTTATTGTTGGACAATAAAATTTTTGGTATTATAATTAAGAACAATTGTTGTTCTATTTATAATAATAATGTTTTGTATAGAACTGGAATATTACTTAATAAATTTTGTATACTTGACTTACATGAAAATAATTTTGCATATTGAACAAATTAGTATAAGAAAAGGAGATGATCATTCAAAGAGTTGAATGTGTGTATTTGCTTTGAATACAAGTGTGAATTATTTGAAAGGTTCAAAGAATTCAGAAGTGAAAAAATTGGCAAAGTATTAAGATTCTTTGATTAGATCAAGGAATAAATACTTTTGCAATAAGTTTCTAGATCATCTCAAATGGTTTTCTCATAATGGACACCTCTTGATACGCAATAATTGATTGGTGTATCTCGAAAGGAAAAATCATACCTTGTTGGACATGGTGCGGTCCATAATGATTTTACCGAGCATTCCAAATCCTTCCGGGATAATGTCCTAGAAATGGTCAGATATCTCTCTAAAATGGTAACCTCAAAATCCATTTAAGACTCCATAAAAGTTATGGACAGGGAGGATTCCTAATCTTAAGTATGTTAAGATAAGGGGTTCCAACTTATGTGAAAAGGTTTCAAAAGGATAAGCTTGGGACAAGATTTGACAAGGGTCGATTTGTGGGACATCCTAAAGTAAGTTTAGGGTATATGTTCTATAATTCTACTTAGCAAAAGGTGTTTGTTATGAAACACGCTGCCTTCTAAGATAAAGGCGTTTATTATTGAAGGGGCTAGTGGGAGGATAATAGATCTTGAAGAGTTCAAGAACCACAAAACACTATAAGTCAAATAAGAGGAACCTGTAGATAGACCTATTGTACCACAACTGAATCGTAAATCTGGAATAGTACCGAAGATACCTAGGAGGTATGGATTCATCATGGATGATGATGATGAGGTACACATCATAGAAGATGATGATCCAGTTACATACGATGAGGTAAGAGTTCTAGTGTGTATAAAAGGTCGATTGGGGCCTTGGTGACATTCCTAATATTATATGTTGATATACTACGGAAAGGAATGACATACCAATGCTACAATCAGTAAAGATAAAGTTGTCTAAATATTCCTCCATGAATGATTTGGGAAGAGTATCTTAATTGGGGATATAAATCTATATAGATAGATTTAAGAGGATGCTCGACTTAACCCAAGGAACGTATATTCATTTGATGCTAAAGTCGTTTAGCATGGAAAACTCCAAGAGATGTTTCATGTCGATGAACTATGGAGTGTATTTCTCTTAATAGTCCCCATAGACTCCAAAGAAGAGAGATCGCATGAGTGACAATCATGTATGCAATGAAATATACGAGACCTGATGTTGATCAGTCATATTCAGGAGAAGTTCACTATGAGTCAGTGAAAAACATCTTAAAGCTTAACCGGCACTAAGGATGTGATCATATTCATGGTGGGTCTAAATTAAAACTGGAGGGCTTAACAGACTCAAGTTTTTCAGACAGACCAAGACGACAGAAAAATCCACTTTAAGGTAAACGTTATCTTGAACAGTGGTGCAGTGAATTGGAAAGGTTCCAAACAGCAAAGAGTTGCTGGTTTAGTGATAAAGACAAAGTATATAGCTATAAATGAAGCTGCAAGTTGATTGTTTGGATTAAAAGTTCATTACAGAACTAGGAATAGTTCCTAAGTCTCATCTTGGATCTAAACATGTGTTGTGGCACTTTCATTTGATTATTAGAATCATTGAAAGATGGGAAATCACTATAGAGATAGTGGACTCTTAAGAACAACATTACATATCCATTAACTAAAGCTTATCCAACAGCAGGATAATCGTCACTTAGAGAAGAAGAGTATAAGATACAATGGCGATTGGCTTTAGTGCAAGTGGGAGATTGAAAGTAATATGCACACAAGCCAATCATATTTGATGATAAAGCATATACTTTGTAACAATCTTATTCATTTATTAATAAAAAGTATTAATTTATTAAAGGCTTTTAATTATCTACATGATCTTTGTTTTATAATATGTGATAAACCCATAGTTTTAAGCAATGCTTTTAGAATAATGATGATGATCATTCTAATGAGATCTAAATTCTTAGAAAGCTTAAAACTAAAATAGTTCCCAATCGATGGATTACTAAATTGGAGATTAGTGAATCTGGATAGATTTGTACATACGTTGCTTGCTCATTGGATGAGGATGATTGATCTCATGATCATTTGTGTGGAGACACTAAAGCAAGTATGTAGGTGCTTATTAGAGAATAAGTTCAATTGAACGCATTGGCTCGCTAAGGAATACCTAATGGAGTTTAATTTGCTGTCAATAGGAATTCTGTGAGTGATAGTAGTACAAGTAATCCTTGGACTTGAGATCATCATAGTATCTTGTGTATGATGAGTTATACTTTGACTTATTCTTTAAGACCCTTAGGATATATCAAAGGGTATGCTTGGGTATAATAAGTTGTACATGGAGATAATGTATGATCAATAAAGAATCTACCACTTCTAATAAAAGAAGAGAAATGTCCTATGTGATTCGATAAATGACAACCCAAGAGTCCTTGGCGGGCATAATGAAATTAGAAAGGAGTTTCTAATTTGCATTATTTGAGTTGTGCATTTAAGGATCGAAATACATATAATTAAATAAAATAAGACTTGTGAGTAATTCCATGCCTTATATTTAATTGGGACATTGTATGATGGAAGGATTGAATTGTATGCGGTAACTATTTACTCAAAGGTTCTTTTATGATTAATGTTGAAATCTATATTATCCGGAAAGTCGTTGATCGCTAGGGAGGCTTATCCCTATTGTAGAATAAATATTATTTATTTAAATAAATTAATTATTTAATTTATTTATTTAAATAAGGTTAGAATTGTTCTAATTGATTTATTCACAACCTAGGTTTAATATGGAGAACCTAAAGGGTCACACCATAAAAGGAAGAATAATTATTTAAGAAGTTAATGGCATAATCGTAATAATATGTTAAGTATATTTAATTTAATCTATGGTGATAGAATAAATTAAATAGCTTAATATTTATTATTTAATATTTTAGAAATATTAAATATAAATTAATAAGAGGAGTCTTATTAATATTATTACAATTATTATTATTTTAATTTCTAAAAGAGTTTAGGAATTAATTTAATATAAGTACTCTCATTTATTCCTAATTGGATTAGGAAGGAAAATTAGTTAAAGGAGTTTAATTAATTATCCCTAATAAGATTAGGGAGCTTAATTAATTAAAAGAATTTAATTAATTAAATAAAACTCAATTCCTTAATTGTTAAGATGGGTTGCCCACATCTATAAATAAGAGGAGTCTTATTATGGGTGGTGGGGGTTGTTGACTTTTTCAACATACGACATAATTCCAATTGTTGGGAGAGTACACCTTTTCTATAGAGATAGAAAACTAGGGTTTGAGCCAAATACCCATCTTCTTGAATTTTCTTCTTCCTTGGTGGATCACCTCTAGAGGCCAAACATTTGGGTGGCTAACGTTGATCAAAGGAAGGAACCAAACCCGGTGGATTCAAGTTGAACACGAAAAGGATTGGAGGTGAACTTGTACCTGAGGAAGCTCGATCTTCAAGGGTATGATTCTCATTCGTTATCTTTTTCGTTTAATTAATAATTGTGCATAAAGGGTGATCCGGGTTTATGGTTTGTAAATTTTTAAACTCTGATTTAACACGCTTCCGCATTATGTTTGCAATTTGATTGCGCCCATGGATATTACAAACCTAACAGTGGCATCAGAGCCAAACCTTTATGCGAATTATTAATTGTTTTAATTTAATATCTATATTGATATGTGTTTAGAACAATTTAATTGGGCCTAATTTTATTGTATAAAATTTAATAAAAAAAAAACTGTCATGCACGGAAATCTAGGTAAGGATTTAGCAGCCAATAAAAATAACAAAATTCCGTGCATGATTGGCTGATGATTACAAGGGGCGCGGAAATAGAGGCTGACATATCTTAGGTTACTCTCGCGGCTTTTTGGCATAAAGGTTCCCAAATCATCGCAATCTACTAGACGGCAAGTTAATCCGGTCTTTCAACTGGAGTGAATTTGGGTGGTGCCTTTCCTGAGCCTCGGAGAATTAGTCTTCTCACAAGTCCAGTAATCAAACACCGACGGGATAGCCTCCTGGTGGAGGGACCACACAACATATATTCACATACATCGCGTCTCACCGTATGAAAATGATGACATGTGCGAAGCACTAATATCACAAGCAGATATGATGCGAAGCACTAATATCACAAGCAGTTATGGTGCGAAGCACTAGCATCACAAGCAGTTATGGTGCGAAGCACTAAGTGCAATAAGGAAATGCATTCGTACACATTCATTAAATGTAAATGCAACATCCACACACAAGCAGGTAATAGTTTTTGAAAAGATTGTAATATCGGCTTAAGTCCTCTTACTGGAGTCCCCAGCAGAGTCGCCACCTGTCGATGTCGGGATTTTTGGATGTCCCTTTCCATTACTTGTTCTTTGGTGTTCTCATTTTAGGTGAGATTTGTTTAAAAAACAAGTGAAAAAGGTCCGACATGTATAATGTCGACGATGGACTATTAAGAGTCGCCAGTTGGTTTTTTAAATGGTTGTACCAACACAACCGAGAAAAAGTTTGCACATTGACCCAGTGATGTGACAACGATATAAAGAATATGATGAAACAGAGATTCATTTAGGATCCGGGACTTGGTTATGCGGGGGAAGGTGTTAGGCACCCCCCGACATCCGTGTTACCACGGTGACGACCTCTTTTCAAGAAACTATTATCTGAGTGTGTGTGTGTGTGTGGGTCAATGTGCTTTATATGGAAGTTGTGCGAGGCCTCGTTCGAACCTATATACACGTGGTTTGAATTTATGTAAAATTCGGGTTTTAGCAAGATATAAGCGGTGATGTTTTTTATAAAAGAGGTTTTTCAAACCCTGATGCTCAATAGGAATTGAGACCTTTTACACTCCCATTTTTATTAAGTGATTGGCTTGATTGATTTTATTTGACGGATGCGAGACATCCGTACGAAAATAATATACAAAAATAATGCCGACTTCCTCATGGGTATGGAAACTATCTTAGGAAATTCAGACACGGCAGAATAATTTACAAGTCGCTTCAAATGAAATGTCCAACACGGAACCTAATCTAGATTCAATGGGAAGAATCGTGATCACATGATTCCTAGGCACACAAAATCTGCGCAGTTTATATGAAAGCGATGGCGGTATTATATAAAAGTCGTAAATAAATATATATATATATAGACGGGATCACCAACCACGAAGCACCTCCATGGGGGATCAGAAATGTAAATAAAGCTATTAAAAGCTATCAACCGCCACGGAGGAAACTCCAGGCGGGACGAAACGTAAATAAAGCCATAAGAGCGATCAACTGCCACGAAAGGAAACTCCAGCGGGATTTAATATATATATATATATATATATATATATATATATATATATATATATAAAGCAATAAACACACGGATGTAAAATCCGAGGCTCATCGAGCATGAGATCGACCACGGTTCATATATATAAATATAAATATATATAAAAAAGCGTGTAAATGCAATTCTGATATAAAATCTGTGCTCATCGAACAAAGTTCACCACGATTCATATATATATATATATATATATATATATATATATATATATATATATATATATATATATAAAAACGCATTCAACCAAAGTCTAGGCTCATCGAACAAAGTTCGAGACTCGATTGATATATATAAATGTAAATATATATATTAAAGCAAATAAACGCTCGAGGCCAAAATGCAGGCTCAATCGAGGCATAACTTTCGATAATGTTAGTCGATATATATGTAAATATATATATATATATATATATATATATATATATATATATATATATATATATATATGATGAAACCAAACCACGAATAGAAGTCAGGCAAAAGCAAGCAACACGACTCTCAACGTGTAGAAGGGTGTGTACAAAGATGAAGAAAAGACTCTAAAGTTTGTGAGAAGGCTTACAACCCATCGCTAAAAAGGCTTCTATATATTTAGAGTGGGTAAACACCGGGCTTTGTGGGTACAAAAGAGGCTATATATGAGCTCACGGTGTTTAAAAGTGGGAAAAATACAATTGTCTGCAGCCGAGTCTGAGCGAATTGTGCGAGGTTTCCCGCCTTTTTCCTTAGAAAATCAGCACCCCAAGCCCTCTATTTATAGAGGGAGGAGCCGCAGGTCTACTTGCGGCACCTAGTAGCAGTGTGTACTGCACCGCCCGGTTCCCCGAAAGCGGTGTGGGTCCCGCCGTGTCGAAAATGCGTGCTGCGTTGTTAGCTTTCGGTTAGCTCATAACTTTCAATCCGGGAATCCGATGGAAGCGTGCCATACCATTCCGAAAAGCTCTTTCTGAGAGCTACACAATAACATATGATTTGACCTTTTTTGATTCCATGAAGATGGGTCCATGACCGAAATGGCATTCCCGGGTTTCCGTCAGGCACTCCAGTAAGCCATTTTATGTATTTTGTGCTCCGGAGTTAAGATATCGCTCTTGTGGGACTTCCTTTGAAGTATTTTGAGTTCAAATGAGTGTATTTGATTTGAAGTGAAGTTGAGTTGGCAAAATGACCATTTTGCCCCTCCCGGGGATCTCTGGTTTTCGCGCAGTTGTAGCAGTCGTTTCTCAGGGTTATCTCTGAGGTTGACTTAATGTTGACTTTGACTGTCCTCAGGGTTATCTCTGAGGTTGGCTTGACCTCCTGGGGCTATCTCCAGGCTTTGATCTTGATCCTCCGGGGTTATCTCCGAGGTTGAAACTGACTTTCCCGGGATTATCTCCGGGGTTGGAACCTGATTTCCCGGGGCTATCTCCGGGGTTGGAAACTGGATCTCCCGGGATTATCTCCGGGGTTTGAATTTGATGTCGTAGTCCTCCAGGGTTATCTTTGGACTGGGAAAAAGACGCTTTTGCCCTCCTGCATGGTTAGTAACAGGAGAAGAAAATTTCGAGTGTCTACAGTAATAATGATGATAAAGTTTATTTTTTTTATTATAAATATAATAAAACAAAAAACTTTTTATATAAAACAGAATACTTTTATAAAGTTATTTGTTTTATTAGTTTTTAAATAGAATATATTATATTTTATTATGCATAGTGTTTGCATAGTGCTGCATAGTGTTTGCATAGTAAAATCTTTTTATATAAAATAGAATACTTTTATAAAGTTATTTGCTTTATTAGATTTTAAATAGAATATATTATATTTTATTATGCATAGTGTTTGCATAGTAAAAACTTTTTATATAAAAGAATACTTTTTATAAAGTTTTGTTTTATTTGATTATAAATAAAATATATTATATTTTATTGCATAGTGTAGTATAGTATCCTTTCCATTCTCCTATAAATAGGATGCTTAGTTAGAATTGAAAATCACACCAGAAATTCAAAGAATTCTTCTTTTATAATCATGAACGTATTTCTTTAGAGTTTTAAGAAGCTTTGAGCGTAGAAAATGGTATAAGTTTTCTTCAAGAATATCCTCGCCCTACCAGTCGGAATACTCTTCTTTTTAAGGTAAGGGGTATTATTCTTTTGTATTCATAAAGAGAGTTATTTTCTTTTAATACTCGTAAGGATTGTTATTCCATTCTTTATTATTATGTTGGAATAACCTGTCTATGCGAAGTACAACATACATGGTGAAATTCTTCTGTTATTCCATTCTTTATTATTTTATTGGAATAACCTATCTGTGCGGTCTATCGCATGCCTGGTGAATTCAGTTGTTATTCCATTATTTATTATTCTGTTGGAACATCTTGTCTTTGCAAATTACGCATGACCTGGTTCCATTCTTTATTATTCTGTTGGAACATCCTGTCTTGTCGAATTACGCATGACCTGGTTCCATTCTTTATTATTCAGTTGGAATAATCTGTCTACGTGGATTACCGCATGGCGTCAAAAATCTATTTGCGGTTTCATATATTCTATTATACTCAGTTGGTTAAAGTTTTGGCTTTTATACTCCATGAAATTAGTGGAATATCCTTGATATTTGCGCTTCATCCAGTATTTTTTCATGGAAATATTCTTCTGAGCATTCTTGAATTTTACTCCACAAAGCAGTATCATGTTGACAATTTGGACGTTATTGAGTTCAGGATAAATTAACTTATAAATCTTTAAAATTTATTCTTAAACTTATTTTATTGAATTGTCATCATCTTCATGTTTATAATATGTTGAAAGTCATCTGTGGCCTGTAGTGCATAGATGGACTTTGTATGATTATGACCAGGGATTATTCGGTATAATCATGACTGTAATGTTACAAATGATGTGGTAAAAATCCTCATTGGCCATAGTGCATTGATGGATAGTTGTTGGCATGATCATGACCATTGATGAATACACGAATATCCTTGCCCCGTAGTGCATGGATAATTTGTGGTTGTGATACTAATGATTATCCTTGGTCGTAGAGCAAGGATGATTCAATTTTATTTATTAAGTTGAGTCTCAGCGATAAAGTTGATGAAAAACTTTTTAAATTATAGAAGATAGTAGATTTTATACTTTACTTGACTCTTCTAATGAATTGCTTATTCCGCTGTAATTTTTGATCTAAAACTTGTTATCTATTATATTCTATCAGTTGTTATACTGTTGAAGGCTAATGATAATTTATTCTGCATTATATTAGTCATAATATTTCTTACTGGGCTAGTTGAGCTCACCCTTTCTTTCACTGTTCTCTTCAGGAAATTAGAATATAGCTGGGACTAGTCAAGGAATGGATTGACGGTCCAGATGGTTGCATTAGTAGTCCTCACTATTCTGTGAAATAGTGTGATAATAAATTTATTGAGGACTTGTTTTGAGTTTGTATACTGTCTAGAAGACAATATTTGTATTAAAACTCACAGCTCATGTTGTATATTTAAGTTTGTATTTGTATTTAGTACCATATATCTGGTGACCCAAGATGGGTGATGTAAACCTATTTTGGGGCGTCACAGTTGGTATCAAAGCTTATGGATATGATCCCTGGCTGAGATAAGAGACAAGAAGTAGGAGGGGAGAGTCGGGGAATTCCTTCGCTAGTATGACCTTCCTAAGTTTATTTGGTATTTAATTGGTCGGTCAGAGTATAGGGATAATATGTGATATGTTAATTAACCCTTGTTTTGTGACAGTGTTTGAAAATGGCATCTGAAAATGCTGAGATAAGCAATGAAGCACATGAGATCGTTGAGTTAGCTCAACCAAAAGGTAACGACCAACAACACGATAATAATCATACCGGTGGCAACGGCCATCGGAACAATGATAACCATCGTGGGGGAAATTATCATGCCAAGAATGGTAACCACTTCGGTGGTAATCATGGCCAAGATAATAGAAATGGAAATTTCAAGAAGAGATGGTCATTTAGCTCGATTTTGTCGTATAGTGAAGTTAAGTCCAGCTGGAATGGTGGCACCAAAGGCGGATACGGACAAAACAAAGTCTGTGGTTTCAAGAAGAGCATTTTTCGTGACTTCTCAAAAAGCGAGTGACCCGAACGAAGTTAGCACGGGTTAGTTAATTATAAATTCTTGTAAAGTTTATACCTTATTAGATACCGATTCTACCCACTCTTTTATTTCTCCTACTTGCGCTCAATGTTTAAATTTGACTCCATAGAAATTAGACTTTGATTTATCTGTTGAAACTCCGTTAGGAGAAACCTTCATTACATGTGATATCCAAGTCTTGGATGAGAGTCACAGTTTTGAATGATATTTCTATTGTTAATTAATTTCCTGACGTATTCTTGAAGACTTCTTAGCCTACCCCTAGAGCGTGAAATCAAATTTTGTATTGACCCCAGTAAAAAACCCATTTCTAAAACCCTCAAATATTTTCTTCACCCAAAACGAACGTGTAATGTGCCAAAGACATTGGCTCGAGCTGTTGAAGATTACGATCGTTCCATTCAATACCATCTTGGAAAAACGAACGTGGTAGCTGACGCATTGAGTAGAAGATCACATGTGGGTACGAGTGCGATATTGTCAATGCAAAGGCCCATTTTTTGTGACTTGCAAAGGATGGAGATAGAGTTAAAGACTTTGGGGACCCATGTGATAATGGCGAATATATGAGTAGAACCAACTTTAATCGATAAAGTTAAAGCTTCTCAAGCTACAGACCTGGAACTGATGCGTATGAGGAAGAAAGTGCAAGAAGGTGCTATGTCGGAAGCAAGAATCGATGAAGAAGGAATACTTCGAGTCAACTCCAGACTTTGTGTTCCTAACGACACTGATTTAAAGTATAAAATCATGATGGAGGCGCACAACACACCGTTTGCAATCCATCCTGGGATTACCAAAATGTATCATGATCTTAGTCATACATTTTGGTGGAGCAATATGAAAAGAGAGATAGCGTTGTTTATCTCAAGATGTCTAACTTGTCAACGAGTTAAGGCGGAGCATCAAGTACCAAAAGGTCCGTTGCAACCACTTGAAATTTTAGAATGGAAGTGGGAGCACATTACCATGGATTTCATTATCGGTCTTCCTAAGGTTTCTCAAGGCATAGATGCGATTTGGGTCATTGTTGATAGATTGACCAAGTCTGCTCATTTCTTACCTATATGAGAAACTTATTCACTTGAACGTCTTACTCTTATGTACATAAATGAGATTATAAGACTGCATGGTATGCCAGTATCCATAGTTTCTGATCGAGACCCAAGATTCACTTCACGATTTTGGGTTAGTTTGTAGAAAGCTATGGGCACAGATTTACGATTTAGCTCGGCATATCATCCTCAGACGGACGGGCAGTCAGAGAGGACTATTCAAACTCTTGAAGATTTATTAAGACTCTGTGTCCTTGACTTCAATGGAAGTTGGGATAAATTCTTACCATTGGTGGAGTTTTCCTACAACAACATTTATCAAGCAAGTATTGGCATGGCTCCATTTGAGGCGTTGTATTGAAGAAAGTGCCGTTCTCCAATATGCTGGGATAAGGTGGATGAAGCAACGTTGTTGGGATCGGAGTTGGTACGTATGACTACGGAAAAGATTCAAACGATCTGACAACATATAAAAACCTTATAAGATCAACAAAAGAGTTATGTTGATCTTCATCGAAAGGACGTAGAATTCGATATTGGAGATCATGTGTTGTTATGTATTGCTCTATGGAAAGGAGTTACGAGATTTGAAAAGAGAGGAAAGCCCAATCCTCGATTCATTGGTCCATTTTTAATCCTCGATCGAGTAGGAACTGTGGCCTATAGACTTGCTTTACCGCCAAGTATGTCTCGTGTTCATAACGTTTTTCACATATCTATGTTACGTAAATATGTGAAAGACCCGCACCACATTATTGAGTTAGAACCGGAAGAAATAGCGAAAGATTTAACGTATGAAGAGGTTCCTGTTAAAATCTTGGATAAGAAGGAACATGTTCTATGCTCCAAGGTTATACCTCAAGTCAAAGTTTTATGGGGGAACCATGATGTTGAGGATATGACCTGGGAGTTAGAATCTAAAATGAAATCAAGGTATCCTTACCTCTTCTACATACCAGGTACGTACCCTAATTTCGAGGGCGAAATTTCATAAGAAGGGGAGGTTGTAAGACCCCAACTTTTATGAATAAAGATGAATTTTCTATAAATATAATTTTTGAATATTATGGAATGAATTTGATATAATGTTATAGTTGTGGGTAATATTTATAAATTTTACAAAGCACGCAAGTTGTTATATAATATTCGATTGGTCGGAGTATATTCGTTTTAATAGGGAATATTCGTACAACGGCACAATCATTTGTGGACCCCACAACGGAATTATTGTCGGATTGAGAAAACGACAAAAATACTTTATGATAATAACGGAGGAAGTTTTACCGTTAATTGTTGAAACACCCGGTGATAAAAATACAGTAATATGCGTGCTTGCATAGTAGCACACGGTATTGGTTATTGATGCCTACGTGAGAAGTCACTCAGTTTTGTTCAATTATTGCTACAGTAATTGCTGCATAGTATCTCACGTTATTTGATTCAATTATTGTTAATATTTTATATATTATTCAATCAATAATTGAGATGACAAAGTTATTAATATTATTATTTGCAATATTAACGATGTCTGTAAGTTACATCAATGAGAGGTTTGGTCACCTAATTGCGGCCGCCAATAGGGAGAAATCCTTATTGGAAAGCCCCCTCTTTCCTGGGAATGACATGGTCGATTAATATTGTGAATTATAATAATGATGATAAAGTTTATTTTATTATTATTATAAATGTAATAAAATGCGAAAACTTTTTTATATAAAATGAATACTTTTATAAAGTTATTTGTTTTATTAGATTTTAAATAGGATATATTATATTTTATTATGCATAGTGTTTGCATAATGCCACATAGTGTTTGCATAGTAAAATCTTTTTATATAAAAAGAATACTTTTATAAAGTTATTTGTTTTATTAGATTTTAAATAGAATATATTATATTTTATTATGCATAGTGTTTGCATAGTAAAAACTTTTTATATAAAATAGAATACTTTTTATAAAGTTTTATTTTATTTGATTATAAATAGAATATATTATATTTTATTGCATAGTGCAGCATAATATCCTTTCCATTCTCCTATAAATAGGATGCTTAGTTAGAATTGAAAATCACACCAGAAATTCAGTGAATTCTTCTTTTATAACCTTGAACGTATTTCTTTAGAGTTTTAAGAAGCTTTGAGCGTAGAAAATGGTATAAGTTTTCTTCAAGAATATCCTCGCCCTACTAGTCAAAATACTCTTCTTTTTAAGGTAACGGGTATTATTCTTTCGTATTCATGAAGAGAGTTATTTTCTTTTAATACTTGTAAGGGTTGTTATTCCATTCTTTATTATTATATTGGAATAACTTTTTTTATTCAAGTCTAAACTTACATGGTGAAATTCTTACATTATTCTATTCTTTATTATTACATTTGGAATAACTTTGTCTATTTGAAGTCTGCATACATGGTGAAATTCTTACATTATTCCATTCTTTATTACTCTGTTGGAATAACTCATGCATGCGGTCTATCGCATGCACGTGAATTCATTGTTATTCCATTATTTATTATTACATTGGAACATCACATACTATCACGGATTCGCATGACCTGGTTCCATTCTTTATTATTCTGTTGGAACATCCTGTCTTGTCGGATTATGCATGACCTGGTTCCATTCTTTATTATTCTGTTGGAATAATCTGTCTATGTGGATTACCGCATGGCGTCAAAAATCCATTTGCGGTTTCATATATCCTATTATACTCAGTTGGTTAAAGTTTTGGCTTTTATACTCCATGAAATTAGTAGAATATCCTTGATATTTGCGCTTCATCCAGTATCTTTTCATGGAAATATTCTTCTGAGCATTCTTGAATTTTACTCCATAAAGCAGTATCATGTTGACAATTTGAACGTTATTGAGTTCAGGATAAATTAACTTATAAATCTTTAAAATTTATTCTTAAACTTATTTTATTGAATTGTCATCATCTTCATGTTTATAATATGTTGAAAGTCATCTGTGGCCTGTAGTGCATAGATGGACTTTGTATGATTATGACCAGGGATTATTCGGTATAATCATGACTGTAATGTTACAAATGATGTGGTAAAAATCCTCATTGGCCGTAGTGCATTGATGGATAGTTGTTGGCATGATCATGATGAATACACGAATATCATTGCCCCGTAGTGCATGGATAATTTGTGGTTGTGATACTAATGATTATCCTTGGTCGTAGAGCAAGGATGATTCAATTTTATTTATTAAGTTGAGTCTCAGCGATAAAGTTGATGAAAAACTTTTTAAATTATAGAAGATAGTAGATTTTATACTTTACTTGACTCTTCTAATGAATTGCTTATTCTGCTGTAGTTTTTGATCTAAAACTTGTTATCTATTATATTCTATCAGTTGTTATACTGTTGAAGGCTAATGATAATTTATTCTGCATTATATTAGTCATAATATTTCTTACTGGGCTAGTTGAGCTCACCCTTTCTTTCACCGCTCTCTTGAAAATTAGAATATAGTTGGGACTAGTCAAGGAATGGATTGACGGTCCAGATGGTTGCATTAGTAGTCCTCACTATTCTGTGAAATAGTGTGATAATAAATTTATTGAGGACTTGTTTTGAGTTTGTATACTGTCTAGAAGACAATATTTGTATTAAAACTCACAGCTCATGTTGTATATTTAAGTTTGTATTTGTATTTAGTACCATATATCTGGCAACCCATGATGGGTGATGTATACCTATTTTAGGGGCGTCACAGTTTATGCTAGTTCATTAACAAATGAAGAGAACGTAGTTTGAACGAAGTGATTTGGCCAAGTATTGGAGTCAAAGTGTTGATTTTTTGGATGAATATAAAAAATGGAGTTTTATATGAAAAACATGGAATTTGAGAAATTAAACTAGCCTAAGTTGTTGTTAAATTGTTCTATATTGATATATATGCGAGGAAACATGTTTGTGATAGTTCTATACCATTTGTACGTGTTATTATCACTGTTTGGTGGGTGAAATTCGTGTTATTTGGCTTTAGAAAACTGTTGTAACCATGTTTTGCAAGCTGGAATACAATGCGTAAGCGCCTTGGTATTTTTTTTAAGCGCGGCATGGTATGACCACCTAATATAAAATCGCGCAGGTGCGCCATGTCTGTCTCGAGATAAGAAGTCTGCTAATTCTGCAGACTTTGGTCGTTCAATGTAACTTAGCTCAATGTTAGGTTAATATGAGAACAATGTAATAACAAGGTTAAACAAAGTTGTGTTATGTGGATTATAAATTCAAAGTTGTAAAAATGATTTATAAGTCATGAACGTGTTGTGTTATAACTTAGCGTATACAATGAATGGTGAATAAGTCTTGTGATGTTAACACTTGTGATTTCTGAAATGAGCACTAAGATATGGAAGGTGATTAATATAAAACCATTGAATCCTAGGAATTCTTAAATACTTGGTTGAAATTCAAGTTCGATTAAAAAGAAGTGTAGTATTGATTAATAAGAGTTGAACATGTGAGTTAGATGTTAAAAGTCTTATGTAAGTGTTAGTGAGTTTTCAGATTCGTGTAATGTGGTTTAGTATTGTGGATAGACCTTAAACTAAAGGTTATAACTTAACTAAGATGAGAAATAAATCTATGAGGTTATGTAGCTAATTGATGTGATATTCCTAATGGTATATGTAGGATATTGGGGTACGTGAATTGTAATTATATAGCTTACACAAGAGGCAAGTTCCCTAACCTTTGCTACTTTATTATTCAGCAAGGTTACTTTTCACTATTATGTTATACTTATGCAAATTCTCTAACTATAATCTCTTATTTAACAATTTATTGTCATGCGAATTCTTTAACCCTCATTTATTGTTGAAGCAAGTTAGTTAATCTTTATTTCTTTATTCTAAACGAGATAACTTTGGTTATTCAAAGTCTGCAATGTTGTTGTATGAAATTTTTTTATTCATCTACTAATAACTGTTGTTTAATCTTCGTTCTCTAATGTCATTGTACTATCTTACATTATTGTACCAAACTCTAAGTTGCCTAGCGATTCTTTATCAATTCAACTAATCCTTAGTTGATGAATGTTCTACACTCTAAATTACCCTTGAAGTCAACCCAAACTAAACTTCCTTTGGTTTGCTTATGTACTCACACAATTTTGAAAGCATGTTGTCGATGATAACGTTTGTTCAATTTAGAAACTGTTAATACTCTAGCTGTTATTGATTCATCGATATACCTTGTTCATGAAGATATTATAATAAACTCTTGAATAGTTATTGGCCTCTATCTGATTCAACCAGTACTTGGTTGATGAGCATTCTAAAGATCTAGAATTCCTTTGAAGTTAATTCCCAACCAAACTTCATTTGGTTCGGAACCTGATAATCTAAGTTGAGATGAACAACCCTATATTAGGGGATTATTTTAGAATTACGCAATGAAATTAAATGTTTCTTGTGATACATAGTATGCAGAGGACTGATCACCTGGAGTACGGAATGATGGTCCATATAGTCGTTTAGACTGTTAAAGGTTATAGTGGAAAAACCTGTTAACCTAGGACATAGATGATGATTATAGTCTTTTAGACTGTTAATGGTTAAAGTAGAAATACTTGAAACCTAGAGTATAGTTTGTGGTCTTGTGACCCTCAGTGTATTCTTTGATGTTGATATATATTGTTAACTTAACGTTCATTATTCCTTTGAACTCATAGTTGCTGAATTAAAGTTTATTGTTCCGGTAATAACATCTTACCATTGAAACCTTAGTTAATTGTCATTCATAAAACGTTATTGTATATTATCCTTCTTATGGGCAATTGTTTGCTTACTCTTACACAAAATAATGCAGATGAAGTTAAGAAGTTTGAAGAGCTTTCTACAAGCAAGGGCAATGACAAAGTGCTTAATTAGACGACAACGTTTAATTTATCTTTTACTTATGAAGCTTATGTACTAGATTTAATTTTGATCATGTTTTAATTTCCGCTGATGATTGTATTAAAGGTTAGATGACCTGGGAGATATTGTTTTTATTAATGTAATCCTGTATGGGCAAGTTTTATTATTCAATTATATTATGATTGGGTAGTTAGATATGAATGTTTTGATTAAGTGAACACCAAATCTTGAGGTAATGAAGTACTGAGATTTGAGGGTGTCACAAGTTGGTATCAAAGCCTTAGGTTATGAACCTTATGTGGGGAAACCTTAGGCTATAACCTTCTAGGAGATCAAAAACATAGAGGTGATAAACTCTTATCGAGTTCTAAGGAAAGAATTAAGGAAATTCATTGAAGATAAAATTATAAAAGACTTTATGTGCTTATGTGTTAATGACTTATGTGCTCGTGAGTACTTAGGAGTAGCATGTATTATACATATCAAGTTTTGGGGTTGTTAAAACTTCGTTGTCAGAATGACTGACGAAGGATGATAAGGATTAGGAGCCTTAGGAGTTGTATAGTCTGAGTATGGTTGGTATTGGGAAAGCCATACCCATTGATTTCTGCTGTAGACCTTGGGTATAGGCTTGAGTTTGAACGAGAGGATAAAGTTGGGGTGATAAAGGTGAAGGATCAGAACGAGGAGGGGGAATTCCTCCAATAAGGTGTGTGGTCATAACATTGAGTTATAAAAGAAGGTCGAGAAATTAGAAGGTCTAGCCGTAAAGCACCAAGCCACGTTAGCACAAGAAGATGTCGCGACTCAAGACCTTACTGCACCATTTGCAGATGTAGAGCGGATATTAGCTCAGTCAGAATGGTTAGAATATTAAAGAGGATAGTTATTAGCTGGGAAAGAGATTGCACAGGAATGACTGGGGAAAGAAGTCAGCAAAGCATGCGAGAGCTAAAGACGCATGGGTGAAGGCTTCTAAATGCATAGATCGTGTTGAAGACAAGTCAAAGAGCGTCAAGCGAATGATGAAACTTAGAATTTAATCTTCCAATCTCCAGACGATTCGTATCGTGGAGCAAGAGCACAATGAAGTTGTACAACGTGGAATGTTCTTGTAGATTGCAAGAAAAATAATAAGATGATATATAAATTATAATGAAAATTAATACATGTGGACCCTAACTTTTGAATTAAATATTGGGATGTGATGAAGTAATCCTAGAATTTTATTATTTCAGGATAAATAATATAAATAGCAGTGTGGCTATTTTGTGATGTGGTGATGTAATAAATGAATAAAGTATTATCATTGTTTATTAAGAAATATTATGTGTTATCTATAAGTGGTTAAGATAAGTTTGAAAATGTTAATGTGTGAATGAACGATGATCTAATAGTTCAAGTTTTAAACAGTAAAATGCCGCCTAGAAGAAGACAACAATGTCAATGAGCCCCAAGGAAAATGCATACAATAGGGAAGCTAACGCAAATCCGATTACCTGAATTGGTGAATTTCTTTGGTGGGAGCACCGCAAATCAACTGAATTTACGTTGTATAATCAAATCTCGATGTTCCAACCAAATTTGTTTACAACAGGGTTGGAGAGAACGATTGATGTAGACGGGGAAGGTAATACACTGACATACAATCAAGAGCAGAGGGGAAAGAAGAGTGAAGATGATAAGGTGGGTGATAGTCATACCGGTAACTCTTGTAAAAGAAAGTGGGACAATAATATTAACGCTGAAAATCAGCAAGGGAAGGAAAAGAAGAAGGTGGAGGCGTGTAGCAACTACGGAAAGAAACATGTAGGTGTTTGCTTGATGGGAAAAAGGGTGTGCTTTAATTATGGATTGAAGGGCCACATTGCACTAAAGTGTTCAAGACTGAGGAAGGGAGCCTGCTTCACGTGTGGATCGAAGGGGCACTTGGCTCGAGGTTGCCCAAAGAAAGTGGGGGGAAAAGCAAGTGGAAGCAAAGGGGGTTGTGGCAAACTGGTTATTGTAGATTCAGCTATGCCGAGTCAACCAACTGAACAAGCAACCAACATGAAGATCCAGAACGCAATGCAAGGTATGGTTCCGATCAGTTATCTATACGGCTGCGTGTTATTTAATTTAACCACCACTTGTTAATTTATGCCTGATGAATTCATGTAGAAACTAGATTCTCTTCGGGAAGAGTTAGACTATTTCCTGAACATAGAAAGTGTGAATAGTGATTCCTTTTAAGTTGATGTGTAGAATTGTCGTGTTGGTATTAAAGGCCACGTAATGGATTTATTTCCAATTTGATTTATGAAACTCTGAAGTGGTTAAACCAGGTGGTGATAAGTTATTGTCAAAGAAAGTGCATAAGCCTTAAGACTATGAGGAAGTCAAAGGTAGTATTTTGTTCTTTTAGTTGAAAGATGTTTGTACGGTAGAGTTATTTGTCGATGTTGTAAAACAAGAAGTTATTAAGAAAATAATTTGAGGGTTATGTGAAGAGCAAGATAGTTACTTAGTTAGCTGAATTGACAAGGAAATCAGTGGAATTTATATGGGCAGGAAATTATAGAGTGAATTTTCAAGAATTGAAGAAGAATTTAGTATGACACCTATGTTGTCTCTACCAGATAGTAAAAAAAAACTTTGTGTTGTATAGCGACGTATCATACCATGTATTAGGTGGTGTGTTTAGGTAGAATGACATGGTCATTTCTTACGGATCACGTCATTTAAAATTTTTAGGTGAAAGGGGATCCGACTCACGATTTAAAGCTAGGGGTATTTAAGCATGCGTTGAAGTGATAGTGGGAGTTGATCAAGGATTGTGAATGCAAAGTCCTAAATAGTTATAGTTGAAAGTAGAAGGAAGAAACTAGGTTTCACTAATACTAGAAATTGAAAATGAAGTTTTGCATAAACTTTATATATTAAATCAACTAGGAAGCACGAAATATATACTGCCTTCGATAATACTATTGGTGATAGATTATATGGTGATATATTATATGTTAATAAAATGTGTCAAGGCACGGTGTTTCAGTATCAATTATGTCGAACCGAGATTCACGATTTACATCGAATTTTCAAAAGGGTTTGCAAGAACGTGTGGAACACATTTAGAAAGAAGTATGTCATATCATTTATAAATCGATTTCCAAACTAAAAGGAAGTCCAAACATCGGAAGGCGGGCTAAACACACGAGAAGTTTTCGATAATGTCATACGAGGAATCCGCATTGAGCAAGTTATGGGTAAGTTAAAATAATTTAAGAATAAGGTAATGTTAGGTGGGTTTTCAACCGAGGACTCATATGGTGACTAAGTCGTACAAATATTTGTGTGTGCAGAGGTTTTGTACATATACTTGGTTTGTCACATTGATAATAATTGGAATATCGGAATCGCGCTATCAATGTATATGTGATAAGTAGGTTTTATACCTACTTATTCGGTGATCTATTACTTGAATTATTTGCTTAATCTCATGTTTCTTAGTTACTTTTAATACATTTTATGTTATTTTGTAGGTGATGACATGGCATTGGCATGAAGAAGCAAGGAAAAGCAATTCAGACATTTTTGGACTAAAATACGTAAACAAATGCAAGAAGGGAATATTGAAAGACTTTTAACACTCGAGTTGGATGCATGTTCTTGGCTTTGATTTTGGAATTTATTGTAGATCTACTTCTTAGCTTTCCGGAACATCTTGAATCTCTAAGAACCTAAATTTTCAGAAATTATTAAAATAAGAATTTAGTAAATAAAATTCTTAAGGCATGAGATGTGTTCGAACAGGAATATATAATTGTGTTACATGGTATATAATATTGTGTTAAATTGAGTAGTATGATCAATGTGATGTTGTGTTTAATAAATATATTTTATTATTATATATTTGTTATACATTGTAGAGATGAATTAGTAAGAAGATGAAAAGATTTATCTATTGGCATTAAATAATTTATAGAATTATTTTTATTATAGTGAGTTAATGACATTAAATCTCTTTGATGGATAATCACCATTTTCTTGAATATATATACTAGTAACTAGTATGATGTAATATGAGTTTTAGTTAGTGCTTAAGCTATCCATGGATTGATTGAGACGATAAAAGCATAAATTAGTTAATTATGAGAATTAATTAACAAGTAGAAATATTGGTTAATTTAAATTAAAGTGGAAGTTATATTATGGAATAATATAATTTGAAGGAGTTTAAGAATCACTTAAGTAAATAGTGAATATGTGATTCTAGTTGGTGTTTTATATTTGAGTTTTGTGCTAAGAAACCCTTAAAAGAGATTTCATAGTTGGTTAAACTATTAAAAAAAAAATAGAGGTTTAAAACTCGAAGTTTGATAATTAAATTATTAAGGAAATTAGTAACCGATGGTGTGAAATCAAAGAGGGGATTGATGTTAGACGAGTTAACGCTTAAGAAGGATATGTAAAGTATTTAGGAGCGTGGGGTTCGATTACATTGATGCGAGAATCGAGTGCATATTGTTTTGGTATGGCGCAATTGCTGCCCATTTCAATCTGTGACAAAGACAAATGCTTTTAGAAAACTCTGAGTCAGTTTATAAAATGTGATTTGCAAGCCATGTATACTAATAACTCTTATAAAGGTCATGAATGGTAACCAAGTGTTCATGAAGAAATTTAGTTAGCTAAACATGACTTGATTAATTAACCCTAAATAAATATTGGTTAATTAAGTGATATTATAGAATATTATATTCTATTAATTGGTGTTGTATATACTAATTATTGTAAGATAATAAATGATTAATACTAATTAATCGCTGTGATATTAAAATGTGAGCATAGGTTGGGAATACCCAATTGAATTAAACTTAGCCCAATTAAAATATTAATGTGGACATTATCATTAAAGAGTATTACTATGTGTAATATCGAAAATGTGGGTAGTAGTGATATAAGATATCTATGGCCTAAGAATACATGAAGTGTGACTAATGATATAAGGTACCAAGTAGTACGGTGAAGTTATATGTAACTTTAATACATAAATGATTAAATATCCGTGTATTCTAAAAACTGAGAAAGAAATTAAATGTTTAAATAAACATTAATTTTAAATAATGATAATGTGTTTATGTGAGTAGTAAAAATAATTATGGGGGATACCCGGACAATGATGCTTAACTGCGATATTTTATTAAATGTATTTAATGTACATGGATTATATGATGTGAGTATAAAATTTATCTTTAAATTCCTAATATGGTAACAATTGTACCTTAATATTACATTATGGGAATTAAAGGAACCAAACTAAGCTCTATTGCTGGGATTTAAGCTATGTCACAAAATCAGTGTCACTCTATTTCAACTACCGTATGAATAGGCCATTGGCCTATCCTATTTCTTCTTCATTAAGCAGTAGAGTTGATGATGGCTGATTGTGGAGTTGGTGACCAACTCTTGAGCATCTACTAGCTTCGTCTTCTTCCCTTTAGTTTAAATTGTTGGGCAAAGCCATTGTTTGGTCAATGGTTCCTCTATAAATAAAGCCAACTCCTTCTCTTTCCCGTTGGAAAATTTCTCTGAGAAATTGGCTATGAGAGGTTGATAGAATTGAGAGCAATCAGAGTTTTGGAGAGCTATAGATAACAAATTGGAGCAACCAAGAGGTAATGATTCCAACCTTAATGCTCTTGAGTTCTAAGTTTTGTAAATTCTTAGAAATGTCATGAAATAGTCACTTTTTAAGTCCAAAAATTGATGGCTAAATGTTGTTGTAATCCATGAATTGATGCTTGGTACTGTTAATATAGTTAGAAACGAAAACACCGAAAGTTAAACGAACCAAATTGATTGAGAAATGAATTCGTAGTGAATGAACTCGCTAAACTTTTCAAAATATGAAAACTGAGTATGAGCATGAGTTTTAGATTGATGTTTGGGTTATTTAATGTTTATGTTAATGGTTAATTATTTGGTATGTTGTAGTTTTATGAGTTACGAACCCATAGAATCAAAAATGGACTGATTTGGATGAGTATAACTCATGTTATGAAAATTGGAAGGGGTAGGGATCTGTGAAATCGCAAAGTGCAGAACCTGGGAAGCGTCTCTACCTCCTAGGGCGTAGCTGCGCTGCCCCCAAGACCAATTGGGGCACAGCTGGGCCGGACATCAATAACTGGTGGACTGGTTTGACCTGCTGTAGTAAATTAGGCATACCTTTTTCATACGAACTCCGATTGAGGTGATTCAATATGATCCGGAACGAGGACGAATAGACCTACAACTTTTGTTCTTTAAGTATTTTAATTGGAGGTCGTTAGGAAGGGTTAAAATAGTCATCTTTGTGATTGTTATGTAATAGGCGGCGATCGAAGGGCGTCGAGCGAGCACATACGCAAGTATAGTGCTTCCGGCGATGGAATATGTTATTCTAAGTGATAAAACATAAAAATGAAAGATATTAGGCATGACATATAAGATTACCTTACTCATAAAGGAATACTTTTGCACGAATTAGTATGTGTTTTGAAAACAAACTTAAAGTTTTAGAAAAACGAATATTTACGAACCTTGAGTCTTTGAAGTGATGATATTCTAACACATACCTATTGTTGAGATATGAGTATACCTAAGCATGAGAAGTGATTTAAAGTGGCTTTACTTATTATCAACTTACAATAGCTTAGTTGAAAATGTTTTCTAAACAAAACTTGAAACTTTGAGAACAGACTTAAAGTAACTTATGGACTTAAAGTTCTAAACGTAATAACATACATAATGGCTTAGTTAGCTATGAAATGAGATTTAAAGTTGCACCTAGTTGCTTTAACTTGGTCTAGAATGACTTTTAAAAATGAACTTGAATGCCTTATGAAACTAAGCTTGTATAAACATGGTTTACATGTGTGCACATCTAGCTATACACCGTATAAGTCGTGCAAGTATGAATTGTAACGAGTTCTCAACTGATGAACTATACTAATACGTTGAATAAATACGAGCATACACGTTATAGGCGATGAAATGGTTAAGGTAGTTCATTCCTTGTACATGAACCTACTTAGTGAAAATAACTTAAAGTAAAACACAAGAGACACCCAACTTATGCTAAGACCTCTTAACATGTGGGTTAGTTATATGTTAATAGTCATGCATGCTAAGGACTCTGATGAAACCAGAAAATCAATACTCAATTTTGGTGCTGCTGAGGGAATGACGCAATTGCGCCCATCCTAGGCTAAATATCAGCTAGCAATGCAATACCATAACATTGATGCCTGACTATTTTAACTTTGATTTGAACTTTAAAGCATATGTGTAATGAATGTCTAAAGTTATAATACTTGACATAGATGATGTTTTAAGTATAAGAACAAGTGATGGTTATATAAAACCCAAATTTGTTAAATTTGTTAAAGTTTGCAAAAGGTAAGGACGATGTAGATCGTGTATCTATAGACTTTAAATATGTGTCGAACACATAGCGAGTCAAGTGTGTGATAAAGATTTATGAATGTTGATATGAAGCATGTGTAGCTAAGATGTACTATATATACATAGCTATTCTAAGAGTTTATTAAGAAAGTAAAGGGTAGGTTTATGAACCTAGTTAGAAAACAATGTAACATTGTTATTACATTAAGAAAGTATGAATTATGTGACTAATGGATGTAAATCCATGATTATATAACTGTGTAGGAATACACGAAGTATAGATAAGCTTTAAGCAGTTAAGTCGTAGTTCATAAACTACGAATCAGGCAAGTCATTCAGTTCTTATTTGATATATGAATTTGATAACAGTTAGTTGAGCTATATTATGCTATGCAAATGTTGATGTATATATATGAGATGTATATGAGATATATGTGAAAGTTGATCTTTGATGATATGCTTGTGATATAAACCTCTATGCCTGTTATGTGAGAAGTAACATGCGTAGTAAATATTAATCGATTATGAATGCATGAACTGAATATGCAATTATATGTTATGTGTTGCATGAAAATTGTTAGAATTGCTGGGCTGTCGAGCTCACCCTTGCGAATAACCACTTTTGCAGGTTAAGGACTCACGGTAAAGATTTTGTGCTACTTGATTGATAGACTTCAATAGTATCGAAGGAGATCGATTTGTTTATTTAAATATATATTCTTGAACCATGTTTAGTGTAACGACCCCAAAATTTATACCATTTAAATCTCGACTTCGGCCGTTAACCATACATTCAACCTCTAATTTTACATCATTATACGATATTAAAATCACTAAAATTGCGGAATATTTAAAACTTTTATACATTTCCTTTTATATTGTCCTAAATCGCAACCTTTACATTACATCTCTTATTCAAATTTATATCATGAATCGTTATAACAAAATGACTATACAAAGTCTTACATCATAAATAGATATCCATATACACCAGATAACTCAACTTACAATTCAACAACATGTTACATTCAAAATATTAAATACATTTCCCATAAAACATAAGTAATCTTCGTGAATATGGATCTCTATAATTCACGTAGAACATATCTTTACCTTAAATCTTTAACCTGCAAAAATGGTTATTTACAAGGTTGAGCTCGACAGCCCAGCAAAATCTAACAGTTTTCATACATCACATAACACATAATAACATGATAAACATACATATCATAATAACTAAAACAACATGGCATACATGCTTTTAGTTCACATAGCAAATATAAAGATTGAGTTCTTTACTCAATCCTCCTTATTTAACCAAAACAATGCAGTCATAAATTGACTTTAACATTTCAAGATTGCAACATGTATAACATATCATGTAATTTAAAATAGTTCATCAAGTCCACATAACAAATAGGAACTGAAAGACTTTCCTTGATCGTTGTTTACCAATAACAGTTTAACAGCTTACAGTTATCTACACTTCACGTGCCCTACACAATTATATAATCTTACACATCAACTATTAGTCACATAACAACACATAGTAATTGTAATGTAAACTCTACTCCACATCTCATAATCTTTCCTATTAATTAACACCTGATGTTCATTAGATTGTGTTAACTTTTCGACTTATGACTCACTATATTTCTTCTTAGTCAAACTCAAGTTCATTCAAGTGCTTAAGTCTTGCTAGGACTACTTATTGGTTTTATATTAAACCCATTTAATATCCTATAATATTCATTTCAATTGAATTGAAACACTTTTTAAGTTCATTAACACTTGGCACGGCGTTTGACGTTCAATAAATCCACACCTTGGAATTTGCATCTCTTGTGTATGCTTAATATGCTTCTATAACTTATCTAATACATTATTTATTAATGTTAAGCATCATTATATTTACTAATATTCAAGTTTTATAACTTAGAATAACATCTTTTATCGTCAGGAGCACTACACGTGCATATGTGCATGCCCGACGCCCTCCAATTGCCCCCGAAAACACAACAGCCCTAACGATGACCATTTTGACTACTGTTACAGACCTCAAATTGAAACACTTAAAGAACAAAAGTTGTAGGTCTATTCGTCCTCGTTCCGGATCATCTTGAATCACCTCAATCGGAGTTTGTATGAAAAAGTTATGGCCATTTTACTACAGGAGGCCAAAACTGTCCGACTCAGACTACAATTCCGGCGCTGGGGCGCGAGGACTAAGCTAGCCAATGGTGTCGGGGCGCGAAAAATTTAACATTGGGTTTGAAATTCAGTATTTGAAGTAGCAATTTACAAGCGTTTGAGGCTCAATTTCGGCGTTAAGCGCCAAAACTTGCGAGAACCCAACCATCGGAGAAAGCGAACAACTAATTTCTGTCTATTTAACACTGCTAACATCTAAATTAACATGCTAACTTATATAAATTACACATATACACACTACCCAACATGCATCTACTAGTTTAAACCACTAAACAATAATTTTAGAAAATTTAAATCATTGTACGCACTGTTTTAAAACCAAAACTCCATTATCGATGTTTGACAAACACAGTGAACATTGTCATACTACCAATTTAATTCCTTTGAAGCATGTTCTGCTTAATTCCTTACTCAATTACATACAATCACATCCTAATTTTGTTATCCTACAAAACATGTTCATGTACTTGTAATCATTATAAAACCAATTTCTTTCTTGCATAAGTATACAGATCACACATTACACACACACACACACACACACATATATATATATATATATATGTGTGTGTGTGTGTACATATATCTAATTATAACAATACAACCACCTACAATTACCATAATTCAGGTTGTATGGCCTAATTTGAAACATAGAATTCACAAAACGTAGAAATTTTATGCCGTAAAACTCATACATATACATATATCTATATAATATTAAGTTTAAAGCACATACCTTCAATTATTAAGATAATCTTTGCTAACGCCACTGTAATTCATTTGAAACTTCAAGAATTCTCTCTCAATCCTCTCACAAATACTCTGTATTCTTTGTTCTCTTTTCTCTTAAGCCAATATCAGACCCAAACACATGTCTTATTCAAACGTTTAAAACCGACACTACTAATGGCCTTATTAATTCAGCGGTTACCACAATTATTATATATTATATATCATTTATATTTTATTTATTTAATTTATATTATTAATAAATAAAATTTAAAAATTCAAAAGTCATAAGGCTCCGTTTAGCAAAACTCTTTAAAATTAAAGACTTAATATATTTAAGCCTTGTTTGGCAAAATAAACTAAAACTACTTTAATTTATTTTAATAATCACTTATAATATAGTTATTTGTCACACTTCTTTTAATTAAGTTTTCATACTTAATCTAAGTAATACCAATAACAATTTATCAATTAAATCATTAAATAACAAAACTCAAAACAAATAATTACCCATCAAAATGAAATATCAATATAATAATTCATTTAATCAATATAAACTCTCTAATTTAATTATTTAATTAAACTAGAACATTATCCTATAATTATTAATTTCTTTAACTCATTAATTATTTATTAAATAATTAATTAATAAAATCAAATCAAATAAACATTTATTAGCGATAAATACATCCATTAAATATTTATATAATTCAATAGATATTGAAATATTATAATAAAAATACGGATTATTACATTTAGGTTCTAGGAAATGTACATGATAGTAGTTTACAATGTGTAATACATGTTAAGTTGTACTATGTGATACGTAGAGAAATTCGAATCGAGATGTAAAAATTAATACAGTAATTCGAATAGAATGAATCATAACATAATTTGATTCAAGGATATGAAATTGATTCAAGTTAAGATATCAATAAAATATTTATTTTCAAAGGAGATTGAAAAAGTTTAAATTATTTCGCATATTTATATAATATCGAATGTGATTTAATACATGAATAGTAAATGACCAAATTGTGAAACTTATAAAGTTTGGGGTCATTACATAGATCTTGGAAATGAAAAGAATTTATATTCTAAATTGTAATAAGTAAAGTTTATTCATTAAGTTATGAATGAAAGATATAAATAGTTGGATGATAGTAGTATCGTGGCGAATGGGATCCGAGGTTGAAGGACCCGAATTTGGGGCGTCATGAGAATCGTCCCAATCGGAGTTCGGATACGAGAGTTATGGCCTTTTTATCAACAAAGATAAAAGTTAAGAGTTGTCATGCTTTCCATTTACGCATCATCTACTTCAAGCTCGATTTCCATCTTGATCCACACGGAATCTGTCAATCCTCAAAGAATGAAAGTTGTAGATCTCCTTGATATCTTCGATTTGATAGGTGGCAGGCCCCGTAACTCCAAGCGGATCAAAGGTTATGCCTATTTTACCAAAGAACATCGCAGCAAAAAATAGAGTAGCGTGGACCGCGCTAGGGGCGCGCTACTCCATCAGTTCCTCTGCTATAGTAGCGTGGGTCACGCCCAAAATAGCCTAGGAAGAGCGCGGGGCGCGCTAGTCGGCGGGAAAATAGCTTATTTGGGTTATTTGGTGTCCAATTTGAGCTAGAATATGATTCTTAATTGCCTAACTTGTTAGGATATCTATTAGAACTATAAATACATGAGGAGAGGCATAAAAGAGAGGAGATATATGCTAGTTTTGGAGGATTCCATTAGATTAGATTAGAGTAGATTAGATCAAAACCCTAGTTGTTATTAGATTTGGGGATTCAAGCAACTTGGAGACCATTGAAGATTCAAAGTAGGAGCAAGGAGGGAGCATCAAATCTACAGACAAGAGATTCTATCTTCTTATCTTCTTCTTATCTTTGTCTTTTAATGATTATTCAATTGTGGATTCTTAGTTTTAATTCAATAATCATGAACTAATTCTTTGTTTGAGATTACAATGGATCTTATTGTGTAGTTTAGTTTAATATGCTTCACTATCAATTATTATGTTCTATTGTGAGGATTGACTATTGTGATTTGGACTTAATTGCTTAATTGCCTAGCTAACAATACCGTGATAATCTATATGAACTCGAGAGATGAAGTTTAGATTTAGATCTGATCATGATAGCATGTGTTTGTGATTTTTGTATTGATGGAATTCATGATTTGTGTTTAGGATAGAGATATGCCTTTACGCCATATGTAATCTTATAGAACTTGTGCTTTAAATCCTTTTTAATTGTAATTCACATAGAGATATAGTGGATTAGTTAATTATGGTGTCTTGCTTAATTCTATCATCTGTGGATTTAAGTGAGTATGGGTATTATGCATCGAGAGGTGGTTTTATCTGCTTTAGTGTTCTTGATTAACAATTCAGGATCGAGAATAATTGATGAGAAGTGTGTTAACTTAAATGAAGTAATAAGTGAAGTTGTGATCTTAAATCTCCGTAATCTTAATTTAACTAGTGGAATTTAATAGTAGTTTAATTATAAATTAAAATTCATTCGTTTAAATAAGATTGAGTGGGTTACGGGTTAGTATTTGGTGATTTTTATTAAACAATTCCTCGTGGAAATGATACTCTACTTTCACTTTATTACTTGTTGACCACGTATACTTGCGTGTTATTCGAAACTAGATTTTACCCAATAAGTTTTTTGTGCCGTTGCCGCGGAATTAGTTTAATATATATTTTTGCCAATATTAGCTTCAATCAAATTAGTCTTAATTTAAACTTCTTATTTTTTCCTTTTTATTTAATTCTCTTCCTATTTTTCTTTCTTTTTAGGTACCATGGAAAAATTTAATTATCAATGGCCGTATACGAGAATGACTCAGCCAAGGGGAGTGGGGATTGATGGTCTCAATGCATTTTTTGCATTATCAGCACAACTTGAGACACTTTCGAGGAGGTTGGACGTTGTTGTAGCCCAACGTAATTGAAGGATAACAGTTAATTGCAATTATTGTGCTGCTAATTATCTGAGTCATCAATGCACCGTTGGTTTTAGGCCGGGACAACACGGTGGTGAATACCTCAACGATTATACATATGTTAATTATCATCAAGTCTGGGGGTATCACCCGGATTAAATCGTGGAGCTACAATTATGAAGGCCAATACTACGCTCCAAATCCATTATACACACGAAATTTTCATGTCCACCTCCATTGCCACAAGAAAAAAAGCCAAATCTGAGGGATGTAATATTGAAGGGCATAGCAAACCTAGAGGAGATGAGTATTAGCCAAGAATTGTCAACCCAAAATTTTAATAATCGGATGGAATAACTCATCACTACCTTAACCAATGGTCCTCGATACATGGCTTCCGAGACTGAGACAGATAATTCAAGGTTGGAGGAATTGTTGTCCAAGTTCGTAGCATCAAATGAGGAGAGGAGGATTAATCAAGAGCGGTCAATTCAGAATCAAGAGATAGCAATTCAAAATATAAAGAACCAGGTGGATCAAATGCTCAAAGCCTTGAACAACTGTCCTCAAAACAATTGGTGTTACGAAGAGGATTTCGAGATTGATGAAGTGCGAGCCAAGTCTCTGTTGGATGGGCCACGAGATGTTGAAAAAGAGGAGACAAGTGGGGATAATGAAAACAAGGTTCGGTGAAGAACTAACTGTGAGTACCAACGAGGATGAGCCGATGTTATTAATGCCCCAAGTTCCTTCTCCGTCAAAGATCAAGGTCCAGATTAGATTTGCAAAATCGTGCCCACTTAGTAGTCGTGTTGTCGTGAAGCTCTTTATGACATAAAGCGAGTCTGCAATAATGAAGCCGTCTTTGGGATGAGAAAGAGAAGATAGACGAAGAGCCCATTGTGTTTGACACACTTCCATGCATAAATATGATCGCGAACAATGGAGGAGATAGCACCTAGTTATTTGCCCTTCTTCATGGAGAGTATCTGAGCTTCGAGCATGCTAGGTGACTTTGATGTTATGGCTATAAACATGGGAACCTCCCAAAGGAATATTTGCTACTAATGGATGGAGGATTCCTCAACTTTAGAAGAGGAATTGGATAGTGCTGACCAGACCAAGTCGGGCTTACGACGTTAAAACCAGCGCTACTTGGGAGGCAACCCAAGCTCTAAACCTTTTCTTCCTTATGTATTCTTTATATTTTAGTTTATAGTCTAGCTCAAATATTTAGTTTTCAAAGAATAATGACTCCATAATGGTATGCTCGCAAGTCATCATGCCACTGACCCACTAGCGCGGGTCGCGCTCCCCAATCATTCGAGACATAGCGGTAGCGCGCCATTACCCCAAAGACTCTTGACATGTCGGCGAATGGCCTTGATTTGTCGATCCACGGTAGCGGGGCGCGCTATCCATGTATAATGAGTGTGGGGGCGCTTGATGCTTCACTATGCTCTTGAACTCCTAGTGCGACCATGGCTACCAAATACATAGGCACGCAGCAGGCGGCGCTACGCCAAGATACCTCCACGCCTGCCCTCCTGGCGGCGGGCGCTTATCTCCTGCGATATCCACAAAGCGGGTCGTCTTGCTTGTAATCCCAGTGTTAAAAGTGTTTTAATTGCAATGTTAGTCAAGTCCAACTCAAGTGTGGTTCCCGATTTATTCCAATGTGTGGGCCTATTCTCGAACTTAGCGAATAAGGAGGAAAATCTTTGTATTTTCGAAGTCCTCTCTTTTAATTTTTCCTATTTCAGCCATTGAGGACAATGTCTAGTTTAAGTTTGGGGGCATTTTAGTGTCTCATTGCATATAGTTAGTTATTTACATTGGTTGTTTACATTGTAGTTCATATAGTTACATTTAGTTTTTGCATTCAATTTCTTGAAAAAAAAAATAAATTGAAAAATTAGTAGTTAGTTTACTATGTTTATATAGCATTTAGTACATCTTGCATGAGTCCAGCTGTTTGATATTTATAGTTTGATTTAGCCAATGATGAGATTGGAATTAGGTAGATAAGTATAGTACAGATTATTAAAGCGTTGATGTGATTTCTTGTTATGAATTGAGTCTTTTTCTGTTTGAAACTGATATAATAAGGATAACACAGTAAAAATAACTTGTTGATTGATTGAGTTTAAATTGATACATAATCGGACTCTAAAGGATAATGCTAGTTTGAATGAAGGAATGACAAGAATAAGTAGTGATGGCTAAAGTTAGACAAGAACCTAAGTTTGGGGGAATATTTGGGGTATATAAGCTATAAAAAAAAGAAAAAAAAAGAAAAAAAAAGAAAGAAAAAGAAAGTATGAATAAACACCGTGACGTGCTTGTCTAGTTTTGTGGCCTTTGTTACTTGAATAAGTAAGCCCGAGGGGATTGTCTTTACACCTAGCGCCCTAAGGTCTTAATGGTCTGGGAGTCATTGGTCGAAAGCTCGTTAAGGTAGCATTGAAAAGTCTAAGGGAATAAGACATTGCATAGCTATGTGTATATATAAATAAAAAAATATGAATAAAATGAGAAAAAAGAGAAAAAAGCCCCCGTAGATGAAAAATAAAGCATAAGTATCCCATGTTGACCCTCGATATTAGTAATTATTTAATTTTAGTTGGATCTAGCTTATTTTTGGATTTCTTGAGTTTACACTGTATGGTGCCTTCGAAGAGACTTATTATGTGTTAAATTTGATTTTATATCAGTTAACATTGTTGTGGAGCACACACGCACTATATTAGTGATAACAGTCTAAGATTTGATGATTGATTGGGAAGTTAATGATTTATTTTTATATGATGTATTACCATGTTTACTTGATTTCTCTAAGGCCGGTTGAATAGACTTGTTTATGTCATTACTGCTGCATTCGTAGGCATGTAGATTAGTTGCATTGCAATGCATTATTGTTTTGTGTTTTTTGCTTGAGGACAAACAAAGGTTTAAGTTTTGGGGTATTTGATAAGTAAGTTTTATACCTACTTATCCGGTATCTATTACTTGAATTATTTTCTTAATCTCATGTTTCTTAGTTACTTTTCATACATTTTATGTTATTTTGTAGGCGATGACACGGCATTGGCATTAAGAAGCAAGGGAAAACAATTCGGACATCTTTTGGACTAAAATACTCAAGCAAATGCAAGAAGGGAATATTGAAGGACTTTTAACACCGAGTTGGATGCATGTTCTTGGATTGGATTTTGGAATTTATTGTAGATCTACTTCTTAGCTTTCTGGAACATCTTGAATCGTCCCAATCGGAGTTCGGATGCAAGAGTTATGACCTTTTTATCAACGAAGATCAAAGTGAAGAGTGGTCATGCTTGCCATTTACACATCATCTACTTCAAGCTCGATTTCCGCCTTGATCCGGACGGACTCTGTGAATCCTCAAAGAGTTAAAGTTGTAGATCTCCTCGATATCTTCGATTTGATAGGTGGCAGGCCCCATAACTCCAAGCGGATCAAAGGTTATGCCTGTTTTACCAAACGACGTCGCAGCAGAAAATAGAATAGCGCGAATCGCGCTAGGGGCGTGCTAGTCCATCAGTTCCTCTGCTACAGTAGCGCGGGCCGCGCCCAAAATAGCCTAGGAAGAGTTCGGGGTGCGCTAGTCTACGGGAAAATAGCTTATTTGGGTTATTTGGTGTCCAATTTGAGCTAGAATAGGATTCTTAGTTGCTTAACTTGCTAGGATATCCATTAAAACTATAAATACATGAGGAGAGGCATAAAAGAGAGGAGATATAGGCTAGTTTTGGAGGATTCCATTAGATTAGATTAGATTAGAGTAGATTCGATCAAAATCCTAGTTCTTATTAGATTTGGGGATTCAAGCAACTTGGAGACCATTGAAGATTCAAAGTAGGAGCAAGGAGGGAGCATCAAATCTACAGACAAGAGATTCTATCTTCTTATTTTCTTCTATCTTTGTCTTTTAATGATTATTCAATTGTGGATTCTTAGTTTTAATTCAATAATCATGAACTAATTCTTTGTTTGAGATTACAATGGATCTTATTGTGTAGTTTAGTTTAATATGCTTCGCTATCAATTATTATGTTCTATTATGATGATTGTCTAGTGATTTGGACTTAATTGCTGAATTGCCTAGCTAACAATTACCGTGATAATCTATATGAACTCGAGAGTTGAAGTTTAGATTTAGATATGATCATGATAACATGTGTTTGTGATTTCTGCATAGATGGAATTAATGATTTGTGTTTAGGATATAGATATTCATTTACCCCATATGTAATCTTATAGAGAACTTGTGCTTTAAATCCTTTTTAATTGTAATTCACATAGAGATATAGTGGATTAGTTAATTATGGTGTCTTGCTTAATTCTATCATCTGTGGATTTAAGTGAGTATGAGTATTATGCATCGAGAGGTGGTTTAATCTGCTTTAGTGTTCTTGATTAACAATTCAGGATAAAGAATAATTGATGAGAAGTGTGTTAACTTAAATAAAGCAATAAGTGAAGTTGTGATCTTAAATCTCCGTAATCTTAATTTAACTAGTTGAATTTAATAATAGTTTAATTATAAATTGAAATTCATTCGTTTAAATTAGATTGAGTGGGTTACGGGTTAGTATTTGGTGATTTTATTAAATAATTTCTCGTGAGAACGATACTCTACTTTCATTTATTACTTGTTGACCACGTATACTTGTGTGTTGTGCGTAACTAGATTTTACCTAACAATATGTGGTGGAAAGGTGATTCTTTTCTCATGAATATATTTGATAGTTAGAGGTTTTTAAGATTAAGTTAGATGATATTAAGATTAGGTTCGGTTCTTAAAACTAAAACATATAGGTAAGTTAAGTGACTCATAATCATATGGTATATTTTGAACCCTTGAAATGAATGGGCGCTTTATGGTCTAACTAGGATAAGTTCCTAAACTCATATGATTATGGCAAGTTCCTAGATTTCCAAAGTGTGGTAGGTTTGATGAACTATATTGGGCATAAACGGTTATAGTATAGGAAGCATTAATGAAGTTGAAAGATGGTTTTGAGGTAGCCTTACCTCTATAGTTAGATCGCATTCATAATGTTTTTCATTTTTCGGTGAGATGATCGAACAAGCTCGACTGTAATCATGTGACCAAGTACGAACCGTTATGGTTGTGCTACTAGGAAATTTTTATCCAAGTAGTCGACTAGAAAGATCATGTGTACAGGAATAAGTTAAAACCTTTTGTGAAGGTGATATGGAGGAACCACAACGTCGAAGATGCTACGTGGGAACTCGAAACTGAAATGATGAAGAATTGCCATGAGTTATTTGTTTTGTCAGTGTCTTCGATTCTGGGGACATAATCTTTTTAAGGAGGAAAGAATGTGGCGATTTGATGGTTTGAGTTGTGATTCTGGGGACAGAATCCTTGTAAGGAGGGAATGATGTAACAATCCAAGATTTTATTTGTAATTTAAAATATTTATTAAATTAAATAAATATTTTATTGATAAAGTTGTTGTTTTGTAATTTAAAATATTTCTTAAATTAAATGAATATGTGATTTTGTTAGTAAATATTTATAAATTATATTTATTAGATAATATTCTAAATTAATTTAATTTATAGTTATTTTGTTGTAAGATAACATGAGATGTTATATTGTTGTTGTGATGTGATAAATTAAGATGGTATATTATTATAATAAAGTTATAATTTTGTAATGTTTGTTTAAGTGGAGTATTTATTTAAAATATAGTATGTATAATTATTTTATTTGATTAATGTTGGATATGGAAATCCAAATAAGTCATATGTGGTTATAAATTATAAATTAAATGGTTTATTAAAATAAAATTAAAGTAGTTTAATTTAGTTTTGACCAAATAAGGCTTAAATATATTAAGTCTTTATTTTAAAGACTTTTTGCCAAACAAAGCCTTATGGCTTTTTGATTTTTAATTTTGAATTTGTAAATAATATAAATAAATTAAATTAAATAATAAATATAACATAATTATAACATATACGTTAATAATTTGTAACTGGTATTATATTAAGTATGCGTATTAAGCCATATCGGTTTATTTTAGTTTACGTATACTTTTATTTGCTAATCGTAAGAATTACAGAGACTGAAAGAAAATTGATAGAGATTGAGTGAAAACCTAAGAGTTTCAAGCGATTTTAGCAAGGATTACAAGCTAATTGAAGGTAATTTTTCATAATCTCCATATTATATATATAGGTATATGTATATATGAGTTTACGACATAATTTCCAAGTTCCCGTGAATTCAATCTCCTTGAATCGTTGTTATATTAACTGATTTTTTGCCTTTATGAGTAATTGGGATGTTAGAGATGGTATTTAGGCAAGAATTATTGTGTTAGTTGTGTTTAAAAGGAAGAAAACTAATTACAGTGTGTGTGTATACATATGGTTTGTGAAAGTGCCAATTATGGTGGTCAATTAGTATGATAAACTGTAAATTGAGTTTTGTTTATGCTAGTTCGTTAAGAAACGAAGAGAACGTAGTTTGAACGAAGTGATTTGGCCAAGTATTGGAGTCACAGTGTTGATTTTTCGGATGAATATCAAAAATGGAGTTTTATATGAAAAACATGGAATTTGAGAAATTAAACTAGCCTAAGTTGTTGTCAAATTGTTCTATATTGATATATATGTGAGGAAACATGTTTGTGATAGTTCTATACCATTTGTATGTGTTATTATCACTGTTTAGTGGGTGAAATTCGTGTTAGTTGGCTTAAGAAAATTGTCGTAACCATGTTCTGCAATTGGAATACAATAAATGGCAAGACGCCTTTTATCTTTAAACGCGCGCGTATGACCACCCGATATAAAACTAAGCGCGGCGCCGCGCAATGTCTTGTCTTCGCGAGCGGTGAAGTCTCGCTAATTACGCAAACTTTGGTGGATTCGATGTAACTTAGCTCAATGTTAGGTTAATGTGAGAACCATGTAATAACAAGGTTAAACAAAGTTGTGTTATGTGGATTGTAAATTCAAAGTTGTAAAAATGATTTATAAGTCATGAACGTGTTGTGTTATATCTTAGCTTATACAATGAATGGTTAATAAGTCTTGTGATGTTAACACTTGTGATTTCTGAAATGAGCACTAAGATATGGAAGGTGATTAATATAAAACCATTGAATCCTAGGAAGTCTTAAATACTTGGTTGAAATTCAAGTTCGATTAAAGAGAAGTGTAGTATTGATTAATAAGAGTTGGATGTTAAAAGTCTTATGTAAGTGTTAGTGACTTTTCAGATTCGTTTTATGTGGTTTAGTATTGTGGATAGACCTTAAACTAAAGGTTATAACTTAACTAAGATGAGAAATAAATCTATAAGGTTATGTAGCTAATTGATGTGATATTCCTAATGGTATGTGTAGGATATTGGGGTACGTGAATTGTAATTGTATAGCTTACGCAAGAGGCAAGTTCCCTAGCCTTTGTTACTTTATTATTCAGTAAGGTTACTTTTCACTATTACGTTATACTTATGCAAATTCTCTAACTCTAATCTCATGTTTAACGATTTATTGTCATGCGAATTCTTTAACCCTCATTTATTGTTGAAGCAAGTTAGTTAATCTTTATTTCTTTATTCCAAACAAGATTACTTTGGTTATTCAAAGTCTGCAATGTTGTTGTATGAAATGTGTTTATTCATCTACTAATAACTGTTGTTTAATCTTCGTTCTCCAATGTCATTGTACTATCTTACATTATTGTACCAAACTCTAAGTTGCCTAGCGATTCTTTATCAATTCAACTAATCCTTAGTTCATGAATGTTCTAAACTCTAAATTACCCTTGAAGTCAACCCAAACCAAACTTCCTTTGGTTTGCTTATGTACTCACACAATTTTGAAAGCATGTTGTCGATGATAACGTTTGTTCAATTTAGAAACTGTTAATACTCTAGCTCTTATTGATTCATCGATATACCTTGTTCATGAAGATATTATAATCAACTCTTGAATAGTTATTGGCCTCTATTTGATTCAACAAGTACTTGGTTGATGAGCATTCTAAAGATCTAGAATTCCTTTGAAGTTAATTCCCAACCAAACTTCATTTGGTTCGGAACTTGATAATCTAAGCTGAGATGAACAACCCTATATTAGGGGATTATTTTAGAACTACTGTGATAGCGTTAAATGTTTCCTTGATACATAGTACTGAAGGATTTGATCACCTAGAGTCGAAATGATGGTCCATATAGTCGTTTAGGTGTTAAAGGTTCTGATGGAAACACACATTAACCTTGGACATAGATGATGATTATAGTCTTTTAGACTGTTAAAGGTTAAAGTAGAAATACTTGAAACCTAGAGTATAGTTCGTGGTCTTGTGACCCTCAGTGTATTCTTTGATGTTGATATCTATTGTTAACTTAACGTTCGTTATTCCTTTGAACTCATAGTTGCTGAATTAAAGTTTATTGTTCTGGTAATAATATCTTACCATTGAAAGCTCAGTTAATTGTCATTCATAAAACGTTATTGTATATTATCCTTCTTGTGGGCAATTGTTTGCTCACTCTTGCACAAAACAATGCAGATGAAGTTAATAAGTTTGAAGAGGTTTCTATAAGCAAGGGCAAGGACAAAGTGCTTAATTAGACGACAACGTTTAATTTATCTTTTATTTATGAAGCTTATATAATAGATTTAATTATGATCATGTTTTAATTTCCGTTGATGATTGTATTAAAGGTTAGATGACCTGGGAGATATTATTTTTATTAATGTAATCATGTATGGGCATGTTTTATTATTCAATTATATTATGATTGTGTAGTTAGATATGAATGTTTTGATTAAGTGAACACCAAATCTTGAAGTAATTAAGTACCGAGATTTGGGGGTGTTACAAGTTATATATGTAGATAATGAATGATTAATAAAGAATCTACCATTTTTAGTAAAAGAAGAGAAATGTCTTATGTGATTTGATAAATGACAACCCAGGAATCCTTAGCCAAGGTGAAATGAAATTAGAAAGTAGTTTCTAATTTGCATTCATTCGGAGTTGTGCATTTGGAAATCGAAATACATATAATTAAATAAAATAAGACTTGATAGTAATTCCATGTCTTATATTTAATTGGGTTATTGTATGGTGGAAGGATTGAATTGTAAAATAACTATTTACTCAAAAGTTTTTTTATGATTAATGTTGAAATCTATATTATCTAAAAAATGTCGTTGATATTTAGGGAGGCTTATCCTTATTTTAGAATAAATATTATCTATTTAAATAAATTAATAGTTTAATTTATTTATTTAAATAAGATTAGAATTGTTCTAATTGATTTATTCACAACCTAGGTTTAATATGGAGAACCTAAAGAGGTCACGCTTTAAAAGGAAGAATAATTATTTAAGAAGTTAATGATATAATCGTAATAATATGTTAAGTATATTTAATTTAATCTATGGTGATATAATAAATTAAATAGCTTAATATTTATTATTTAATATTTTGAAATATTAAATATAAATTAATAAGAAGAGTCTTATTAATATTATTACAATTATTATTATTTTTAATTTCTAAAAGAGTTTAGGAATTAATTTAATATAGGTACTCTTATTTATTCCTAATATGATTTGGAGGCAAAATTAGTTAAAGGAGTTTAATTAATTATCCTTAATAAGATTAGGGATCCCAATTTATTAAATAAATAATATTTTTAATTAAATAGGGTTACGATATCTTTATAAGAGGAGTCTTATATCGGATATCGGATATCGTGATTCAATTATTGGAGAGTCGCCCTTTTTCTATATGGATAGGAAAAACTAGGGTTTGAGCTAATACACCATTCTTCTTGAAAATTCTTCTTCATTGGTGGATCCCTCTGAGGTCGTACACTTGGGTGGCTAACATTGATCAAATGAAGGAATCTACAGGAGATTCAAGGAGATCACGAGAAGTAGGAGTTGAACTTCGTAAATATGTATGGGCTTCGTATCTACAAGGGTATGATTCCATAACTTCTTGTTATGTTTTAATTAATAATACGTTATAAAGGATGATCACGGGTAATTGGTTTGTGAAAATTTTTAAATCTAATTTTACTTTTGCTTATGCTAATTTTGCAATTTGATTGCTACTTTGATCTTCACAAAACCTTACACTAATACTATGCAACAAAAGTAAATAGTTATTGCTATCTGAGGCAAAGGAATTTTCGCCCTTTTTACCTTTTTTCGATAAATCTCAGGAGTCTTTGCTCAATTCTTTGAGGTTAAGTCTGGTGTGGACGAAATTTGTGATGAAGGCGGTTATCATCCTCCTCTCTTGAATAATGATCATGGCGTACGGACAATCATTGTGACAACTTAGAGAATTTGGATATTTATAAAATTTTAAAATATTGAATTAAGGTTAAATAATAAACCTGGAAGCGGAAAATAAGTGAATGGATTTGAGATTTAGAGAAGGAATTTTGTAAATTTAAAATTTACGTGGTGAATTATTCAAGATTAAGGGAATACGTGTTTATGTTTACGTGTATATGGTATAATATATGTACATGATGTGGTTAAGGGTCAAGGTTGACTAGATAACCTATATCGGTGGCCAACCACTAATATTATATTAAAAGCGTCGGCGTTCAACTTGAAATTTCTTACGATTTATAAGAACCTAAAAGCGGAATTAAAACCCAAATTTCAATTTGAAATTGAAACCCTTATTCTGGACGTTGAAAACCCTAAATTGTGAATGCAAATGCCAGTAGAAGGTTTAAACGTTATTAATAATAACCTAATTAGGGATAACCCTAATTTATTGAGAAAACCATAATTTCTGGATTAGAAACCCTAATTTTAATTAAGGAAAACCTAATTGTTAATTTAATAATTTTAATGTTAATTAGGAAACATTAATCCTAATTTTCAAGTTATAAGTAATTAGAAAACCCTAATCTAATTAGGAGACCTAATTTCTAAATTAGAAAGATTATTTTCTATTTAAAACCCTAATTCTTGGGTTATAAACCACTAATGTATCATTTTGACCCTAATTGCTAAATTAACAATTTTAATTATGAAATAATAATCCTAATTAGCAAGATTGAATTTATGATTAGGAAATCTTAATATAATTATAGAATCTTAATAATAATTTGGAAATATTAATTTTGATTTTAAAAACTAACTTGAAATCCTAGAAAAATTGATTTTTGGAAACCTTAGGTTTTTAACCTAAGGTCAAAACCTAAGGATTAGATCAATAGACATTTGTGCCATTAAATTTAAAAGCTAATTGACCCGATTTGCCCTTTGTGCATTATTGGAGGAAACTTGCATATCTTGCCAAGATAATTGGTGGGTGACCAACCCTAGCTTTAGCATGTGCTCTAAAAACACAACCATCGACCATTCCAACAACCACGAGTGCATTGTATCAAGTTATATATATAGATTTAGAGAGAAAACCACTTACTTTATTTTTCATTTTGTCCAAGACTTTCTCTCTCTAGAATTTCAAGATTTTGAGAAAAACTAAGTGATTAAGAAAACCAATATCATCCCTTAGCTCTCCTATATCGGATCCCAAGATCGAGAATCATAGATCAAGCATTAAAGAGGTATAAAAACCCTAACTTGAAAATCGTATGATCTCATGTTATATAGATGTGACAACCCCAAAATACGTCTATTCTATCCAACCCATTCTGAGTCGCCAAATACATGGTATAGAAAACAACTACAACTTTATTAGTACAATTGTCGTGCAAAATACAACAACACATATGTTGTGAGTTTTGATACTAAAATATACCAACTGTGACTCTGGACACCAACTTGGATAGCACGTCACCATGACACCTTTTGTGACAACCCCAAAATAGGTCCATACCATCCAACCTATTCTTAGTCGCCAAATACATGGTACAGAAAACAACTACAACTTTATTACAACAATTGTCGTACAAAATAAAACAACACATATGCTGTGAGTTTGGATACAAATATATACCAAATGTGACACATGTCCCAACCATGGATAGCACCTCACAATGACACCTTACATAAAGGTATAGTCAAAAACTGTTTTAGAAATTAAAATCTTTAGGAAGTGCTCAAGGAAACCTTCGTACATGAGAGGCCATGCGTCTAGGTTATGATAGATATCATATAGCCACGAAAATTATCCTTGGTTGACCAATAGACCCCCAAGAAAAACAAGAAGATTACTATCATATTCTTCCCAATGGTAAGTCTTCTCTTGACATATCATTATCTCCACTTGTCTCTAATTGAGAATTATACTTCAAACAAACACCAAGATTATATAGGTAGTGCTCAGTATATATACTCAAAGAAGTGGATGAGCACATCCACATCTTATGATGATCGAGGTTGTATGTCATTAGACATCTTGTATGATAGTGACAAAACACCCTTCAACGTTGGGTTAGCCTCACCCTCAACAACTATAGACCACGATTCTATTCCTGTTATCCCCACTCGACCCAACTACACTTTTATTACACGAAAAGGAATTGTGAAGCAAAAGGGTGAAATCTGACTAACTTCGATAAAAGAATATCATGACTAAAGATAATTAAATTATTAATAACCTTCATCGATAATAAATCGAGATTTAGAACATATGGTAGATGATAAAATTTAGAACCATAGTTGCAACGGAACGAGCAATGCATTAGAAAGTCAAATAGACCATAAAATCTATTATCTTCTCGAGGTTAAAAATCCACCAACAATGTTTTATCCCTGTAACATCACTAAACAGTTCCTTTCCACAATCATAAGAATAACTCATAATCATAATTGTTGTTCTAAATTCTTCTTCTCATCCAGGACGAAGATAATTTTCATAACCTATCTTCACTTGAAACATCAAAGATCATGGTTATACCAAATCACATTTCCTGTTCATAATCATACTGATAAATTCATCTTTGCACTACATGCCAAAGATATTCGTCAACAGACCATCTTTGCACTACGGCCAAAGATATTCAACAACATGTCATCTTTGCACTACGACCAAAGATATTCATCAATAAACCATCTTTGCACTACAGGCCAAAGATATTCCTCAACAGTTCATATTTGTACTACAGGCCAAATATATTCATCAACAGTTCATATTTGCACTACAGGCCAAATATATTCATGAACAGCTCATATTTGCACTACAGGCCAAATATATTAATATCTCAAAGAAATATATAATCATTTCAGAATTTATATAAACAATAATTATAACCATGTTGATTATTTCACCTTTGCACTTAAGCTAAAGATATTCAATTATAAATTCAATGGTTATGATCATATCAGTCACAATTCAACTTTTCACTACTAGCCAAAGAGAACCCTAGTCTTGATCATACTAATATTCTACCCATCTTTATACTCAAGTGAAAAAGAATTTCAACATCAGGGTTATAAAAATGTTATATATGATAATAAAAATAATATGATCAACAACTGCACTTAATCTCAAGAGCAATATTCATAAATCAACGATAATTTGGTCAGAAAAAGAAACCAACTTTGTCGTGAATAGTAACTCGTGAATAGTAACTCATGAATAGTAACTCGTGAATAGTAACCCCAACTCAAAAAGATAGAAATTCCACAATAAAATCCATACCAATATTTTGGTATAATGATATTGAAAGAATAACATTTCTTAAACTTATAAACAATTTATTTTAATTGTTTACACTTTACTAAATAATATATTTAATCATCCAAAAATGCCAAACTCATAAGTTTTCATCACCAATAACCAAAAACCTCATCAAAAATCAGTATATACCTCATATAGGATTATCAAGCCATAAAATCCTATTTTCCAATTTTCTTCCTTCACATAACATATTTAATTCATTTATTCATAACTAGTCCATTTTCATGAAAACTACCAAATCAGTTCCAAAAATATTTCTTTTTTGGGATTTAGCATAATATAGTCCCATAGTGAACATATATTTTTCTCAGAATTTTTAAAATTCATTTACTATTTTTAATATGGCCAAAACCACAGAATATTTAGACATTTATCATAAATTGTACTTTTATCCAAAATTTGAAATTCACAGTACTGTTGATATTATATAGATGTACTCTCAATAAAAATTTCATCAATTTTAGAGTTAATCACAAGGAATTATAAGCGGTTACTTTTAAAATAGTATTTTCTCATAAAATTCATAACTCTTAATCTATACATCCAAAATCACCATTTTGGACAATCAATAAACCTCATCAAAATATCATTTCAAATTTTTCTAGAATTTTGAAGGTCGAAAAAATTACTGGCCCAGAAAAACATAACAACCCTTAAAATCTCTTACTATCCCTTACCTCGAAAAGAAAAGACCTTACATTTGGATATCTGTATGATTATTTGAAGGAAACTTGCATCGATGAATATCAACTCACCAAGTATCTAAATACTCACAAAATACACTCAATAATCTAGAGAAAAAGAGAAAATTTATGAATTAAATGTGTTTTTCAATTCTAACTTAGCCCTCTATTTATAGGAAAATATTAGCATCTTAAGGCAGACTTGACTTTCTTTACTTGATGACTTTACACTTCTACTATTTCACCCACCAAAAATCAGCCATCTCCCCAAAAACCCAAGAGTGGGGCCCACTCAATTCTAGAATTTTCTACAAAACCTAATTTACGAATCGATTACCTCTTAAAATTCATAACAAATTATCGCTCATTTTAACGGTTCAAAATATGTGGACATATACTCAACTTATATATGTTTAAAATATCCAAAAATTACAACGATCCAACGGTCGGATTAAATATTATAACTCACACAATAAAGTCGTAAGAACACCGATTTGATCTTTTAATACCTCCAATTAGAAAAAATATTGATAAAATACCTCAAAATTAATTCCTTCATTTATAATCACATAAATAAATTCATCATTTATATCAACATCAAATAAATATTTTCTTATCATATAAATAAATAATTAATTATTCACAAATAATATTAAAGAATCACAATAATGACAACCAGGCAGTTCCCAGGAAAGAGAGGGCTTTCTAATAAGGATTTTTCCTTACTGGTGCGCAATTAGGTGACCAAACCTCTCCTTGACAGAACTTTCTATACATTTCCAATAATGTTATCTAATAATATTATTCCAAATAATCTGAATTACTGATCTGATAAAGGAGATCTTTGTGCGATGGCGATAATTGAAACAACAATAATATAAAATATCAATGTAACAATTATTGAATCAATAAAATAAAATATTGAGCGATAACTTCTTGTGACAATTATTGAGTAAGCGCCTTCTTACGTGAGGATCGATAATTCAACAATCTTTATCGTACCATATCTTCTCTTGTCAACAACGCGTATTACTTTACTTTAACGAGGGTATTCCAGCGGTGTTAGCGGTAACAACTACTGTAGTTATTCAATTTTGTCGTTTTCTTCATTCGACCATTATCCATTATGGTGCCCACATTGGGTACTGCTTGTAGTTAATGCGAATATTCACAAGCGGAAAGAATATTCCAAAGCAAAATGAATATTTTATAACCACTTGCTTATTTTGCAAAATTTTCACATTTCACCCATAACCAAAGTTATTATATCAAATTAATACCTTATTATTCACAATAATAAATAAAAGAAATTTGATTTTATTCATTAAAAAGTTGGGGTCTTACAACCTCCCCTCCTTATGAAATTTCATCCTCGAAATTAACGTACGTACCTGGTGTTTCGAAAAGTTAAGAATACCTTGCTTCCATTTCAGATTCTATCTCCCCAGTCATCATGATTTCTCCATTTCTCATCTCCCGTGATAACTTCATTTGGGTTCCTCACTTGTTGGGAAGTCATGACAACCGCTATCCCTTGAACTACTTTCGGTTTGACTTATGCAGGCGACATTTGGCGTCATCACTACCGTTGGAATATAATTTTCTATAGGACATATTCCTCCCTCAACTGCCTCATCGTACTCCTGATTCATGATTTGAATCATCAATCTTCGATCCATATCAAATTCAGGTTGACCACTCTGTACAGGGTAATTCAAAACTCGATGTTGGGTTCTCCCAATTGCTTTCCAGAAAGAGAAATTCATATCATCTATTTTAGCTTTCTTAGATCGAACATCTCTTTCCACAATATCCATGTGTCGTGTGGCTTTTACCTATGCATCACTCATTCTTACTCATTCGGTTTTTCTTCTTTCACTTAGATTCCATCTTTATCATC